>CM077256.1:22804393-23471893 GCA_039654775.1 Spinibarbus caldwelli
AAGAAAAATTTCTTATTATCAATGTTAAAAACGGTTGCGCTGCTTGATATTTTGTGGAAACCGTGATCCTTTTTTTAGGATCCTTTGATGAAATGAAAGTTCAAAAGAACAGCATTTGAAATGGCCAAGTTACAATGATGTTACAAAAGATGTCTCACTTTTGTATTCATTTCTTAAAAAATAAATAAATAAATAAATCCCCTTGCTGCCCCAAACTTTTGAATGGTAGTGTATGTCATGACACTGCAATCTACAGGAAGTAGGATAACTTTTATTGTAAAACCCATATGAAATAAATATAATTTTCTCATTTTTCATATTAATGCGGAAGAGTATGTGAATTTTTACTGAAAATCTTTGTATCCCATGTTAATGGATTTGCATGTTCAAGGACAAACAGTTTGGATTCACATAATACTTTATACTGCACTTGTTTACTTTTAAATAACATATGCATAACAATCACAACTCAAATGCATGGATGAATATCAGACTTACACTTTCTAGAACACGCAAACACCTCTCAGCCCCCCACAATGATGCCACTAGGTTCTCCTTATCATCCTCTCGGCTCAGGTTTTCCACACACTCTTTAACTGTGGGGAAACACACACATGCACATTACATCCCTCTTACAAGTATCTTATTATAAAATGCATGTATGTGAAACCCAGTCAAATGGGATGGTCATGACTTAATACAACATAGCACAATATTAACTTAATATCTCTCTTCTATAATAAATAACGGATAACAATCAGATCTTTAATAACATGCAGGTCACTTTGGCAAATACTGAGCAAAAATAGAAGACCTTTATCTACAATGTGGTCCAGGCCTCCCAGAAGCCGGAGTTCTTCTTTAAACCAATCCCCCGCTCTCTTCGACGTCAACGACAACAATGTCTCCATTGCTAAATGCCCTGTCTGCCGAGAAAAAGACAATGCACAATCAGTCTGAGAGATATTATAAAAAATACATTCAGCTTTAATGACTCCATTATGCAAATGTAGAAGTTCTATTTGCTAAACAGAACATTAAAACAAATGTAAATAGAGGGCGTGAAATGCAAAGAACACAACTTGACAAAAAGCTCTTGATCAGGCTCTGATGGCTAAAGCAAAAACATGAGAACAAGTAAATATTATAATAGTTTAGCAAAAGGGTGTTTTCAATGAATTTATGGATGAATTTAGAGAAGTTCTTGGAGAGTTTTATCATGCTGTGTTTCAGTGTGCTAACAGTCTAAGTGGGCGTTCACACAGGATACATTGTGTTCTGTCTGTGTTTTTTAAATTGCTGGTTTGTGTGCACATGCTCCAGTCAAATATCTTAGACCAGTGCGTCATGTCTCATGCATCAAATAACAACAGCTGAAGTTTTAAAATCCTTGAATTCTGTTTCATTCTGATGTGGTCCACCCAGCTGTTTTTGAACTTGTCCTGTGAGAACAGCTTACAAAAACTATACTGTCAGCAGCACACTAAACCCTCTCTAAGAAATAGTCTGTACAATAAAGTCCACTTTATTAACTGTTATTTAGCTGGACAATAATTTGTTAAATAATCATGATTAGTTATTAAAAAAAAAAAAAAAAAAAATTGGCTGTACTGCACTTTTATTTGAACAAAATATCTCAATAGATATCACTAAATTCCAACTAATATATTTGCGTTTTTTTTTTTTTCAGCTTATCAGCGCTTTTTCCATAATGTAGAGATAGCGTGCAATCATGGTTGCCAGGTTGGAAGGATTAAATTAAACAACTGGGCAGAAAATGCATCAATTTAAGAGAAACGCTCTGATTGGGCGACATCTGGCAAACGTAACCATAAAAGCCTGTGGAGGCTTGTTACCACTGCAAGCCAATGGAAATGCAACAAAACAAAAAAATAAATAATCGTTTGAAGATAACCCATCAGTGGGCAAATATTGCAGACAATTAATCGCAATAAATCACAAGAAGCAGAAATCTTGTAAAGATTAGAATACAATTTATTGCGCAGTCCTGGAATTAATTAATAAATCAGTTGATCTGGTTCATAAAACCAGCACTGTGAACCAAATTAACTGATTCACTGATCTACTCCAATGACAACAGATTCACTGAAAGATTCACTGACTGAGTGTTTCAGGGATCAAGATTTTTTTGTGAATAAATTAAATTTGTTACTTCTTCACACAAAGTTATTGTAAAGCTTCAGATGATACACCAAATCACAACTTTTCTAAAGCTTAAAAACTCCAGTCCGTATTCTTTATAATTGGCAAAAAAAAATAAATAAATAAAATAAAAAACCCTACACTACATTCTTATGTTCCACAGAAGAAAGTAAATCATAAGGGTTTGGTATGACATGGGGGTGTGTAAACGACAAAATATATTGTACTTTCGGGATGAACTATTCTTGAACACAGCTGTTGTGTTAAAGTTGTTGTGACTAGTTAGTTGTTGGAACAACCCACTTACTGATAAATTTTTGAAAACATCCTTAGAATGTACAACAAAAGCAATGAAGTATATCCACTAGAGGGAGCAGAAACTGAACCTTTCTGAAAAACCACAAATGAACACAATCCCTCATCCACATAGTCTATCATACAAGCAGAATAATAAAAAAGTGTAAATCTTTGCCAGGAAAGTTTGCAGATGTAAACAAACAGAACTACTGCACTGCAGCAAGAAACAAAGCACAACTGATCTCAAGCTTACCGTGATATTCTCCAAGTCGAGATGCTTATTGTGGACGGTTTCGCAGAGTTTGCGAATCTTTTCTTTTACTTTGTTCATCTCTTTTGTCGTTAGCTGATCAGCAATGGATTTGTCCTGTTCTAATTCCAGTAAACGTATCATTAGATCCAGACAGGCCCGATCCAGGTCCATGTTCAAGCGGTCTCGGCTGAGAATGTACATTAGAGAGGCTGTACATAGAGCAAGATTCTGAGGAAGGGGCAAGGACAGGAAGTAGAATCAATTAGACATGAGACATCAGGCGGTGAAGGTTTCAGAAAATCCAAATGTCTTTTGACTTACTGGATGTTGAGGTGCATCATTGAGAGTTTTAAAGACCTGAGCCACTTTCCCACGAGCCCTCAGGTGCATCCTGAAACTGGGCATGGCGCACCGCGCGGCCAAACTAATAACACTGCACATAAACACAACAGGATTGTAATGAGCAAATGCTGTGGCTGTCGCAAATACAAACATTAGGTCATAGCTTAAATATTGGAGAACAGTTAGAATATAGACTGATGGAATGTTTTCTGCACCTAAGGCAGCGTGTGTTAAGGGGTTGACCAGTCTTCAGACCAGTGGCAAGATACTCAAAGTCATCGGTGAACTCCTGATTCTCGCCAAATTCCACCACGTCATTGAAGTGCTTCACGTGCTGAACAACGGTGTACAACTGTTGAGAAAGACAAAGCAAGTGTTTAATCTCATTACGGAATTTTGCACTATGCACTGTCTCCCACAAAATCTTTCTTCTGCACAATAATGTACAAAATATATATTTTTTCTGCACAATTTCATGTACATATATCTCTTTCGCACAATTTCATGTACAGTATTTATGTAAAGTTTTTTGTACAGTCTCAGTTTGTGTATGTGTGGACAACTAGGTATAGCAGTTATAGTATTTTTAGTATATGTATAGTCAGATAGTTAACTGTTGTATAGCTCTATTGTTTTTCCTATACTTGCATTGTTGTATGTTTATCTTATGTTTAACTAGTATGTAGCACCGTGGTCCTGCGAGACACGACATTTCGTTCCACTATATGTCCACACATGTAGCAGAATGACAATAAAGCTCGACTTGACTTGACTTGACTTGAAATATTCTTTGATGAACAGTTTGGCTTCTTCAGTTTCAGTGATTATAAAGAGAATGCTCAATTTCAGTATAACCATTCACAATTTGAATAAGCTTTATATTTCATGTTGCTAAGCATGTAGCAATGTTTCAGGACTGACAACTGTGTTTCAATGCAGGATTGAATCTGAAACTGCAATGACTGACAGTGATAACCATTGCAAACAGTCAGGGGAACATAAATATAATAAATAAAATAATACATACATACATACATACATACATACATACATACATACATACATTCATACATACATCAATCAATATACACACACACAATGTTACTTATCAATATCTGAAAGCTACATTCTGTAAAAGTAGCATGTACATTATTAATTAGCTTAATTAATTTGATATAATAGTTAAATAAAATAGTTCCAACAGTTTTTGCTTATGGTACTGAAAATTGTGAAATTTTACTGGAATGTAGGGCTGAGTGATATGGGCAAAAAAAAAAAAATTATCACGATAATTTTTTTCATATCAGTCGATATAGATAATTATCACGATAAATGTCAAATCTTTATTTTCTTTCACGTTTAAAGCCAGATATTTGCTCCAGACGATTAATTTTCCTTAAAATAAATATTTTATTCTTAATAGAAAAAAAATATTTCTTAGTTTCTACATGTTCTAATGAATGATACTGTTTCAAATCAAGAAACAGGTTTGTGTTTCCTGATAATATTAATAATATTATTATGGGGTTTTTTTCTCAGAAATGCACATTTGATAGTAGTAGTAGCTTGAGTTAGGATGCAGATGTAAATTTATGTTCATTATTAAAATCAGTAACTTCTGTAAAAACTGTAGAAACCTCATTTTATACGGTGAACTTTAATTATTCTGACTGTTCGCGTTTTTTTTTTTTTTTTTTTTTTTAATTAACCATTGGTCTTCCACAGTAGCATACATTTAGATCATGATAACCACAGTTAAAACCACACATATAGCACTTCAATGCCATGGTAAAAATATAACTATATGGTTTTTAGGTATTTGCATAAAAAACAGTAGTCTAAATACATTTAGTATAAATGCTTTAGCTTAATCACAAAAAAATACCATAATTATATTCCGATACTCCTTTAATACATTTTATACATGTCTACATTAATAATATAATAAAATTCAATACGAATACCAACATTTTTGACAATACCACAATGCGGTTAGTGTTACTACAGTAAATCCATAGTAAATGATGGCGATTTTGTGTTTCTCCTGTTTGTCAGCGCTGTTTCATCTGGCTTTAAACCAGTTTAAATCAGTGAGACATTTGTGTTATTTGCTGAATTCAAGCTCTTCACACTGGATCTCATAGCGCTGTTTAGTGCTCCTGTGACTGAGATTTGCCAGCGAGTAAAAGCACCTGCTCTAGTAAGCTCGAACTGCGCTGCCGTTTGAACTTTGAGCCGAGTAAACTTTATCAACCTCTTGTTATCGTTTTATCGAGAAAGATTATATTGTGACAATTATCGTTATTTTATCACCCAGCCCTGCTGGAATTGGTACAAACCACAAAAATATATACTCTAATTACTGTCATACTAAAAATAATAAATAATTATTTAAAAGTCAGGTGACTGGAGCAGATTAAGTTTCCTTCCACACGGTGCACGCAAAGAAATGTAATCTCACAAGGCCAGCAAATATTACATTACACTTCATTTTTCATTATTCACTGATAATGTAGGCCTGCAGTCAAACATAAAGACCACAAAACAGAGTTGTAATAAAAATGAGGGTGGTCTGGAAACAATCCGAATGGCTTACAGCTTGTAGCTTAGATGAAATGATTCAATGGGTAGAGTAAGAGGTGAGGGTTTTAACATAGGTGGGCCTGAACAACTGTTTAACACCCACAGTCAGAATTACTCCACAGAACATCAGTGCTTTCTGGACCCCATCAAAAGGTCTTTTTGTATTACTATAACAGTCCTTATGATCATGCCAGCATTTTCAATATGCTGCCACTGAGACTTTCAAATTCAAAATTCATTGAAAAACAGCTGCACTACTTTGTATGCATATTAAGATAAAGCTTTATGCCTTAATCACTGGTTCCATGCCACTGACTTTCAAATTTAATTGGCTCCTGCTCGGGCCTTTAGTATAAAGATGCCAAATATTCAAATGTCTAGTGCATTACAAATCTCTTAACTCAGCAGTGTTTCTCTCTTTTTTTGGTATAAAACATTGGTGAGAAAAAAAAACAAAAAAAACAGGAAGAAAACATTTTCAAGATAATGATAACTGGATGTCATCCAAAATGTTTATTACTGTATTGTGTTGCATGCTATTTTGAAAAAGTTGTAGACAATATGCATGATTTGAACACTATGCAGCAAGGGTCTACATTGTGTCAAATCAGATGGTGTTGTCAAGTGTTTGCACTCACCTCCTTGTGTTCTTTCCTACATTTGAGTGCAGTGACCATATCCTGGTAAGGTTCTGTGGGGACAGTGACGGACTTGATGACTTTGGGAGGAGGAGCTGGAGCTTTGAACACTCCGTCGTCCTTGTGCGAGTTCGACTCTTTACTGCCTCCCGATGAAGCGGCCTGTGCAAGAGCGACAACTCAGAATTCAAGCATAACAGCATGTTTGGAAGCACTGTAGAGCTGATTCACATATAGCCTGAGCTGCCAACAACCGACCCACTGCTGCTTATGCAACATAACGACTAAAGATAGTGCTACAGAACATTATAGATTTATCATGCTGCAACTACTAAAAGGCCAAATCTACAACCAACAGCAACGCTGCTAAATAAAACACTCCTGAGATGGCCAAGCGCCACATACACATACTGAATAATGCAATGTTTTGAAAACTCTAATATCTGTGGCCTTGTCTATAGGAAAAATAGAAACGAAGGCGCTGCACTAATGAGAATCCTTACAAACAGTTCAAGTGAAGTGTAAGCATATCTGTCAGTGTTCATAATATTACAATGGGCTTCACTGGTGGCAACAGATGCAGCCTGGCTAAGCTGTATGGGATTGATTGTGTTTGGATGGCACATGTAGAGAGCGAGGGAGAGGCTGCTAGTTGGAAGAGAAGTGCATAACGGGGTCGTGTTTGAGGCACATCAAAATACACTAATTTACTTTAATACATGTTCCTGGTTTAATGGTGAATGATGCATCAGGGTCAGTTATTTCCAAACGAAAAAAAAATGCTTGTTTTGGAATCAATAACTTGCTTCATCTCTGAAAATACTTCACCTACTGGTTAAATGTTAACCAAGAACTGAATCAATAATGGGAGAAAGCTTTTCAAAAATTTTCATTTAAAAAGTTTTGAAATGGAATGACGTAACAAAGCCTTGTTTGTTGAAATCACATAACTTCGGCAGTTAGATACACACTCCAAACCAGTAATTTGAAACTAAATATCTGCAAAGGTTTTATGAAGCAGGGTTTATATCCTCTCCATAATTTACTGCAAATCCCATCCAATAAATTCCTGATGGATAAAATCTCTCCCTACATGTTACAACTACAAAAACACTGCATATTAAAAGTAGATTGCAAATATTGTTTTATACAGTTGAGTTCTGGTTTTAAGCTATTACTGTTCAAGGTCTCACACACTGGGGAGATACCAGAGCAAAAATGTGTGGAGTGGCATCAAAGAGGTAGGAGTTTTTACACAAAGGTGACTATAAACATTGTGGTGATAGCATGAGAAGTGCCTGTGCTGAAGCGCTTTCTAAAGTGGGTTGTGACTGTATGTAGGAGTGTGTAGTGTTTGGTGGAGCATCCTGTGCTTGGTTTTGTACTCACTGGAGGAGCCTGAGATCGTGATGGAGGCATAGGCAGCAGTTCTTCTTGCTCTGGATGGTTCCAGTGTCTTGCATTATACACAGCTTTAGTAGGTGACTGTAGAAAGAGCAGGAACACTGTTACACTGAGGGCATTTTAATACAAGAGCTTCATGTGCAGACCTGAATTCATTGAACATTGTAAGTTTGGATTTATTAGGTTGGTGTTACTTGCATCAAGAACAACATTGAGATTGAACTGAAGTACCAGTTTACCTTATGTCAGTTTCACTGAAAACAATTTTGTACATATATTTACCAGTGATCTTTAATTAAGGAGCTGGGGCCCTAAGGGGTCTCAGCAAACTTCCAGGGGGCCTCAAGATGAGACTTTTTTTTTTTTTTAAATAAAATGCATTTAAATTATACTTCTAGACCTGGAAAAGTCATGTAAATTTTAAACCACTATGGGCATTTTTGTCTGCCAAGCTCTAAAAAAAAAATGTATTTTCACAGAACATTTTGAAAAATCCTTATCGAAGGGGAGAGGGAGTTTGAATATGGTTGTGAACAATAACCAAAAAGGTTGAGAACCACTGATGTGAACAATATGGATTCAAATAACTGTGAAACTACTTGAGCAACCTGAGTTAGTATGTTGAAGAGTGTTAAAATAGTTTAATTTTTATGAATTTGATTATGTATTTTTCATTTTGTTGTGGGGAACAGCAGTATGCTTCTAAAGAGAGCCCACCCACACATTCTCAGATTGGCTATGACTTCTGATTTATGCTGCGTCGTGTCATGTAGCCATGTCACGTCTGGTGTCAACGGACAAATAATTATTCTAATTCTTATCACATTGTGTCTGGTTAGGAAGCGAAGTAGATGCTAGAGCAATACAGGATTGGGATTTGAACTCGGGCCGCTCAAAGTGCAACCACACTGCAGGCTAGCAGTTCCAACATTTTTGAAACTTTTACAAGTTGTGCTTGTCCATCCAAAATTACACTCAAGTATGAGCAAAAATAAGAGCAAAGTTTGTCTTAGCAAACCCTATTAAAATGCGAAGCCATCCATTTTTGGCAGTTACCTACAGTGGTTAAAACAAAACAAAAAAATTAAAAAATAAAAACTTAATACTCATGGTAATGAAGCAAACATAACAGCGTTCTGAGCCAAGAAACGCACTGTGAAAAGAAACCTGTCAGGCTTGGGAGTAGAATCGCACCAGGGTTCAAGCAAAGCAACCAAAACAAGTGTGAAAACTGAGAATGGATCCAATATCCAAATCCACTCCAGTCATGAAGATAATGGCCTGTAAACATTTTCACTGCATAAGCTTCTCCTCCACTTTGCACAAAGATGGTTATATTCCTTCTTCAACTGTAATCACATTTGTAATTAAAACTCATTAAGAAGTGCTACATTTCTCAGCTTGTTTGTGTTGGCGGAGTGTGAATTGAAGCGCAGGTCATTTGTCTCAGCGGGAGCACACTCAAAGCAGACTGCAGGAACACTCTATATATGAACAACTCGCAGAGGATGCCAGTTCGAGACAAACTGCAGGGACTGACGGCACACAAACAGCCAAAAGGGGAGGGGGTGGTAAAAGGGCACTTGGCTACAGGAAGAGGTGTAGGCACAGTCCACTGGGCATCACTGAGGCTGGGTTATTATTAATATTGAAGAGAACGATTCTGGCCCCCAACATAACTCTGCAGGAGACTGGTTTTATTCTTTTGTAATTAAGAAGTGTTCTTCATACTAGCAGAGAGTAAAAGTCTAGCTCCACCCCATGGAGAGCTCCTCACACTGGGTTAGAAGCTTCCAGAAAGTCTTGCAGAGAGAAATCAAAACCGCCCCCTGAAGTGTTTTTTTCCTATGAGTTGAAATCCCCCTCTAAAGTCTGGGAATGACGCTGCCAAGTTAGACCACCAAGACGACCAGGGAGTTCTCTTGCTCCGCGAGCAGCTCTGACAAGTACACAGCTGAAATGATGCTCGCAAGCACATGAAATCGCTTCTAGCTATGCAAGCTCAGGTGTTGTAACATTCCAAAATGTCACAATACAACGCAAAAACAGAGTACGTTGCATTATCAGTATTGGCTGGCGAAAAGAACACTCATGAGGCATTGCCGTAAACTGCTTTTTAAGGTCAGTGGAGCATCTTGCTGAGGTAGTTAAAAACAGTTTAACTTATGGCTGCTCAATTATGACAACAATCAATAACAAATCATGATTATTTTGATCAATACTGAGGAAAAGATTCAAGGGTTGTCCATGTGACATCAGTGGATCAACCGTAATTTTATGAAGCTACGGAATACTTTTTGTGTGCAAAGAAATTGTTGTGGTACTCTTGCGAATGGCGGCGGAGACTGACACGGAAGAGAAGAAATTGTTGAATTAAGTCATTATTTTTGTTTTCTTTGTGCACAAAAGTATTCTCGTAGCTTCATAAAATTACGGTTGAACCACTGATGTCACATGGACTATTTTTAACAATGTCCTTACTACCTTTCCGGGCCCTGAATGTGATATCCGTTGCTGTCTATGCAGAGTCAGAAAGCTCTCGGATTTCACCAAAAATATCTTAATTTGTGTTCTGAAGATAAACAAAGATCTTACAGGTTTGGAAGGACATGAGAGTGAGTAATTAATGACAGAATATTCATTGCTGCATGAACTATCCCTTTAACATGATTACTCATTCACGTTAGATCTTGTATTTACTGCACTAAAAAATAAAAAAAAAACCTTTAAGTGGATTTCACTGAAATTTCAACGTCAACAAAAACTATTTTAAAGAAATCAACGTAAAAAATTTGACAAAATAAATATAATCTAACAAAAAATTATGCTAATATATAAAAATAAACGAGATCACAATAAATAAGGTCAATTATGTTGTAATGTCCTTCAACAACATACCGAAACTACTAAACATTAGAGCTGTCAAGAGGGCATTTAAATATTTCCAAAATTATTTACATTCAAATTTTAAAGACAGTATTTCAGCTAGGACAATATCAGTAAACACCAGATTTTGAAATCATCAGTCCAGAAGAGGGTGCAATAAATAAGAACAAATTCAGTGCTGCATTAACCTAGGCTCTCTGGACAGATCCATTGTTAATATTTAGAGTTTTTTTTTTTTTTTTTCCCCCACAACTTTACAAAAATGTCAAAAATCTCTCATTTTAGCAGTATTCAGTAATTAGCCACTGTTATTATTGGCTAATGTAATTGCACAAGAAAACATATCAGGTCCCCCTTCTACAGCATTTGTATGTATTTTGAAAACATTCTTCATGATGAAGTTTCTTCAATCAAATCCTTTTGAGTATTGTGCCTCATTTTCAAAACAATCTGCAATGAAACACTACAAACAAAAAACAAAATCCTTTCACATGATCCAAGATAACGCTAAAAATAATTACTCCCTCATTCTCAACACTGGGGTCAATCGGAAGGCTGTGCAGAGATGCAAATGCCATTTGAACAGGATGCATCACAGCAAACATTCCAAAAAGATCACCTCCTTTCCTCATCCATTTGTCCTGTCGTCAGGAGTAGCTCAAGCGTGTGGAGTACATTCGAAATAGCACAGGGCATCTGTCTACTTTCTCTAATGTAGTCAGTGTCATTGATTATAATTGGTTCCATTTATTTTTGACGTGATGTAGCACTCACTTTCAGTGAAGAAAGGGTGTCACAGCCTTGGGTGTGTCAATGGATCGATATCTTATTCTAGAGGCAGTTATATGCAAATGTATTTGCTGTTGTGATACCAAAAAAAACACAACACCCAAATGAGTTTTTGGTACTTGGCTTAAATAAAGGCTCTTTTTGTACTGTGGGGGATGAAACTTGTAGGATGTTTAATAGCTTGGTGTGCTCTGAGACTCCACTCTCTTTGACATGAATATATTCTCCAGTTAATTTCCTTCTTTCAGATCAAGGAAAAATTTATTTCTAAATTCATGACCCCTATATTTGTGGAAACTGACCATAGACTTTATAACAACCGCATACGGAAAGCCAAACAAATCCATGAACAGTGAAAAGAAAAACAGCGTGTCTGACGAATGCTGTCTTTAGATGAATGAAAAGTTAATGAGTAGTGAACTCATCTGAGTAGTGTTCACATGCGTTCAGCCTAAGCTGTAAAATATAAGGCAATTTAGACTTCAGCTTGTTTACAAACCATCACAGTAATTTGGCATAGCTGTATGATGCCGCCAATGGATTAAAAAAAACAAACAAACAAATTTGACCCTTCAGCACCTGTGCATCAATAGCCATGCACTAATTAAATTAGCTTTAAATATCATAATCATGTCATTACCAAAGTGTCTTAAGAGCTTAGGAAAAGAGAAAATGACTCTCTAGTCAAAGACACAACCTGTTGCTGAAGTCTGCAGCTCTCAAGGTAATTTCACTACAGTCAGGCACTTCTCCACTTTACTGCTACTGCCACCAATTGCATCACGAAATGGGTTTAAAAATACTTGCATACACATACATAAACTAGGGCAGGATATTATCAATTGCCACATGATAAAATACTTTGGACTTGGTAATAAGTTTGCAAGCAATCAATTAACTTTTTTTTAATTGATCATTTCGATACACCAAATAAAGTGTCTCTCAGATTACGATGTAAAAATGTATATTAATATTGATTTTCAAACTTTCACTCTGTTGATCTGGCAGATTTGATCTTAGGAAAAGTTTACAGTAAAATTTCCTGGAATACTACCTTTTTCTTTTTTTTTTTTTTTAATTAAAGGGGTCATATGACGTTGCTAAAAAGAACATTATTTTGTGTATTTAGTGTAATGCAATGTGTTTATGCGGTTTAAGGTTAAAAAAACACATTATTTTCCACATACTGTACATTATTGTTGCTCCTTTTCGCTCCGCCTTTCTGAAACACCCCGATTTTTACAAAGCTCATCGTTCCGAAAAGCGAGGCGTGCTCTGATTGGCCAGCTATCCAGTGCGTTGTGATTGGCCGAATACATCAAGCGTGAGACAGAAATGTTACGCCCCTTACCGTATTGTGACGCCGTGTCCTGGCGCGATGACACAAAAACAATAAAACCCATTACAAATTAGGCATTTGTTGTATCCAGTGGAGACATAATTACTGATTATAATGACTTATACTGTCTTTTTTCGCGTCGCATCGTGCCGCGTAAACATTACCATGTCTGCATTTGTGATCGGAGAAACTACAAACAACAAGCACTACTTTACACAGCTCAAAACTCGCGTTTGAATAGTCAGTGGCAAATTCTTTAAATATGAAAACATACTTACAGGCTGTGAGTCAGAAGTGCCAGACTGTCCTTGCAAAGTTGGAATTGCCCCACTTTATAGAAACAGTCTTTGTGCACAGCTGGCAGGCTACTCCGAGGTTCAGGAAATAGTCCTCCGTAAAATAAGACGCACACACTCAAATATTTGGCTTGAACTGTTCTGGAACAGTGTTGTAAATACAACTTAACCACTGATTTCTAGTTGTGTCCTCTTTTGGAAGCCCAAACAAAGTAGTTTCGCTTTCACAACGAAACACAGCATCTCCAGGACATGGCGCCGACGGCAGCAACAATAATACAGCGAGAATAAAAGTCCCGCCCTCTTTTTTTGCATAAACATTTGGGTGGTGTTTTGCAAATCTCCCCACACTGTGACGCAGACATGTGGGGGCATGTTTGAATGAGCCGTTTTAGGTGGGCATGGTCGAGTCTTAACTTTCATAAAGAATATCTCTTTGGTTTTGAGACTTTAGTCTTTGCAACTTCAGGGATCTTATCTATGCCCAACAGCTTGTACCACTCCAAAGAGAAAGGAAAATTTGAAATCACATCATATGACCCCTTTAATTAATTACAGATGGAAACTTTAAGCTCATTTAGCACCATCACACATACTAACAAAAATAAAATAAAAATAATTTGACAAAATAAAAAAAATAATAATAAAAAAATAATACAATTTTTTTTTAATTAATTTAAAAAAATAATAAAACATTGGTTTAGAGAGAGAAAGAGAGAGAGAGTGCAAATGTCTCCACATAAATGATTCACGCAGGAGAATCAGTCATTGAGTTTGTGTATCGAGCGAGAGGTGAGCAGGTTCTGCCCCTGGCATGTTCAGCGGTGGCAGATGCTGAGCTTTGACCTCTTATACTTCACAACTGTCACGAATAAGAACATCCCTCTTGACTTTTCCTCTAACTACAACTGAAGACACATGAAAGGAATATTGTGGATTCGATACAAGTTAAGTTCAAATCAACGTCACATGAGGACTAATGCTGATTACCACAAAAAAGAGACTAATCTCATTTAAAAAGAGCAAAAAGCACAATTACAGTAATGCACTTACAATGGGCCATGAACACTAAGGATTTAAAAGGCAAAATGTACTGCAACACTCATTTTTGTTGAAGCACTTACATGATTTATTCAGTAAAAGTTTCCATTTGAGCTGTGTCATTTAAATCATTCTTCTAGCAGTGGCTTAATAATATGGATAGCCTGAGACCACTACCAGACCTTTGTGCTAGTTGACAGAACTGTCACTTGCCCTACTGGGACAGCAATTACGTTATGACGATCCAACAACCTCACATTTATTGATTGTGTAAATGTTCTTGAGCCTTGGAAACTTAAACATTTGCTTTCTGTGATATTTTAAAAGTCTGGGGAATTGTGCTGATTTAAATGCCACCAAGTCATTTTGCGGACTAAAATACATTTTAGACAAATCAAATGTTCCCTGATTTTTTTTGACATGCAAGAGGTCAATGTACTATAAAAACATACTGTAAGTTTGAAACTAAACTCCCAAAACTACTCATTGTCTACTTTCAGGTTTTTTATTACGCAATAGGGATGAATACATCACTACACACAATACAAGACTGCCAGTACAAACACAGATCAAGCCTGCATAAAAAAAATGCATAATATTTGCCAGATTATTTTACACTACAAATGTAAATTACAATACTAATATCTGTGGCTGTCTTAAAGGGATAGCTCACCCAAAAATCCAAATTCTGTCATCATTTACTCACCCTCACGTTGTTCCAAACCCATAAGACTGGAGAAGATATTTCTAACGAAATCTGAGAGACTTCTGTCCCTCCATTAACTCATTAAGTGATCATAAACCTAATACATTTGAGTAGTTTAGTCCAAATTTCCTAAAGAGTCCTGATCACTTCTTCTGATCAACAGATTTAATTTAGGCTTTTATTCACATATTAACATCAATCAACGCACACATCAGTTAAGGCAAATGGAAGCTCAAGCATGCTTGCTTGACATGTGAGAACTAGGGCTGGGCTATATATCGAACGTGATATTCATGCGTATATAGTCAGTAAAGCCAGTTCCATGATTAACGCTAAATCTCCATCACCTGTTTTCAAATAGAGCGCCACAAAGCCATAGATCACTGACAAGCTACGCAATATCACATTCATTATCGAAGGTGATTCATCTGCGATTTGAACGCGATATTGTGTAGCTTGTCAGTGATCTACAGCTCTGTGTATTAAATGGCGCTCTATTTGAAAACAGGTGATGGAGATTTAGCGCTAATCACGGAACCGGCTTTACTGACTAGATGCGCATGAATATCACATTCGATATATAGCCCAGCCCTAGTGAGAACCAATAAGGTTCACTCTTTGTGTTATGCAGCACATTTGAGCTTCCATAAAAAACAATGTCAAGCAAATACAGTTAAGCTTCTGTTTATGTTTGCTGATCAATGTAAATATGTGAATAAAAGCCTAAATTAAATGTGTTCATCATATAAAGTGATCAAGTCTCTTCTGAAAATTTGGACTAAACCACAAGGATGAGTAAATGATGACAGAAATAAAGGGGTCCCTTTTCAAACATTTTGGGAAGAAAAAAAAAACAAAAACGGGGAGCACTTAAAGCTTCTATTTTTTTTTTGATAAGGACCTCTCATTACAAGTATGGGATGATGAGTGGTGTATGCTGCGTTCCCAAATGCACATTGAAGTGTCTGGAACTCAAAGCAGATGCAGAGATGAATGCATATTATGGTTTCGGTTTTATTTTCATTAATTGTGCAGCACTACTTCTCACTATCAGTGATCGCCAGATCCGCTCTGATATGGTGATCAAGGGAACCACAGAGAAGAGCTGTTCTAATACTGCTTCCTACCTCTGTTTAATATGTAGAGTCATCGATAAGTAAGCCATTCACAAGCTAATTCCCCCGGATAACGTAAACATTGTGATGCTATCAAAACATTGCTCTGTTTGAGCATTTATATGCTTAAAGTTCAATCATGACTTAAACAATCAATCATAACCCCAGAGAAGCCTGTGTGCACATACAGCAGCCGCAGGAACATTCGTAATAATGGCTGCGCTGTCAGCGGGGGTGAGCAACATAACTGCATTACTGTCATTATAAATAAATGTCACGCTGAAGACAACGGCTTGATGCCCGTTCCACCCTCTGCCTTCTCTACACTTCCGTTAGCGTACACAAACAAGAGAACAACAAATCAAACGCCTACATCATTTCTTTACACGATGACAGTAGGGCAACATTTACTTTGGTGAAATGGGCAAAACAACCTTTAGATTCTAAATGAAATGACACAAAGTACAACACGCTCCAGAACAAATACTGGCATCACAAACCATCAGCTGAATGATGGGAAATATGAATAGGAAAGAGACGCTATGAAGCTTACCTTCTTAGGTCCGCTGAAGATCTTCCTGCTGCTCTCCTTGGCTTTCTCCTGAGCTTTGACCTGAGGTTTCCTTACTGTCTCAAAGGGAAGGGGGGCCTCTGGGAATTCCAGAGGATCTGTAAAACCGCAAACAAACATCAGCCATGTGTCTGCTAAATGTTGCTATTATCTCTAAAAGAAAACGTGTTTTTTATATTGTTGACAAGCACAGTTAATTGCAGTAATGGACATGTAACTTGAGTAATATAATAGATAAATATTTGAAATGATGCAAAAAAGAAAAAAAGCGCAAAATAAAAATCACTGTTTTTAAAAAAAAAAAAAAAAAGTCAGTCTGTGTAAACATCCATGTGTAAATCTAACAAACACGTCAGGAACATATTTCACAACTAACCAACAAATAAACAAACAAACTAACTAACAAATAAGCAATTACATACATAAATAAATATATAAATAAACCAACTAACAAATAAATAACAAAACCAAATTAAATAAAAAAATATATATAATATAATATAATATAATATAATATAATATAATATAATATAATATATACACATTTTCTTAGGTAATACTGGGCTTAACTGTCAGGAAAATAAAGTTACAATAAAAAAGAAGGGGAAAAAATGGTCTTAAAAACAGGCTTCATTTGCTGTATGCATAATACAATTTCTTATCTTAATTTTGTGATAAAATTGGTCACACTTCATTTTAAGGTCCAATTGTCGCTATTAACCAATTAACTATGACTTTTGCCTCAAACTCCTAATTTGCTGCTAATTAATATTTAGTAAGGTAGTTGTTAAGTTTAGGTATTGGGTAGGATTAGAGATGTAGAATATGGTCATTCAGAATATGTGCTTTATAAGTACTAATAAACTGCCAATATGTTAATAATAGGCATGCTAATAAGCAACTAGTTAATAGTGAGAATTGGTCCCTACACTAAAGTGTTACCATAAAATTCAACCTAGATTTGTTCTTGACGGCATAGTGAGATCAGGAAAAACAACAACTCTGCAGATTTACTATGGATTCATGCAGGTACTGCAACATAAACAGAGCCCAAAGCTAGATCCCCAGAAACTGTGTTGAGTGTAAATACTGACCGAATTTAAGGCTGTGACTGTAACCTGCAGTGTGACTTCTCTGAGAGCTCTGCATCTCTCTGGGCTGAGGACTGCCAACATTGGTCTCTATAGACATCAGTGGCACTGCTACGCCTGCTGCAGCCTTCCTCTTAGCTTTCCTTCTTTCAGAGGAACCCTCATCTTCCTCACTGTCACTCTCACTCAGGTCATCAAAGCCGAAGTATTTGATCCTGTAGTTAGAGCTTCCTGAAGCAGAGTAGTCATCCTCAGCCACAGCATCAGTGTCATCAAACCCAAAGAGCTCCAGCTTACTGCTCTTCGTTTTGTTCTGTGTGGGTCTGGATCGACTAGAAACCCAACAGACAAACAGTCAGAATCTCACACATGTAGACTACAAATCAAACATGAAGGAATGAGGCCAAGTGAGAGCAACCAATGAATTATGAATTCAACGGAATTACTGGCATCTTTGAGGGTTTTATCACATTTTGCATCATCTACGTATACCTGATCAGTTGGTGTCTACCAATTAGCACTGTTTAATCAAAAACAACTTTGCAAATATAATTCTAACAATCTCAAATTATTTAATTTATTTATTAAGTAGGGCTGTCATTACTTGATTAAATAGGAGTACAAGATTTTTTTAAGGGGTTCTCTCAGAGCCTCTTTAATCAGGTGCAAGAGATAGAAACTAGGCGCAATCAAATAAATCAAATTTTGTTTAAGCAGTTGAGGTTGGAGCTCGGGATTAATAGTGGAGCAGTGGCGCTCAAATGGGTGACAAGGCTCAAAACAAAAATAAATACATTAAATTTATAATTTGTTTCATTTTTAACGAAAACAAATCTAAACAGAACAAATCAAAAAACAAAACAAATACTATAAAACTAAAAAACAAAAAATACCCCAAAACTAGGGCTGTCAATCGATTAAAAAATTTAATCGCGATTAATCGCATGATTGTCATGAGTTAACTCGCGATTAATCGCAATTTAATCGCACATTTTTGTCTGTTCTAAATGTACCTTAAATGAATACTTTTCATGTTTTAAATACTCTAATCAACACGGGCAATGACAAATATGGATGCTTTATGCAATGTATGTTTATTATTAGTGAAACCATAGTTAACAGAGCCTGAAGACTAGACATGTTTCAAAGATCATAGATGTGTTTCAAAGAACTTGCTCATGTCTATTAGACACATGAAAAAAGAAATACCAGGTTCCCATTACTTCTCTTTCTTTGCACTGAGCAATTTACTTACACAAACCTGTTTACATTTCCGCATGACAGGGCATCTCACTTCTTCTGAACATGCAATATGTACATTTATTAATTATTATATTTGTTTGCCTCTCTGTACCCACATACTGTATTTTGATGCAGCTAAATTCTCAATAAAACTGTTTTCATTGATATATTTTACTGTTTCTGTTGTCAGACAACGGAATGAATATGAAATAGTGACTGAAACGCGACCCATAGGACTAAATAACCAGCTCTCCCTTCCAAGATGTTAATCTGCACAAAAATCTTGATTTATAATCCAGCCATCGTCTGATAAAACCAAATAGGCTATACATAAGATAAAGACAATAGCTCTGCTATGATTTCGGCTATACTTGCATGTTAAATTAGAGAAGCAACAGAATATCTGTTTTAACTGAAAGCGCTGTTCCTCTCATCCGCGCGCTGAACAGATCAGACGCGGAGGGAGAGAGAGAGAGAGAGGTGTGTGCGCAGCGGGAAAGAAAGACCTCGCGCTCGCGTGGCAGGTTTGGGCAAACCCTGTAAAGATTGGTCGCTAGACGCTTTTTGAAAAAAAACAAAAAAAAAATTTTGCTAAAGTGGTCTGAAAAGTCGCTAAGTTGGCAACACTGTCAGTATCTCCATCCATTTCCATTTCTCCAACTATAGTAGTACTGGTTAGGCCACGGGTCAAACAGAAAATGTGCGCTGCGTTAATCGCACGTTAATAAAATTAGTGCCGTTAAAATTAATTTGCGTTAACGCGGTATTAACACGTTAACTTTGACAGCACTACCCAAAACATAAAAAAAAAAAGAAAGAAAAAACAATAAAAAAACCCCACAAAACAAAACTAAAACAACACATAGTAAAACCAACCAAATAAAAAGGGAGAGAAAAAGTCTAGGATCCAGCATGAGAAATTGAGAACTACAGATTACACCATGGGCCAGATTTACTAACAGCTTGCGCCAGTGCAAACCGTCTTTTGGCGTTAAAATAGTATTTTAGGATTTACTAAAGACGCACAGTGAAGAATTAGCGCTGAAAAGGCGTGGACACAGTTATTTTTGTGCCTGACCTTATGGAATATGCATTTGTAGGAGTTTCCCTTTCAGACGCAAAATTTATGGGAGAGTATCAAAATGAATCACGCAATGTGATTTACTAATGTTTGCGCTCATCAAATTACTGGTTTTTGCACCATTATTTAACGCCCCAAAAAAAGTATGTCTTAAAGCATGTGCTAATTTGCGCTTCTCTTGGTAGATTGCGCTGTCATTATGGAAATGATCTGGCTGCATTCTTTAATGTCCGCATTGTCGGTAAATCATTTTCCCCTCACATCGGCGCTTTTATGGTTTTGTTGGTGTTCCTGTGGCTCAGTGGTAGAGCATTGCGCTAGCAGCGCAAAAGGTCATGGGTTCAATTCCCAGGGAACACACATACTGATAAAAAAAAAAAGAAAAAAAAAGTATAGCCTGAATGCACTAAGTTGCTTTGGATAAAAGCGTAATGCAAATGCATAAATGTAAGCGTAAATGTATGGAATTACGCTCTAACGCTAATTTGCCCCTTTTAGTAGATCTGGCCCTGCTACTTCACTACTGTCCAAAAATAGTATGAGGTACAACTCAATATAACTGCAGTACTAATAATTTCATGTGATTACAGCAATGTTCTTACACAAAACTATTACCTGAAAGGTTTGCTTTCCGTCTCCGTTTTCTTCCTCAGTCTTCCTGCATCTCCTGAACTAGCCGCTGGGGCGCTGGCTGTATACTCCTCCATACTGCGGTCCATGGAGTCCTGGAAGGTGACGTTAAACATGGAAACACAAGATGGGTGTAGCACTGTAAAGTCTCTCGTGCGACCTCTGTTTGTTGTTTTCCCAGTATTTTCGGCCCCACTGTTCTGCAACTCTTCCGTGGAACTATGACTGGAAGCGCTTCCACTCCCATCAGCTCCACCAGGCTGTTTGCCTTTATTGGGTCTGCAGTACGTTCTGCAGTTGGATGCCCTGAGCACAGACTGAGAGTGGTCCTCGCTTTCAGATGGCTCAATGGGAAAATTAAAGTACCCTTGGCCAAACTCGTCTAACTGAGTCTCAGTGGAGGATTTGCCCTGAATGTTGCTGCGACTGTAACTACTGGATGCCCACAAGGTAGACGGAGGGTCTTTAGGTCCGGTGAAGAGGGATGTGGAGCGTGCTCCCAGACCGACCACAGCACTCCAGGCATCGTAAGAATCCTTGTCCTCTGTTTTTTCAGACTTTAACGTGGTGGTCTGGGCAAGAGGTCTCGTGTCGCTTTCAGAAGGGTTTTTGTACCATGAGTAGCTGTGGCGGTCTGTGCTCTCGATGGACCAACTCTGGGTTTTTCCTACAGAAAGGGAAGTCAAACATCAATCAGATTTAAGAGAACTCACATGACTTCAAACAACCAAGTACTTGACCAGTCATGTTCCTAAATCAACGAAGTAGGTTACTGAAAATAGCTACATTAACTTAGAACTTGGTCTAATCTTAAACTCTATCAGCAATAAACAGTTACCTAAGCAACATACTGTTGTAAATATTAGATATAACTACTAAAGTTGCACTACCTCCTTTGTTTGTCTCTCTGGGCAAAAAGACTCTGCACAATAGTGGTTACGACTGAATCACGACCAATTTGAAAATTTATTCTATGTGAATTATAACTAGGGTTGGGTACCGTTCACATTTTAACCAGTACGGTACCAGTATCAGTACCGGTACCTAACGGTACCTTTGTTCGGTACTTTATTCTCTGTTAATAACAAAAACATTTATTTCAGTGAAAAAATAAGCCCAAAACAGGTTAGTTCGTTAGAGTTTTCCCTCTTTTCATTGCTTTCCTTCGGTTTTAAATAGCTTGTAAAAGCGGAGTGCACATTTTACTTTCACTTTCAAATTAGCAGCAATTCGCCTTCGATTCAATTCAAACAACAACAAAATACAACGTCAAACTCATTGAACTTTTATTAACAAAATGAATAAAAATACACCATGCTATATACATTAGACCCCGACCGATATGGGTTTTTTGGGGGCCGATACCAATACCAATATTAGGGTGTAAAAAAGGCCGATATCGATATATTGTTAGTATATATAGAATACTACAGTATATTCATAAACTGAATATATATATACATAAACACATTTATTGCAATGATCACTCAAATGTGGTGATCAAACACTTATAATGATGTGACAAAGATATGTAATGGAGGCAGGGCATTTAACAATTTACCAATAAACTTCATCCAAAATTAGTCTGACATCAGCGCACTGAACAGTAAAGGTGAAGTTTATGTTACACGCTGTTACAGAGATATGACCGTTCAAAGTTTCAATGGTATTCCATACACTTAAACTTTACTGTAAAGCGTTTCATCCAGGTCACCAGTAGCAAACAATGGAGCGCGCTCTTCTGGACAAACTATGTAATTACACCATATACAAGCATTTTATCTGCGTTTTATGTTCTGTAAAAAAAATTTCATATCGGTGGCATATCGGCAGCATATTCGCCGATACCGCTATATCTGCGACAGGCTCATATCGGCCGATAAAACTGGCAAAACAATATATCGGTCGGGCTCTAATATACGTGATATAAAATAACAAATTACTTAGGCTACACAAAGTTTAAATAGGTAGGTATACAAAACTGAAAATCAGCAAACACTGTGGAACCAAATAAACATAGAATGTTTATTAGGAAAACGAATAAGAAAGCTTGGAGGCATGACATACATGTTGATGTAAAATAAAATAAATAAAATACACAGTTTAAATGAAGTAAAAAGCAGCAAACACTGTGGAACCAAATAAATAAGAAACAGCGCTTTTGCACTCCTGCTTATGTAATGTGAACAAAACCGCTTCTCCGCCATTCATATGTATCGAGGCAAGCGGAACATGCAGGATTCACATTTAAACCATCTTTTTGCGTTTTAATATTTACAGACACTAGTCTATATCGCGATTCTAATTAAGTGACAGACCTACTTTTCATTTATTCATCTAAAAATAGACGAATTCCGTGGCATTCCGCGCTATAGAGTAAATTCCGTTTTTATGAATGAACTCCGCGATGAAATGTAGAAAATGAACTAGAAACGTAACCACACTTCAGAACATTTCGGTTTGCCCTGTGTGTTTGAACGAGTTGCAGTGGTGACATCACGTCACAGGGTCTCTCTCTCTGTGTGTAACATAAGCAATCAGATGCGTTCTCAGGTACCGAAATTTGGTACCGACTGATTTAATGTGAATCGGTACTCTGCAGTACCGACGCAATTCGGTCGGTACCCTTAAAAGTACCGAGTTCGGTACCCAACCCTAATTATAACACACATCAACATCAACTCATAAGCAGGGTTAGTTTTACCTCATCTAGTTTTCTTGATTTATTTATTTTTTTCATATACATTACCACACTCTCTACATTATATAAACTGGTAAAACTCAAAAGCTTCCCTAAACTCCAACATGTTTGTAGGTATTTTCAAATCAGGGTTTTTTTTTTAATTTATTTATTTATTTATTTATTTTGCTTTTTACTTCAGTGCAGAGAAAGTGTGTGCATGTTTGCCAGGTTGGGATGATAAAGTAAAAAAAAATGTATCCATTTAAGAAAAAAAAAAAAAACACTGATTGGGATTTTAACACTTGACATATGGCAGCCCAAATCTTGAAATCTTGTGGTGGCTTGCTACCAATGCAAGATAATGGAAAGGTCAAATGAAAAAAAACCTGACCACAATTAAAATACGATTAATCGTTCATCAAACTACATACTGACATATATGAAGCAACTTTTTCAGTGACTGACAACTAAAATACTCTATTCATTATTTGGCAGCCAAAAGCATCTGATAACGTGGGTTATTGAGATAATGTAAAGCCAACTTGAAAGCCACCAAAAGCTGGTCGACCATATTAATGTAAAATAAACATACTCTTTCTAGACCACTGATTTGAATGGAGTCAAAAGTTCTAAACATTTTTATACTAAGTACAGACTTAAGACTTAGTACATCAATTTTCTCTGATCCCATGACTAGTCAAACATAGGCCAGAAGACCATATGAACACACTGCTAGACACCTTCAAAGCAAAAATCACACCTCTGCAGTCATAACACTGTCTACACTATAGTCTGGCAGACAACACTTGTTATTTACCATTCTTACATTACTATATGTATTCTCCATTACACCAATAACCACAATTAAGTCTATGTGCTGTGAATTAGGAGACAGGACAAAACGTTAATGGAAGCTTTGGAAAAAGGTCACTAATATACAAAACCGCCATTGAGCTCCATAGCAAAGGAAGTCAGTGTTGCAGAAAGGCTGTTAGGTCTAAAAACCATCTACTACACAACAGTACTTACACAATTTCAGTTATATCACCACTTTGGTAATTCAGAACATTCCCCTATTCATTAGATTGTTAAGAGGCGAAAATGACAAATTAGGCCGTCATGATCACCTCAAACTGACTTTTATTAAAAAACATCCAAATTACTGTTTATTCTCCACAAACCTATTAAAGACAATTTAAGCAGTCATTGTCAAACTACCCATCACTCTCCAAAGACTGAATTATGCTCAAATCTTAGTTAAAAAGGATTTATGTAACAGACCTATAAACACATCTGAATTAAAGTCTGCATAATGTATGAAAACAGCAAGTCAAGGGGCGCTCATACTGACAGCTTTCTGAACAGGGCAGAAGTCGTCATTCATTTTCAATAAGGGTTTGTGTTTAGGCGACGTGACTGACAGCAACCATTGACGATGCAACAATGTTAAGCAGTAGTGAACTTTGCAAACACACAGTAACATGATACAGTGACCATCAACAGAAAAGCAGCACACTATGGGCCTCCTGAAGTTGGAATGTCGACAAAATCACGGAATACATACATAAAGAAATCTGCAACACAGGAGGTCTCAGAATTTGACTTCATTTTCATTTTTGAGTGAACTATCCCTTCAAAGTGCAAAAAGACTGCTTTTTAAAAATGAAGTCTACATATTGTTTAGCATTGTACTTGTTTATAAGCATTTCACTATTTAATCTGACAAAACTATTGTCATATCACATGCACACAGCTACTCAAAAGGTTTACACGACAATCTGTCAAAACAAAAGTTTGGTTTAACTTGAAGAAATTGACAGAAATACATTATTATACAGTAAAAAGTACTTCTCAAGATAAGAATAATAAAATTACTAGAACTTTATATTTTAAGGAATCTCACACAATTTTTCTCCTATGATTTAAATAAACCAGTTGTGCAGCAGTTTGTTTGTGGATTCGGCATTATGACTGGTCAGATCGCCTGTCAATCAAGCTCCCTGTGAAGGGTCAATTGTCTTTTCTTCTCTAGTGATGTATTTCCAAGTGAAATGTTTTAAAGAAATTAATTTTAAAAATCCACAGATAAGTCATATATAATAAATGTTGCAATATACAATAAAAAATCCATGGTGATTTTAAATATTCAATATTAAATGACATTTGGACTGTTTGGATTTTTTTTTTCTTCACCATAAATGAATGACTGGGTACAAGAGCATTCTTTGACATTTTGAAAATACTACATTTCTGGAAGAGGACAGAGAAATATATTTTCCACTCGCTCTCACATTGCCACTCCGACAGAGAATTGACAAGTTTCAATCTCTCAACCAGCAAGAAGTCAAACAAGTCCACATTCCTCCCTTGCTCTACTTCAGCATCTGTGTCTTATCATTGTCAGTGTCATCTCTAATCCCACCCTGTCCTCTGACCACTACAGGATACTTGTTTTCCACATTTTGGGGTTTCTTAGAGGAGCAGACGATTTCCAGCTCATACCAACATATTTTAAGATAAAGCAAATTCTCAGCACCTCGGAAATCTAGAGAAACTATTAGACAACCAGGAGCTGTAAAACATTGTGTTCCATAACCCTTTTAGATGGAGCTAACAATCTAGCAGTGTTATTTTCTCCTTACCATAATTTTGTCAACGGTGCGTTTTAATAAAAATAATTTAATTATCGCCATGACCACATGACCTTTTAAACAAGATTCATTTCATTCTTGGTGGGTATACGCAATACATTGACTTTATAAAATAAACTTATTAAGCTCATCTCATTAGGAAGCTTAAGCTAACTGTCAAGGTTGTGATATGATTTTAATGCATTAGTTCACAATTTCTTGTAGAAGTGATGTAGAAAGGCTATGTACACGGTTGTCTTCTGATGTGATGTCAGTGTGAAGTGGCGAACCTGCATCTGGGAAGCAGTTCATCCAAGATGGTGTTTGCATTCAAAAACAGCTAAAAGGAGGAAGTATTGAAAAAGTTTTAAAAGATAGGGTAGCTTGTGCTAGTTTGTCAAAATGAATCTGATGACTAAGGCAAGACAGTCATTGCAGCTGCAGAAGAAGATTTGGTGCCAAACAAGGAAGCACCTCGACTGTGTGGGAGTATTTACGTGTTAAATGCTGCTGAGCACGGTTACATCTAACCGTGTTTATTACAGCATTTTCCCAGTCCAGAGAAAGCCCACCTTTAGATATGAGTGAGTCATGCAATAAATGGAAAGTGGAGTTAAAGCTCTATTCTCCCCATAATTTGTTTGTCTTGATGTTCCAGGTGTTATTTTGCAATTCTGATGTTCAGATTTACACTTGAAGCAATTTGCCACTATTGCTGGATAATACTTGCTCTTCAGTATAACATTTGAGAAGTTGACTGAGAAGTTGGAGACAAGTAAAAATAAACAGATTTATCCTTCAGATGACAACTTCCTGATTCTGTAATATATTAGTTTTCACAAAATATATTGTTAAAAATTAGAATAAAAAGCAAGTAAACACTGTAACAGTAATCTGAGTTATCTGGTAAGTCTGTGTGCACTAGGGATTTTTTATTTATTTATTTTTTTTTAAAGAACTAAGAGCACTAATATTAAATAAAGTAGTCAGTGAATATGACATGAATACAAAATAGAGGTCATATGGATATAGCACAGCATAGTTTGAAATCATGGATTTAAAGGGTTACTCCACCCCAAAATGAAAATTTTGTCATTAATCACTTACTCCCATGTCGTTCCAAACCCGTAAAAGCTTTGTTCGTCTTCGGAACACATTTTAAGATATTCTACGTGTATTTACGCTTTGATTTAAACGAAAATAGCGCATCCTTGTGTTGCGGCTGATACAGAAGAATGTACGCAGTTTGCGTTCAGTGGATAATCTCTAAAATGGCGCTACGGTGACACGGAGAGACAGAGAGGAGACGAATTGTTGAAAATAAGTCATTATTTTTATTTTCTTTGCGTACAAAATGTATTCTCGTCGCATCATAAAATTCAGATTGAACCACTGATGGCAGATGGACTATCCTGACGATGCTTTTCATACTTTTCTGGGCCTTGACAGTGAGAATTACTTGGCAGTCAATGGGACGGTCACAAGCCTCCCGGTTTTCATCCAAAATATCTTAAATTGTGTTCTGAAGATGAATGAAGCTTTTACGGGTTTGGAACGCCATGGGAGTAAGTGATTAATGACAAAATTTTCATTTTGGGGAGGAGTAACCCTTTAAAGATTGTTGATTGTGCATGTCTAGCATCCAATTCACACAGACCAATCATTTTGCACAGAGTACACATTTTTATGCACAAATGCACATTTCAGAAGACTGGTATCATATCAGGCCCAATACTGTCCTCCTGTACTTGTACTCATTAAAATGCTCCGATACCAAAAGCCAATAGCACACAGCATAAGAACAGTGCTGTGTCTAGACAAAGAAACACCGACAACAAAATTAACAGATAGCAGAATGGAATTATTAGAGATTAAGGACATCTATGAAGTACATGTATGTAATTAATGTAATGTTAACGTTTAACATCCTGAAGAACCTTTGTGTTTCATAAAAGGTTCTTTGTGGAGAAGGTTCTTCAGATTATAAAAAGTTGTCAGTTCTTTAAAGAGATGGTTATAAAAAGAGATGGTTCTTTAAAGAACCTTTGACTGAATGGTTCTTTGTGGAACCAAAAATGGTTCTGTAAAGAACCTTTTAAGCACCTTTATTTTTAAGAGTGTATGTCTTTCACACTTTCAGTCTGTTTTTCTTAATTAGTAAAATGCAATTTTATAGGAGGAGTTGAACCATGTAGACAACAGGTTAAGTAAAAATATTAATATGCAATAGCGCATATTAATATTATATATATATATATATATATATATAATATAGCAATATACATAAATATAGCAAAATGATCCTCTTTATAGTTATTTTTCTAGCTTACCGATGAGTTTATGAACACCAAATGGTTATTCTGAGGTAAATGTATATTACGTTGCAATGTTTACAAGCTTTACACGTTTCCCGCAGTTTGAAACACTAAATGAGCCTTTTACATTTTAGTAAGTTGTACTGTAGTTGGATGGAAACCCGGCTATTGTCTGCATCAAACCATGCTTCCGAACAGAGGTCTGTCTGCGCGGGACTGTTTTTAAAGTCCCGCTCCCACGAGGTTATATCCCGCACCGGCGATATATTCACTCTTTGTTCAACCGCTGTCCGCTTTGAATAATTTTCTTCCCGACCCGATCGTTCCCGCTAAATTTAGATCTCGTTTCCAGAATCTCACATTTAAATTCCCTCTACTGAAAGAAAGAGAGATAGGCTAACAAATAAAAGTGTAGTATGCACAAAATTGTATTTGTTATTTTATTCGTCTTGTCAAGAGTCTTTTATTGACAGCAAAATGTAAAAAGACTTTTGTAAGACACAAAATTCGTTTAACATTTTGCTGCCAACACAGTAGGAAAAAAAAAAAGAAAGTGTCACAGAGAAAATAAAAATGTTGTACAAAATTTGTACTCCTTATTTTTATTCGTCTTGTCAGGATACAATTCGTTTAACATTTACAACACAATAGGAACAATTGTTGCAGAGAGAAAAAAAAATGTAGGTTGTACAAAAATGGCCTATTATATTTTTATTTGTCTTGTCAAAATACTAAATTAGTTTAACATCTTGCTGTAAACACAGTAGCCTAGGAAAAGTGTTGCAGAGAAAAAATAAATAAATAAATTCAACATCTGTCATTTAAAAATTATAGGCTAAGCAAAATATAAACAAAACCGAGTTGAACGTTCTTCAAGGACAGCGCATCCACACTTTGCTCCATCCTTATTCTGCTCTGTCACTCATCGACAACCTGCCTGTTCTGTCTGCGGGCCGTATATTCACCACTGGTAGGCCTGCTCTGAGGACCGTTATGCCCATGCTACGCACAGACCTCGCAAATAAAACGAAGCACTTCGTGCGTGCAGCGCGCGCATAAGTGCAGGCTGTACTGGTGCTTGATAAGAATAAAGCCCAGATATGCTATTTTGAAAGGACGTCGGGAACGGGATATTGTTAGACCACCCGCTCCGGTTCAAATTGCACTAGAGTTACCGACCGCTACCGCGTTTTATTCGGGAATTTAATCCCGCATCGCAAGAAATCTGAAACAGCCATGGGAATGCAGACCTCTACTTCCGAACAAATGTCATACACCATTCTGGGCTGCTCCAGGACAACTCTGTGTCTCCAAGCACGGTGCTGTCCGTGAGCGGGGCAGAGTAACGTAGCCCTCAATCACGCTGCAGTGTTTGTGAGAGCTGCCACGCACAGAGTGAAATTCTCAGACTCGATACAGAAAAATAAAACAGAACTTATAACATTGGGGCTAATATGTTAGCAAGCAAGCTGCTGATAGTTTTCGACTACAGACTAAAGTTAACTGCAAGTAAGCGAACCTTCAACCAGCTGTAGCATTATGCCGATATATCGGTCGACCTCTAATCGGCATCAATATCAACATTGGCAAGTACCAAAAATAAAAGTAGTGGTTATCCCTAGCAATATAGCCAAAGAAAATGCTATATTGACATCAGAGCACCATAGAGTGAATTTGCACTCTCAATCAGGCGGTCTGCTGTTTTTGTTTCGTTCAGATATGTTTTATGTAGTATAGTTAAACAAAGCTAAAGTCAGAGCATTCTGCTTCATTTTTGAAATCATACAATCTAATTTCAATTAAAAATCTTTCTTTGGATCGTGATTAACATTCATTGGTTGCCTCTAATTACAAATGTAAAACGCAAAGGCAAAGCCTCTAGTTTGTTTATATGAAGAAATTTATTTTATTTGTATTATTTATTTGGGATTTGTTTTAAAATTTCAATTTAGTTTTGTTATTTGACGTTTCATTTTCACAATGAAATGTGCAGCATTTTGTTTGAGAAAAAATGAAAGGACACTTTACATTTATCACAATCAGTATCATGAATCGTATCCCATTGTAAGTTGAGTGAATCATTACATCCCTATTCATGAGTGGCAAAAACAAATGAAAGTGATTCCAACAACATCGTTCCTCTGTGTCTATTGTTACAGCTGTGGTGTGGACTTCCTTATTCTCATAAAATTAGACTGCTAATTAAAACTTAACACTTATAGTTATTGTCCATAGACAAATTCCTTTTTGATCCAGTGGGCTTTGCTCTGCTGTCTAGAGAACGATACGAACATAAACATCTACTTTTTGCTAGATAATAGATTGATCCAAGCAATATGCTTAGGGGCAACAAAACTGAAGTGTCTTAGGGAGAGCCACTCGTCAGCATGCATTATCATAAGAGACCCTTAGTGGTTACAGACGAGGTGATGAGTTCTGTGTGCTGTGCTTCTAAATGAGATAAGCAGCTCACAGGAGCCTGTCCAGACGCTACGCTCCATCGGCGTCTAAGTGTTCTCCTCGTATTAACATCGCCGCTGACGGGTGTCAGTGTTCTGAAAGTTTCCTCTAACTTCACCTCATTGATTACTTACTCAGCCAGATGATTTGCAAGACCCTGGAGGAGTACCGACCTGAAAAAGCAATTACGCAGAGGAAATGTAAAATAGAGTTTGAGCCAATTAAAGATTTTCATTTCTTGGCCTGCTGGGAGCTCCAGGCTGTTGTTGCAAGAGTCAGTCCGCCAAATCCATTACTGTGATATTAAGCAGGGTCTTACACAAGTCTACAGCCCGTAACGCTGGTGTCCTGAGCATTTACAGCACTCATGGCAGCAGATGTGCTTAAGGAAGTTTTATGACAAACGTGAATGATCATTATTAAAAAAAAAAACAAAAAAAAAAAAAACAGCGATTGACTAATGTCCACATTTCACCTTCCATGTTTTAATTTCAGTGAATGCCTTCAAATTACATCTCATCTGAATATATCTTAAAAAGCCATTTTTCTCCAACCATGGTTTTACCTAAATTGTGCAAGCTGTTTCATAGAAAGGAGTAAGAGAATATCAGAGAAATATCGTAGTGATTATATCTCATGAACATAATATAATTCAAATGACTTTTTTTTACAAATAAAAATTTCCTAAATAAATAAATAAATAAACAAACTGCCAAGTATTAAAAGGCATTTATCAGTAATACAAATGTCTGTGCGTAGGCCTGTCACGATAACAACTTTTTTTTGTGCGATATATTGCCCCAGAAATAATTGCGATAAGCGATATTATTGTCATTTTAAAGAACATTTTATGCCACTGAATATATAATCATAATGTAACAGCATAATAATGCAAGAAGGCCTACACACTTAAAAAAGACAACAAACTTTTAAGTCTTAAGAATATTTAGATCATGGAAATTAAGTATCAAAATATTAGATTTCTTAAACTTGAATAAATAGTAAATAAACATTTTCTAAAAAAACATGCAGAGTAACAAGTAGGAAAAAAAAGAAAAAAAAAAGAAGAAAACTGCACAAAGAACTTTTGGAGATTTTTCCATCTACAGATTTTCCCCTGACCTTTTCTCTGTAAATTAAGGGTGCACACTATTTCTGAAAAACACAATCACTACTCAGTCAGATGTCCGCATGCACAAAGGCCCAGATCCCTAAACAAGGCCATATCATTTTTTTTTTGTAGAAGCTTTTTTTTTTTTTAAATGTGAACTAGCACCTCATGACTACACCACGTTACGTACAAGAAGCTGCAAAAGACACAGGCACAAGTGGAATGCAAAAAACATGGTGACATTAATTTTTAAGTAAATATAATGGGTGATATATTGCGTCACCAAAATATATTGAGGTCATGTACATATTTTGTGCGATAAGTCGATATATTGATTATTGCGACAGGCCTATCTGTGAGTACAACATAAATTCAGCCTGAAAATGGCTAGTGTCGATTAAATATACTTTCAAACATTATTTTTGGATTTGTAATAACTAGAAACTATACACGAATACATAAGCCCAAACAAAGAGTTGTTGCACAAAGCAGACACTTAAGGCTGAAATACACTACATGACTTTTGCCCAGATTTTTGCCCTGATTTACAATCAGGACAAGTTGACGCTAGTTGCCGAAAGTCAGAGCCAATCTGCTGATATGAGTTGACAGATTTCACAGAAAAATCACATAATGTATGATGATTACACAATTTATTTATTTTTTATTTTTTTACTTCAGACTATGAGTTTTTCCACTTAAGCTATTACAGTGTCATCAAGTGTATGATGCCTAGTGTTTTAAAATCTGTTCAGATTTTAAAAGACGCAAAGTGTATTCCAGCATTTAGTAACAAGTAATCTTTGTTTTTGTTTTTTTTAAATCCAAGTAGGGCTGCAACAATTAATCGATAAAATCGATTATTATCGATAATGAAAATAATCGACAACGATTCTCATTATTGATTAGTCGGGGCTGCCCACAGTGCACGTTCAACTTCAGCCGGTCGCGTCAAATTACAGCACTGAATAACACATTTCTATGGACAAAATCCATCTAAAAATAGTGGAGGAAACAGAATGGGATGCTGCGGGAGAAGTACGTGATCCAAGCTGCACAAAACATGAGAATTCTTTATTTTAAGCTTTAAGCTAATGCATTAGCGTAATTGCCCTTTCAGACGCTTTGACAGATGCGTGTGCGTCCTCAGCGCAAAAACTTTCAGTTTACGGTCACGTGCACACGCGTCAGACAGTAGAGTGGAGAAAATTAAGTTAATACTCAGCGCAAAAACATTCATTTTGCTGAAATATGTGTTGTTGATATTTACAAGGTATAAATGAGGTTTTTAAATGAGGTTTAAAAGTCAACATGTAGTGCACGTATTTTATGAGAGTAGGAACTGTAAAGGGATACAGCGTCTAGACGCTTCATAGTCGCCTTTTACAGGATAATGAAATGACGTGATCAAAGTGAACACGTGTTCCTGCAGAACATTACTCTTACCTGTTGGTTAACACCCGGAGTTTATGTTTTTATTCGTCCTTATTATATTTATTATTTTAATTTTTAATGTAGAAACTTAAAGTATATTCTAGGAATGCATCGATCCGATACTCAGGATTGGTATCGGCTCCGATACGGTCATTTTCTGCAGATCGGGTATCGGTCAGAAGAGATCCAAATCCGATATTGTGCGTATACTATTCTGTGTTATTGTTGAACCCCACGAAAGGCACACAAACGTTATAAAGCACCATAAAGTTTTTGTGCGCTATATTTCAAGTGTTCTGAATCTGTTCCATAGTTTAATCTGAGGTACAGATGAATATTTAAGTCGTTAAATTCAAGTTCAGGTAAACTCTTCTCTCCGCTGCGGCTGTCTGTCATCCTCCATTCAGCATCAAACTGCGTGTCGCATTCGATTACGACAGTCAAACTCTCTTCAAGAGCGCACAGTACCTGAGGTTTAAAAGTGTTAAAAGAAAAGGATCAATAAACTAATGCACAAATTTAATACACTACGCATCAATATCTCTTCCTTTTGTACTTTGAACTTTTCTATGTGGACTCGGAGGGCTGCGCAGCCTGCGAACTGTGACTCCGTGTCGCCTCAAGCGCATCATTCTGCGCACGGGATGCGCATAAGTGCTTTGTGCCTCTCTGTATTGGAGCCTTTCGTTTTATAATACTTTTGCGCAATGAAAGATTATTATATTATTATAGTCTTTCTTGTTCTGTCCTATCTATCATATGTTGCTGCCTTCATTACTGTGCTATAGATTTAAAAGAAATGTTTTAATTTTATAGTATATATTTATATATAAATGCATTTGCTTGTTTTTTTAGGAATGCATTATACAACAATACAAAGAGCAGTGTGTACCATTTTACCAGATTTAGTCCTACACTTATTCACTTTTATTTGCAAATAAAAATGTTTCACTAGGTCTTATAAAATTATTGTGCACCCATGATTTTTCTAGAGTATCTTTTGCTGCTGAATTATCCACTAACCTAGTTTATAATAGTATTTTTGTCATAGATTATGATTATATATTTTTTTAATTTGTTATTTTTCATTAAAATGAAGTTATCTATATTAGATTGTGTTTAACACACAAAAGAGTGACGATCAGGTCAACACAGAGAAGTATAGAAATTCTACATCAATTTAAAAAAAAAAAAAAAACTACGCTGGTATCGGATTGGATCGGTATCGGCAGATACTCAGAATTTTCGGTATCGGATCGGTTCTGAAAAAATGGTATCGTTGCATCCCTACTATATTCACTATATACAGTGCCTAACAATTTTTTTTAAAACAAATTTATGTTTATTATGTTATTTTAACAAGTTATGTAAGGTTTTTGCCACTGCGGCTCTAACCTAACAGTATTGGTGATTACAGTATAATAATTTTTTAGCTTTCTGTATTGATTAGTCCTTCAATGTGCGTAAGCTCTTTAGTAACAGTAGTTGGCTATTTCTATGCTACATTATTATTGCTGTTATCTATGAAAAAAGGCAGAAAAAAAAGTCAAGCACTTTATAGTGGGTTTTTTTTTCAGATACCCAATTACAGTCAAAAAGTACCTAAACAATGCCAGCAAGAATGCAAGCTGTTATAAAAGGCATAGGAGGACATTCTTGTTAATATGTGAATAAATACTAGCCTATACTTAGTTTGATATTAGCCCAAGAAATGACAATAACATTTTTAGATTTAAAACTTTTTTTTGACAGATTCCTAAAATATTTGTGTTTTCTCTTTATTATGACAGGTGGTCTAATAAATTTTTAAGCACTATTTTCATAGCATTCAGTTGACATATTTGTTTAAAGGACAATGGGCAGAATGTGGAAGTGTTTTTTGTCAATAAAATAAACGTTTTTTTTTTTTTTAATCCGATTAATCGAAAAAAATAATCAGCCAACTAATCAATTATCAAAATAATCATTAGTTGCAGCCCTAAAACCAAGCATTCACATGCACTTCTTTCACACACACTTGTAAAAGATGCTGGACATCTGTCAGAAACACCTGATGATATACATTGAAGTGGACTTCACCAATGCTCTCTCATACCTCTCAATCTGAGCAAAAAGCCACGGAGCAAAAGAAACTGCTGACAAACCCTTCACAGGACAGTTAAGGATTTAAAGAGGACTTTGGTGATGATACTGTATATGCTTCCTTACTTCGAAGATGTGCTTTATGCTAAATATGAACTGCGAAGTCAAACCTGAGAAATATTTAGATACGTTTTCGTTCAGTAAATTAAAGTTGTTTGTTCAAATGTTTCAGGCAAGTAAACCACCACAAAAAAACCTATCTAGGGCAAGTTTATACGATGTGGTAGTCTCACACTCGCTTTCCGTGAAGTTAAATAGGTCAAACACCTGAAAAACTCTGATAGCATATAACAACAACTGATTAATGCGGGGACGCTAGAACAAATCAGATAGTGTTTATAGGGAAAAACATACCTGTAGTAGAGGTGTTCAAAAATTTCCCAGGATCCTCTGGCACTTTGTGAGCACTTCTCTCGGTGCTGAGAGCGAAAGGGGCCCTGCTGGGGGCCACGGCCTCTACGCTGACGGGCTGGTTCACCCTGCTGTTGGGCTCCAGCGTTAGGCTGGCCTGGGATTCCCCTGTCGACGTCATCTTGGGTTTAGGCTGGGCTACGTTACGAGACGTGACCGGCCTGGACTCGTCGTCGCTGTCGAATCCGAACGGATCCTCTGAGCCCTCACCATCCGAGACCTTGGACCTCTTGGTCTGATCTGTCACCTCGGCCTTCAAACCAGGCCTCTTTGCTCCAAACTTGGCTTTGTAAGTCGTCTCGCCCCATTTGGTGCTGAGCGTGGCTTTTTTATTGGACAACACCTCATCAAATTTTGAGGTCCCATCCCCTCCTCTTCGGCTGTATGTTTTTCCAAATCTAGATGTCATTGTGGCATCTGTCTCATATTCCCTGTGAACGATCATAAACTGTTACATGAATAATTCACTGGTTGTTTTGTAATCAAATGTTGACTATTAACAATTTGCCTCAAGTTTCATCTGTTCATAATGAATAAAATCACCATCATTCAGCATTCTACATGTGTGAACCTAAAAGATCTTGGGGCTACTCATCATAAAACAGATGCACTCCTAAACTCATTCAAACCCGACAACTACTTGCATTTCTGTGCTGATAAAAAAAGTAGGAAACTAGATTGCCAGAATTATTTCATAATATGACTTTGATTTCTATACAAATATACACAGAAATCAATGCTGTAATGTGCTCAAAAACTGAGAATGAAAAGAATAGTTCACCAAAAAAATGAATATATTAGGGCTGGACCAGAATATTCGATTATTCGAATATTCGTTCGGTGAGTTGGCATTCGATTTTCAATTTTGAGATTCGAATATCCCCTTTTTTTTCCTTTTTTCTCTCGAACACCTGGCATGCCCCGCGAAACGGTTCTCAACTTGTCCGCCTGGCTGAACATCTGCACCAGCAACAGACCGTTCCCCAATGAAAGACGTTCGTGCTGACCTATAGCATGCATATATTTAATAAAAAATCTTCTATTATGAGCGCGCTTGCCACACTTTTACATTTGAACTAACGAACTTAAGCATGCAAAAGACGCGACGTGAACGGACCCTCTGCTATCACAAGACCGAATGCAATGCATGCGTTTTCTTTCTGTCAACTGTCCCGAGATGCGAGCAAAAGTCTTGGATCAGCGTGCAGTAGCTCTTGTAGTGCAGACGAGATGCGCCGATGTGAAGCCGCTTTGAGAGAGTGAAAGAGAGAAGACGCGGTACAGCTGAATCACTCACGCTGTTTTCAAATGACTGATTTAATCTGATATTTTGTGTGGATTTATTTACTCATCTAACCTACATGCTATATTCAATAAATGTTTGCAGGAATTTCCCTCATTATAAACTTGAAAGCTGTGGGAATGAGTAAAACTATGCGATATACACACAAATTCAGGACCTGATTAAATATAACTCTATTATACAAAGATTTGTGAAACAAAATTCCATGACTTTTACAAAACTTTTCCAGGCCTGGAAATTGCGGTTTTAAAATTTCATAGCTTTTCCAGAACCCTATAAAAGCAACTGATGCACGCTTTCAATCACTAAAGATCCTCTAATTACATGCCGGATCCGTTACCCCGCTTTATTCTGGGACCACGCAATTTACAAATTAAGCACTGGGCAGCCTTATTAAAAGTATTGCTCTTAACAGACCTGTGTGTTTTGTATCACTAGTGCAATGTCCGTTCTCGGAGCATATAAGCCCTGTCCATGTGAGGCGCGCCGCTTCCGGCTCGCGCTGTTCAGTTTATTAAAAGTTTATTAATTCTGAACGTGTCGCGTGTCCATATTGCACCAAAATGCGACACTGCACTCCCTTGAGTCCACAGCAGCACACCCGCCACGCGTGAAGTCGATTGGATGAACGTTTCTCGACATAATAAAAATGCAAACAGACAGACAGACACACAGAGATTCCTGCCTTTATTAGAGAGAAGAATATGTTCAGACCGCTCCCTCCGAAGCTTCGAATATTCGGTGTTGATACTACCGAAGCTTAAAAAATGGTATTCGGACCAGCCCTAGAATATATGCTGACAATTTACTCACCATCAGGCCATTCAAGATGTAGATGAGTTTATTTCTTCATTGGAACAGATTTGGAGAAATTTTGGATTACTTGCTCACCAATGGCTCCTCTGCAGTGAATGGGTGCTGTCAGAATGAGAGTTCAAACTGATAAGTACATCACAATAATTGACATGACTCCATATGATCAGTTATTGTTCTGTGAAATTAAAAGCTGTGTGTTTTTAATAAACAACTCCTTTTTAAGGCTTTTTTTTTTTTAAGGCTTAACTTTAAGCTGTTGCTTCTGGCCAAAATACCAGTTATACCCTTGCATTAAAATCCACCAACATATTTGTTTAAAACTGTTCTGGACTTTTTTCACTTGTAAATATGCCTTAATCTGTGCGTATTTCTCTCCTGATTGAGCCAAGACAAGACTGAAGGCGGCAATATTATCAATAGAGCACTTGTATTTTAGTCAGAAGCAATGGTTTAAAGTTACAAAATGATTCACAAATTGATGGACTGGAGTGATGGAGTGATGAATGTATGTGGATTATTTTTGGTTTATTGTGATATTTTATCAGCTGTTTGGAATCTCATATTGACAGCACCCATTCACTGCAGAGGACCCATTGAAAGTGAAAGTGAAAGTCGTGACGTATTGTCAAGTATGGTGACCCATACTCGAAATTGGTGCTCTGCATTTAACCCATCCAAGTGCACACACACAGCAGTGAATAGTGAACAAACAGGCACACACACACCGTGAACGCCCGGGGAGCAATTGGGGGTTCGGTGCCTTGCTCAAGGGCACCTCAGTCATGGTATCGAAGGCAGAGAGAGTGCTGTTCATTCACAATCCCCACCTTCAATTCCTGCCGGTGTGAGAATCGAACCGGCAACCTTCAGGTTACAAGCCCAACTCTCTAACCATTAGGCCACGACTTCCCCACATGATGAGCACATTGATGAGCAAATTATTTGATGAGCGAATGACTGTTAAATTTCTCCAAATGATGAAACAAACTCTTCTTCATCTTGGGTGGCCTGAGTGGGAGTAAAATTTTCATTTTGCATTTTCAAGATCCTGAATGCTATAACAGCAATAAAATAAACCAAAAGCTACCACAAATTTTAGACAAAGGTTGTACACCTGTATTCCCTGACGCAAACGCTATGGCACATTAATACAGCAATCATTCATAACCATGATATTACCACCGTGATAATTTGAGGCCTTCATTGGTTTGCAATCTAGCTAGTGCCAGCTGGACAAACCCCAAAAATATTAAACAAAATATATGCTACAATTCCATTCAATATTTTCTATACACAAAGCCATCACAAGTAACAAAATAAATAGGTTTAAAAGTCACTTTGTGCCCAACATAAAGAAAAACTAATCTGAAATAATGTGCTTAAAAATCAAAAGTTTAAGCCTTCATATATCAACAACAAATAATAAAAGGCAGTGCAAGTTCCAAGATCCTTACTACTATAACAGCACTAAATAAACATGGATTTTTGAGTTGATATACCAAGTAAATGCCACTGAACATCAATATAGCAATCATTCAATGCCATGGTATTACCATCAAAATAATGTTAGCCCTTTACTGGCTTGCAACTAGCTAGTGCCAACTGAACAACCCCAAAAATATTAAACAAAATTTCTTCTACAATTCCAATCGCTATTATTGCAAACACAGCGACTTTCCCTCAATAATCAGCAATAAACTAAGAATGCTAAAAGCTAGTTAGATCATTAGCTAATGCTAATAATTGTACCTGTTCTCTTCTGTTTACCTTTCACTTTGTAAAGTTTTTCCCTTCGCTAAGTAAATAAGACATTAACACAACTTCTTTACGTGGATTATAACAAAAGAGTGTGTGAAAACCAGCTTAGCTGAGAAAAACAACATAACCATGCTAACGGCTAATGGACTAGCAAGAGGATTAGCATGAAAAGGCTAGCAGGCTAATCAGGCAATTCTATGAAATGCGCTCCTATATCCAGCATTAAAACTCATTCACTATTTGGTTCAAATGTATATTTTTAATCTACAGAAGAACTGAAGCCACAGCAGGACCAAAGGAGGTTAAATACTCGCCTGGTTAATGAAGAGAGTGAATCCGGGCCTCTGAGCTCCACTAACACTATAAACAAACACTAAATACTGACAAGCACTGCTTCACGAGCTCCACCAGCACAGTTATACGTGTATCTGAGATATGAGTTTCGATATAAAGATTCATAAGGTTTCTATTTAAGTTTTCCAAATGTATTTCTCCCTCGATTGTTTCGGCTCTGAAACACCAACGGCCTCCATTCGCGTTCCCCTCCCTCGCGTTTTCGCGTCACGACAATCGCGTCGCGGCACAGGCGTAAAATTTTGACCAATCACGGGCCGCGCTGTGCATACGTCAGACGATTATCGAGGCGTGTAATTGGTTGGAAAGAGCCTTGAACTTGAACGCGATGGGCGTCACGTACTTCGCGCTGAACTATGGGAATTGTAGGCAGTTGTAGGTTTTATGTTAAGGAATTTACTGAAATAACGCCAGACAACAATACCTATACACATGCAAGAAGGCTATATTCAACTAGAATCTTTGTTTAGTACAAAAATGGCTAGTAATTATTAATAAAATTGAATGAGGAAAAAATGCCAGTTTAGCATTGTCTACATTTTGGACCAACAGTGAATGTTTTCGTTTGGTTTATGCATCATTTTATTTCTTCGGTTTGTTTTGGTCAGGAATATGTGTCATCTGACAGGTCGAGTGACCCACATGTCTCCTAGCAACAGGACTGTCAACAAGAAGTAGGCATGTACCATAACGCCAAATTTATTTTGCTTTTCGTCCACCTGTACAGTACTGCTTGGTTTGTTAAGTGGCCTTTAGTGTTTATTTGTGATGTAGTGAGAAACAACGCTATACTCATAAAACGTGTTTAGTCTTTTAACGTCTTAACAGTGTTTAAAGAGAATGCACATCCAGTGGAGTCACTTATCCTCCAGCAATATGCCATTCAGATCTCACACAAGGTGGGTTAATGCATACTGGTCGTTTGGAAACATTACGATTTGTTAAATGCTGTTAATAAAGTCTCTAATGCTCACCATGGGTGCATTTATGTGCTAAAAATACAATAAAACACTAATATTGTGAAATAGTAACACACATTAAAATATCTGCTTCTGTTGTATAATATACACACACACACACACACACACATGTATGTGTATATATATATATATATATATATAGTAAAATATTTTTGAAATGCATTTTTTATCCTGTGATGCAAATCTGAACTGTCAGCATCATTATTCCAGTCTTCATTGTCACATGATCTTTATTGTAATATGCTGATTTGCTGCTCAGGAAGCATGAATGAAGTTTTTTGAAAAGCTAAAAATGCAAAGTTTTGTGTGAGGGGTAGGGTAAGGACAGAAAATACAGTTTGTACAGTACAAAAATAATTGTACCTATGGAAAAGTTCATTAAATTGATAAAAAAAAAGACAGTAAAAACATTTATAAAGTTACAAAAGATTATATTTCAAACAAATGCTGTTCTTCAAAGAATGCTGTAGAAAAAAAAAAGTTTTCACAAATTAATAAGCAGCGAAACTTTTTGACATTGATAATAATAAGAACCATTATTAATAACTGAGCACCTATTATAATTGAGCAGCAAATCAGCATAATAGAATGATTTCTGAAGGATCATGTGACACTAAAGACTGGAGTAATGATGTTAAAAATGTAGCTTTGCATCACAGGAATAAATTACATTTTAAAATATATTCAGATTATTGGAGTGTGTGAGTGTGTTTTTTTTTTTTTTTTTTTACTATTTCCATTTTTCTGACTTTCAAGCTTAATAGGCTTCTTGTCGTTTCATTGTAATTGTGAAATGTACTTGCAATTTTTGACTAAAAATTGTTTTAAAGTCACTCATTTTTTTCAGCATAAGTAAAATACTCTACAATACACTTCATATCTAGTTCATTTCATATAGTAAAAGAGTTTGAGGTATTGAGTTTGTAAATCTTTATTAGGCTACTCATTCAGTACTTTTGGTTTTCAGGTTGATGTTTATAACCTCCCACAATTCGCAAAAAAACACCTCAAGAAGTGTAAGTTTGAATCTCCTTCATGACTCTGTACCAAATATATGTATTTCCCTTTGTAATATTTAGCACAAACTGTTATTCTATGCTTCTACTAGGTGTCAGCTCGCTCATTATGTCAGCGCACGCAAGCTGGGCACACTAACCGCTGGCAGCTGGCAGGTGCTTTAGGCAGTGACCTGTTGGGTCAGGCACAGGTTCAGAGGGCAGAGGAGTTTGGTGATAAATCAGTAGACAGAAAAATTAAATCAGGTGAGATGTTCAATCAGCCTAAAAATGCAGCCTTGAATATTGAAACTACGGTAAAATTGTGTTAGACTCATTCACACATGAAAAATAAATTATCACTGTCCAACCATATAAAAACCTTATAGGGATAGTTTACCCAATAATGATAAATCTGTCATTATTTACTCAACCTCAAATTCTTCCAAACCTGTATGAATTCCTTTCAGCTGTTGAAAACAAAACACAATATTTTAAAGAATGTTGGTAGTTGATGGTAGCCATTGACTAATGTGATAAAAAAAACTAATAATAAAATAAATAAATAAAAAAACGCACACACACATGGAAGTCAATGGCTACCATCAACTGTTTGGTTACCAACATTCTTCAAAATATTCAAAATATTCTTCAAAATAAATAATTTTGTATTCAGCAGAGAAAAGAAACTCGTGCAGGTTTGTAATAAGTGGAAGATGTGTAAATAATGGCAGAATTATAATTTTTGAGTGAACTATCCGTACCATATGAAACTTTATATCACAATAAAATCATACATACTAAATTAGTATAGCTTACTATTACTATTGTAAATACCATGTAAAAACATCATAACACAATAAAAAAATAAATAAAAATCTTACAATCTAGACCCAAAAAATACCTAAATACAAAAGCCACAGCAACAATGAAAAAAAGGTGTAGAAACAATTTGGTAATGCTTTATTTGAAGGTGTCCTTGTTAGACGTTACATGTACTTACTATTATAATAACAATAAATTATGCATAATTACATGCAAGTAACCCCAAACCAAACCCTAACCACATAGTAAGTACATGTAGTTCATTAGCCTAATATTACTCAGTACTTAAATGTATAATTACACTGTAACAAGGACACCTTAAAATAAAGTGTAACCAACAATTTTCATTCTGAAATTGCTAGTAAATTACACAATTAATTACAAAGAAACAGCAAGTAATACATTGAATTAAACCTGAAATTTTGAAGAAATAGTATTTTCTTGTAAAAGATTGTAAAACATGTCTTTCAGAAAGGTGTTTAGATTTGGCAAAAGCTTTCTTATATCAAAGAGTAACCAACTTGCATAAGTTTTACCCATAATGCCGCAGTGCGTCTTCAGCATTGACTTTTGCCAGACTCCTGGGTTGACCAGGGGGATACGAGTGCCAGTCTGTGCCAACCCGCTGACCTGGTGTCACAAACCTGGCATCATTTTAGAGATAGGCACCTGTAGGCTTTTGGCACGGGAGGAGTTTAAGAGGCATTGGCAGTTACGCACTTGAACGCCCTTTACCCAGCGAAACAATAAGAAAGACAGTATGGCTTTTGATTCTTGTGCCAGGTTTCTGTGAGTCTTTTTTAATTCGGAATTAGAATATTGCGATGAGAGGTACACATGCTGAGAGGCATCTGCTTGAATTGAATGCTTCTTATGACTGGAGTTATTGCTATAGCTTTGTTGATTGTTATTACTTCAGAGACAATATAGGGATGAATATAGAGATGTTAATAGATACTTTCCACAAATAGGGAGCAAACTGCTGTCCTATTACATTGTTAAAGCAGTAAAGGTACAAACCTCATGTCTTTTGAGGAGATAACTATTGAATATTTTAGTCAAAGGGATAGTTCACCAAAAAATGAGAATTATAACTTTATTTACAGTCATGTCATTCCAAACCTGTATGACTCTTTCTTTAGCTGGCTAACAAGCTTGCTGATTATAGTTTTTTTTGTTTGTTTGTTTGTTTTGTTTTGTTTTTTGTCCAATACATTGAGTTAATTCTAAGTAGAGTTTAAGGGATTAACTGCATTAACTAGATTATTTATTTATTTATTTATTTATTTATTTATTTATTTCATGTTTATTGTTACAAAATAACAAAATTAAGCAAATTTGTGCATTCAGTCATGTCCCAAATACTGTTGCAAACAGAGTTACAGATTGCATGTTAAAAAACGTTATGCTGATGTTAAAAAATGTTTAAAATGTTTTAAAAAATGAAAATTTGCTGAAAATTTACTCAGCCTCAGGTCATCCAAAATGTAGATGAGTTTGTTCCTTTATTGGAACAGATTTGGAAAAAAATTAGCATTACATCACTTGCAGTGAATGGGTGCCGTCAGAATGAGAGTCCAAACTGATAAAAACATCACAATAATCCGTAAATAATCCACATGACCCCAATCCATCAATTAACATTTTGTGAAGCAAAAAGCTGCTTGTTTGTAAGAAACAAATCCATCATTAAGGCATTTTAACTAGTCTGTTGCTTCTGGCCAAAATACCAGTCCATAATCTATTGTATAATAATAGTTTCTTCAGTGGAAAAGTCTGTCTTACATCAAACTCCACCGACACATTTGTTTAGAACTGTTTTGGACTGTTTTCCTTTGTGAATGGTGCTTGATCTATGCATATTTCTCCCCTGATTCCGACTATACAACTTTTTCATTGGAGAAAGAAATATTATGGACAGAGATGTCGTATTTTAGCAGGAAGCAATGGTTTTAATATAAAAACATCTTGATGGATTTGTATATTATGGACTATAATTGTAATTTAATGTGGATTTTTGTCATGCTTTTATCAGCTGTTTAAACTCTCATTATATTATGATAGCACCTATTCACAGAGGATCCATTGGTGAGCAATTGATGTAATGCTAAATTTCTCCAAATCTGCTCTGATGATGAAACAAACACATCTACATCTTGGATGGCTTGAAGGTGTGTAAATTTTCAGTGTTTCTTTTTTTTTTTTTTTTTTTAACTATTCCTTTAATAAGAAGTGCAAAAGGATTCATAACAGATGGCATACATTATCTCAAATTATATAGAAAATATATCCAGAGTAGAATATTCTTATCATTTGCTCTCATTTTCATTAATGCAAACAGCCATCTGTCACAGACATATGTTTACTCAAAACTCAAATATCTGGAACACTGCATCCTATTCTTGAACACGCACACTCTTGGATTTTCTCTCTGTGTGTGTTTATGTTGCAGCTGACCCCATGGCACTCCACTGGCATGAGGATGCCACTAGCTGCCTACAGTCCCCTTTGCCACGTCTCGTTCACCCGCTCTCGGCCAGCCAACATACCAGACTCTGGTATGTTTCCAGGGGCAAGTGGACTTCCATGACAACTGTTTAGCGGGAGAGAGAGACGGGCAGATGAGGAGAGAAGGGGACAGTTTATCTCACTCCGGGGATAGATCTATGGGATATCTGGCAGGCCACATGCTATCATTATGGAGCAGGTTGGATAGCACATTAGAGAATGACAACTTTCAATTTGGTGGGCCTTTGAACACAAAGGACTATCAAGAGGGGCCGCAGAACACTTGGCACTGAAGCACTGAGGGATTAGAGGGGATTAAAGTGACAAAATGTGTGTGTGTGTGTGTGTGTGTGTGTGGATGCACCTATAATATATCTCTTTACCTTTATATGCAGCAAAGATGTCACATGGTCTTCAAAGCTTGACACTCCAGAGGAGCAGTTTTACATTTTGTCTCGCAGATTGACCCAAAATTCTAAACCAGGTATGAAGTATTGACAGTTTAACTGGTGATATTTGCTAAGACAGGAATTATTATTACTAATGCTCAAATTTATTTTGAACAGCCATGTTCTACAGGAATGAATGATGGCTCAAATTATGTGTGTAGAAGAGGTTTATTAATGCATTTCTAAGTGATTTCCACCTGTATGATGATAAAACGATAATAGACTTTGAATGAGGAACTGGAGTCATATCTAGACCTTGGATAGTAAGGCCCTGTTTATACTAGTGCCAGTGTAGACGAGGATCGTTTTCATTTTAAAAAGCCGTTTTAAAATGAAAACGATCCTCGTCTACACTGGCGTTGTAACTGCGTTTCAGAAACGATCTCCACCCACACTACACAACCGAAAACGCATGTCACATGACCATTCATCAATTATAGATATGTACAATGAGCATGATGTTATTGTTATTACATGGTCATCAAGGAATGTGGGCAGCAATGCCATCGTTTTCAAAAGTCTCCGTTTTGGTCCGTTTACACTGAAACACAACCCCGGAGTTTTCAAACTAAAACGAGGTCTGCAACGTTTTCGAAGGTCTCCATTTTAGAGGGTCGAAAACGCCGGAATAGTGTAAATGACAGTCATAACCATAGCAAAAGTTATGCATTTTAAAACGAAAATGCACTAGTGTAAATGTACCCAAAGCCAAAAGTAAGATTAAAGTCAAAATTAAGCTATAGCAACACCCTAACAACCCCCTGGCAATGACCCACCCTAAACATTAAGAAAAAAGGTACAAAAGTTGGTTGTTGGTCAGTACCCTTTCAAAAGGTATTAATATGTACCATTTAGGTACTAATTTATACTTATTAAGTACTAATACCTTTAAGATATTAATGTGAACTCTTTAGGGTTAAATAAGTTTTTAAAAAAAATACCTTTTGAAAGGGTACTGTCCCAGTGACCGGTTTTATACCCTTTTTTTCTGAAACAGGGACCATAGAGACTTGCTTTTTTGAGTTGGGCTGTTTTGTCTAACCAACCACCCAGAACACCCCAGCAACCGCTTAGCAATGACATACAGTAGCAGCCATCCGCAACATCCTAGCACCGTTATGGTGACAAACGACTATTAAATTTTGTTCAGAATTTGTTCAAATCTAGTTGAAGTTGTTATTTTATTTCTCATTACTATTATTCTATAATGCATGCTTGTACAAAACGCTAATGATATAGTAAATATCTCGTTTATTCATGTTCATAGATGCAGTACTGGAATGTTTAGGGGCCAGGTGGGAGCTGCATTGCTCTGTCTTGAGTGGTTCAGACGCATTATCTGAGTTGTATACCAACAGCAAAAGACAGAGGGTTCTTCAGCTACAAGAGAAAGCTGGTATGGTGCCCATCTATATGCTGTATAGTGTATAATGTGTTGGGTCCCACTTTATATTAAGTGGCCTTAACTACTATGTGCTTACATCAAAAAATAAGTACAATGTGCTTATTGTGTTCATATTGTGGTGCAAAACACTTTTGCTGCTATTGTGGTGGGATATTGGTAAGGGTTAGGGAAAGGTTTGGTGGTATGGGTAGGTTTAAGGGTGGGTTAAGGTGTAAGGGATGGGTCAACAGTGTAATTATAAATATAATTACATAAATTAATACGTATGCAATTACATGCAGGTATTTTTTTAAATATAAGTACAATGTAAAAACGTATAGTTTTTAGTCGTTTATTTTGGATTGTTTTGTTTTGTGTTTTTTGTGTGTTTTGCTTAAATTTTTTGCTTGGTTTTATGTTTTTGTTTTGTTTTTTGTTTTTTGTTTTTTGTTTTTTGTTTTTTGTTTTGTTTTGTTTTGTTTTGGTTTGTTTTGGTTTGTTTTGGTTTGGTTTGGTTTGTTCTGCATTGTTTTGTTTTCTGGGGTTGGTAGAGCTTAACAGGTCTCTCAAGATCTTAAAGCATTATTACACAGCAAATTAGTCAATAGTGTACAATTTCAAAAAATGATGTTTGCCTGAAGATGTAACCATAGCAACTGCTGCATGAACACTCTCAGGTAGGATGAGTATCTATTCAGTACAAACTGAAAATGAATAATCGTTTGAGCATCCCACCAAGCTTGACACAGCAACATTGTCTCAACCAATGACATCAGGATCTATTTGACTAACCAGTGGAAGAGTGTTCTGAAAACTTGTTTGAAAACAGTCATTATTTTTGCAATTCTGTTTGGTGATACTAGTGGTGCAGGAATGACACACATTACCTCTAAAATAACCTTTAAAAGGTCCTGAGAAGTAGTCGACACCATCCAAATATCATTATATAACGATCACATGGGACAGAACTGTTTATTTATAAACGAGTTCATTAAAATAGTCATAAAATATGCAGAATAATAACTTGTAAACCATTATTATGTAATAAATAATGCAAAAGGGAAGATCCCATTAGAGTCATCACATTAAATAGACTGCTTCAGATATAAATATTTTACTTGTTTATCTTAGAGTTTGTGGAATGGACATATTAAAAAAAGAAACAGTTCAAGAGAGAAATTCAAGCCTTCTGTTTTGTTTGTGATACTGCAGCCACTGGTAAAGACAGCAGAGTTAATAGGTCTCAATGTGAAAGAGGGCTGGTCTACAGAAAGTGGCATCTCAGCGGCCCTTTGGTTCTCCGACTGCCTGTCAAAGATGTCTCCATCAATAAAGAGGGTAAGTGCAAAAAAGATGTCATATTTATTATATTATAGCTGTAAATAACAAGCTGTGTCATCATCACTTGTTGACTTGCTGTCACATGAGTTTCTGATCTAAGTGTGCTATCATTGATGTTGACTGATGAGGGGGCATACAGTGGCATTTAAGGAGAAACACAGTTATGCAAGAATCTCTGCTGTGTTCTAGCTTTGTCTTTTGCCCTGCGGACCCTGTACGACCCCGAGGAACGCCCCAGTGAGTGGGGAGAGGCTGTGCTCTCTACTGCTGCATTACTGGGAATGTCAAACCTCTTCCAGAAGTGAGTATCGACATCTTCAAATCTGTTCTTGCACTGGCAGGTTCCGAACAAGCTGTCCAAAACACAAGCTACTGCAGTCACTGTCATATATACTGTATTATGATAATGGTATGATAATTATGATATTTTAAAATATTTTTTGAAAGAATATTCAGCATATTAGAATGATTTCTGAAGGATCATGTGACACTAAAGACTGGTGTAAATGCTGCTAAAAATTCAGCTTTGCCATCACAGGAATAAATTACATTTTTAAGTTTTAAGTTGTATTAATTCAAAATGTATTTTCTTAAGCCATGCTGTTTAAAACATATATTTAGTTTCTACATATATTTTGGCCTGAAAAAAGGAAAGGTTTAACAAAGGGTCACATAGAATATGTTTCTTACACATAATGAAAGTCAAAAACACACTATTCCTGTGTGTGTGTAATGTGGCATATTAAGTAATAAAGACTGATCCAGTAGTGCATAAGCCCACACCCAGGTCTCTAGAGGAGTTTGTGTTGTCCAATCTTAGATTGATTCATATCCAAGATGTTGGGTGGAGCTGGATGTGAAGTTTGGCATTGCAGTCGGTCACTGTATTTATTTGAAAGATATTTTTCAAATAAGATCAACCATGTTCCACCCAGCAGAGTTTGAACTACAACATGCATTGCATAATAGTACATTTCTCCCTTGGTCATGGGTGCGTCAATTTGTAATCTTTAATGGGAATTAAATTTTACACACAGTCACGAATGCTTACGTGTTTAGTTTCAGTATGTCACTTCAGAATATCAGAAATAATCCAGACATATAGTATATGAATACACAGTGTTGCATGGTATATCAAATATTGTGTCCTTGTAAGGCTGATGGATATGATTGACAGGTGTCTTAAAGAGATGTTGACAAATATTTCATCTTCGACTGTGTGCAGCTTTCATCGAGTGTCCTGCAAGGTAACAATTCTTCTTGTTCTTCTTCTTATTATTAATGTATTGTTCTATTGTTCTTTAAATGACCAATAGGGGGAGCTATGTATTCAGTGTGTAAACATTTGTAAACCTCTTTCTGTGTTTTTCAGTTTAAAGAGACTGTTCTCCAGAGAGCGTGTGAGCGCTGGTTAGAGCTGTTCCTAGTGACTGAATTCTCCTGGCATATAAAACTCAGAGATTTGCCCTTTGACCTCCTGCTGAAGACCCTGCTTAGTCCAAGGTCTCATACTTTTTCTTCTCTTTTTGACCTTTCAATGGCAAATCACATTGATAAGCAAGCATTTCCATCAGGATCTTGTTTGATTACATTGCTTTTGCATAAAGAAGATGAAGCCTGTATATAAGACCATTAGGATGTTTTGCATCGTGACATTTTCTTTCCAAAGCTTCATTACTGCAGTGCATCAGGATGTTTTACTTTTGCGTTTATTTGTAATTTCCTTTATTCTCAATGGTAATTTTCATTAGATTCTCATTACTGTAATATAGTCAGGAAAATCATCCTTTCAGCATTTACATCATTTACTTCATTTCTTCATTTACTTCATTTACATAAACATAAAATAAGTGCATTGCACCAAACACTCTATCTATCTATCTATCTATCTATCTATCTATCTATCTATCTATCTATCTATCTATCTATCTATCTATCTATCTATCTATCTATCTATCTATCTATCCATCTGTCTATCTATCTATCTATCTAACTATCTATCTATCTATCTATCTATCTATCTATCTATCTATCTTGTAATGGGGAAAATGTGTAATGTCATACTGCAAAACACAAAACACTTAATGATCTTAAAATATAAAATTATCCAAACTTTTTCTAATATACGTCAACATAAAATAAATACATTGCACCAAATAATACCATGATGCGTAGACCCATATCATTATTTATGTATTTATTTATTTTTTCATTATTGTAATGGGTGAAATGTGATTTTGCAATTTTACTCTGCAAAACACTTATTGGTCTTAAAATAGGCTTTTTTTTCTTTGTGCAAAAATAATTTCTTCTGATTTTGGGGTGACATATGGCCTGGACACTCTTAATAACACTTTTATAAAGTACTTTTCTGTACTTCAAGTCACCTTCTGCATACATAATGGCTATTAAAACACATCAAAAATGAGCAGATGGAGTAAATCAGCAGGAAACTAATAAGGTTTCTGTGTCTAGACTGTTCACATCTAATGAGTATGAGGTCTTGAGAGCAGTGCTGTACTGGCTGTACCTGCAGTTAAACCCCCTCAGACAGACCCTACCAGCCCACAGCATTATCATCACCTTCTTCTCCAAGTACGTAACCTTCTTTATGTCATTTACAGCTATCAGGAAAACACAATGCACGTGATCCATTAGTATAATTCCAGACAGTAACAACCCCATTTACAGAGGACATTACAATAATTCAGTACACTATACGTTCTTTTTTAAATGACCTTGAAACTGCTTAGCTAGTTTCATGCGCATATGCTGTTTTAATGACATCTCTCCATCATATTTCTGTCTGTTTCAGGGAAAAGGCTGTTTTCTTGGAACAGCCTCAGGGTCAAAAATACATCACTATCTTTCAAGCTCTTCGTATGCATGGCATTACTGAATGTAAGTTTTGGATGTTTTATGATAGATGCTCACAACATCACAAAGTAACATTGTCTACAACATTAGATTGATCTTCAAAACTAAGCATACATCTTTGTTCCCAGTCTCTGAATATTGTTGTGCCTCATAGTTAGCTTAACTGAAAACAGACAGTTTGGCAGAATGAATGTGTATATCTCCACGAGAGAGTGTCCAGACAAACAGTACGTCCCAGCTACAGGATCACGTCATGGCCACAGTCAGAACCTCATCCACTGGACCTCCAACGCCCACCCAGCATATGATGACTTACTCCTTACCAAACAGACATGACAACACTATCAGCTATTCAGAAATACTTCACAGGCACAGTCATACTACTGATGTGGGCTATTTTTTAGGTCTTAAAGGGATAATTCATCAAATTTTGTTATTATAGTCTTCATTATGTCATTCAACCGTGTATAACTTTCTTTGTCTTACTGTGCATATGCTGAAGTTTTTCATTTATTTAATTATTTATTTTATTTATTTTTTTACATGTAAACATACCTACTGTTGTTTGGACCCCTTTGATTTTCATTGTATGGACAAAAAAAGTGTTGTTGTGTTCATGTAAGTGTCAAGAAAAGTGACAGAACAAAGATGGGGCAACATGTGGGGAAACCTGTTTGGAAACAATTATTAGCACTGTTGCTCATATGCAGGGTTATGGATCTAAACAAACCCTACATACTAAGTACATAACTCGTCTTGCACCAGATACAGATGAGGCTTGTTTCTTCATCAAACAGATTTGGAGAAATTTTAGCATTACATCTCTTGCTCACCAATGGATCCTCTACAGTGAATGGGTGCCGTCAGAATGAGAGTCCAAACAGCTTCAAAAAACTTCACAATAATCCACAAGTAATAACAAGACTCCAGTGAAGCGAAAAGCTGCATGTTTGTTCTAAACAAATCTATCATTAAGATGTTTTTAACTTCAAACCAACTAAAAATATGAGTCTTCTATCCATAATATTGCGTTCTCCAGTGAATCAGGAGAGAAATACGCACAGATTAAGCATCATTTATAAGCAAAAACACTCCAAAACTGTTCTAAACAAATATGTTGGTGGATTTCGTGAGGACTGGTATTTTAGCCAGAAGCAATTTTTAAAGTTAATTATGCCTTCATTAAAGTTAAAATGCCTTAGTGATGGATTGTTTCTTACAAAATTTGCAGCTATTTAACTGAACGTTAAACGTTAATTGGTGACTTGAGTCGTGGAAATTACTTGTGGTTTATTGTGTTTTTATCAGCTGTTTGGACTCTCATTCTGACGGCACCCATTCACTGCAGAGGCATTGTTGAGCAAGTGATGTAATGCTAAATTTCTCCAAATCTGTACTGATGAAGAAACAAAATCATCTACATGTTGAATGGCCTAAGAGTGAATACATTTTTAGCAAAGTTTTGTATTTGGGTGAACTATTCCTTCAACCACACACTAGACTTTTTGGGAGAAGTAGCTTATCACTGGAAAAGCTACACTGTTTTGGAAATAACACTACTGAGAAATGTACTTTCTTAAGTGTAAGCATTGCTGCTTTTAGTGTACTACCCAACACTGTATATGAGTTATGTTGTTTATGTGTGTACATGTCTCAGGGCAACATCTGCAGGAGCTGCAAAACATCAGAGTTCTTCCTGAATCCTGGCTGCTGCACATCCTGTCCAATCATTACCACACTGTGAGTGTGTGTAGAGACCACAAACACAACACCTTATTCAACCCACCCATCGCTCCAGATGTAGTGCTATACATAACTCACAAGCTGCTTGTTTCAATATAATCTGTACTGATTTTTTGGCACTAACTGAAAACTAATTCATTAGCTGCAGGGTTTATCTGTATGTTTTTTCCATAGCTTTACAGCGGGGGTGACATGGTCGTGACTGACTTCTCCAAACAAGCTATCCGCTTTGGAATGATGTTTGATAGGGTGCGGTACGCTTTCTGACACTTTAACACTGATGCATTATGGCCATTCCTGGAGCTTTTCAGTTCTTCAATCACTTGCAGTTACTGTTGTTACAATATGACAAAGTCAATGCTTTTTCTTTCATGCTCATGTTCTTTTACTTGCCTGTAAGGCAGTATTTTGTGTGTTGTTTTTCCCTGTGTCACCATATACAGGAACAAGAGTGCTGCACTCAAACCATCAGCCTCTATGGCTTTTACTTTCTTCTTCAAACTGCTAAAATGGGCGAATCAGATTCGTACAGCTTCTCCATTGAGGTTAGACCACTCACAGCTTCATGTACCTTTGTGAAAAAGACGTGCACATAATTGTATCGAACATGCTCTTGTAGTGTACTTCAAATCTTAAAACTATAGTTAAAAAATGTACATGTAGATAATATAATGTTAATGAAATTTAAGGCCATCTTAAGTGTATTAAAAGAGAGGACGCTTTTCAAGACGGCAATTCTCAACACACAAAGTGCACTTTGTTAAATTTGTCAAATTACAAGTTTTACTTATCATGCTTTAAAAAGTATGCTTATTTTGATGTGTAGACTACAGTAAGTACTTGATGTAGTGTGTTATTTGATATTACATTTAAAGGTAATATATTTGTGACTTCATTACAATTGTGTAATAACAAACATATTTATGGCATACGTTTCAATGAAAATTACAAGTGTATTTTATTTTGCCATAAATGCTTGTCAGTATATTCAGCAGTGCAGTTTAACCACATTTCAAAGACAATAGAAGCAATATATAGAGATGTACTTACTTATTTGGATAAAAAAGCACTCTTAAATTCATCTTTTGCATTTAATATAAATTAAAATTGAATAAATTTAAATAGTAAATAACATGCAATTAAGTGTCTGATACATTACATTCAGTTTGCACTTAAGTATATTATTTTAAAGTAAATTATTACCGTAATAAATGCTCTTTTTAAAAGTATCCTAAAGTGTACTTCTTGGTCACAAGAGTATGTCTAACAAGATAGGACTTATTATGTCTTAAGTATCCACCAGATGGCACTTTGAGATGTAGCTATCAATGCATTTCATTTACAATGTATTTAACTGGTGTTGTGTAAATTTAAAGAAGAAGTTCACCCACAATACTGTCATCATTCACGCCTTCTTATGTCATTCAGCCAAAGCTTTCTTCTATGGGACACACAAAAGCAGAAGAGTGATGTCAAACTATATAAAAAGCCACAAAACTGCCATAAAAGTGTTCCATTCAATAACAGTCTGAAATTTAAGTCATTACTGGTTCTTGCATGTTTCATCATTGTAGTCAAACCTGCCTACGAGGCTTGACACACCATATTTAAATGAATGTGTTCATGAATTCCACAAAAGAATAGAGTAAATGATGACTGAACTTTGAACTGAACTCAGAGATTCCTCAGAACATATGTAATTTTCTCCCACCCTCCTTCCAACTGTCTCTCTCTGTATGTGTGTAGAGGTTAAGACACTGGGATCCTGCAGTGTGCCAGTCTTCCATCGTGAGCCGTCCATACAGTGTGAGATCTGATCGATCGGTGTGCTATCAAATCACAGTGCAAAGCTATGCCAATGGCGAGTGGCAAGAGCACAGCAGTGGACCTGTCAGTCAAGAGTTTGGCTTATGTAAACGCCGCGGTAGGAGCAAGGTACCAACATCCAGAGTTTGAAATAAAACAATGAAAACTAGAGACAGGACGATCATCTGTTTAAACACAATAATCTGAACACTGCTAGTGGAAACTTAGTTATTGCTGACAGCCCAAAATAGAGAAGAACGATCAGTATTTTAGTATAGCTGAGATACCTTTTTATTAATTGTTTTTATTGATATTTTGATTTTTTTTTTTCCAATTTTATTTTAATTAATTTTTTTGTAATTTTGTAGTCTGTGTTTTTGTCATTTTTATTATTATTTTGAATAATGCCTATTTTATTTATTTATTTATTTATTTCAGATTTAGTTATTTTAGTACATCAAGTTAAACTAAATTAAATATATTAACAGTAATATATTAATTATTATATTCAGTTAATATTTATTTTACTTCAAGTAACAAAATTGTTTTTTTATGGTTTTAGTTTTCGTTTTAGTTAACAATAATAACCCTGATATAGAAATACTAAAAGAATAATAATGTTTTGCAGTATAACCATTATTTATTTAATCATTTAATCATAATTAATTTCGTAATTATTGTTTCAAAAGCAGATGGTCGATCTGTAATGAATACAATACACTTTATGACAGATGCTTCTTTATAAAAGTTACATTTTAATATTTTGTCCTTTTTTAACAGTCGTTCCAGATTGAAGGACTTTCTTCTCCCATCCTGGTGACCTTTGCTCTGGCATTCCCATTTTGAGCTTGCATCTTGCCCCCTTTTCATAGTAAATATATTAATGGATTATACAGAATGACAGAATGCTTTTGTGTTTTTCATTCTTCATGTATGGTGGACACTATGTCTAATAATAGCTATATTGTACTATGAATGCCCCTACAGTCACTGAATTAGATATGAGCAATGCACATGCTTGATAGTCGTGTTTAATTATTGATGATTTATTTAAAAAAAAAAAAACACAGAATGCTTAGGTTTATATCATCATATCAGGGGTTTGAGAGCGGGCACTTGCATCAAAAAATATTCAGAACCACCTCTGGAAATAAATCATTTAAACAGGTGCTGGGTAGAAAAAAAGGTTGTTTTTAATCTAGCATTCTTTAGAGTGCACAATTTATTGTGGGGAATAAAATGATGAAGCGGCTCTTTATTGTGAGTGCAGCAGTGTATGGCTTTACTGTAGTCAAAGAAAAGACTATTTATATACATATAGCCATAAGAGTATCAAAAAATAGTATTAAAATATTTTTTTGGGAAAAAACTAAACAAAATGAACCCTCTAGTGCCGCTGCTTTTTAAAAAATTAATGGAATGAATGAACTATATTTTATTTAACTATATTTTTTATTTAATATTTTGTATTTGTAGGATATTTATGGTACTAAATTATATAATATGCTATGATCTTTTTTTTTTTTTTTTTTTTTTTTTTTTACCTGTGAACCAATTTTTTAGCAAAAAAATAAAGTTAAAAAATCCAACTTGAATGGTACTTAAGAGCACAGACTTAGATTTAGTTTATTTTTAAAGAAGACTAAGCAGATTATTGCTAAATATCATATATCAAATAGCAAATGCCAAAACCTTTACCAAATTTCATACCAATCTGACGGAAGTTAAAATATTTTAAAAAACCAAATATAACATTTTTCAGACAAAAATGACCTAACAGCATCAGACAGTTAAATGTTAGAAACACCTCTGGGTATTTTTATTCATTTCCATCTAAAAATTAAGCAACAAAAATAGCAGCATCCAAAATTCTCTGTAGCTTTAATTATTAATAAAATGTGGCCTCATTGTTGCACAAAAGGTAGTGCAGTCAATAAACAATGTGTAAGTAGCAATAAAGACCTAAAATATAAAGAGTAAAGATACAAAGAGCAAAGACTAAAATAATTATAATAATAATAAAAATCATTATAATGCAGTTTTTACTGTTGTTTATCATGCAGTTTTTTTCCCCAGAAGTTCCTATTTTTAATTTTTGTGCATATATTTGAATTTTGTATTATTTTATTTTATTTTACTTTTAACAAATTATATATATATATATATATATATATATATATATATATATATATATATATATATATATATATATAATTTTTTTTGTGCATATATTTGAAGTTCTTATTTTATTTATTTATTTTCAATCTTTTTTCCTGTATTTTTCTTACAGGTGTTTTTTGTTTTTTTGGGTTTTTTTTGCATGCACTGCTTGCATCACTTCTATCCAGATTAATGTCTGAAACTTGGTTGGAGTGAAAAACAGCTGGTGACAATCTGCCATGAACACTTGAAAGTCTTCATTCTTCTTTTCTTTTTCTTGCTGCTTTTTTAGTTCTCAGAAAGTTTCCTCAATGCATATTCCAATTCATGCACGTATGCACTGTTCTAAGCAATTTTAGTAGTGTGTCCACAAATTCCAAACAGAAAAAGTGCACTTCAAGTCAAGTTAAGTGCATTGCATTGTGGGATACAATATGTTGCCCAGTGTGCTCTAGTACTGCACATTTTGGCGAATGTAGAAGCTCATCCATGTATTCCATGCATACAAAATTTAGCATATATTATTTGCACATACTGTAAAATTAAACTGCACCATTAGCTATTGTTTTTGTCGCTCATTTCTAGATCTGACAGACTGGCCACATCAACACTGTGGACTGCCGTCATTTGGCTCATGCAACCTCAAAATAGTTTCCCTCCTCTTGAAACGTGCTGCATTGCTATTGTTTCAAGGGCTACGAATTGAGGGAAGAGGAAGCGTGTTTTGCGTGGTGCACTCTGTGTTTTCACATGGGCAAACTGCCACTGAGGAAGCAAAGCTATCCTGATCACAATACATGCTGGAAAATGCTCAGTGGAGCAGTGCGGATATACAGCAGCCGTCCACAGACTACTGCATGACCCGCTGACCCGCTGCAGGCTTTAAATAAAGTCGCTCTGCTTCTCTGACCCACCACTGGCTTCCCCTGACCCACATTTTAATTCAAAAGTGAATATGAGAAAGCAGAAAAAATTTAGATTCTTTCTTACTAACTCATCGCCAAGAAAGTTCAGCCTGGTAGCCATTGACTTCCATAGAATTTTTTTTTTTTTTCCATACTATGGAAGTCAGTGGCTACACCAACGATTTGGTTACCAACATTCTTCAAAATACAGTGGTGGCCACAATTATTAGAACACTAATATTTTCACCAGCTAAAAATGGTTTTAAGTCAATTATTTCTATCTTCTGCTGTAGTGTGTCAGTAGGAAATATCAGTTTACATTTCCAAACATTCATTTTGCCATTAGTTGTAATAATCCAGTGAGATTTTTGTTTGCACAAGGAGTCTGACAACAGCCAGCGCGCCACTCAAAGATCTTAATTGATAAAGAAACACCATTTTTGACAGCATCCTCATTTTACAGCATTTTTACACAAGTGCCTAACACTTTTAACAGCAGCTTTGCAGGAGGGGCGCTAGAGAGCACCACATGGTGTGGACGTAAATTTAGAGAGCTCCCTCAAAGCCTCCTTAAATTTGTGTTTTTTCTACTATTTTCGTTGTCAAGGTTTGCTCGCCATTATAGTGAAATGAAGAAGGCTAAACCCAAGAAACGTGATTGACCAACTTACGCAGGTGAACAGCTGGCCGAGAAGCCGTCATCTAATGAAAGAGAGGCTGATGGTTGAGTAACTGTTATCCTGTCGGCGATTCAAACAATGAGTAACACTATGAATGACAGATTTAATTCGTTGGAAGCGACTTTATCTCAGCTGCAAACAACACTTTCTGAAAATATCTCCCGTATTCCGGATCTTGAGGGTGTTAAAGTTGAGCATGAAATCTGCATTTCAGATCTCGATGCAATTCTTGCAGTTAATAAGGCCCTGCGTGCTAAATTGGATGATCTCGAGGGTCGTTCTCGACGAGAGAATATCAAGATTCTCGGGTTACCTGAGAATGTGGAGGCTGACTGCCCAACTGAGTTTGTGGAACAACTCATCCCGAAACTCCTGGGTACCGAGAACTTATAAGTAAATTGAATAAAACAATTTCAAAAAGTAACTGCAATTTTTTTTTTTTTTTTTTTTTTTTTTAGCAATTCTGACTTTATACCTCACAATTATGACTTATTTTGTGCAAATCTGAGAATTAATCTCAGAATTGTGAGATATAAACACAGAATTTCAAGATGTTAACTTAAAATTCTGAGAAGAAAAGTCCAAATTGTGAGATCTAAACTCACATTCGAAAGAACAAAAGTCCAAATTGTGAGATCTAAACTCACATTCGAAAGAACAAAAGTCAAAATTGTGAGATAAAAAGTTGCAATAGACCTTTTTTATTAAATAATAATAATAATAATAATAATAATTGCAAAACGTAAACTGAGAATTCATAGGAAAAAAATCTAAATTGCAAGATGTTAACTCAAAATTGCAAAAAAAAAAAAAAAAAGTCTGAATTGTGAGATAAAAAGTTGCAGTTGTTGTTGTTATTTTATATATAAAAAACAGGCTTCCATAGAAAACAGAATTCATGTATTTAGTTATTTTAGAAATATTAATTTGCAGTTTCACACCAACAGGTTTTGTAAAATGTCCAAGTTTTCAGCCTTGCATAATAATGCATGCTTTGTTTGAATTGTTAAAAACACATTAAATGTGATCTATTCATTTTGTGATTAATTAGAGACATAATTTAATTGTGTTTAGACCAATTTTTCAGTCTGTTTGCATACACTTTTTTTTTTTTTCTGGATACATGTAGTCTCTGCAGGTCACTATAACCTCTAATAACCTTTGCTCAAATCTCAAACGTGCACCTGAACAATAAAACACTGAGAGACCGTCCAGGGGGATTTCCCATAATACAGCACTGTTTCCTTCTCTTCAGTCACCTGGAGCATTGAAAGGCATTAACTGGACATTTAAAGCACTGAAGCTTTAAAATACATTAGTAAAGAGTAACAATTAAAAATACAATAAAAACACTAAGATAGATAGATAGATAGATAGATAGATAGATAGATAGATAGATAGATAGATAGATCCTGTGATGGCATTACTCTATTCAAAAATCATTCTTATTATGCTGATTTGGAGCTCAATTATTAATAATTAGTTATTATTATTATCAGTGTTATGCCATTTAATATTTTTGTGGAAACTATGATACATTTTTTCGGATTTCTCTGATTAATAGAAAATATAACTCTTTTGTAACATTATAAATATATTGCTGTCACTTTTGCTAGATTTAATGTGTCCTTACTGAATAAATTTTTTAATTTCTTTTAGTTTAAAGAAAAAATAACTTACTTATCCCAAACTTTGAAATTACAGTGTATCATGGTTTCCACAAAAATATAAAGCTGCACAATGTTTTAAGCATTAATAATACTACATTTATTGAGCACCAAGTCAACATATTACAATGATTTATGAATAATATCTACGTGACTGCAATAAAACTATTAGAAAAGAGGTGACCTACACGTAACCACGCTGAACAGCAGGCATTCTATTTATAACTACAAATCCCATCGTCCTTTTTTCTACATCCGGAAAAGAAGGGGCCTTTTCCGCCTTCAGTCGTAATTTTGTATATCCTACTATGGTGAAGGCTTGGGTCATGAATATTAATTGTATCCCTGACAGACAGCTGTTTGATTGGCTGAATGCAGACATAGGAACGTGGGCGTTAGTCTGCTGCCGAACTGTCAAACCCAACTGCAGCGAAGGCTTGGCTCATGTTTATTAATACAGAACTGTGATTGGACGCTCAAGGAAGGTTGCCTAGCGACGTCAGCAGGAACTAATTAATATTCATAAGCTAAACCCTGCTCATAGTGGGATTGGCAGTTCCGCTCTCCGCCCGTCAGCTGCGGGATAAGCAGACCGTCGGAAGTTTGAGGGAGATGGGCTGAAAGTCCAGCACAGGCAGACCGAACACTGCTGCGCAGGAGTTTCACAGCTGCTTATAAGTGTGTAAGTTATCTACACATATACTAACGAGCTATATCTTGGAATATTAAACTTTGAATGCGTGTTATTGGTTGTGTTCTAATCAGTAGTTACACATTTACTGGGGCAGTTCACTAGCTCCCTTTATGCAAAACCTGTCGCTTCTGTTTCATACAGCAGGTTATGTATTATATATCGATAGGAACACATGTAGTCTTGTAAAATCACTTTTTTATCTCTCTCTCTCTCTCTCAAAATGATAGATTGATTTTGTCTGAAGATATGGCGTTGATGCGTTATGTCTGTTCACAGCTCTGTGTGTGTTGGCTTTTAAAACCTAGTGCACTGCTTAACCAGACAGCATTTTTGGACATCATAAACATGAATGAAACGCGCCTGTGATGCTCGTAAATGGACCTGTGATGCGGTGATACCGTGATACAGCGGTGCTGTGACAGTATCAGGTGGTATTACCATGTTACTGGTACTGAGATGAAAGAGATATGCTATCTTGTCTTAAAATATATGGTAGTAGTACCATTGTGCATATTTTGTTTGTTTGTTTTTGTTTGCTGGTGTAGTGAAGAGACAGCTGTCAATCACTGTTTTGAGCTAGAGTTCAAAAGTGCTGCCCACTTTTGCAGTGGCCTTAGTTTTAGAGGTATAGAGAATCTTTCCCATAGATGTTTTTATTTTTTATTTTTTTTAAATGTTTGTTAAAACATTATAGGCCATGAACCAAACCAACCAGTTACAAGGTGAATCACAACATTACTAACTTTGATTTGAAGCAAAAAAAAAAAATAAAAATAAAAAAAAGACAATGGTACAAGACTGTGGCTTTAGGCTGAACAGCTCAACACAAGTGTTTCCCATCGATTGCAACCACGTAATTCATAGCTCTGTCGTATAAGTTATTGTTAAAAATCAATTCCCCTATGGAGGAAATGAATGGGACCCAACTGTTGCTGCACTATATCGTTGTTTTCTCTTCAGTTGCATTTGCTTACCACTTTCTAAAACAACATTGTTGCCATCCCTGTTCCTTCAGTAATCAATAGTACCACGGTAATATCATGCTGTATCAAGCATGGTTTAAACATGTACCATGATAGTACCATGGTATTCCTATTTTTTTTTTTTTTTTTTCTTTTTTTGTTCCTTTTTCTTTCTATGCCATTACTCATTTGTCACAAATCTGTCATTGCTGCAGTGTTAAGTAGTTTGGGCTCATATTTCAGACCTTCGTCGTTCTACGTTGTTTTTCGTTTTTGATTACTGTATGGAATTATTTATATTATTATTGCATTATTGTATGGAAAACAAGCCATACAATAATGTAAAACAAGCCATGCAATAATGTAAAAAAAAAAAGAAAATTATTAATAATAATAATAGTAATTAATAGATGACTAATAGAAACTACCGTAATTTCATATTTAGGTGAACAATTCTTTAAATGGCTTCACTAGGTTCTGTATTTTCATGGCAGCTATTTCACTGTTTCCTGTTTCCACACAGACACTCAAGAGTTCTGAGTTAGAAACTGTGTATTTTTTTTTTTTATAGCTCTAACTCACTCTGTACATCTCACTGTGCCTATTGTTTTCTTTCATAATCAGTTTCAATTAGAACTGCTGATTACTGTCATGAAAATATGACATTATTATGAAAATTAATTGATTTTGATATTATAGAAGTGTAAACAGGATTGTAACATGAAGAGTGGGTGGAATAGTTGTCCAGCTTTCCAGTGCACCAAACGATGCAGAATTAATGGGTTGTTGTGTGATGTTATGCTCAAGGTATTTTACTCGAGGAAGATATGTCAAACTTGTCAAGCAAGTATGTTAAGGGTATCAAATATATATCAAAGTTCCTCCAAAACTGCAGTGCTGAAGTGATAACAGTCAGGTGTTGTGCTGGTGTCTATCCAAACAGTTTTGCACATAAAGCAACATAGAGTTTGTACACAAATATCATATTACGGTTATGGTACACTGCTGTTCAAAAGTTTTGTCAGTAAGATTTATTTCCTTTTTTTTTTTTTTTTGAAAGAAATGAATATTTTTATTCAGCAAGGATGCATTAATTCATTTTGAAATATATTAAAATAGAAAACAGTTATTTTAAATTGTAGTAATATTATTGTTTTACTGTATTTTGATCAAACAAAGCCTCTGTGAGCATCTAAAACCTAAAACTTACCAGCCCCAAACTTTTAAACGGTAGTAAAAAGAACTGATATTACTGTGGAACATATTTCAAGAAACCCTGGTTGTACCATGATACATAAAACATGGTATTACTACCATGCTATGTGTTCAGAAAACCATGCTACCTGTTGAAAAAACACATATGGTTCATATTCAGAAAGCATAGTAAGACAATTATCATTTGTCCAAAAAAATGGTAGTACAATGTTATCATGTCCAAATAACATGGTGCTTTTTGTCAGTTAAATAATCAGCATAAGCATTTCAAACATTAGAAATACATACTTTTTTTACTTTTTTACTTTGCTTGGTTGCTCACCTGGTGCAGCATTGTACTTGTGATACAGAGCACCTGGGTATGAGTCCCTTGAGCACTTGAGTCCCATGAGACTTTTAGAAGCAGGCTAAAATGGCATGGTTGCTTCAGTAAATGCGTTTTTATTTCACGTTTCCTTTTGTTAATACTATAACACTAGGGTTTTGTGTAGAGATGAAACGGTATAAAAATTTCATATCTTGATAGTGATCAAAATGATCACATTATCATTGGTATTGTTAAAATGTGCTGGAAATGTTCAAAAAGTACTCAAACACACTCAAATCATTTCACCAAGTTTTGTATTGAAAACCAAAAAGCAACAAATAAAATTAGCAGCACTATGCACTTTTTGTTTGCATAAAACATGAAATTATAACATTAAAAATTATGTCTGAATTTTAAACAAACAAAAAAAATATTGGCTAGGTGGATTATAATATGTTATCTACTAACATGTACTACATGTGCAAATAAAGTTTTGGAAAAAAAAAAAAGTTGTTAAAATAAACCTCACATTTCAGCCTTTAAATAATTTTGAGGAAGATGGAAAAATTATAGGTATTTTATCTGCTCCATAAACAATTCTACATAGGCTACTATATTATCCGAAGTGTTGAGATTTTTGAAAGCACATTAGCTTGTTTTCCATCTACCAGTTGAGATTTACAACAAAAATCTGATCAAATTTCCGCATTGGTCTGAAAAAAAAAAAAAACGGCAGACAGACTGAATAAAAATGTAAATCCACTGTTTGCCAGCAGGTGGCACTTATGGAACAGCAGAAATAGAGCTGTTTCACGGTAAGCTCTTATAAACGCAAATTTATTGCACATTGCAAGGAGGGAAGATTTAAAGCAAATGCCATCAAAACTTTTCAGGAGACAGTTGGTTCTCCCTTATGCAGTCATAGAATTCATTCATTCATACATTCTTTCATATAATTTTTCTCAGTGCTATGAATGTTTTCACACAAAATGAAACCTACACTGTATGTTGCACCTGCATGAAGCTGTTATTAACTTTGCTTAATGCTGAGTAGTATTTACCAAGAGTTTTTCAAATAATAATCAATTGCTAATAATCAAATAATCGATCATCTATAATCAAATACGGTTTTAATGATATTTAACATATGAAACTGTAATACTGACCCTCGGCATATCGTGGATTATAGCTAAATACAGCACGTACAACAACCAATGTAATAAAACTTTAGATTCACCTTTTGGATAAAAGTAAAAACACTTTTAGTGCTACTCTTTGGACAGTTCACTTTAAAATTGTCACAAAACTTGCAAGAAGTAACATAATATCATTTTGCGTAAATGTCGCCACTGGCACATTATTCCAATAAGACTGTTGGAAATTATTCTCTGTTGCAGCCAGTAGCTTCATACCAGTTATGCACAGCATCAGAATACTTCACTGCTGTTTCCTCTAGATCCAGTCGATCCAGTTTGCATTTCCTTCTTGTAGTTTACAAGTTTTATCTGACTAGGAACAGTGTATGTGCTGTAGACAACCTATCTCTTGCTAGATAATATAACAAAAAATCTCACACTGTACACCTGATGAGAGTCTGATATTAAGATGCAAATATATTGACATTGAATAAGGATGGAACTACCCCCTTACCTCACATAACCCGGAGTCTGCCTCTCTCACTCAAATGTGAACATAAACAGAAGCACAGGTAGGACATGTGTAACTTCTGACAGACAGCATGCTACTGTTGCTCTTATTACAGACACGCTAATTATGGGTCCTTTTTAATAAGCATGGACATTCATGGGAGTGATGTATATATTTACAGTCAAGGCTTATATTGCATGGTCATCAGAGATCTGTGTGTGTGTGTGTGTCTATATTTGTCTGTCTCTATGAGTCAGAGAGAGACAGACAGAGCTCTTCCTGTGGATTAAACCTTTATTCATCATCATGACATGACAAAAAGTGAGTGGCACTTTCCAACTTTACCCGCATATATGCAGTATACTCACTTAAAGCAATATACTTTATAGCAAATCCCATTCAGTTATTGTTTACATTGTCGCAAAATGTAAACTGTTATCACACAGCTCTGTATGTAAAGTTGGATATGTAATTATTTCCAACTTTATCCACATACTGTACATACAGTGTACTTGTGTGAAGAAGTGTACAGGTATACTGTCAGGCAGTTCAGATTTGCTGTATAGTGCTTTACATGAGAATGTATAGAAAATTGGATGTAATACAGTATATATTCAACTTTAATATATTGCTAGGCAATAATTTATTTACATTTTTTGACTGTATATTACAATCGTGCAGCTGAGATTTGCTATAGAGTGTATATCGCTTTACCTAAGTATAGTCTATGTGTGCTATATCCAACTTTAAAATATACTGCTGGCCATTTTGCAATGATATAACAATCAAGCAGTTGATTTTTGCATATATCATTGCAAAATGTAAACTATATTAATGCCCAACAATGTAAAGTTGGATGTTACATTTAACTTGATCTGCGGACTATACTCATGTAAAGCAATATAGCAAATCTCAACTGCTTGATTGTTCATATTGTTATCAAAGTTGTGAAGGTATTATTTAAATATTAAGATCGTTTTTTTTTTTTGTTTTTTTTTTTGGAAATTTGCTTTGCAACAATGTATATTGTTAAAAAGTGCTATACAAGTAAAGAAACTATACTTGAATTTCCATGCAAAACACAAGCACAATGCTAGAGTATTCTGAGTGACCGCTAGATCTCTAGGGTTCCACCTTCATTGTAAATCAATGCAAATTCTAATTCGAAGTATTCTAGGCAAAAAAAATAAATAAAAAATTTAACCCTGGTCTGATCTTTGTTATATTAGATGAGCAGATGTTGTTCTTTAGAACATACTGCTGTCGCTATCATTACTTTATGTAATAAGTCAAACAGTGTCAAAAATGTTTTTTAATGTGACAGACTAGGGGCCTACTCCAGGTTGACTTGCAAGATGGAAAAACTGGCCTCATTCCAAACTCCCGTCAGCCCACAGCAAAAGACTTGAAGCTGCTATGTACATCTTATGTACAAGCTTAGTATATATGGGACCATCTAATATTCTCAATATTTTGGTTTGAGTGGATTTAACACCTGTCTCACATTTTCTAAACAAAGTACCCTTTGGTGTTTATAGATGTAGCAATGGTCAGTGATGTAGCTTTACTTATAAAACTCAAACGTTTAAGCATTTTTTTTAATAGGCAGTATTTCCTGTAAATCTGCCATTGTGATTTGCATGTTAGGTTGCCCTTGCGGTCTTTTCTATGTGGGCAAAACTTGTAGACCTCTAAAGACTCAGATTTCAGAACATTGTTTCGCCATTAGAAACCAAGATTTCAAAAGTCTGATTGCTCAGCATTTTTCTGCTTTTAGACATTCGGTTTCTACTTTACAATATATGCAAATAGAATTAATCAAATGTCCATGGTGTGGAGGTTACATTAATAATTTACATTTGAAACATGAAACATTTTGGATTTACACTCTAGATACTATTGCACCTAAGGGATTAAATAAAGATTTTGACATTCATTCATTTCTTTAAGGTTTTTTGGTTCATGCAGATAATATTAGTGTCATTATTAATGTTGTATGTTTAGAACTAGACTTTCACATTTAGTATTTTTCTTTTGTTTCATGGCTTTTTTTTTTTTTTTAACCTGGTTAATTCATTTGTATGTTTGTATATGTATTTGTATGTTTTTTTTGTTGTTGTTGTTTTTTAGTCATGTGACTAATCACCTGGTAGTATAATGTATTGCTGGCTTAAATTTTTGTTGTCTGGTGAAGAGCCTATGAGCTCGAAATATCACCTGTGCGATAGTCCACTATAAATTTTTTTGCATTTTTGTAGCTATGGTGTGCCGACTTTGGTTTTATTTTCTTATTATCTTTTTTGTCAAGCACCCAGTTGGAGCATTTTGCCAGTAATGTGGGTGCTTTTGTTTTGTTTTTGTTTATGTGTACATGCTGTACCTGTGATTGGTTAGCCCACCTTGTACTCTCTCTTCCTCTTTAAACACACAGTAGCTTTCAAATCTCCACCTTCCTTGCATGTTTATCATGCCAGAGCATGATTCCACGGACGATGCAATATCCACCACTCTCCACCTAGCTCTTACTCACCTGGAACAGAAATACTCCTATGTAAGAATGCTGTTCATTGACTTCAGCTCAGCATTCAACACAATAATCCCACAACAGCTCATCCACAAACTAAACCTGCTGGGCCTTAACACCTCCCTCTGTAATTGGATCCTGGACTTTTTAACTGCAAGACCTCAGTCAGTCCGTGTCGGCCGCAACACCTCCAGCACTACCACACTGAGCACAGGTGCCCCACAAGGCTGTGTGCTCAGCCCGCTGCTCTTCATACTGCTGACCCACGACTCCACTGCCAAGTCCAGCTCCAACCACATCATCAAGTTTAATGATGACACAACTGTGGTAGGCCTCATCAGCAACAACGATGAAACGCACTACAGAGAGGAAGTGGCACAGCTGGCTGAATGGTGTGGTGCTAACAACCTGTCCCTGAGTGAGACAAAAGAGGTTGTGATGGACTTCAGGAGAAACTCTGTTGATCACCCCCCACTGACCATCGACGGCTCAACCGTGGAGAGAGTCGGCAGCACTAAATTCCTGGGAGTGCACATCACAGAGGATCTCATCTGGACCACCAACGTCACGTCACTCAACAAGAAGGGACAACAGCGCCTCCACTTTCTCCGCCGGCTGAAAAGGGCAAGTCTCCCTCCACTCATCCTCACCACTTTCTACAGGGGCACCATTGAGAGCGTGCTGACCACCTTCATCACTGTCTGGTATGGGAACTGCAGTGCTGCTGACCGCAAGACCCTACAACGGACAGTGAACACTGCCGCAAAGATCATCTCCCCTCCATCCTGGACATTTTCCTTGCACGATGCTCCAGCAAGGCCTCCAGCATCGTGAAGGACCCCACCCACCCCTCCCACAACCTCTTCCTGCTCCTGCCATCAGGTAAAAGGTACCGGAGTATCAAAGCTCGCTCTGTCAGATTACTCAACAGCTTTTTTCCCCAGGCTGTGAGAGCTCTTAACTCCAATCTCCCTGTCCCCCTCTGAAACCATGAACACCTCAGCCCCCAACTCATAAATAACTACTGACAATTTTCCTAAATGCAATTCTGAGTGTGCTACACACAGGTGAGTGGGCTATACAAACCACCTGTAGTAACACACTCGTCCCACTATATGCACACTAGACACTTTCTATAAACACTTCCTGCTACAAAGACTACAATGTTCAAGTAAAGATATGTTTACTTGAACATTGCACTACAAAATAATGTTTACTTGAGCATTGCACTACTAAATCTTTTTGCACTATGCGCTGCTTCCCACAAAACCTCTCTTCTGAACAATTTAATGTACAAAATATATATTTTTCTGCACATTTTCATCCACAAATATCTCTTTAGCACAATTTCATGTACAGTATTTATGTAAAGTTCTTGTACAGTCTCAGTTTGTGTATGTGTAGGCAACTAGGTATAGTAGTTACAGTATTTATAGTATATGTATAGTCAGATGGTTAAACTGTGGTCCTGCGAGACACGACATTTCGTTCCACTATATGTCCACACATGTAGCAGAATGACAATAAAGCTCAACTTGAACTTGAGCAGCTCCCAACTGCTCAAACACAGGGTTAGTAGTACAAGGACACAGCACATGATTTCGGACTCTACTCCTGCACTATGCAGCAATCCAAAAAGTTTACAGTGACAGGTCATTTGTCTCTCCACACTAAATGCAAAGCATTTTGTGATGTTAGACAATTACAGCCTAATTATACAGGGCTAAGTCTACTAGTTGTTCAGACAACATGCTCACTAGTCTATCATGGTATGTAGTTGAGCACATTCCTCACAGATACAGTAGAAAGTGATAGAAAATTCCTTTGGAGAGAATGGGAAGGGGGTTGGCCAACCCAGGCTCATAAAAAATATTTGCTTATAGCAAACTTTATGACAAATTGATATTACGTTGCTTCTTGCACGTTTCACAGAAGTTCCAAAGTGAAATGTCAAGCAGTGGTGGTAAAACTTTAATGCTGTATTGCATTTGCAAATAACATATAACTACACTACTGTACCAGGTGAGCTAACGAGCAACCTTACTACATCAGAAAAGCCATATATTATGTATATGGAGCTGGTTATGTGAAGCAAAAAAAAAAAAAAAAAAAAAGTATTTGTTTACAAAATCATGCACTATTTTAGATGCTTTTTTGAGGTTATATAATGTAGTGTTGAGTCTACATCAGTGAGTCTAATTGATAATCTGCCCCTGTAATAATAATTTGTGTGAAAAAGAATAGAAGTTGATGGTGGTTTACTGCTACTAGTGATCACTTAAGTTGGAATTGTGTATATATATGTTTTTTGGAGTTTTGCAAAAACGTAAGTATAGGCACATTTTTCCAATGAGCCTAGGTCAAGATTGAACCTGCTTCATCTGCCACATTTCTGAAAAGCCAATATTCAGGACAGTCATTAGTGACTTTTAAAATCTGTTTCAAGGGTGCAATATTTGCACCCTGGAAATAAATTTTAGTTTATCTTCATAAGGGTTTAGATGATCCGATGTGCTGTTTATTTAGGTCAAAAACTTAAACAAATTACTTAGACTAGATGAACGATTGTATTATGAAATTGAATCTACAGCAAATACATAAGTTGTAAATAAAACAGAAGTTATCATAATACAGTAAATAAGGACAGACTACTGTCTTTTGAGGCCCAGATTATTAAAATGTAATTTCATGGCGCAGCAAACATTTTCAGAGTTATTTAAACTGTAATGTAATTATTTTAATAATATAATTAATATTATCAATGTGAAAGACAAAATACACAAAGTTAGCATGAAATGAAAATTCACTCATCACTTTTCTAAATGAATCTTAATTAATTATTTATGTATGTATTTATTTTATTTATTTATTTATTTATTTCCTCTCTTTTTTATGTTCCTGTGAAAATAACATGCTTCTCTTTGGTGATGTACGCAGGACTTCTCCAATCATTTAGTCTGCTTGGACATTGTCTCTTTGTTATAGTCGACTGTAATCTCACATTTAACTCTGCCTCCATCCATATCAACAACTGACTGATTGAACCAAGTCACCATCCCACGTTTTTTTTTTTTTGTTTTTTTTTTCCAATAATCCCTTTCACTCAGATGTACATCTCAATACTGAAAAATTATCTGTTGCTACTTTCATTACATGGCAGAAATCAATGGAAAAATCCTTAATATCTAATTTTGCTACATTGTTTTTGGCTGTTATTTATAGAGCACATATTCACAAAATGATTAAAAGCTCTAAATATCAACATCATCAACAAAAAGGAAAAATATAAACACTTGTAGGGTAGGAGTGTGTCTTTGTTGTTACATCCATACGTGAGAAGCTTGTGTGAGCAAACTCTTTCTACAGCAATAGTAAATTAAATTAACTCTGGAGTAGGCTTGCTGCGATAGACGGTGTTTGCGGTGATACCGGTTATGTCACTTGCCCACCGCGGCACCGTCCCTCACCGTCGTTTTGATTTTTTTTTATTTTTTTTTTATTTTATTTTTTTTTTAATAGTTAAAATATATATATATATAATTTAGTTCAGTTAGAGAACAGGCACTACAATTAAAACTGAACCCAGCATCGCACCGAATGAACGACAGTAGTGCATCGCAGATCAGATTTCATTTATCACGTGGAGAGAATGAGTCGAGCTGACTGACAAGAAGAGTGAGGTGAAAAAGACAAGACGATGACGGATGAGTTTCAAAACGAAATGTAAAAGCGCCTGTTAAAAAAAAATAAATAAATAAAACTTTTTTGAAAACCCTGTTGACTTCTGCCATTAATCTAAGTGATATTGGAATTTTTTTTAAACATTCGTTTCTCATTTATTTGGTTCCACAGTATTTGCTGGTTTTTATTTTATTTAAACTGTGTATTTTATTTATTTATTTATTTATTTTCATTTTACATCAAGGCCGTCCGTGCCTCCGAACTTTCGTATTCGTTAAACGTTCTACGTTTCATAGCCTAATTATTTGTTCTTCATTATGATTTTTAGTTTTGTATACCTATTTAAACTTTGTGTAAGTTATTTGTTATTTTATATTAGGCATATAGCATTGTGTATTTTTATTCGTTTTGTTAATAAAAGTTCTATGTTCTATGTTGTATTTTGTTGTTGCTTGAATTCAAGCAATTGATGCCAAATTGCCGCAAATTTAAAAGTGAAAGTAAAATGCGCACGGTGCTTTTACAAGCTATTTAAGCGAGGGGAAGAGGGAAAACTCAAACGAACTAAATACAAACAACTGCTTGACGCCGAATTGCCGCAAATTTAAAAGTGAAAGTAAAATGCGCACGGTGCTTTTACAAGCTATTTAAGCGAGGGGAAGAGGGAAAACTCAAACGAACTAAAAGCAAACAACAGCTTGACGCCGAATTGCCGCTAATTTGAAAGTGAAAGTAAAACGCGCACTGCGCTTACAGGTTATTTAAAACAGAAGGAAAGCGAAGAAAAGGGAAAACTCAAACGACCCCCACCCCCCCGGTAATACCGGTATTACCGATGTTGTCACACGTCGATTAACTGGTGGGAAAATTTCCTCATCGTCACAACCCTACTCTGGAGGTGTGTTGAAGTGGTCAAACCTTGCAGCAAAGTTTCATCATATCTCTGCTAATTTGTTGTCAAGTTGTTTATGGAGTCCTGCCGTGTTGGAAAGTGTTGCATTTTTGCAGTGGTTCAAAAAGTAAAAAAAAAAAAAAATGAGCACATTTTAAGATTAAATCCATAGAGTGTTGCAACAATATCACTCACCATTTTATCACATCACTGCAATCCCAGATTAAGGCCATTCCAGTGATGGAAGCTGTCACTCAGAAAACACAATTCGGCCATGAAATTTTCATCTCGCATTAGAGACAGAAATGTGACAGCTCTCTAGTGATGGTAGCCACAGAGAAAAGCAACATTCTCCTGTCTGAGTCCACAAAAATGTTTTCCATTCCTCTTGCCATTCATCATTGTGATGTAAGAGTAAATCACTGTGTTTGGCTGACATGAAACCTGGTGCTTTCTTGAAACTATGTTGTTACTGTTGATGTGCCATCTAAAATTAAGCCATAAAAACACAGCTTTCTTATCGGTGGATTCATTCACAGCTAGTGACACTGTCTCCACCTTCTTTTATATGTCTAAAATTGCTAGTATTTTAATTCTTGTCATTGTGTCAAATATCAGTATTTTTTGAATAGATGATGTTGTTTCTGTCTTTATCCCAATCTCTATAGTGTTTGCATCTTTCATAATCTTTGAGTCAGTGAACGGTTTCTTCTTATTTTTCTTGAGGACCCATGATACACAGAGTGAGGCTGAAAAGTGCTTTCTCTTGCTCGAAACATGATCTGACCATGATAGCTTGTTAGGCTTTGCACTTTATGTCAGTGAGTACAGAGCCTGGAGGAAATCGTGTGTTGAAGTTTGAGTGCTTGGACATGAAATGCCTTCTCAGATTGTACTCCTGTATCACAGCACAACGCTTGTTACATGGCAAAATAGAAACACATTTTAGAAAGCTTCCATTCTTTACTTAACTGTCTCTTTCTGACAGTTAGCTTCTTTTGACTTAGATTAAACAATCAATTCATATAATTCACTTTTACAATTGTTTAATATACTTTTTGAAGTGCTGATGTTTTGGTGGAATGGACTTTGAATGGACGGACCGAAATCTCACAGGTTTCATTAAAAATGCCTTAATTTCTGTTTCGAAGATGAATGAAAGTCTTCCTAAAATGAAGTATTCCTGTAGGTAAATATGAAGAATCTTGCAAAACCTCAGCACCTCTGTTGCACACTATTTAAATATCCTTAGAGTTAGAGGATTGACGCTGCCCACTAGTTGACTGCTCCCACATTTTAAATATTTGTGGCATTTTCATCACTTGGTGGATTTTGTTCCCCAAGCTCTGGTTAATTTCTGCCCAAATGAGCATAACTTCTGCATGAATCACAGTTACTATAGTGCTGTTATGACATTTAAAGAGGCTGCAGGTAAATGGGAAATTACACCGTTTAAGTTGTGCATTGCTTCTCTGCTGTGGTGATGTCATAATCAGGTCATTTGTATTCATGCAGCTTCATCTGATGGTATTTTCATCAGCACAGAGGTCTGAAATGAAATAGGTGTCACTTCCATGGAGCATGACCAAGGGTGACATCATAGGAAATAATTACCAGCATTTTGCCAGACGATTACACACAAAGATTCCAAATTTCTTTTAATTACCATCCTCCACCTCTTTCTCTACCCTTCACATAGTCTCATCACCCTTATAATCAGCATTGTTTTCTTTGTGTTGCAGGGTAATGCTTAGTTTCAGAAATGCCGTACGTAGATCGTCAGAATCGGATCTGTGGCTTTCTAGACATAGAGGAAATGGAGAACAGCGGCAAGTTTTTACGACGCTATTTCATTCTGGACACGCTGGAGGGCAGTCTGGTGTGGTACATGGATAACCCTCAGGTATCTACCCATCTTCATCTCTTTCACCCTGTCAATGCATCACTAAACGCAACTACTCTTTACATCTGAAGGCCTCCCTTTGTTCTATCACTTCAGTGGAAGTTGTTACATGTCAAAAAAGTAATTTTATCAAATATGGCAGTATGGTGTTCCCCAGGGGCTAGTCATTGGCCCATTTAAGTTTCACATACTATATAGGTTTTCGATAAGTTTTGAAATCAAACCAAAATTCTCTTTATGTTATTTAAAAATATTGGAATAGTATGATTGCCATAACATTCAGTTTTTGTGCATTCTTCTGCCTATGTAGACAGAAATATCAGTGTTGCCACAACACCACGACTGAAGCTACTGCACAAAACTTACAGCAACTAATGTAGTCAAGTTCCCAAATGAATGACTCTCATGATCTTGTTAGTGAATTAAAAACACTAAATTAATCAGTAGTTGTTAATGAATTAATCAGACTTAATTACTGAACTACAAGTTATTACTTTCATCATGTCTGATCTTGAAATACATAAAAAATAAATAAATAAATAAATAAAACACTTAAAATTTTGAAAAATTATCATTTTTGGAAGTAGAGACTACTGAAGGCAGAAAATGCAATAAGAATGATTTTTTTTTTTTTTTCAAATATTTCTTACTCAAAAGTACAAAAAGTTTAGTTAATTGGATCATTAAGGAACCAGACTAAAGTTCTTACGATTTCTATCCCTACCTACTGAAAACACATATACTGCATACCATAGTTCTGCAGTAAGATTCGGTGTCTCTGTGGTTTTTGGGCAGTAACTGTAGAGAACTACACCGTCAGTGCTGTCAGAAACAGGAAAACCGTAACCACAGTTGACCTTTCTCTGCTATCAAAGTTAGAATCTTGATATGCAAAACATTTCCTCTCCTACACACCTTGTTATTATTATAGTTTTAGAAAGAATCGATTTGTGAACTTTCTGCAGATATTTTGGCCTTTTTTACTCTGAAACTTTGCTGATAATGCCTGTAGAGAAATTTCTCTTCCCATGAGCTTGTAGGTAAAGGATATGAGTGCCATGGCCTCTGTTGGACTTTATAATCTCATAAAGTGTTGGAGGGCATTGATCTGTCTTTGCCTCCAGACCACTTTAACTATTCAGATCGAGCACAGTTACAGTGTTTATATGTGTGTGAATGTATTTGCATCTGTGTGGGCCACACTTTGCTTTACTGTGCACTTTTATGAGGGTGTCTTTGTCTGAGACTCCAGACTAGCAAAATAATTGTTCATAACTGTGTTGAGTCTACATGGAAGGAACCTACACAGATGGTAATTATAAAGAATTTAATGAAAAAAATACTTAATTAGCACAAGTAAAGGTGTGGCACTCAAGTTAAAAAATTTTAAACTCGCATCTCCATTTTTTTTTTTTTTCTTTTTGGTATGTCTCAGTGTAACTGATACTGATACTTTCAATGTCTTAAAGTCATTTAGCTTGGAGTAAATGAGGAAATCTCAGGCGAAAGCTGACTAGAACTGAGATCACTGATGAAGAGCCCATGTCAGGACCTGTCTTTTTTGATTCTTCATGTTCTTTCTTTGTTTCTTTTAATGGATTCTCTCTTTTCTCCTGGCTGCTGCAGGTTCTGTACCAATCGCTTTATCTAAGACTCAGTCAGTAGCCCCAGCCAGCATCTTTTATTGATGCCACGTCTGACTTTGAATAATTTACCTCACTGCATCTGTAGATGTGTGCTAAATCTTTCAGAGACCCCAGTGCAATTCTACAACTTTGGAGAATACCGTACACTCAATGTATTCTGTCCATGTTTGTTTTCAGACACTGCTCAAAACACACAGACAAACACACTTCTCACATCAAGTCAGTGTGCATCATTTTATATTCAGAATTTTGGCTCTAATGACTTCAGCCCTCTCCTTCCACAGAATCTTCCAGAAGGAACATCCTATGTCGGCTCCCTCAAGCTAATATATATATCCAAGGTTTGTAATTGATCTGTTATTTCTGACTAATGATGACTAGTTATTACCAGCTTTAGACATTCCCAGACTTGAATGATCAATTTTAAATCGTGCGGCTTGTTTTTAAGTGTGCCATGACTTTTCTACGCATTCAAATTAATTTTTCTTGTAATGGCTGGCCAGGTGATCCAAACTCTTATGTATAATAATTTAAAACAGCTTTTTTGTTGTTGTTTTTATAGTGGAAAATGTTTTAGTGCACTTTTAAATATGCATATGTGTACAGTTTTATTTATCTGGTCGTATTTTGTCATTAAAGGTTAGCGATGCCACCAAATTGCGACCAAAGGCGGAGTTCTGCTTCGGTAAGCAAGCGATTTTTTCTGTCCTTGTCACTCAGAGGACGCAGTATACGGAAGGTATGGAATGTTAGACCATGACCCCTGACCCTGGCTATTGTTTCTGAGATCAGAGCCAGAGACAATCACACACTGGGGGTTCTGGGACTTTACCCGGTGGAGTTAGATGAGAGGCCACTGTCAGGAGTGTACGTGAGCAACATAATACAGATACTAAAATTAGTCACACATTGAGTCTACTACTCTAAAGTGTTTAATAAAGTAGTACTCTGACCCTCCTGGGCTGATTTAGTCCCAGTGAACACTGTTTGATATTTGATTCTTTAATGTTAGCTGTTTACTAAAAGCATGTTCTTTAATCTACTAACAGGAAACCCCATATGTTTACTATTATGTAATGAGGCACTTTGCTTGTATTATTGAATACTACTGTTATAAAATTGAATCTTGATATCACAGCTGATTTAAGAAGCTTTTTTGGAAACACAGGCAGTAAGTTTCACGTGTGTTAAGTTGACCAGATGAACACAATAACTATAATAGCTGCCTCTCTAACCAGCCACACAAGAGGGACATGAGTTTTCACTTTTACACTCTAAAAAATACTGGGTTGTTTTAACCCAATTTTGGGTCAAATATGGACTAACCCAACTTTTGGGTTAAAAATTTAATGTAAAAATTTAACCCAACAGCTGGGTTAGTCCATATTTGACCCAAAATTGGGTTGAAACAACCCAGTATTTTTTAGAGTGTAGACTTACACAGAAAAAGTGGAGTTTAGATGTTGTTTTTGTGACTTGTGAAGGTAACATTTCATGTTAAGCTTTGGTTAATTAACAGTGACATATTTAGAAATGAGAAGTACAATCTTTCTGTGTATGTCAGTCCCACTTGTCAGGAAAGTGACTGTGCGCACACACACACACACACACACACACACACACTTGAATGAATCATACCTCATTAATAGCAGTTCACTTGCTCATTTTGAGCCAATTACATTCATTTCAGCAACGAACCATATCAGAGTTCACATGAACACCTTTTAAAGTGGGCTCTGGTATGGTTTGTTGGTGCATGACAGTGTTATTTTAGTATGACTGTGATACTATTATAGATTTTTATTTTTATCATAGATTTTATAGTTGTAATAATTTTGTGTTGTTTATTTGTTTGTTTTTAATGTCTATATAAGTTTTTATTTCAATTTTAGCTTTAGATATTTAGTAGTTGAGAATGAGAAATGTTGTCTTGGCAAATAACTTATAAAAAAAATTTAAAAACAATTTAAATTATTTTATTTCAGTTAGGTTTTTTTTTTTTCCAATAGTTTTTTATGGTTTTAATGCACACACACTTAGACAGGAAGAGACTGTCTGACCTACATGTAATTTATGTTGCCAAATCCATAATGCCACAAAAATGTGATTATATCATCATCTCCAAATTGTTTGAATATAAATCTTTGTATCTTCTCACAGTCATCAACGCTGGAATGAGGAAGTTTTACTTGCAGGCGAATGATAAGCAGGATTTAGTGGAATGGGTCAGTGCCCTCAACAACGCCACTAAAATCACAGTAAGTCCCTGACCCTGGATCAGATTCCTCTTACTAAGCGGAGAAAAGTTCAGATGGTTCTCCAGACTGCAGATTTGGAGAACTAGATCCTGTAGGTGTACAGACACAATTAGCCTACATTAAACACAAATTTCTCTACTAAAATTGAATTTAAAAAAAAATCTGTCCATTCTCCAAACCACTTCTCAAATCCAACTGAATTGTACTCAGTTGAAAAAAAAAAAATGTTTTAGAATTTCAGAAACCATTGAATCGTGAATCAAATCAATTCACACCCGTACTGATTACATCATAACCTCTATTGTGAAAAAGAGATAGACTGTACATGTGTACTCGTTTGTGCTAAAAATTTCAATTTATTAAGTACATGCCAGCTTTCTAAAAGGTCGATATTGGCTTAATCATCTTCGATCAGCTTAAACACGTTAGGACATTTGTGATGCATACATAATCAGGATATTCCAAACAGACAATGTCAAATTATAATGTAGATGCTGCTAATAACATTGTTTGAATGTTAATGGCAGTATTATCATGCAGGGCAGGATGTGTTTGCCACTGGATGCTAACACGCTAACATGATTAGAACTGGCAGTTTGTTTTGGGTCAGAGACAGCATGTGTAGTGATGGTGTATTGATGAGGGAAGTGTTTTTGGCCTGAAGGCAGTAAACGATGAGCTGCCATCCCCACAGAAGCTGCTGTAGTGTCAATCAATCTATATTAGCAGGCGGTTGATCACTGCATCAGCTGGACCAGAAGGACAAATTATTCATTTACACTGAGGGGAAAAGAAAATGTCTAGTTTTGTCTAGTCTAAATTTCAGGTTTTATTGCAATAACAAGAAAAGCATTACAAAGTTTGCTACATACTATTATTCCTCAACATTAGAAAAAGTAGTTGGCGCCAGTAAGATGTTTAAGAAGTCTCTAATACTCACCAGGTCTGCATTTATTTGATCAAAAATATAGTAAAAACAGTAATATTGTGAAATATAATTGAAATTTAAAGTAACAGTTTTCATTTTTAATATATTTAAAATGTAATGTATTACAATGATAACAAAGCTGAATTTTCAGCAGCCGTTACTCTAGTCTTCTGTCTTAAATGATCTTTCAGAAATCATTATAATAAGCAGATGTGCTGCTTGATATTTTTTATGGAAACCTTGATACATTTTTCAAGATTATTAGATGAGTAGAATGTTAAATAGAACAGCATGTATTTGAAATTGAAGTCTTATAACATTATAAATGTCTTTATTGTCAGTTTTGATTCATTTAATGTGTCCTCGCTGAATGAAAATATTAATTTCTTAAAACAAAAAGTCTTACTGACTCCAAACTGTAGTGTATGTGTCAAAGTTCTTCAAACCTTGTGCTGTTTCTGGCTGTGTGTAGCACCTACAGCTCTGTATATCCCAACATTAGAAACAATTGACTTAGGTTTATTTTTACAAGCTCCCTGCTCATATGAATCTAATTTTAACACTTCGAGCAGCACATGTCAGTGTACATTATTTATGAATCTGTAAGAGCAGCTTTACAAAGAAGCTAATATATAATTCTGTATTTAAAGAGAAACTTTCAGCTCTGGTCAGTCCTCATATTTACATATTTTGGTCAGATCTTTTGGCAAAAATATGTATGGACCCCAAATGGAATGGTTTGATTTGGAATTGATGGTCCTTGTCGGACCTTTTTTGTATTAAATAACTTGTAAATATGTAAAGAAAGCAGCTGTCACATACAAATTTGTTATGCTTGTTTGTTTTTTCTCACTTCTCCAGGTGCCGAAGTCAGGCGAGCAGGTGGCTCATAATACAGCAGAAGCATGTGTGGAAACATCAGGTGCCACAAAACAAGTGTCCTACAAGACCGAAATCATTGCAGGAGTGCCCATCATCACCACCACACAGGTCACTTAACCTCATGACACATTAACATATATTAAAGTTGGCTCCAATGCAAAAACAAAATCCTGTAAGAAACACTGAGCAGTACCATGATAATCAGATGGTTTATACTTTGATATATATCATGGTACTGAATGATTACCACTTTTATTTACCATGTGTTTGTGCAGTATCTTTACTGATGTAGCTAATGCAACACATTTGAATAAAAAAAAGTGTTATGTCACTGGTTCTCAGGAAAAGGGTGAAGGTCAGAATGGTGCAGACAGGAGCGTGATGAGGAAACCTCCCAGTCAGCTGCCGTTTTACCTGAGCCGGAGTAACCAAGACCAGTCTGTCATTAAAGCTGGATATTGTGTCAAACAGGGAGCTGTGGTGGGTAAAGAGTGCAGAATAAGTTTTGTTTTATTTATTTATTTATTTTTTTTGAGTATTATATTTCATACATCAGACTTTTATGGCTCATATAATATGATATAAAATATGGAGCTCATACTCGAGGAGGGGAAAAAACACCTCACATTTAAACTGAGCTGAACTGAGCAAAAATATGCAATTTGTTGCAGTTGCTGATATTTATATTGGAAAAAAGTAAGATGAAATTCTGATAGCATATAATGTAAGTCAGTGAGACAACAGTAAAGCAGACTACTTACATAAAATGCATATAAATAAAATAAATCTCCCAACAATATATCTTAGTAAGATATTTAAATACCTAGTTTTATTTTATCAAACAAACCTAATGCTGTGCAATACAGTGATGATTAAGAGATGGACAAATAAATGTTCCACGAAAGCCTGATGTATCATATTTGATACATTTTAACATGTATGAATAATCATGTAAACCTTGTTTCACCAAAAAAGTTGCTCCAGTCCAGTAAATGCTCTTTCCGAAATATTACTTATTATTAGTTATTCTTATGTTTACTCTATAAAAATCTGTATAGGTTTCACATAATATAGACACATGTACCACAACCTGAAAGGTTATTAAAATTGTAATAAAAGGCCTTTTACTTGCCAAAAAAGTGTCCTATGCCACATGCATAATTATAATGTCTGTGTGATTTAAAATTCATTCTAGGTTGGCAGCTCAGTAGTTTTTCTAACAGAGACGTCTTTCTTTTTCTAGATGAAAACCTGGAAAAGGAGATACTTCATACTGGATGACAATGCACTGAGCTACTTCAAATCAGACATGGTTAGTCTCTCCCTCTCTTGCTTCCTCCTGCATCTCTCCAGAGTCCTGCACATTGCTGTTGACCTTAAATTCTTCTCAAACCCATTGACCTGTTCTGCTCTTTGTTTTCATTGTGTTTTGCACCTGTGCGTCCGTGAGCCCGTCTATAAGCTCCCATCTGATAAGTGAAAGTCCGGCCTGTGTATTGTTCATGCCATCTGATCCTGTGTCCAATCACATTTCACCAATGAAGTGTATTTACATATGTGCCCCCAGAATTATACTAGTGACTCATGTGGGAGTGAAAGCTTATGTCCAGTTGAGGCTATAGGACCATGTTTGTGTGAGCGTCTGTGTGCGCATACCTTGGTGGTTGTTTTAACTTGTTCACAGTGTTATGAATTCCTCTTGCTGTGTGTCAGCAGGCTGATTGTGTCTGAACTTGTCTGTATCAGTGGCGATTGCTTTAGGACTACACTGGAAGCACGCCTTCCTCTTAAATTTCATAAGAATTTCAGCAAGTACATTTAAAAACAAATATAATTGTTATATATGAAAATATCCGCAGGGCTTCGTGAATACTTTTTTACAAAGGAGTTGAAAAATTTAGCAGCGCATTAATGAACATATTGTAATAAATAGATTATATTGCTGATACTAGTAAAATCTATATTTTGAAACTGTGAGCCTGTAGAATGTACGAGCGCAGTGGTTTTACTTTTAAAAGTGCAGCGCTCATATTTATTTAATGAAATCATAGCCTTTTGAAATTTAATAAACACATTAGGCTGTATCGCAGTTGCTTTTCCATCTTCAAATTTAAGACCTCTCAAAATGACAATTAAACTGTTTATTATACCATGTTATACCAAGATATTTAAGACTTTTCATTAAATATCTTTTCTTTTTTTTTATTTCAATTTTTAAAGACCCCTGGGAACTTTTTTTATTCACACATGCTCCTAAATATATTTTACAGATTGCATACATTTATGTTTAGTCACAAATGCGAGTTCTGATTCAGAATCACTTAATATTAAGTGTCTTTAACTGCGGTGTACTAACATTTAAATGAATCATTTGATACAATGCACTTATTATGTACTCACTTGTTTTACGCTGTGCTTAGATTTTTTAAAAAAAAATACCATTTTAATTCATTAAATATTTCTGTAATTGTATCTATATAATTACACTGTTGATCCTACTTTAAACCTAACCATAATATCTGAAACCTGTTCCCAACCTTAACCGTATCACATCTCAATAGCAGCAAAAGTGTTTTGCAATATAGCTTGATCATAATAAGTACATCGTACCAAGAAATTAATTTGTTGATGTAAATAGAGATCTATAAAGTGGGACCAAATATTCAGTTATATTTTCTTTGTTGTAATGTTGTAATTGCATACTGCATATGATCCCCAGGTCAAGGCCACTTGATTTTTGATTTTTAATTTTTGAAAAGGTTAACGCCACTTTTGACCCTGCGATATGAAGCCCTGCTCCAAATCACAGTGTTAGAGCTAAACAGCGTGAATTACTAACCCTACAGGTATAGGGTTGGGAAATTAAGAGTTTCATAATCCAGGGTTGAAAGTGACACTGGGTTAACAATTTTAAGAGTTTAAGAGTAATATCACTCAACTCACTGGAATATGGATAAGAGGACAATTGGTTAGCATATGACATGTTTCCTCTCAAATAAAGTGACTGCCATGTCTTCATGTCTGATAAAGAAACCATCACTGGCTCACTTTTCAGCTGTAGTGGTTTAAAATCATGGTAAACGGTTATAAATTGTTTTGACTGAGGGGCAGGAACAATGGAAAGTTGTTCCACTGTTCAAACACACAACTTCCTGTTGAAAATATTTGACAAACATTATTTCCCACGGATTTATAGTAGCCTAATTATTTTTATTCCCATGAAGTTAAGAATAGCAGAGACTATTAAATAGATTTTTTTCCTCTGATAGTGAAAATTCAATGCAATTATTAATAGAGTTAGTCGTATGAGCAAAATCTTACAAAGTCTTGCAAAATCTTACTGTGAATGTTTAATGTTTTCATTTCATATTTTCAATTGTGAAACTGTCACAAATCATGCAAAAATAATTGTATGAAATCAAATCTATTTAAACTGAACCAAACCTCGACTATATTCAGATTTCCATAAATCTAAATAGAGTCTAATGGACTACGATCTGTGGATCTAAAGTACTGTATTTGTTAAACACCATAGGAAAAGACAACTGTAATGTCTTAGGTGACAAGAACTTGTTACAGTTTCGACAAGAGCACAGGAAGCCACTGATTCTCTGTGTGTGTGTGTGTGTGAGAGAGAGAGAGGAGGGCAGGCAGGCATAGGAACGAGGCTTGGTTAAAGTCTAAATCATACAGTAGATGTCAATAAAGGCTATTTCAGGGCTGATAATCACAGGCCTGCGCTCACTGCAGCACTCTGCTTGGGCCTGTACTTCCTCACTGCACACACTCAGCATGGCTGGAATGTTTGCTCAGTGCTTGTTCAATCATTCACATGAAGTAAAGACAATATTTAATACATTACTGAATGAAGCTCTGTTTTCAGGAGCGAGAACCGTTACGAGTTATTCTTCTAAAAGAAGTGAACAAGGTGCAGGAGTGTAAACAAAGGTCAGTAGTGCTTCATTTTTGTTTTGTTTTCTTTTTGTTTTGTGTTTTGTTTATCCATAATGTTTGTTTTGTTTTTGTTTTGGTTTGGTTTGGTTTTTTGTTTTCTTTGGTTTTGTTTTGTTTTGGTTTGTTTTTTGTTTTGTTTTGTGTTTTCAAAAATGGTTTCCAAATACACTTCTGCCACACCCCTTGTCATTCAATGTTCCACAAACACGAAGTTAGGCCCCATGTGTACACCGTTGAGTCAGAGGTTGAAAAACTGTGTGAACAAATCCTACACAATGCTAAGTTACTGTCTCGGTGGTTTACTTATAGTTGCACTTCAAAGTGAGATATAAAGTTGGAAAGTATTTTAACATTAAAATCACTGCACACACCGCACCTTCATGAAATGAAAATGCCTGTCATAGAGCTTATTGTGATCAACTCATCTTTTATTTTATTTTATTTATATGACCTTGTGATGTTTATTATAATGTCATAACTTGACCTTCCTAGTGAAAAAAAAATGCCAAACTTTTGTATTTTCAGACCCAATGTATTTTCTAAATGCATGTTATAGAGATTATTGTGAACAACTCAAAAACAATTTTTATTTTATTTTATTTTATTTATTTTACCTTGTGATGTTTATTAAAATGTCATAACTGGACCCTCCTAGTGAAAATGCCAGACTTTTCTCTAGAACTAAGTCCCCGTCCAACATTTTTTCTTTATTGATAATCCTTTGTACTCCGATATACATCACAATAAAGAAGGAAAGATTTGTCACTACTTCCATTTCGTTGTAACTTTAAATGCATGCATTTAAACTGTGATTGTGTTGGACAACCCACTAGGCACAGATTGTTATTACATCTGGGAAATCATCTGGAAAGCATTGTGCTTTACTTTAACCAACTTATTTGAGTAGAAACAACTGCTAAACATTTCAAAAGAGCAGATTCACATACATTCAGCATCATAAATGAGAAATCATCTGACAAATGACATTCTTAGGATACATTAGTGATGTCAGCAATATCTAACCTTTTAAAAATGGGATCTTCCGGATGAAAACACACACTCTGAACAGACGTCATTGTGATGTATGTGTTCTGTCAGGATATGTCAGGCAAACATGGCATTTGTTATATTTTTATTTACTGCAGGCAGCCAAGTTTATCTTAATGTTGACATGTGGCGGTTCAAAATGTTTATAAGTTCTGTGGTTTGGGACTTGGGTGGACCTTTCATAATAGTGCATAAACAAACAGTAATAAACAATAACAGCTTTCCCATCATGCATCTGTGCTGCAGTGCTGTTTCAACAGCTTAGGATTTTACCCATAATTCTTTTGTGTCTGATATTGATTTATGTTTTTTAGTGACTTGATGATGAGGGACAATCTTTTTGAACTGGTTACTACCTCAAGAACTTTCTACATTCAGGTAGGAGTGTATTAATTCATATTAATTCTTTGTCATCTGTATTAGGGTTTGCCTTAATATTTGATGGTAAACTAAATGCATACTCTTTCTTACAATAGTGTTTTAGTGGCAAAAATAATAAAATAACAATATTGCTTCATATGATTTGAGAATAATCTATAAGCGTTTTTCAGCAATAAAGTAAAGTAAAAAAAAAAATTAAGTTAGTCACATTACAATATAAAAGTAGTGTTTTTTTTTTAAACATCATAACGCTTACTTTCTCTTACAAAGTCTATTAAAAGATTATTCACAAAACATTATGACTTTATTCTCAACATTCTCAGTATTTCTTTATTTTATTTTAACATCAAAACAAAAATCTATAAAAATCAAGCAATCAAAATGAAGTATAATAAATAAAGCATTAAAGGGATAAATTGGTTTGTGAAAAACACCGTACTATTCAAAAGTTTGGGGTCCATAAGATTTAATGTTTTGTATAAATGTAATTACTCTCGCTCTCATATAGATGGATGGATGGATGGATGGATAGATGGTAGTCTAAACCAGTGTTGTTGTTTTTTACTTTTAATATTTTCAAAAAAAAAAAAAAGCATGTACATTTGATTTAAATTGATGTTTTATCATTTTTTTACATTTATTTTATTTCCTATGTATGTACAGTATTAATATAGCTTCCTATGTTTTATCATTGGACTCTGTTTTTAATGAAAAAACTTTTATTGTAATGGGACAGTTGGGCTATTATTACTTTATTCGCAGTGGAGACACATTACATTATCAGAAATTTTATATCAGATGGAATGTAACTTATATTTTTTGACTAATTTTTAGAAGCAAAAAACTAATTCCTTGTCAGAATAAAATGACTGGAAATCGCATTTTGTGATCAGAACGATAAGCTTATGTTATGTTACCTTTTAATCTGAGATGGCACTTAGTCTCAAAGGTTTGAGAGCCACTGATATAAATCATTTCTAGCATGAATAAATGTTTTAATTGATTGTTTTTAAATGTTAAAAATAAAATGAAAGCTGCCTGTATTTTTCTCTGTCTCAGTCGGACAGCCCAGAGGAGATGCACGGCTGGATCAAGGCTATCTCTGGGGCCATAGTGGCCCAACGGGGTCCTGGACGCTCAGCAGCCTCAGTAAGAATTGACTTTGTTTAGTAACATTGTGTTCTCAGCTGTTTTGCGCTCTTCTGGTTTGATCTGTCTTTTGTGACGTGTTTTGTAGCCACACATCCCGTCCATGTCCAGCCCAACCATGTGTCTCTTCAAACGTCACTCATTTATGTTTACTGCTGGAATGACCAAAAGTCCAATCTCAAAAGGATAGTTTACCCTAAAATTAAACATTTGTCATTGTCTGCTCAAAAACTGGCCCGATTTACCAGACTGCCCATTCTAGTATATCCTCTTTGTGCCTGTCTGTCTCTGTTCTCATTTTCTGCCGTGTCGGTTCCTAATGAATGTGCGCTGTGTTACAGATGCGTCAGGCCAGGCGGCTCTCAAACCCTTGTATACAGAGGTATACATCCTGCAATGGTGAATGCAGCACGTATGTGTTGAGAACGAACCCCTTGCGCTTTGTTTGCATCCAGCCCCTGCTTAGACTTAGAGGCCTAGTCCTTGAACTAGATCTGAGCAGGGTAGAGCTGCCTCACCTAAACAATCCAACCCCGCAGACAAACCAAACTAAAACCAGACCTCATGTCATGCCACAGTGACCTTTGACACCCATCATCCCCATTTTCTCTCTTAACATACTTTGGTACATCCATACTAAACATCTCACACATTCATCTGATTACCCACGCTTCTGTTCCAGCAGGGTTATTATAGTCAACTAAAACTGAAACTAAAATTACAACCTTAAAATTAAAAGGTTACTTAAAATAAATGTTAACTGAAATCAAATTAAATATAGAAAAAACTTTTCTTTCACCTAGTTACGAAGGCAGCATTTCTCAGTTTAATTTAGTTTAACTTGATGTACTAAAATAACTAAAACCAAAACAAATAAAAATGTTATATATAAAACCAGAAGTACCAAAATAACAAAAAAACAAAATTACTAAAACTTTAACTAAAATTAAAATGAAAACAAAATATAAAAAAAAAAATATGATGCAAAATATGAATTAAAAAATAATAATAGTGTCTCAGTGATACTAAACTAAAACTGCTGTCCAGGGCTCAGTAAAACATATATTTGATAACATTGATTTACAGTGAGTAAAAATATATACACTTAATATAATAAAAAATATTTTTATAAAATTCATTTAAATATATGCAAGAAAGACAATTCAGTATGCAAATATCAAAGACATTGAGATGAGACATTAGATGGTGAACTAAATGCATACAGTTTATGACAATAGAGTTTTAGTTGCAGGTTAAAAAATAATAAAGTTGGTTTATATGATTTGAGAATAATCTTGAAAAAAAATCTCAAGTTTTGAGAATAAAGTCATAACATTACAAGAGAAAGGTAATATTCTGGGAGAAGTCACAACTATTTCTAAAAATTATTTTTGCATAATGATTTTTTTTAACCTTATTAATTTATTTGCAAAATTCTTACATTTTCTATATTTTCCTATTTTAACTTAGCAATTAAAATGCGGACTTGTTTTTATTTTTATTTTTTTCATTTTTTGATTTGAGTGAAGAAAGACAATTCAGTATGCAAATAGAATGTGAGACAGTAAATGTAGCAAAATTCAAAATGTTTTTTCACAAAATTAATTTTACTGTGACTCAATTATAAAATACGCAATTATAAAAGATGAATAGATCAATTTTACACTGGAGCACATTATTACAGTTTGAGATTTTCTAATTTGAATCCTAAACTTATTAGAAAAATGTAGGGTTTATTAAAAAATAGAACACATTGAAATGATCTAATTAAGGCTGAACGGAATCTGTACACGAATGTGTTCGGGCTGAATTAATTTTAGAAATTTGTGGAGAGGAAGAATAATAATAGAACGTATTAGGGATATCCGTACAGTGCTGCATGATGTAAAAATAATGATTGAATCATGAAGTTTGCCAGCACAGGAGGACAATATTTACTAGTGAGTCCACACTGATTCATAAAAATATTTAATAATCTCTTTACAAAAACATTTCCATTTGTCATCTGGTAGTTGAGCAAGTTTTTATACACAGTGAGTCATTTCAATAAACTCTCATCATGAGCACATCTGGAAATGATTAATTCAGTGTATTAATTCAGTTTAATAGATGCAGTACACAATTGTGAAACTGTTTGTATTGAACTGTATACAAGAACTCTTGAATTCATTTTGTTGCGTTTAATTAAACTGGAATCTAATTATCAATTCCTCTGTACTCTGTTTGTAAGTTTAGGTTTTTGGCTGGAGTGGCCAAATAGTTGTAATTACCACAGTCACAATTTATTTTGGGGACCAATTCTCACTATTAACTACAACTTTTGGATCAATAAACTCCTAATTTGCTGTTTATTAATATTTAGTAAGGTAGTTAAGTTTAGGGGTAGGATAAAGCAATCTCAAATATGGTCATGCAGAATAAGGCATTAATATGTGCTTTTTAAGTGCTAATAAATAGCCAGTATGCTTGTAATATGCATGCTAGTTAATAGTGAGAATTGGTCCCTAAACTAAAGTGTTACTACTACCAACATTTTTACGTCATATACTATATATTATTTTCGACATATTATCTAATCTGTCATATAATGTTGTATTCATGTTTGATGCCCATATTTAATTTCCATTTACTTACAGTTTACAATCCATTTCTTAAGCTCACCTGCTTTTCTTACATTATTAAATTCAAGTCAAAATGTCATAAGTATTACCGATGCACTAAGTCATTTCTTTCTTTCTTTCTTTCTTTCTTTCTTTCTTTCTTTCTTTCTTTCTTTCTTTCTTTCTTTAATCAGATCTTTTTAAAATCATGTAGACTCTAGTCATATGTGTCTAGGAATTTTAATCTATCCTGTTGAGGTTTGATCAAATTCTTAAACACAATGAAGATGAAAAAGCTAGGAAAACATAAGTAAAAATGACTTAGTGCACCATTTAAGGGATAATTCACCAAAAAAAAAAAAAAATTGTCATAATTTACTCACCCTCATGTTGTTGATTTAAATATGCATGGACTTCCACATGAAAAAGAAAGTCATACAGGTTTGGAATAACAAAGCATGAGGAAATTAGTTTTCATTTCTGGTTAAGCTATCCCTTGTGAAAAAGAAGTATGCTTAATTGTATTGAATATGCACTTAAAGTGTAATTCATATCTTAAAATATATATTTTTAAAAAAAAAAGGTACTTGCAGATAATATATAAAATTAAGTGTACTTAAAACGACTGTTTCTTAACACACATCTGTTTACGCTTATTTTGATGTATTGACTAAGATACTAAAGCGCATGTGAAGTACTTAATTATAATTTTAACTTTAGTGTATTTGATATTACATGGTTAAGATATTTTAAATGTACAAAATTGCATCATTATAAATGTGCAATTACAAATATTTTTAAAACATGACATACAAGTTTCAACAAAAATTGCATTAAAGTATATTTCAATTTACCATAAATACTTGTCACTTTAGCCATATTTCAAAGACATAATTATGAAATTACATATCAAAATGTACTTAAGTCCTACTGAAGTAGGTCAAAAAAGCACAAAGTTCAACTAATTGCATTTAAAATGAATTTAAACTATAATTGATATTCATTTAATTGTAAATAACATGCCGTTAAATTCATTTTGTACTTAAGCATGTTCTTTTGAAGTATATTATTTCCATAAGAATTTCTCTTCTAAAAGAATGCTAAAGTATGCTTCTTTTTCACAAGGGATTTCATTAATGTCAAGGCCTGTTCACACCAACACAAACAACCTGATCTTATGACGAAAAGGTACCTGTGGGAAGTTTTTCGCAAGACGCGAAATACATACCACCATGTACGTTTCGTGACAAGATGTGAAATGTCCACTGAGTGGCGCTAAAAGAGTATTTGATTTTTTTCCCCGATTTTACCTTTTATGTGACATCGGTTTTGTACGTGTCACTGCAGTTGAAATGTTGACTTGTAATGTCCATTGAGTGGCGCTGTAACTGTAATGCTCCGTGACGTTTTAAAATAACATGTAACCCTGGACCACAAAACCAGTCTTAAGTCGCTGGGTTATGTTTGTTGCAATAGCCAAAAATACATTGTATGGGTCAAAATTATCATTTTTTTCTTTTATGCCAGAAATCATTAGGATATTAAGTAAAGATCATGTTCCATGAAGATATTTTGTAAATTTCTTACCGTAAATATATCAAAACTTCATTTTTGATCAGCAATATGCATTGCTAAGAACTTTATTTGGACAACTTTAAAGGCGATTTTCTCAATATTTAGATTTTTTTGCACCCGATTCCAGATTTTCAAATAGTTGTATCTCGGCCAAATATTGTCTGATCCTAACATCAATAGAAAGCTTATTTATTCAGCTTTCAGATGATGTATAAATCTCAATTTCGAAAAATTGAAGCTTAAGACTGGTTTTGTGGTCCAGGGTCACATATCATCTGCACTACACCTAAACCTACCCGTTAGTATGAACAAAAGCGAATCTGGCGTAGAAACGCAATCGTTGGTAAATCGTTTTAGCTTGTTTTTTGAGCTCTCATCTGTCAGCTCTTTCATCGTGAGTCATGTTTTTCACGCGATTGTTACCCAAGGATTCCGCATCCTAGTTCCAATTCCATGCCGACTGAGCAACCGAGCAAGCTTGTTATGTCCGGAAAGTGAAACATATGGAGCTGTAATCATAACGGTGTATGAAAACGATTACAAGTGCTCACTGTTTTACCACCTAATTTCTGTTGGAAACTGCAGTTATATGTACTTATTGGTACGTATTTCGCATCTTGCGAAAAAGTTCCCACAGGTACATTTCTGTCATGAGATCAGGTAGCACACAAATGTTTGTGACAAAAATTCAGTCTGTTTTTCGCTATTTTTATACAATGTTTTTGCGTTTCTGTTCAGACCAATGCAAAAACGGAATTGGGAAATTAAAATGAATGTCTTGTTGTTAACAGGCGTTTAGTTTTGAATTTAAAAATATTGAAAATGAATACATGAATACTGTCTCCTCAGAGCTTTTTATTTAACCTGCCTTTATATGTTGAATCCCTTTCCTGTCTGTTTTCTGTCTGTGCCTTCCTCGAATGCTGATTTCCACCTCTCATTTTTCCCTTTCAGAGATTAAATGTGACACTGAGATACTAACAACCCAAAAACAAGCCCTTCTTCTGCACTACCAGCTGTCCTGTTCCTGCTATATCCCAGAATGATCTACAACCTCCTATCTGCTGTAGCTATCACTGCCGCTGCTCGCTGACGTGACTGCCGCCCATGTACTAAACTTCCTGCTGTTCCTCTTGCTTCACTTGCTCTAGTTTTTTCCTCCATCTTCCCTTTCTACCAAAGCAGTTTCCTCTGTCCTGACTGAAGCTGCATTCTGTAACCGTTCCTCAATCTCCACAGGAGCACACTGAACCCATCTCCGTCTTCTACTCCAACGAACAGAGTCTCTCAACTCCTTACTCACCCCTCCCCACCGAACTCCATTACCCAGAATGCCGTTCCCCCTCGGGCCCTCAGCATGGCATGGGAGGGGCCAGACCTGAACAGCCTGCGGCCGGGGCAACGAGCACGCCTGTCGCTCCAAGAGTCGCCCCAAATCTTCTTCAAGTAAACGCTGATGACTCTTCGCCATGGCATCTGAGAAGCGGCGTAATGCAGCCTCTGGATATCCCAAAAGATGAAGACCTGCATGTTACCCAGGTGTAACAATGAACTTGGTATATTACACACACACATATTACAACAAACTATTAACGTCAAAAGCAGGACAGGGACTGGGGATGAATGTGAATCGAGCCCAGCACACAATGGGATTTGGAGTTTTCCCTGATCATTCTCAAGCCTCTTAAAAAACTGCAACAAGTTCAAACCAGAAAATTCATTGAGACAAAAAAGTTGCTGTTACCAGTAGTCGATTATTTTCTGTTTTTAAATCTAAAATACCATGTACATAAAGTGAATTCAGTGAAATCTTTCATCAAAACCCTTGTTACAGTCAAAAATAATGACGTTTACTTTTGGTTTAAACTGGAAAATATATTGTTGAAATAAAGTATTTATTTTTATTAAAAAAAAAAAGATATATAATAAAAGAACTAACTTAATATTAAGATTAAAACAGTTGTTTCCAGTATGACCTAATCAAACTGACACTGATAAATAAATTATATGTTACATAATGCTGATACCAATAAGGCCACTGAAATCCTTGAATCCATAAATTCTGGTTTGTTTCATTTGAATTAATCTGGTGATTTTACATAATCTTTTTGGGGGGGTATATTTTAGACTTTTGTCCTACAGTTACATATTCCTTCTTTAGATGCCATTGGGCCTTGGTGGTCTTGTTTTTATTGGTAATTGAGTTTTGTTTTCTTTTTTGTCTGAATGATTTATGTATAAATTGAATTGGACTTTGTGTTTGACCACAACAAAAAAGACAAGCTTATTTGTTTTGTATTGCTGTAGAGAAAATGTGTGCTATGTTATGTTATTATATTTCTGTGTAAAACACACTGCCACTCTTTATGGTCTGTTTCTGACTCACCATGTGGCAGCTCTCTTTTGGGTGCAAGACTCTGTTTAGTGGCACTTCTGTTTGTCAGATGCATGTGAACATATGTATGACTCTGTATTTCTACATACAAAAAAAAAACAAACACTCCAGACGTTTGTTAAAGTTAGACTTTACAAAAAGGTTCCATTTGTTAACATTAGTTAATTCATAATTATATCGTGAACTTATGATGAATAGTAATTTTACACAATTAAGATGAATATTTTTATTAGTATACTCCTTTAATTAATTTATTAATATAGCCTACTATTATTTTTTTTGTTTGTTTGTTTTTTTCAGCTTATAACAAATATATTAGTATATGTAGAATTAGTAGAAGAACATTGATCAACACTGTGAGTATTGTTTATTGTTAGTTCATGATACCTAATGCATTAACTAATGTTAATGAATTGAACATAAAGTGACACCAACAAACCACAGGCATCCACTAAATGCTGTTGAATGGACCCTTTTCACAGACTGTGATGTATTTCATAAACATTGAAAATCTAACCAAGTTTTTATATATATATATATATATATATATATATATATATATATATATATATATATATATATATATATATATATATATATATATATATATATATATATATATATATATTCTTTGTCTCTCTCTCTTTTTTAATTACAATGTACTTTTGTACAAAATGTACATTTATAACACTATACTTTGTTTTATAATAATCTTGCCATTAAATTACAGTGTAATTGCACATGAGGAAGATGCTCTTTTGCTACTGATGCAAATGGTAACGCAAACATGTGAACAGAGTCCATATGTTAGTATTAGTGTGAATGCAGATAGAGTACGTGACCCCAATGATAAATACTGTATGTTGTTTTATTGTGGATTCAGACACTGCACCGTGTTTTTTGATGTGTAATGTATGTAGTCGTCCTTGGCTGGAAAATTTAATTTTTGAAATGAATCAAAATAATGTTTTTGCTTTTCTTTTAGGGTTATGGTTTGACTCAGGGTTAGTCTATAATAATTAGAATTAGTTTTATATACATACATACAAAAGAAGTGTTAGAGTTACTCTCTGTGTGTGTGTGTGTGTGTGTGTGTGTGTGTGTGTGTGTGCATGTCTACTTAACCATATTTTGGGGAAATATGGTTAAGTATATCAAAAATATATCTAAAAATAAAGTTAATAAAATGCAGGAAATTTTCAGTTAGGATGTAGTTTAGGTAATAGGATTTATAATTATCTTTGTGTAAAGAAGTTATAACTTCTAGACATTATTATTGTCTGTAATGTCTATCGTCAGTTTGCACAGAAAGAACAATGTGCTGAAACTGCAAAGATGGATGAGCCTACTGCACACTACCGACATACACTACTAGACAAAAGTTTGGAATTTATTTTTGTTTTTATTTGTTTTGTTTTTTTTTTGTTTTTTTTAAAGAAGTCACTTGTGCTCACCAAGGCAGGTCAAAAATACAGTAAAAACAGCAATAATGTGAAATATTATCACAATTTAAAATAACTGTTTTCTATTGTAATATGTCTTAAAATCCTGTAATGGAAAAGCTGAATTTGGTCCTTCAGAAATATTTCTAATATGCTGATTTAATGTGCAGTTATTATCAATTGTTATTTGTGCTCAATTATTAATAACTTACTATTATCAATGTAATTGAATAACAGTGATGCATTTTTTTCAGAATTCTTTTATTAATAGAAAGTTTACAAAACCGCTTTTATTTAAAATATAAATCTTTTCTAACATTTTCTAACATCTAATTATAATTTTTTTTATGTCTAAAGTATCATATGACACTGAAGACAGAAGTAATGGCTTTTTCTTTTAAAGGTTAATAAATACAATAACAAATGTATTGCTCATTGTTAATGTTAGTTAATGCGCTATGGACATTACTGTAAAGTGTTACTATATTTCTGATCATAAAACTAAATGTAGCCTTGGTAAGCATAAGAGACTTATTTCAAATACATTAAAAATTCATTGCAAAATTTTGACCAGTAGTGTATGCATATAATTATACAAGAAATATTAATATGGGAATATAATGTAATTATTAGCTGAAACTGATTCAAATATTAAACAGGCTACAACAAATACTTTATAATGTGAGCCTCATGCATAAATCTTTATTCATAAGGAACACTTTGACATTTGCAATACATACCTATATTTAAGATGCCTCGTCCGTTGGCTGATCTGTTATTTGCTACTGCAGTTACACTTTCAATAAGCAGAAAAAATTAATGACATTAAATAAATAATCATGTTAGGTCTACATGTGTAGGATGAAAGACTGGATAGTCAGATTCTTGATATTGAATTGTGATTTACTTGGGTAATATTTACTCATTGAAATCAGATGATTTCTTCTTATTCCAATATCTTATTTGATATATGTTTACAATATGGTTGCACGGTGACTTCAATGTTACGACGTCATCAACAATCCAGTTCTTTATTATATTATAGTGCTTGAGTCCAGAGTCTGTAGCAGAAACATCGTAACCCAAAATGCTGTTGGTTTAGTAAATTTTTCACTCAGTTTTCTGTGGAAATATTTTAGAACTGTTCTTTGCAATAGAGCTTTGAGAAGCCTGATATTTGGCATGGTCGTTAATACTATTACGATAATTTCCTTTTTTTAAAGGAGACTTATTATGCCCCTTTTTACAATATGTGATATAAGTCTCAGGTGTGTCTGTGAAGTTTCAGTTCAAAATACCCCAAAGACCATTTATTATATCATTTTGAAAATGCCTATTTTGAGTGGAAGCAGAAACGCACTGTTTTCGTGCTTGTCTCTTTAAATGCAAAAGAGTTGCTGCTCCCCGCCCCATTTTCCAGAATAGGGCTGTTCCTTTACAGCTCATACCTCAGATACTCTGCTAAAAAAAAAAAAAAAAAATTGTCTGTTTTGGTTTTGATTATCATGTCTATCACGCTGAAATCATGCGTTTTAAACCATATTAGTTTATACTTCTGAAATAGGGTTTTCTGAGCGCACACAACCGAAGCACGCACACAGAAAGCGGCTGTCACATGGCATGAGAGTACTAAACTAAGTTCTGTTTCATGTCTTATTGCGCTTAAACTGTCAAATACACAGAAGTGTATGTTAAAAACATATATGAGTTACAAAAACAGGCAGTTATGTCTGTGAAGGTAAACACCTGAGAAAGAAATCGCATGTTTATATTAGATCTGTGCAGCAGCAACACACAGTAAATACATCAATAAATCCACTGCTCTCTTGTATCCTCTGAGGCTGGGACTCTAAATGTGTAAAGTGTTCTGTGCTCTTCAGTGCAGCCAAAGACAGAACAGTTAGTGTGCTTTGCTCAAACTTTTGCCATGGCGTTAGAACTGGTACACTGTTGTCGCTTGCAAAAACAGAATAGCGGTGCCATGGGTGGAAACTTGCAGATTAAGGGGTGGTACTATTATAATAAGGTCCCCTTTCTACGTCTACGTTTCTACGTTACCATAAAAAAAAAATACAGGGTTGTTCTTTTTCATGTTTTCTGGGTTGGTAGATGCACCAGGGACCTGATTACAGTACTTAAATATGGAAATCAGATTTTCATGAAATGTCACCTTTAAAAAATCACAATAATCATCAATACCAGTAGGCTATATTGCAACACTCCTAGTTGTTAATAAGGATCAAACCAGTGTTGTACTTATTTGAAACCCTCTCATTCGAATCCAAATTCGAAAATTCGAATTCGAAATTTCGCCTAAAATTTGCAAATGTGACCATTAAAACTCCCTATTTAAAGACTATTTCTTTATCCATCAACTGAGGTTCAGCATCACAAAATGGTATGTTTAAAAAAGGGTAATAAGTATGTATAGAGCTGTAAAAATGTTTTTGCCCCATTCTGATTTCTTCTGTTTTTATGGATATCTCATACTAAACTGTTTCAGAAATTAAAACTAAATCTAACATAAAACAAAAGGCAACCTAATGCCGTTTAAAATGATAGTTATTTACTAAAGCAAAAAAGTGATCTAACTGGGCCTGTGTGAAATTCCAGAAATGTGATTAAAATATATCAGTCTTGATAGAGTTACAAAGCTATTTCAAAGGCTCTTGGACTCCACGAAGAAACACAGTGAGAGGCATTATCTCCAAATGGAAAAAACTCAGCACATAGTAGCAAGCCTTCTCAGATTGGCAGACCTTCTGAAATTCCTCCAAAAGCACATTGACAGCTCATCCAGGAAGTCACAAACGACCCAAAGACAACATCGCAGGAACTGCAGCTTCTCTTGCATCAATAAAGGTCACTGTTCATACATCTACAATCCAAAAGACAGGCCAAAAATGACATCCATGGAAGAGTGATGAGGAGAAAACCACTGCTTATGAAGAAGAACACTGAAGCTCGAAAGAATTTGATGATGAAAAACACTGATGATCTTCAAACCTTTTGGGAAAATGATTGTGGAACTGTTTGGTCATAAAATTGTGTGGGGGTATTTACATCTGTATTTATTCATGAATTTGTTTTTTATTCCACCACTCATCAACCCCCACTTAATTTTAAGTGTGAAGTATTTTGTCATCAAATATCCAAATAGCATAACATTAAATTGCAGTTTGATTTAAAAGAGCATGCATACATCCTCCTATGTTAAGATTTTGTTACTAAAACTAATGGAAAACATGCTCTTATCAGTTTTGTGAACAAGTTTTAAGCAAAAACTCCTAGCTAGGAACTCTCTTGAAAACTACTGGTGGAAAGATAAAAATCTTTGTGAAAACAGCCCCTGATCTTCAGGTCTGTGCAGCCTTCTTATGATGTTCATATATTGCCCTCTGCTGGTTTGCTCCTGTTACCATACAGTTTCTTGTTAACAACATAAAATGTCTTGCATGTCATATAGAAAGAGAAAAACTGTTAGAAATGTATCACAGCTATACATTTTAGGGAGCTTTCTTATTTGATTGTTTTGTTCATCTTTCAGCCAAAGATTTTATGCCAAGCTAAATCCATTTTGATCCGAGCTCATTACGAAAGTAAAAGAGTGGGTTTGACTATGTAACTGATAAATGATAGAAGTTTATTAGATTAATACTCTTATATAAATGCTGGCAAAAGAGCTTGTGTGTGCCTGCATTGAATAAATCCTCTCTTAATATCCATGAATATTAGTCATAGGAAGGCTTTGGGTATTGCTAAGGTGTTGGCTGAATTTTGGGTTGTTCGTTGGGCTGACACATGGGTAAATCTCAGTTCTGCGGCCATAACACTGTGATGACATAAAAGCTTTATGTGCTGTGCTGTGCTATGCACCCTTGTCAAAAGAAGTATAGTACTTATTACAGAAATAATATACATTACAGAATATGCTTAAAGGGTTAGTTCACCCAAAAATGAAAATTCTGTCATTAATTACTCACCCTCATGCCTTTCCAAACTTATAAGTCCGTTCATCTTTGGAACATAAATTAAGATATTTTTGATGAAATCTGAGAGCTTTCTGATGCTGCATAGACAGCAAAGAAACTATCACATTTGAGGCCCAAAAAGGTAGTAAGGACATTGTTAAAATAGTCCTTGTGACATCAGTGGATCAACCGTAATTTTATGAAGCTACGAGAATACTATTTGTAAAAGAGAAGAAATTGTTGAATAAAGTCATTATTTTTGTTTTCTTTGCACACAAAAAGTATTGTCATAGTATGTCTTACTAAGTGTCTATTTTTTGTTTTTTACTGTATACTTGTAGGATTTTAAGTACACCATAAGTACACATTTAACATTTCTTTTTCACAAGGGTTATGTGTTCACTCAAAACTGAGAATTCTGTCATTATTTACTCATTCTCACTTAGTGTCTCAAAAAGTATTTGCTGTTGAACATCTTTTGCTCAAGCGATGCCAGGTTTTAATACACAGAACAGATGCCTCATAGTTTTGAAATTTGGTATTGCGGGAAAAGCTAATCTTGTTTATCTCCTGTATGATAAATTGCTTGTATTTTTCCTCATTTGTATTGTAAGACACCTGGGATAAAGGCATCTGCTTAGTCTGTGCTTCTCGGCCTTAGTCTTGAAATCCAGCACTGCACAATTTGGATGTGTCCTTTATTTAACACACCCGATTTATATCACCAAATCCTCCAAAACCACTGTGCAAAATTATTAAATGCAAAATATTTCAGAAAGGGGAGATTTGAAATGAACTATTTCTTTAATATCTTTACATGTCTTTATAAAACTCATCATTTCGCAGTGCAGTTTTTCTTTATGACTGAAAAGAAGTAAACGCACAATCATTTGTTTAACACTCTAGCAGTGCCAGCGACTTGACAAAAGAGTGATAGTCATCTTAGAACAACTGCAACTAAGGGAGTTACTACAGTTCAGTTTAGAAAGGATAAATGATGTATCAGGATCTCGCTGAACCTTGACTTCATCACTAATTCTCACAGCTCGTTCACAGGTCTGCATCATAAAGCACAGCTGGTTATGGATAATCAGGACCACCAGTGCATTGTGGTAAAAAGAGGACAGGCGATTGGTCCTGAGATTTAAATAAAAAATAAGTTTGAAAGATCTGTTCCAAAATCGAGAGTTTCGACTCACAGTTGGTTCCAGCAGAGAAAAGCATTAGCATGTTGCTAAGCTAATAACACCCACCACAAACAAACAGTGGATAAAACAATACATTTTAAATATGGAATGAAACTCAATATTCAATATTCCTCTCTTCATTACTCCATCTGCCATCTTGGATGATTTTTTTCAATGAGCTTTTTGGAAAATCTGAATGTTGGAATAGAGCTATATTAGACATATGAAAAATAACTGATTAAATTTAATTTTCAGTTGAACTATTCATTGCCTGTGACCATAGAGACAACCAGCAGTTTAGGGATCGAATGGATGGATGGATATTTTCAGATTTCCATTTCAAGTATAGGTTTATTCCATTGTTTGTTCTAAACAGTGTTTTACAGAGACACATATAGGATTCTAGCATATTTTAGCACATTGCTAGCATGTTTCATCGTGTTGCTACAGTAGAATGTTTCTTCTATTTTTACCATATTGTATATTTTAGCATTTTGCTAATATATTGCTACCATGTTTTAGCACGTGGCTAGAATATTTTAGCATAAAACTAGGCTAGCTAGTGATAAACAGCTTAAATACTTTATTGTATAAGAATTATTAAGCCCTGGTCACAATCTGCACTTGAATATTTCCACGGATGTGCGGTTGTAATATGACATCACACTCTGCGGTGTCTTTTTTAAGAAATAATTCATATTGTACATCCAAAATGTAAAAATGTACTCTACTGCCAATTTAAAGATTGCATTCTTTTAATTCAGCTAAGAAAGAGCCCACATGAAAAAATACTATAGTAAATTTACTATAGAAAATGTAGTAACATTTCTATAGTAAATACTATAGTGTTTTTGAACCATACTATAGTAAAGATACTATAGTAAATTGTGGGGAGGAAATACTATAGTAATTTATAGTAAATTTACTATAGAAAATGTTGTAAAATTTTTCTAGTAAATACTACAGTGTTTTTGAACCATACTATGATAAAGGTGCTACAGTAAATTGTACTAATTTTGAATGGAAATTTGCTGTGGTAATCCTACTATAGTAATATAGACAAATTACTTTAGTAGCATTACTGTAGTAATTTTTCTAACACTCCAGTATAGTATTATACAACATATACTAATACAACGCATACAAATTCCTTAAAATGAACAGCACCAGACAACCTCTTAAGAAGTCATTTGTTTTTGTTTTTGTTTTTTGTTTTTTGTTCTTGGCTGCATTGTTTAAATTTTGCCCGACATTGCTGTCAAGCAGAAATGGGAGTCTGGCCTTGGCACCCCCTGAAAAAACACACACATAAACACACACACAAGTTAATTTATTACTGGTAAATGCACTTTTTAGTGTCTTAATTACAATTTTTATTGACTCTTACTTGTTATATCCTAAGTCTTTCTTGGGATGGACGGCTTAACTGGAGTGCCTTTTGATGACTGAACCCCAGTCACTGAATGTTTTCAGGCTCATGTCTCTATTGATACAGACAAGCAACAGGAGTTGACTTGGCTGGAGTAGGGTCTAGCACAGGCAGTCCTGACTGCAGAAGACTCTCCAGCCTCTGCACATTATCTGGCAGCTCTATCTGAAAGAAAGGCAAAGATTACTGACAAATACACAAGTCCAATCCATTCTGAACTTGGGTGATTTAACACAGATACAAACAGATCTGGACAAATTTGTTGGTACTCTTACAGTTAATTAAAAAAATGCTTAATTCCTCCTGAAGAGTGATGAAATTAAACACAAATGTCTCATGTATATACCGTACGCCTCCAACAGGATAATAACCCAAAATACGCAGCTAAAAGTACTCAAGAAACCAAGAAACATGCAGTCTGGAGAAGGCAACCCTTGTGTGTTGGAGGTTGCCATGGGGTGCAAAGATTTTTATATACATATTTTTTAAAGCATACCTTTAATCTTGAACTATATCTATGCTATTGGAATGCTGTTGCTTCATTTTTACATCATTGGGCTTGAGTGTTTCCTTAAAAAAAAAAAAAAAAAAAAAAAAAAAAGAATAATAGGATAAAACATGTAAATACTACTGATTTGAGTGATGTACAGTGGAAAGAAACAAAACACCACATTCCCATTTAAAAGCTATGCATTTTTTTCTGCCTTCAGTGCAAAAGTTGACAAAACACTATTGAACTTTTTATTAAATATCATATTACATCATATAATTAAAGTAAGAAAAAACTTTGTTTTCTGAAGACCGCGGCACATGAAACGTCACATTGCATCCGTAGCGCAAGACAGCGCTTGCTGTTAATTGTTGTAGTTAAAGAAATTGTTAAAAAGCTAAATTAAAAAATATATATATATATATATATATGTATATATATATATATATAATAAAAATAAACAAATAAATAAAAGTTACATTATTGTTTGCCTTACAAAATGTCAGACAACGATACAAATTATCTGTACCCGTTTCAAAAAGTAGAGTGCTACAGAGAGCACCGTTTACTTAAAACCAGAACACACTGTATTTTCATATTATCCTATAGTAACTCTTTGCCCAGGTAGCACACGTACATCTGCAAGATGTCTGTTAAAGATCTCTTGATCTGGAAAGCATCTGCTGTCTACAAACGTCTGACAGACGTCTTTCAGATGTCAGTTTTGCATAAATTCTAAATCATAAACATCTTAAAGACATCTAATAGACGTCTATTTGACATCTAAAAGGAAACGTCCTATAGACGTATTGCAGATGAGAAAACACTCTAAAAAATATGTCTTGCAGATGTAAATGCAGACATCAAATTGACGTCTCCGAGATGTATGTGTGCTATCAGGGTAATTATCTCTGTAGTTAATACTACATTATGATATTTATAAATTAATAAAGTGTATAAATACTACAGTATACTTCAGTATTTCTACAGTTTACTATAGTAAAAACTTAATTTTACTACAGTTACAAACTCACTATAGTTAATACTAGAGTATGCTGTAGTATAATTGAACAAACTGTAGTAAATACTATAATACACTACAGTGTACTACAATTTACCATAGTTTACTACAGCATTTACTACAGTTTATGAACTTACTATTCTCAGTACTACAGTATGCTGTAGTATAAGTTAACAACATGTAGTAAATACTATAATATACTACAGTATACTATAATTTACTACAGTTTACTATAGTATTTTTTCATGTGGGAGGTCACAATGTGACATATCAGTCTACTATTGGTCACATGTCTTCACAGAGAGTTCAGCAAATTTTTAACTTTGGAACTTAGTTTGGAACAAATTTCGCATGAGCTTGCGTTTCTTGTTTCCCACGTTTGCATGCAAGTTTGATGCAGAAATTCTGTAAATCTAAGTCAGTTAGAGTTTGGTGGTCAAAGTTTGAAAGCTCCAGGCCGCATTAACTGAATTAAATTAATTACATAGTCAGTAGTCAATAAATCAGTATGTTAGTTTTGTCAAGCCAACATAATTATTAAATTCAGTTTTATGAAAGGCATTTCCAAAAGAAAATTATATATTTTTTTCCACTTCTGTCCCTGTTTGACTTGAAATTGATTCATTGTTGTACTAAAACATAGCAAAAGCAAATGATGTGCCATAATTAAAAGTTGCTTGAGTGAAATATATGTTCTCTGATGTGAAAGAGTGACTCACTTGTCCTGGGGAATGTTTCAGGAAACTCTGGGAGGAGGTAGGCTAGCTTTCCCGGAATGCTGCTCTCTATCTGACATGAGCCCAGCTTGATACTCTCACGTCATGAAATGGGAAGGAATAGTGAACAGCCTGATGAACGGTTGCAGGGAATATGTGCTCAGTTACAGCGCTGAAACACGCCACAGCCACGCAAACACACGTCAAACAAATCTGCGTTACATACAACTATAGTTTTATGCACTGTATGATTCATGCTGCTGCTATTTTTTAGCTTATCTGTACATGGTGTGTGTAAGAGAGAGTCCACAGATGTTTGAGTCAGTGTGTTTATGTGTGTAACATTGCCAACTTTTTACTCAGCTCTTTATGATAAAAGTGTTGAAGAATTACCGCTCTGGGATGGATCAACACAATGTGCAGCTGTGATACGTCCTGGAGACTCAAAAGAAGTAGCGTGCAATTTATAAAGCTGCCTATTATTTTTATATTTGTATCTGCACCTGTTTTTCTCTATTTATTAACCTCAGACTGTTTTTGTGTGTTTTGTGTGCATCTCTCAGACTTAATCAGCAAAATTACCTACATTTATAATATTACCAGCATTTTTTTAATAGAAATTACTTTTATTCAGCAAGGACACATTAAATTGACCAAAAGTGAAAGTAGAGACATTTATAATGTTGTAAAACAATTTCTTTTACCAAACAAATGCTGTTCTTTTGAGCATGCTGTTCTTATTCATCAAAGAATAAAAAAAAAAAGTATTATGGTTTCCACAAAAATATTAAGCAACACAACCATTTTCAACATCTATGATTGTAAAAAATGTTTGCTAATCATCAAGAATGATTTCTGAAGGATCACGTGACACTGAAAACTGGAATAATGGCTGCTGCTTTGCTATCACAGGAATAAATGATATTTTATAATATTTTAACATAGAAAACAGTTATTTTAAGTTGCAATAATATTTCACAGTATTACTGCTTTACTGTATTTTTTATCAAATAAATGTTGAACCTGAGTATAATATCTACCCTATAAGTTCAACATGTAACTGGTATAGAAACAATTTGTGGTACAAACATAAAATTATAATGACTTCAAATCTGCTTTTGACTTCCTCAGTGATCAGACATACACCTTTCGCCTTGTAGATGATAAAGCAGCCAAAAAAATCTCATGAACCTACATTGTAGAGTGACCTCATCCATATCCAATGTAAGATGCTGATACACCAAGCACTAAAAAGTACTGACTTCATTACAATGCAAGTCAACATTATCAAACAGGTCATACATTGCAAAATAGTGAACTGGCATACCTATTGTATGTTGTTTTTAAATGTTTTGGCACTCCTTGACTAAGTATTATTGCTAATTAGATTTAATTCAATATATGTAGTTGTGCTGTAATGTTCCTTGGAAAGCATGTTTCTGGAATTGATACAATCAGATGATATCATCATACCATTTCCACCCCTGATCTCCCTTTAAAATACACCCTTAGTGAGATGATGCTGGTAACAGTAACTTCAGCAAACACAGACTTTCACAAGAAAGGTGCCACCAAGGAGAATGATAGCCAAAAAAATCAAGATTGTAAAGTACCAAAGTTTTTGCATGTGTACTTTCAAACCAAACTCTCCACCTTATTTATTTAATGTGCACTGTAAAAAAAATTCCGTAAAATTTACGGTAAAAAACCGGCAGCTGTGGTTGCCGAAATTCTACCGTAAAAAATACGGTAAGAACATTTTAGGTTTTACGGTTTTAAATTAAATTTACAGTTAAATACCGTAATTTCATTAAATGATATAACGTTAATATACCAACCTATTGAAGTACTGAAATCTGTTTTGTATCTTTGAAATAAACTGATAACCACCAAATGCAGGTGTGGTGATGAGAAAGTCACATGATGAGCCAAAGCCCATCACAAGCAGCTTTTAAATAATAACATATATAGAAGGTGCACAGTGTCATTCACACAAGCACTAAACACCATCATGATGAGACTCATTAAACTGAAATATGCAATAAACATTAATTTAACAACATTAGATGTAACATACAACCCTAATAAACATAAGAAAAAACATAGTTATTTCAAAGAAAAAACATCAAATTCAAACAAAATTTGAAATGCAGCGCAGGGAATTCTGGGAACATCAGTTTATGGTTTTTCCTTGTAAATTTTACAGGAACTTACCATTAACCATTTAACAGGTTTTTACTGTGACATTTTCACATTTTTTTTTTTTCAATTAAAATCACGGACATTTTTTACAGTGTGGAAGTAAGTTATTTCCTGTGAATGTGCGATACATCTGATAAAAATGAGACGAATAACATCAGCTTCGAACATTACAATACACATGATAACTTTGTTAATGCTACAATAAGTAAATCCACTTCACCAGCTAATTACTCTTCAACAGTGATGGGAGCTACCGCAAAAATGGAAGTTCTAATAGTAAATTTTAAAGATGGCTGCACACCTGTTTCTCTAACACATAAAGTATATAAGTTTATATTTATAGCTTATGATATAGTTATCAAGTAATCACATGAGCAAGAGTGCTGTTTTTCACGAATATCAGCATGATTCCAAACGTGACACTTATGTTATATAGGCTAGCAGTTCAGAGACGTTAATATTAAGTGACATTTTAGACACAATATTGACAATATTTCACCAACAAAAATAGCCAAAGTGAAACCGTTGGACGCTCTGAGCAACACACTGTAGTGTTTTGTTAAATTAATAGGAATAGGTTGAGTGAATTATTGAATTAATCAGATCATTTTGAACAAATTGGTTGAAAGACTGATTCAATGACGCATTAAGACTGTGACTATAGCTGCCACCTACTGGCTGTTTTCATTTCATGTTTAAAATTATTAATTTCATTTTATATTTCTGTGTTCAAAATAGACCACAGTGGTCTATCAAAAACATATTTATTTATTTTTTAACTGCCATAGTGAAATAGTGCAAAGTGTGGTGAAGAAGGCAATAAGAAGGCATTTGAGCCCATAGCTTTCTCCTTCTTTTGTAGACACATAATTACAAATTGAGACGAGTTGAGCTTGATCAAGAGAGACTTTTAGAGTTACAGAGTTCAGTTCTAGAGAACGTAAAGAAAAAAACTCTAAACAAAAGATTACAAATCATTAAGTATTAGCAAACGTAATAGCAATAGCCTTAGCAAATTCCAGACACATTTGATTCATATTGATTTCATATGTCGACTATGTGAAAAAGTCATGGCTTCAAATTCCAGAATATTGAGATATTTGTGAAGCACAAATATTGAGAAAAGCAACTTGTTGCCTAGGATCAGTGAGCATAAGGAGATCCACTCCCATAATGCAGGAGCAACTCCCTTCAGAGAGCTGCATGGGAGGACAGCTTGGACCTGCAACTCTGTGACAAGCACATCTAAAAATTCTTCAAAGACTACATCTGACCACGATGCTGAACACAAGTGCATGAGCTTGGATCAATGTTTGGCTTTTGGATATACTTTTTAATGTATTTTTCAGTAAGTCGGTTAAGAAGCGGTACAAAGTATGCACACCATAGCAGACAATTTAGACTTGAATGTAACTCCAATTATGTCCACAATGACTTTTGCTTTCTTATAGATTTATTAATTAAGCAGAATGGTAAATTAAAAGCTTGATAATGGACATCTTAGATAACAAGTTAAATATTCATAAATCTATTCTGATTTATACTGCCATGCTCCAAAGAGCAAAAATTAACATTGAAATTAACAAACTGCATAAAACATGCAGCAATTTGCATCAACCTTCATTAAAAAAAATATTCTGATTATACAGCTCATCATTTCAGTTAAAACTGACCTTTAAGTTCAAGTGTTTTTGAAAATATTTGATCCCAGGGACCCAAAAAATAATGATCACTTTGCACAGGAACCTAAGAAAAAATAAAAAACAGCTATATTTTTATGGATAAAGACAATTATAGTATGGCATGTCAGAAAATAAAATAATAATAATAACAATAACAATAATTTATATATATATATATATATATATATATATATATATATATATATATATATATATATATATGGTTTGTTTGCAGTATTTTTCCTATCCAAAATTAGTGCACTGTTAAATTTAATATAAATATGGACAACAGGATCTCACGTCACTCTCTGCAACTTAAATAATAATAAAAATGATAATATACACCATAAAGAGGGAAAACCTGCAATTGTCACCTTAAAGAGCTATATCTCCCTGAATAAATAACATTAAAAATAAATTACCTTAAAGAACTATATCTACCTGCATTAACCCATAAAAATAACCTGCAATTGTAACCTTAAAGAGTCTACTTGTGTTAAGTCATAAAAATTAGTTTTGATAGTATAAATTAATGTATTTAGGTTTATTCAGGGATGTTAAATTATATTTTGGGCTTTAATAAAATCAGTTTGTTACCATTTTCAGGTTACTGTTTTATTTGTTTATTTATTTATTTACTTATTTTTGTAATTATCATCATTATTATTGTTGTTGTTATTGTTTTGATTATTATTTTTACAGTCTAGTATACTTTCATCAATCTTAAATCAGTCTGGGACATTTAGGTCTCTTACCTTAATATATAGGCTACTTTTAAGCCAATTTTCAATCTTCTGTAAGCTGATTTAAGATTGTTTTATTAATATATTTTAAAATTATATATTCATTTATTTGAATTAGTTTTTTTTATATTTTATGTATATCTCTCAACAGGTGTGTATGGGATTTGTTAGCACAATATTTAACACATGCTAGAGGCGTGGCCTCCTTGTTTACAATTGCGCCTCGTCCCACCCACATAGTTGACGTCATACACATCCAGCCAATCGGCGTTGCTGTTTATACTCCCTAAGCTTTATAAAGTCTGTCACTGAAGCGCAAAATAACGGGCATTTGACAGCACAACGAACTCTGTCAAGTTTACCTGCGTTATATTTTTATTTGTCTGTGACAAATACTTGAAAAGTTTGTTATTACAGATTAATATTAAAATGCATCTGTGGGTTCTCTGCGCGTCTGTTATTCTGGTGCCTTTGCTGTGCGATGCGCGGATCTCTAAGCGTTATGTGATCGGCTGTCCGGAGCGCTGCGATAAGAGTCTGTGTCCGCCCATACCGGCCGACTGTCTGGCCGGAGACATCCTGGACCAGTGCGACTGCTGCCCGGTGTGCGCGGCCGGCGAGAGTGAGCCCTGCGGCGGTACAGGGAAACTGGGAGACCCGGAGTGTGGAGAGGGTCTGGAGTGCGCTGTGTCTGAGGGGGTCGGAACAACGACTACCGTGAGGAGGAGAGGAAAGACCGGCGTGTGCGTGTGTAAGAGCCCCGAACCCGTCTGCGGCAGTGATGGGGTGTCCTACAGGAACATCTGCGAACTCAAGAGTATCAGTAACCGGGCACAGAAACTCCAGCAACCGCCCATCATCTTCATCCAGAGAGGAGACTGCGGGAAAGGTAAGACTGGTGCTCCAAACTTGGTGTGCTGCCTACACTCTTAAAAATCACGATTCTTTATTGGCATCTATGGTTCCATGAAGAACCTTCATAGTGAAAAAAAGTTTCTTTAATTTTTTTTAAATGTTCTTCACACCTGAAAATTCCAAGTTAGCTGCCAACATTTTAGAGCATCAAGTCAGAACATAGTGAGCTTCCTAGCTCCTAATTCGTACCCAAGTTTGGCCTGTCAACATTGTGAATTGCACTCCTGAAAACAAGAATTTCATTCTTGGGTTTATTTATGGTTTTAAGAGAAAAAAAAAAAGTTCTTCAGATCAGCATGTTGGTTTCTGGGTTCTTTAAAGTTCCACTATTTAGACAATTCTAAAGAATAAGTAAAAAGTTCTTTGAGGAATGTTATTCCTTTTTTATTTTTATTTTTTGTAATAAGTGCACTATATATCACAATGGATTATATTTGGTTTAATGATATATCGATTTAGTCTGCAGAAAAAGCAAAGCTGTACAGCCAAAGTGCCCAAGAGAAATTCAGACAGAATATCAAATTCACTCCATTAAGTACAGTCTAAAAATGTCTCACATACCCTGCTTCTATCTTTTTATCCAAACATACCTTCTCTTATAATATGTTTCAGTATTTTCTTTACGAGCAATCCGATCTCTTATAAATTTAAATAACATTGATGGTTGACATTTCCTCTACTAAATAATTTAAAAATGGTTGAATTTTACATTCCCCTAATCAAAAAATTAAGTGTTGGCAGAATACTCAGGATGTGATATTGCGTGATTTAAACTGGCTCCTTTTCAAGACAGTAAACACAGAAGCTTATTAGATGTTGCCAGTTAGTCTGCAACCCCATTACCGGGATTTATGCTTGGCACTGGAAACATACTGAAAACAAATCACAGCAGATAACCACACGCTTGCACCCTTCCCTGCAAGAGGAGTCAGCGGTAGTTCATCCAGATTCTCTTGGAATTGCAGGAGGGAAAGTAGATTCCAAAAAAGTTTGAGTTTCAAGAGAGTCAGTGTGGTCTCCATAAATCCAGTGCATCAAAGGCATCAGGCCCATCAGGAAGTGTTCAGTTCATTAAATGAAATGAAGATATTTCACTCACTAAATGTTTCAAAAAAGGTGTTCTCCCCCATATTGTTATCCACAATCAAAGCAAAAATGCAACCAAACACTCATTTTAAAACATGCGAAAGGTAGCCAACAACATTATACTACCATCCAAAACCATTTTGAGCAGTTTCTGAAGGTACCAACATAGTAAAGAAAGCTCTAATGCATAAAATTCATTCTGAGTTTGTGAAAAGAGCCATGTCAGTTTGAAATCAAGCAGAAAAATGGCAAATTAGATCTCTGACTACACAATTGGACCAGCCTCTCTGAAATTTTACTTGGTCATTGGTTAAAACTAGTGTAGGCATCACACACTAGGTTTTGAAACAGATCTAGGCTACTAAACATTTTTGTTCTTCTGAACGCACTGAACAAACCTCATCCGATGTGATTAATTAGGTGTTACCAGGCCTTTATGTCATTGGACGTAATGATTTCCAAATCAAGCCTGGCGCTGTCTGCACAAATCCACGTAACCCGGCTTTCTGCGTATTCTCTTTGGCTCATTAAGTTATCATCTCACTTTTATTCCGGTCACCGTTGGACTGGCCAAAAATAGTGTTGTACAGCTAGAGTGTGTTTGTGCACCCAAGTTCTTCTGAAAAGTTCATCTGAGATCTACATCCAAAACTCTGTTTCTACTCAGTCAAAGCTAATACATCAAGACATCTCCCATCACATGATGTAATCTACATCTGGAGTTCTTGAGGCTGGACATTATCTAAGTCAAGAAACCTATTCTCTGAGGATCCAGATCTAGGTCAAATTTTACAGTCTTGGAGCTGTTTTTCCTTACCTTACATTTCTTTACCCACTTATTTCTTACCCACACAGGAGATCTTCGGCTTTATGGACCTATTTGGCCTTGTGGACTTTTCACACTCTCACTAGATTATTTTGTTCCTTACTAATATGTGTTTTGTTTTGTTTTGTTTTGTTTTGTTTTGTTTTGTTTTGTTTTGTTTTTTGTTTTGTTTTGTTTTGTTTTTTTGTTTTTTGTCCTGTTTTGTTTTGTTTTGTTTTAATGAACAAACATATTTTTCACACATCAAAATAATTATTTTGTTTGATATTATCCTGTGGTGGAAATTACATTTTAAATATGTTTAGTATTAAAGTAAATGTAAAAAATGTCTTCTGGGACATAAAAGCGAACATAATTGAAGAAACACCCTTATATGTTGTAACACCCCTGTGATGAGAGGTCTAGGGGTCTTGCCCAAACACTTACATTGTTGTACACCCAAATGATCCATGATGGGCATATGTGTGATATCATGTTCTGAAATTCCCCAAACTGAAAAAAAATAGGGCATTTGGCTTTAATTGCTCACAGACTTCATTTTATGAGTTAATTGGTGATTTATTGAGCAAGAGAATCAGTGGTGTAGATTTTCAACGACTACAGATTTTACTGCAGAAATGACAGCATAAAGAGTGTCTGTCTCAAACATAAGCTAAAGAAGTAAGGGTGTTACTGTATGCTGCAGTAAAGCCAACACACACACTTTGGTTTGTCCCAAGTGTTGAGTTTGCATCAGAGGAGGAAATGCATACCACAAGCCAATCTCAGCCGGTGGCATGCAGAGTATAAGAACTGTAAGGAAAGTTTAAGAATCTAATGTCGACACTGCAGTTCTGAGTTCGGGCCAAATGCCACTCATTTGGAAAAATCATCGTGGAGGGCAGGTATGCTTTAGGCACTAACTAATGCTTTAGGGACTAACGAGCCAAGACTTTAAACTTATGGTTACCAGATATTACATGACTAATGGATATATTTTTGATCACTTCACAGTAAATTAAATACCTCAAGTATAAGACTATTACGATGCTTATGTTAATGATTAGTGATTTGAACAGCAAGTAAGTACATTTTAAAGTTCAGCATGTGACTCATCCCACACATTCATATTACAAACATAAGAGATACTTCAAGTCACTTTTTGGATAGAGGTGCACATTTCTAAAATGGTTTTAGCTTGGTGGATGATAAAACTGGAGAAAAAAATATCCATAGGCGTAAAACTAAAATAAAATACAAAAAAATTAATAAAATAATTAATGAGTAATTCATAAAATTAATAATTCCAAAGTGGTGGTTTGGTACCCCTAGGCCCTAGTATCCTGGTAAACCCATATTCATAACATATGTAACAAGATATAAGCTTTAAAAAATGTTTCACTTACAATTGTAATGTTTAAAGGGTTAGTTCACCCCAAAATGAAAATTATGTCATTAATTACTCACCCTCATGTCGTTCCAAACCCGTAAGACCTTCGTTCATCTTCGGAACACAAATTAAGATATTTTTGATTAAATCGGAGAGCAATCTGACCCTCCATAGACAGCAACGCAACTGAAATGGCCCCAGGTCCAGAAAAGTAGTAAATACATCGGTAAAACAAGTCCATGTGACATCAGTGGCTGAACTCCAGTTTTGCGACGCTACGAGAATACTTTTTTTTGCACAATGAAAACAAAAATAACATAATTTACTCAACCATTCTCTCCCCCAAGTTACTTCTTCCGCCATTTCGTTCGGGGGGAAAGCGCGCATGAACGTATAATCTGCGTAATAACCATTGTTTACGCTTAGGGGAAAGCATGCGTATGTATTGTGATACTCTCTAAAATGGCGTAAGACATAACTCGGGGGAGAAGAATGGTTGAGTAAATTATGTTATTTTTGTTTTCTTTGCGCAAAAAAAAGTATTCTCGTAGCGTCACAAAACTGAAGTTGAGCCACTGATGTCACATGGACCTGTTTTACCGATGTATTTACTACTTTTCTGGACCTGGGAACATTTCAGTTGCGTTGCTGTCTATGGAGGGTCAGATAGCTCTCCGATTTAATCAAAAATATCTTAATTTGTGTTCCGAAGATGAACGAAGGTCTTACGGGTTTGGAACGACATGAGGCTGAGTAATTAATGACATAATTTTCATTTTGGGGTGAACTAACCCTTTAACAGTTCTCTTGAAAGATGAAAAATCATGTGGCTACACTAATGCTACTGTTGGTAAGAAATTGTCTCTCTGTTTAAGTCAAGAGGATGTGACCTACTAATAGCACACAAACGACATTACGTCACGACTGTCTCTAAGTCTATTTGCAAGCCTTCCTAGCTGGCACAGCCAGCAATGACACAATGTACTGTAGTTCACATGAGGCTAATGACATCTGTTTGCATTACAACAGTTTTCCCATTCATAAAAAGAACTGGCCCAGATTTCACCTGGAATATCTGAATTTGCACATGATTCATAACCTTCTAGCTGTAATCCAAAACAAATTTCAAACACTTTTTTTTTTGTCTGATGGCCATGATATACTAATCCTAATATGACAAACAATACATAGCAGCATAACTGAATTTAACTAAAGAGCCGAATGGGATTACTTTCTAAATTTGGAATAAACATTTGTGCCTGGATACTAGATCTTTGTTTCACAACAAGACAACAGAACACATTTGAAAGGATTATGATGTCATATTAACCTCTTGCATAATTTACAAACATATAAACTGTTTGACCACTTTGCATACCAAAGCTGACATCCAGCATTAGCAAAACAAAGTATAACATGCTGGTACACCTGGCGAAGAAACTCATGATGCAACTCACTAAGCATCTGATATGCTTCATGTTGAAGACTTTTGTGCATCACCATACAGTGTCAAATTACACTTTAGTGTCTTTATTGCAGTGTTGCCAGTAAATACATAGTTTTTGATTTGTAAACTATTAAATTTTAACTTTTGCATTACATAACCAGCTCCATTGTGTGACTTTTCTGACACAGTAAACTTGCTCAGTAGTGCACCTGGTACAGAGTTGAATTCGCAATGCTGAGTGCTCAGGTGCGAGTCCCATGAAACATGAATTGTTGTGAAAGAGCTCAAAGACTTAAAAATCAAGCTAAAATGGTGTGGTTGCATCAGCAAATGCATCGTTATCTCACATTTACTTTTACGAGAGGGCATTAACATTTTGGTGCCACTAACCAGACACTGCACCACTGCTGCGATATGTACAACAACCAACATAATAAAATATTTCCAGATTTATGAACATCTGCTTCGGTAAAACTGAACAAGCTTTTATCATCACTCACTGGACATTTCTCTTTGAAAGTGTTGCGAAACTTGTAAGAAGCAATGTAAAATCATTTTGCAGAAATGTCACCACAGGAACGTTTTCATTAAGCGTGGTGTTTACCATAAAAGATTAATTCTGGAGCAAGCTATATTTTGAGTTTATAATGAAATAAATGCTGTTTAATAAAAGAAGTCATAGAGAAGCTTTCAGGAGAAGCAGGATTTATCTGTTTATGGTGCTGCTATTTTATTTTCATGGTATGTGCAAACAATGATTGACTGTCATAAAACTAATAAACCTGAAAGTAATTCAATGATCAGAATCAGATTTTATGATAAATATATTTAAATCTAAGCTGCAAGCTTGATCATATGTTTTATTTCTGACATTTTTGTCTTGGCTAAGCTTTGAGTTTGATAATATGGTTTGAAACATACATTTTGGCTAGTAGAAGCTCTGAATGGGCAATAAAAACATGCAACAGATGCAGTTGCTCCACTGTAACAAAGGGAGAAGTAATTATTTGTAGGGTGGGTGTCATTTAATGCAGAGTTATGTGTTGTTTTGAAATGATATAAACATCTAGTAACAGATGTGTGCAGCTGTTTCATAATCAATAGATTACTCAGAGAGGAGTCTCTACAGTCATTTTCATTAAAAAATTCTGCAGCCCTGTGTCCAGAAAATATGTCTTCTTAGACAAAACGAGATACGTTTTTCTCCAGATGGGTAATCAAAGAAAACATCACAGAAGATTTGGGAGATCAGGAAGCATTTATTTCTGATGGTTGAGGAGGTTTTAAACAGCATGGGACTGCATTCATGAAAAATAACCTCAGTCAAACAAGACAGGGGTTCCACTGTAGACAAAAGATGGTAATAGTGCTATAAAAATTCTGAAAGGTTACAGAGGTTATTATTAGTTTTAAATGCAAGCTTAATGTAGTTCCACATGTCCTGGAATCAGTAGAGTGTTATTCATAGATAACATAGGCAATATTAACATATATAATGCTGCCTTCAAGTGCAGCTGGAAGGCTTGTATTTCCGAGTTGAGCGTTAGTTATTGCAACATGTCATCTCTATCACATATTTATATGTAGTATCGCAACTGTTTCTGTTACATAAAGCAAACTGTGAATGTTGAGTGATTCCTTACAAACATGCTCACTGATCTCTTTAAATGGATTATAGATAAATTATATTTTATAATCTATATACCCGATGGGTCAACAGTTTGTAATAATTAAAACATTTTTGTTTTGCTCTTGAAATAAGTCTCTTATGTTTACCAAGGCTGCATATTTGATCAAAAATACTGTAAAAACAGTAATATTATGTAATGTAATTACAAGAACTGTACTATTTTATTATTATTTTTATTATTAGATTTTAAAATGTTATTTATTTCTGTGATGGCAAAGATGAACCTTAAGCAGCCATTACTCCAGTCTTCAGTGTCACATGATACTCCATAAATCATTATATGCTGATATGCTGATTTAGTGCTTGGTTCTTTTAAATTGCAATAGCACTTTAGAATTTTACTGTTATATTCTATACTTTTGATTAAATAAATACAACTAGAATTCAGAGTTTCCCACTTTTAAATATGACTTTGCTTGGTCATTTATGTGCTCAGAACTTGTAATTATGATATTTCCGACTCAGCTAGAAGGGCACATAATACATAAGACATCCCATAACAACATAAAACACATAACAATGATACAGTGAGCCAATATTGCAAGGCATCACATGCACACTTCTGACTTGAGCGTGACTATTGCAAAAGGCTTTCACATTTTAAGGTTATACGTCAGTTTACCCAACTAGGGGCTCACTGGGTTCCAGTGTTTTTGGGAGTAAATCTGTCAAAAACACTGGAATAAGGCTTTTTATGAAATGTCATGAAATCTGTGACATTTTCTTTTCAGTTTGTTAAAATTTCACTTGTAAGGAGCAGATGTCCATGTGGCCATTTCATGACATTTCCACATGTCCCTGGAGCCTATAGAATCATTATTTGTACTTTTCACATAAAACATGACTCGTATGTGGGTTGCACAAATGTGTTAGATTTTGTGCCAGCTATGATATAACAAATGAAATGTTCTTTCGCTTTAAATGTGCTAAACCCTCTACAGATGTGCAGCCATATTATGAAGGAGGAAAAACAATTCCATTATCAAGATTCCAGAGTCATGATGGGATATGCTAGAGGGAATGGCAATCAGTTATATAAGCCTACAAATATTTTTTACCAGCCTGTTTCTACAATAGTAAAATGTAATTCCTATTCACAACCAATTTTCAACTTAGAGGACTAGGATTGTTTTCCCTCTCCCAGAGGTTGTCAAGTGACATTATGAAAAACATTTCCCTTGAATTTAGCATCTGATATAATTTATTATAGCAAAAGACAGCAGGGTATAGATGATTTGTTAGTATTGTAGGTGGTGTTTAGTTTGGCAATTGTGCAATGAGGCTTTACCCATCTGTGTTGCATTATGGTAATTGCTCTTTTTTACAACCCAAATAGTCAAGCATTCACTATTGCAGCAAACCTCCCAGAAATGAAAAAAAAAAAAGGCCATAAAAGTTTTGGTGTTTTTGGTTCAAGGTGCTGTTTATCACTGGGGATTTCAAACAGTGGATACATAGAGCTGAAAACAGACCCTTAGGGAAGAAACAAATAGCACGCTACCTAACATGGACAAGGGGGCAGTCCAGATGTGCTTGCATGAAGATGTTGTGAAACGAGGGTTATACAAGTTAAAAAAAATAGCGTTACATGTGCAAAGTTATGAAAGGTTTTGACTCGGATCCAAGTTTTATAAGCACTTTCTGACTAAGGATGCATCATTTTCAAGACAAGTTGACCCCTTTTTCTCAAAAACTCACATTCGTCTCTTTCATTTTGCTGTTTTATAAGCAAGATTAGGTATGCTGGTGTGTTCTGGAATAATTCTAATGAAAAGATAGAATAGCTGCTTGGAATAGCTCTAGAATAGCTGCTTTGTCCTGTTTGAACAATCATGGTATTCTGTGGTCAAATATTTTTGTATAATGACACTAAAAACTTGCACTTGTCTCCTTGCAAGACATTCCTACATAGCTGTGCTAGTTTCATGTTTTCCATAGCACACTGATCTCTCGTTTCTATTAAATCATAAAGCAATTTCAGTTAAAATCTATATATAATGCCCATGTATTTACTTTTTAGTAACTACTCAACAAAATATCATGTTAAATTAAGGTAAAATATGGATAAATGGATAAAATACTACACCAATGTTTCTGACCCAATCCATAATCCATTCCTGGAATAAATAATGATATACAATTAGAATTATCCTTATTCTGAATTTCAATTTGAATATAATACAGTTCATTTGTTGTACCATATTGGTTTAATATGAGTCTTTGTTTGCCATGTGTTCTCCAGGCCATGAGGATAATCCAGATAGCCTCCGGCACAGATATAACTTCATCGCTGATGTGGTGGAGAAGATCGCTCCAGCTGTGGTTCACATTGAGCTGTTCCGCAAGTATGTATCCTGAATCACACACTCCATTAATCATTGATCTCATGTCTCAGAGAGGACATCTTTATCAAGACTGTCTTCGATGCAACACTTTCAAAAAATATGGTTCCTTATTGGCATCTATGGTTCCATGACGAACATTTAGCATTAGTGGAAACTTTCCATTGCACAAAACATTCTTTAAAAGGTTATTTAGATTATTAAAACGTTCTTCACACAAGAAAATTAAAGGTTCTTTTAAAAAACTGGTTCTTTGAAAGGTTCTTTGAGGAGCCCAGGATAGATCTTCTATGCCATCTCTGCAAAAAATAAATAAATTAATTAAAAAAAAAAAAAAAAAAACCTTTTGGAACATTTATTTTTGAAAGTGAATGTGATCAATTTTAATTTTGGTCTTGTACTCTTTCACTGCCATATTTAAATAGATACTCCCTTGTTTTGCCTTTTATTAGCCCTCTATCATCAATATGAATAGAATTACTTCTTCCAAGTAAGCGAGATTGCATTCATATTGGCCCTAAAACAACATTCTTATCGGCTAATAATTTCTCTCTGATTTTTGGAGAAGGTTGAGAGGTTGATCTATGATTAATTGACAAGGATGTTGTTCCAGGAACATGCTCCTCATGGATAAATCACGTTGTGTGAGTTAAAGTGTCAAGTGCTTAGTAAAAATCATTTTTATGGAATGATCCACTAAGCTTTATCCTCATTATAGAATAACATTGTTATAAACTATCTGATTGGATGTTTTTTCCCCCACTTGAATATAGATATTAATATATTGAATGTCTATCTTAAATATCATAATATCTTCATCATTGCATAAGACACAGTTTGTGGAATGTAGAAAACAGCCAACCTCAGTTTTAGGCTGTTGAAATTGAGCACTGTGGTAAAAAAATTGGAGAACAACCGTGATGTTTTCCACAAATCACTTGTCAGAGGAAGTTCCTCATTGGTCTCAAATCTAGTTGGAAAATATAGTCAAATCAAGAATGTTGAGCAGCCATCATTCTTTGCCGTTCCTCTGTGGAAAGTTGAATTACGGTATTATGAAACATCAAGAATAATCTTCAAAAACGTCCTTTCTAGAATGATGTTCACCAAGCGGGAAGTGGCGGTGGCCAGCGGCTCTGGTTTCGTGGTGTCTGAAGATGGTCTGATTGTAACCAATGCACACGTGGTAGCCAACAAACACCGGGTGAAGGTGGAGCTGAAGACCGGCGCCACCTATGAAGCCAAAATCAAAGATGTGGATGAGAAAGCAGACATCGCTCTCATCAAGATAGATGCTCCAGTAAGTACCTGCTTAAAAAACTTTAATCTATTAAAAACAATTTACAGTTTTACCTAATTTTTGCAACCTGGTCTCATGACAAAAATGTACCTCTGGGAACTTTTTCGCAAGACACGAAATACATACTGCCATGTACGTTTCGTGACATATTCGAAATGTCCACTGAGTGAACACTAAAAGAGTGTTCAGTGTTTTTCCCCAGAACAGATGAATGTACATATGGTATGTTTTATGTGACGTTGGTTTTGTACGTCACCACAGTTCTGACTTGAAATGTCTGTTGAGTGGCGCGCAAGTCTAATGCACCGTGACGTTTTAAAATAATGTACCATCTGCACTACACCTAAACCTACCCGATAGTATGAACAAAAGCGAATGTGACGTAAAAATGCAGTCGTGCAGTTTTAGCTTGTTTTTTGATCTTGAATCTTTCAGCTCAAGTCATGTTTTTGATGGGATTCGTACCCAAGGATTCCACATTCTAAGTCCAATTCCATGCCGGCTGAGCTACCGAGCAAGCTTGTTATGTCTGGAAAGTGAAACAGATGGAGCTGTAATCATAGCTATGTATGAAAATGAGCAGTTTTCTGTTCTCTATTTTATCGCCTCTAGTGTTCATTTCTATTGGAAACTGCAGTGATATTTACTTATTGGTACGTATTTTGCGTCTTGCGAAAAAGTTCCCAGAGGTACATTTTCGTCATGAGACCAAGTTGCATTTTTGTGTGCTATGAATTTAATTCTTATAAGAGTATCACATATTTAGCTTGCCAACAAGCTAATGCCAAACTCCATTGAAATTGATTACTGTGCACTTTGTGAGTAGACTATTTACATATTTATCATGTATTTATGAGTTGGGTGAATTCAGGTCACTTTGGTTGGAGCAAAATGCTGATGTACCTTTTCTACAAAAAAAAAAAAAAAAAAAAAAATCAGTACAAGTTTTGAACTCTACATAAAGATGAAATAAGAATGCACATCAGGTGTGTTTTATGCCTTTTTAAATGTTTTTATTCAATTTATGAAGATACTGTAAATCGAATCGTTATATATTCTACCATGATTGTACAATACTATCCTATTTTGTACACGTGACTTAGCTAATTGTGTTGTAAATATAAAAAGAAAATCAATTTCAACAAATTAACAGTCAATACAGACACTGCATCTATTGCATCTGCAATATTTTCTCACTGACATGCCCTCAACTCGGAAACTCTGGCCTTAAAGAAAGTTCAGAGTTTCCCCACTTGTAATTACTACTTTGTTTTGCTGTTCATGTGCATTCAGCTCATAAATATGATATTTCTGACATGACTAGAATGCACCATATTTTTGTGACATACACAGATAAGCACTCCAGATCAGTCACTTATGAGATTTCATTTCAGATAGAATGCTGACTAAAATGCAGACTAGTTTTGGAACAGAGCTTTCACTTTCCAGAAATTGATAACATGCCTAGTCTTGTTGAATTAGCATCTGAGATTGTTTCCATGATGTAAGGTCTTAAGCAATGAATTGCAAACAAAATTCATGCCTGACCCCAGATGCTGCCCCATCATCAGAGTAATCTCATGCCATTTTTCCCCCAGAGTGAACATAGAAGTGGGCAGAATTATGCTTTTCCTGGCTCTGAGGATAATGACCCTGTTTTAAAGGAAGGCACTTCTGTATCAGGAAAAGAGACAGATCCAGATAAGCCATGTTGAATTGCTCTACTAAACAATCCATGGTTCCACACCCAGGCAGAGTCAGAAAAAACACGGAGAGACCATTTTGACAGGGATTTGTGAAAATGTGTTTTTGCACAAAAAAATAAATAAATAAATAAATAAAACATTAAACACTTGTGTACAGCTACAAAACAAGCCACATACTGTAAAGTAAGTATGGTTCCAATGCTTTCATAAATCGTTTTAGTTACACATATAATCAGTTGCATGTTTTATGGATATATAGTAATGTATCATAATGCTTATTTATGCTTATGCCTTCAAAAAATAGTGCATTACATATGAACGACACCAAATATTGTGATGTATATCATGTTATAATGCATTATAATGCAATATAATGATAGGTTTAACCTTGCATAGGTAAGTATGATAAAGTACAATAAATGTGTAAAAAATATTTAAAATGTAATTGTAAATCCTGAACAATATATTTTTAAAAATAAGCAATAAGTTACAAAAGTCTATATTCTATACAGCAGAGTGACTATATTTACAATACAGATCAGTCTCAAGTGCCTTAATGCTTTTATAAAGTGGCTTCTACATAAAAATATTACAGGTGCAAAAACATTCATGAAGTGTCATCCTTCCACCAGTAGATATACAGTAACAGTTTCCTTTCTGAGTGCTGCAGAGAAATACACAGTAGATGGTTTCATGTCATACAGTAGGTGTAAATATATCATGTATTTTAGTACGGCTGGTATGCTGTACTGACCAGTTAGCATCCAGACCGAAACTATCAATTTCATAATGTACCGTATGTACAAGCTTTAAGTAAAGTGTTATCAAATATGTTACAATTGTCATGGGCATATGATCTCTTCAGGTAATAGTGTAGTGGTTAAAAAATAGCATGTGCAGTTATATAATTCAGATTTATTTATCTATTATTATTATTATTTTTCATTTAAACTATACTAAGAACTGCATTACACTGAAAGCACTGACCCAGAAAGCTTATTGACCACAAGTGGCACTGGATTTACTTAACAATATGCATGGTGATATTGTTTGTTGGGGTTTGATAACAGTTACCAGCTCTTGTGCTGGCAGACAGCAGTGCCACGTCTCTGTAATTATGTACTCTTATGTATAACTCCCCCTTCCTCTCTGGCTCAGGTTCTGCTTAGTCACTGCCGTACTGCGGTACTGGTTCACTGCCGTCTCATATTCTTTTCAGCTTGAGTTTCATGCCAGACCTTTTTGATTGGTTCATGTCTATGTCACCACTGAGAATTCCATGTCAGATTTCCTCTTCATATTTAAAATATGACAGAACAGACATGGGAAATGTTCAAGCTGTTTCTAAATATGCTGCAGGGTTGTTACAGCGACCCTCTTGTTTGCCTGGTTATTTTTGGACGGAAGTCATTTTCAAACTCATTACGGATTATTTACGATGTCAAAAGGCTCTCAATGTATCCCCTCTCTAGTAAACCAAAGGGGTTGGGTTCACCCTCGGTCCATTTGCTGCTGGGCCTGTCTGCGCTTACACCTGTTCTTTCTCAGGGTTGCTCACTGTGCTTTTCGATCTAATCTGATTCTTGTTTTCTTATTCTCACCAAATTAGCCAATTCCTCAAACCAGAGAGAACTTTGCAGCCTAAATCAACATCATTTCACATCCCAAAAACAGCTTGAGGGACTTGTTGACCTTGTTGTAGACAGCTTGTTGGATGTAGTGCACTTAGACCTGTATCTTGCATCTGCATTTAAGCACCCAACAATGTGTTCATTTCAGCACTCATTTTTTTATGTTACAGTATTGATTCAGGCTGCATTCATAAGCATTGAGTCACTGCATAGCAGCATCACAGAAAAAGCACTGCAAGTATAGTTTATGTTCTCTTATTTTTCTGTGCATATCACATTGAATTCAGCAGAAAACAGAGTGGAAATCAATCTTTGCTATATAGTCTGTTTTTATAAAGCCACATAAAAATGGAGGGAATTACTCATCCGTTGTTTAAAAAAAAAAAAATCCATCTTTTATGCTTGATGCAGATTCCACATGCAGTGACAGGCACAGAAATTACTTTCTGTTTAGCAGATCTGACTAATCTGCTTGATTTGAGCAGTTTATAGCTTCAGTTTGAAGTGTATTTGGATGTAGTACGTATCATGATGATCAAGTTTGTACTAGCAAGTTTGTTATTGTATTTTTATGTATTTTATCAGTTTATTTTTAAATAAAGTACTATTTATTGCAGGACACTACAGGCAAAACCATTGGGGTTTTTTTTGTTGTTGTTGTTTTGTTTTTTTCTCAGGCACTAGTCAATTTTAAGATTTTAGGCCATTTTACTTCCATAACTCTTTTTTTCAGACTAGTGGAGAGAAAACATCCAAAATACACAGTTAAGTGTCATTTTCATACTCTATCATTCACACTTTATCGATTTTTGTCTGTAGATTTCAATTAAAATACATCTTTAAAGGTAATTTTATCTAAATCTATTTTTTTTTTTTTGAATGCATTGAGCCAGAAATGTCCACTTCAGTAGCACTTACATACACCATACTTGTGATTTATTATAGATTTTCTATATTCTGAAGGATTTTTAAGTGGGGGTTGTTTATATAACATTTACCTGATTTATATAACATTTTACTCCTTAAAGTATGGTTAAAATTTATGTTTTCTGACTGTTGACAGTATTATTGATTTATGGAGTGATAAAAAAGAACTCTAATATGTCAAAAAATTGAAACAAGAATGTGAACAAGAACCTGGCTTTTTCCAGTTGTCAAATTTTTGTTCAGGAAATGTATGCAAATTAATGCATATTTAATTAGATAATACCTATTTACCATCATTTGTATATTTAAATATATTATTAGTAGTAGTACTAGTAGTAGTCAAAAAATACCAAACGTATGCCAAATGTACAACAAAGTAGAGTGAAACACATTTATCACTGTACATTAATTATCAGCCATAGGATGAAAGTAATTATCAGTATCAGCCACACATACTGTATAATAACTGTGCATTTCTAGTTGGGCCGCATAATGGTGGGGACAACAGGACAACCAGACTTTTTTTATTTATTTTTGATGAAAGTTTTGTACCGGGCCCAAGAATTGTGGCGCTGCTGCTGCTATAACTTGCAAATGCAGGATGTGTGAAACAGGCCTGACCTTGGATAAGAAAAGCATACTCTGCAGAGATACAGAGGAAAACAGATTCCAGTAGAGCATGTTAGAGCATGTTACTCTTTGAGTTCCAGTTTGTATCACATAAATGTTATAGACAGGTCTCGACAGGCCGCATCAGGGTGAGAGAGGTGAGGGGAAATATCTGGTAAGGATGACTAAGACTTAGTCATCTGCATTTAGATCTGGGTCACGATACTTATGAAACATCAGTGTACATGTGTAAATGTTTAAAAATGTGTATATCTGCTGTTTCTAAGATCTGGGTCACAACGCAAGCTTTGGCAGGAGGTACTTTGTGTCAGGATGTATTTCCACTCCAGGTCTGAGAAGGGCCGGATTTACCTCTTATCGTGACATAGGCAAAACAAATTTTTGGGCCCCCCTTCCCTATTAATATATTATATAACCACCCCAGCAAACAAAAATATTTCGTAATCAGTGGAAACCGTTACATTGTTTTCTATCGCGATAAACACAGTAAGCGAAATACCGTTCCATTAACAGGCTCCGGCGTCGTGGCCACATTACCACTTCGGGAGTGTATTATTTCTCTAGTAATTTTAACAGCCTGGAGTCACGACCACACCTCAAGACACTGTTCAGATGATTTATTTCAAGACATTTGTCACGTTTCCGTCCTGAAATCTTGTGTGTGTTGAACAAATTTCTTATGCACCTCAGAAACCTTTGCAAATTCCAAAACGTCATTTTAGAGCTGTACTGTGCTGTACTGTGTCTGTACTGTGTGTACGTCTGTGAGAACGGGAGGATGAAAGCGTGATTTCCGTACATAAACAGGTGGAAAACATGGAAGTAGTTGCCATTTTTTACCCTATTACTTGTTATATTTATTTGCTCAATGTCTTCTGGGGTTTTGGTTCTTTTACTGTTGTAGATAGTCCATAGTATAACAAAAAAATATTATATATCTCTTCATTGTGTTTGGGCCCCCCTGGACGAGTGAGCATAGGCACATGCCTAGAATGCCTGTGCGTAAATCCGGCCCTGGGTCTGAGTATACAAGGCTATCTTTATTTAACAGCTGTTCTTTTGTCTGCCAAACACATTGCTCGTAGATGAAATAGACAGATATGTTAGCAAAGACAAAACGCGCAATATGGCGGGATTAACCCGCCTTCTAACTGAAAGAACCAATTGTTGATTGGTAAAGTCGTTGCGTCACTGCAGCGGCCGTTAGAAGCTCCGGTCCGCATAGAAACCTGAGGCTGGACCAGCAGCTGCGTATGCGCAGTCATAAGCGCGTTGGAGCTACGCATGCACATTGGCTGGTCTAGCCTGAAAAATAAGCTTTTTAAATGCTATTTGAGCATAAGAAAGAACATGCATGGGGCTGTTCATTTCAGATTTTATTGCTGATTTGAAATATGTAATTTAATCGCAAGTTCAGCAAGCCATTTTTGAGATTTCAGGATTCCCCCATTCATTTAGATAGGACTTAGTCTTGTCTGAGCTGCCCAGAGGCATTGCAAATATGGCGGCCAAGTGAATGGACTTTCCTTAAAAGGGACTTTGATGTTAGATGGTTGTTAGTGAATTCATGTACATTCAGGAAGTTCTGGTTTACAGATTTCTATAATTTCAGTGATGCATGGTTGTACACAAGAATCACAAACGTGCAAAACATGCAACATTCTCATCTGAACAGTTTATTGAACTTTTAAACAAAATATAAAAAAAATTAAAAAGTTTGCACGTTTTTTTTTTTTTGTTGTTGAGTATAATATTTGATACATCCAGCTTTAATGGAGCTTAATATGGAGCTCATACTCGAGCAGTTGCTGATATGTATATGTGCAAAAAATAAGCTTGTCATTTAAATTGGTGAGATCTTTATAACAGTTATAACAAGCAAAATGCATATAAATCAGTTGCCACTCTACAGTATATCTCCCAATAATACCTTAGTAAGATGATATTTAAATGTTTAGTATTATGATCAGATAAAACTAAAACTTAGATTGTGATCAGAACACCTTGACAACCACTAAGCATCTCTTAGCCAAACACCAGCAACACCTTAGTATTGACATTTTCTGAAAGGTGAACAAAAAGGTTCATTTTCAAGTATCCCATTGGCTCTATGCACCTGCAGTAAAAGGATTTATTTTCCCCTGTTTGGAGCGCTACAATTTTCTTGAGTTTTACATTTTCTGAAAGGTCAAATACCATTTACAGTTTCTTCAGTAGAGTCAGAGACTGAGTCTGGTGTTAAAATAAATAGGAGAAATTGGAACATTGGCAGCTCTAGTAAAATAAGTCCTTTCTTCCAAATAAAAGAGCCAATCGACAAGGATCTGGTCTTTATATGACTCTTGCATTCAGCCTTTTCTCTACACTGCACATGCACATTGGCTGAAACAACCTGAAATATATGTCATCTGGGGATTTACCATTTACTGTATGTCAGATTCAGTTGCTGATTTGAAATATGTTATTGAAATGTAAGTTTGGAAAATGGGATTTGAGATTTCCATATTTCCCTGTTCAATTAAAGACGAGCTGAACTTGCATGACTGAAAATAGCTGCTCAAGTGCAGTGTAACTAGAATTCAAACATGGATTATGGATACCACAAAATCTCAGACTGCCACAGAAAATGGTATATGCAGAAGGCTAGGATCAATCTTGTCTCTTTTATCTGGGCCCTTTGTTTTTCAGATTTTTTTGGTTTGCGGGATATGCTCATTGATGTGGGTTATGTTCCCTATTAGTAGCTTCATGTTATTAGAAGACTACACAAACAGATGAACAAGCCTGATAATACTGTGTGCTTTTTAATTTACTACAGTCTCAGGAGAAGCCCCTGTCATTAAACAGTCTCAAAATGCCAGCTGAGATGTACAGCTGTCTGCAGTTGTGTTTAAGACTGATGGGATGTTTGATGACAGTCTCAGCATGCACATTTCTTTATTTATTTTAAAAAATGGACGTTAATTCTGAGAAAAGTTCTACCATCTAGTTTGCAGATTTCACTTGACATAATAGAATGAAATTGGGACAAAAGTGTCCAAATACTTTTTGAGGCCACAGCACATTCACATGCACAGCCTAAAAAAATATTAGTGTGAATTAGTTGGCTGGATCCAACTTAATTTGGGACCAATTGTTCTGCCTGGAATTCCCCTTAAAAGTAATTTGGGAAGCCCTGCTGGCAACATTCCTGTCTCAATAACATGGATTTCATGTCAATGCAATGAAAAGATAATCTGAAGATGATATTTGCTCATTTGCAAAGCCAACTTGCTACCTTGGTACTGTTGTAACTTGCCTTATGTTCTCCACATCTCTAAACAGGCCCCATTAGTGGAAATTTGACTTTAAGGACACGTCTCCTAAAATCTGGGTCAGTTTTTGAGGCTGGTATTGGTTAAGGCCCATGTAGTGCAGAAGTCTTGCTCAGACACATCTTCTTGACTCATCAGAGCAAAGAAAGAGCGGTCTTCAGTGTTTCGCTGTTGGCATTCAATTGCTCATACAAATGAGGGTAAACATTTCTTGGGTAAACATCGGCTGGATTTGCCATTGAATTCTTTTTATGTGCGTACTTTTCCAGTGGTTAATGCATACCGCAAAGCTAGTCCGCAAACATTCATGCTGGCAGCTTTGCACTCAAAGCTGATCGATGCCAGTTCAAAGACATACAAGGAGTCTTGGCATCCTTCGGGGTGTTTAGGAGACAAAGTCTGGCAGACATGCAGTCGTCATTCATTCTGAGTTGTTTCAGCACATATTTGAAAGGGTTTGGTCTTGTCTTCCAAGAAAGCAGTCTTGCTGAGTTTTTCCATGATGGGGCAAGACACCAAAATTGGGTCAGACTCCTTAAGTCCATCATTCAGAAATTGTGTGAAAAAGTGATAAATGGATGATTTAGAGCCATGTTTTTTAAATGTCACAATGGATTTATGAATATGTCCCTTTGTTATTTGGAATCTTCAGGGCACTGTGTTCTGGCGTTCACATCTACTGTATTAGAGCGATGCCTGCCTTGCCATTTAAGTTGTGGAAGTGATGCTAAAAGCTAAGATTTTGCGAAAACGGTGCCTGTCTGTCAGTTCTAGACAGTAAGTTTGACCCACTCCAGGGTGACTGTGACTTTGGAAACGCCAGCCCAATGGGAACTGATTTACAGTTGCTGAGAAACAGGAAGAGCCAGACGAAGATTCCTCCTCTTTCTGGCAGAACATGGGCATTTTAAAGGGCTCAGCTGGGATTGATTTGCTCTAGATGGACGTTTTGCACACAATAAACACGTATCCATATCATGTGTCCTTTGAGTCAACATCCTTTTCAAAACTACTTAATTTTTTACAGAAGTGTTGTCCCATCCAATATGCGTTTATGGATGTTGTTTGGATTAGGATAGTTGCATAGCTGTTTTTTAATATTTTTAACCAATTTATCCATTGAGACCATGCTAAAATGTCAGTGAGATGGTCAGATCATTCTAAGAGAGGGAGAATGCCATTAGAATGTGGATGGTTTTCCTATCATCTTCATGGGTGTGCTGAGAGGACTTCTTCAACATTGAAAATAATTACATCCCCAGGATGCCTTTAGACAGCATACACTGATGATTTAAAGGAATAGTTCACCCAAAAATGAAAGTTCTGTCATTAATTACTCAACCTTATGTCGTTCCAAATCCGTTGTTCATCTTCGGAACACAAATTAAGATATTTTTGATGAAATCCGAGAGCTTTCTGGCCCTCCATAGACAACAACGCAACTACCACATTCAAGGCCCTGAAAGGTATTAAGAACTTTTGTGCACAGAAAAAAAAAAATAAATAAATAATGATTTTATTCAACATTTTCTTCTTTTCAGTGTTAGTCTTTGACGCGCATTCACAAGAGTACCACACAACTCGTGTGTGGTCTGCTGACATTGACAGACATTTTTATTAAAAGAAATTTTTATCAGTCTACTTGATACAAATTTTATTTGAGCATTGCTAGTGCCATGCTCTACTGTTTGAGCTTGAAGAATGGGTGAGTATAATGTTAAAGATCAAGGGCCAGATATACTAACAGCTTGCGCCAGTGCAATCCATCTTTTGACGTTAAAATAGTACTATCGGGATTTACTAAAGATGCGCAGTGAAGAATTAGCACCGAAAAGGTGTGGACACAGTTATTTTTGACCTGACCTTATTGAATATTCATTTGTAGAAGTTTCCCTTTCAGATGCAAAATATCTGGGAGGAGAGTAGTAAAATGAATCACGCAACGTGATTTACTAACGTTTGCGCTCATCAAATTACTGTTATTTGCGCCATTATTTAACGCCCAAAAAGAGCACGTCTTAAAGCAGGCGTTAATTTGCACTGCTCTTGGTAGATTGTGCTGTCATTATGGAAATGATCTGGCTGCGTCTGTGTTCTTTAATGTCCGCATTGTCAGTAAATCACACACAGAATTTTCCCCTCTCATCTGCGCTTTTATGGAATTGCGCTTTAACGCTGATTTACCCTGTTTAGTAAATCTGGCCCTAATTGTTTTTACCTGATTTTCTTTCACTTTGTGATTTTTGGTGAATTGTATTAATTCCAGTTAGATCTGGGTCATGTTTGACAATCATACTCAGAATTTTAACATAGTAAAAGGGTTAAAAAAATGGTCTTGAAATTAGATACACAGCAATTCCCAATAACTTCTTCCTTGATAAATGGGACATCTTGTGGCTTTTGAGCACACTGAGTCATGGACTAAAGTTTCAGCAAGAGACAAACAGACACAAAACATCAGTTTAGATTGGACCTACATCGAGGCTGAGTTGTCTGAAATCAGGCCAGTTGTTTTGCCCTGTGGAAACGGTCCTGTAAAACCTGACTCATCAGTTGGGATAATTCATCTTTGTGGGTCTGGCAGGAGTTGTTTGTTTTCTTTTCTCAGAGAGCTTTCTAAATTCACTTCAATGATCCACTTGTAAACAGATTAGAGGGATTTAATGAAATAGTCGTCAAATCCGTTTCCACTCGTACAGACGACACAAGCTGATTAAATCGCGCTGTAGGACGATCAATGAACGTTATGTTTTGGTTAGCTGATTGATGGGAAATGAAACTAAAAGAAAATAGGAAACATCTAAACTCAGGATTAGAGGGTATGAGAAAGCGGTACATGCTTGCCAAACACCTCAAATGGAATATTTATATATATAGGCCTATATATAAATATTCCATTCCTATATATATATATATATATATATATATATATATATATATATATATATATATATATATATATATATATATATATATATATATATATATATATATATAGGCCTACAACTCTAAATAGTTGACACTAACATATTGTTTGGATTATTTTTATTTATATATATATATATATATATATATATATATATATAATTTTATATAAATATAAAATAAAAAATAAAAAATTGTAAATTGTAAAAATAAATAAATAAATAAATAAAGATACTAATTCATTTATTAATAAATTCTATATAGATCAATATAAAAAGAATATCAATATTCAATATAGAATATAATAAATGAAATACAATACATGTAAATAATAATAAATTGGATGCATCAAGCAGAATTGTAGCTATTATTATGGGAGTTAAAAAAAACATCTGAAGTTTTAACATATTTTAATATTTTTATTTTTATTTTTTATTCAAATAATATATTAGTGTAAAAGTTTCTAGAGTTGGATGCTTATCTAAAATTCTACATAAATATTACATATAAATAATAATTAATAAAATACAATAAATGTAAAACAAACACACAATGATAAATTAGATGCCACAAGCAGAATTTTGTAGTTATTATTATGGGAGTTAAAGAAAAACACATTTTTAGTTTTTAAGAATGGAACATTTTTATTGTTTGTTCAAACAACATTTGTGTCAAATTATGTTGTTAAAGTTAAAGGCCTATAAAGTTCTATACAAGTATTCAATATAAAAAATAATGAATAAAATACATGAATAAAATATAATACATGCAAATAAGAAGAAGAAGAAGAAATTGGATACATAAAGTAGAATTGTAGCTATTATTAAGGGAGTAAAAGAAAAAAAAATAGTTTTTAGAATGGAAAGTTTTTATTGTTTATTCAAGTAATATATTAGTGTTAAACTATGTAGAGTTGTAGGCCTATACTATATAAAATTCTTTATAAATATTAAATATAAAAATATATGAAAATAAATAATACAGCCACATTTAAATAATATGATTTAATATTATATATATTTAAAATGATTTAAATAAATAAAAAATAGACATGATTCTACTTGATGAAACATTCCAAATCTCTGAATTTCACAAGGAGCGCTTGATCGTCATTTGCTGTCCCTCATCCGCTCATGTTTCACCTGATCATCTTTCACCAGTTTGCACAGTTCAGCTCTTCTGCTGGTACAATCAGAACTAAATGTCATTGTCCTATACTTTTTGAGTAACACTCAGCAAGGGGATAAATTCTCAGATTTCAAGCTGATGCAGAAATTCAAAACATCTCTGTTTTTTCCTGACTGTTTAAGACCAAGGAGGAGAAAAATCCTCATCATTAAAGACCCCATCAAATGATTTCATGAATGTCATTTTCTGTCCTTCACTGACCAAGTAGCATGAGCATTGTTACAAGACTATTGCCTGCCGGTGGCAAGTAGTATTTAAAATTTAGGAGGAGGACACTATTTCACTATTATCTACTATTATTAACTATTTTCTGTTTTGCGCTGGTGCAATAAAATAAGCAGCAAAGGATGACTCAGATGATGTCTTTCTAAGACAATTTGAACAGGTGCAGTGTCAGAGAAAGTAGAGTAGGGATGGTCGGGACATATAACATATATTGTTTTACACACAAAAGCACATATAATTTGAAGACTAAATTTAGCAAAGCCAAATTTGGTGCAGGACGCAGCCTGCTGGCTTTAAGAGCGTGATTGTAGGCTGTCAGATGCAGTCGGAGGTTGTGGGAGTGAGTGAAGGAGTAGAACAGTAGCGTGTTATCTTTATATAAGCATTGATTGTGCATCTGCAAACAAGTCTGCTTGGAATGCTCAGCAGACATTCTCCCATACTCCCTCCACTTGCTTTCAAAAATATACGGACTTGTTTTCTCATATCTGTCCTCCTGTACCCTCTGTTAGGGTTTCAGTTAACCCTTAAGACCTTCTTTTGTCTTGTACATTTCATCGGGGCACATTTTCATTTGATTTTTAGTAATAAAAATGTAATACTACGAGATATTTTTTTGTCTGTTTTCCCATCTGACTTTTGTGTCTCTTAAAAGGATAGTTAGGTACAAATACATCATTTACACACCTTCAAGTTGTTTCAAACCTGTATGAATTTCTTTATTCTGTTGAACACAAAAGAAGATATTTTGGAGAATGCTGGTAACCGAACAGTAGCCATAGTATTTTTTCCCTGCAGAAGTCAATGGCTACCAGCAGCTGTTTAGTTACTAACATTCTTCAAAATATCTTCTTTTATGTTCCACATAAGAAAGAAATTCATTCGGATTTGTAAAAAATAACATAACATAACATAACATATAACATAACATAATGCACTTTATCTTAGGGCTTTGTTTAAAACACTAAGCCTAAAGCTATACTAATATTGATGCTTAACTTAGCGCACAGATAACGTTTGCCAAATGTCATTCCAGCTTTTCTGAAAATATTCTTTTCCCTTAATTAGAATACCATCATTTCTATTCCAGCATCTGGAATTATCCTTAGGCTACAAGCTGACAGCTGTACATACCAGTGCACACAGACAACCGTATATGATGAGATATTAGAAGGACATCCCGTAAAAATAATATTTTTAATACAGTCAACAATTTATTTTTATTCCTTTTTTCAGATTACACATCTGAAATGTTTTGTGAGTTTCAACAGATATGTTTCCATCTAAGCCCAGCTTGATGATATGAGCAGCCTCTTCTGTTTCTCATTGCATTTTTGTCTTCATTTCTTCCCTCTTTTTTGTTGCCAGAAGGGGAATAGTGTTGAAATCTCAAGCCTGAAAAGGGAGGATCTAATCTGACTCAGAATGGTGTCAACCATACAGCTGTGGCCACCGCAGGCATTAATTGCACTTTGAGTTATTATTTTTTCCAAACAACCAAAAGTTCACAGTCTGGTGAATAATTATCGTTCCATGTAATTCCACACATAAAATTAATGAGCTATGGTTCACTTACTTGGTCAGTTGCACAGATTTGCTTAGTTCTATTATTCATTAAAAAGAGCCTTACATTGCACTGCTTTTGCACAGAACCAGAAGGTTAGAGTTTGCCTGGTTTGTTTCAGAAGTAGTCATGTATTATAATATAACAGCTGTTATAATATAACAACACAACAGCTGAATAAACAGAGCTTTGAAAGTTTATCATGGCTGTGTCCCGAAACCTAAAAAATGCAGTCAGTATGTGGAGGTAGAAAAGCATCTGAATTGATTGTTTGTGTATAAAGGCGTTCACACTTGGCAGGTTTGGTCCGATTGAAACAAACTATGGTGTGATTCTTCTGTTTGTGTGGTTCATTTGAATAAGTGTGAATGCTGTCATCCAAACCTTGGTGCACACCAAACACGGAAAGAATGAAAATGGGGATTGATGGAAGGAAGAATTCATGAATGTCATTTTCTACTGAGAAGTTGGAAAATATTACATCACAAAGTCATAAAATATTCATCTGGTTATCTCTGAAGCTCACTTGATCTTGTCCTATATACAGTCAAACCAAAAATTATTCAGACACCTTCAACATTTCTCACATTATCAGAGTTTATTTGCTATAGTTTAGAAAATGGTGATAACATATGACAAGAACTCGAGAGTTAAACTGTGCCAGAATAAATCCATGTTGATAATGTCAGATAACTTTGATAGAAAGGTATGTAACAAAACATGGTAAGGTCAAAGTGTCAAATCAAATTATTGGTCACAAATTTTGGATCAGTTTTACTGGTAGTTCACTATATGAAGAATTTTTTGGGTATAATATGTCACAGTTTACTTTATTTTGCTATCCTCACTTACATAAATAAACTATAGTGTCCTGCACCCACCAGTAAAAAAAAAATATCAAAAATTATATCTGGTGTCTGAATAAAAAGAGCTGATAAAATGTAAAAAAGAAAAACTGTAACTTGAACACAATGTAAGTCGCTTTGGATAAAAGCGTCTGCTAAATGCATAAATGTAAATGTAAATGTAATTTTGGGTTTGCCTGTATGACATTATGATGCCTTACAATCACTCTAAAAACAAGTTTCACAAGAAAGTACCTTTATACAAAAACTAGAATGAGTAGAAAGCAACATAGGCTCACTGAAAAACGTACTTTTATCTACATTTCTGCACATCTCCAAAAACATACCTATACTGTACATACAATTCACTGCAGTTTCCAGCTGAAATAAACACTAGAGGAAGTAAAACGGCATTTTTTATTAATATTCACACGAATTATGATTAAAGGGGAAGATTATCAATTAATTTTACATTGTTCCTTACATAATATTATGTAATGACCTCTTAGGATTTTCATTACTTTAAACACTGTAGTGTATGAGCATTTTAGTTCATTCACCATTTCATTTCCAAACTGACTGATGTACAACAACCAATGTAATAAACCGCTTTCACATTTATTTGTTTCAGATAAAACTGAAGCACTTTTAGTGTCACTCACTCGATGCAAGAAGCAAAGTAAAATCATTTTACAGAATTGGCACATCATACCATTTTTTTCAATGAGCCTGGGTTGGTCGTGAGGCAACAAGACAGCTGCCTTCAGCCGACCCAGCCAATGTCATCAAAACCCTAAAACTGGAATCAGGTGCATCAAAAGACATGCAAATGATTAGAAGATAATTAGGGAGTAACATGGAGGACACATCCTCATGTAAACATCAGAAAGCTGTGGTCTGCTTTAATCTGAGCAGTTGAGGTGTGTGGCTTTCTCATGTGGCTCTTTGAGGCCTTTCATTATTTGCAAGATTATCTATGAATGGTGTTTAGAGCTGTTTAACCACAATGTCAGACTTCATGTTTGTAAAACCAACTACTGAGCAGAAGAACCTCATACCAGCTGTGTAGTATAGGGGTGAAAGCTTTATTGGGTGTCTTATTGTAATTTCAGCTTGCCATACCAGAGAGCACTTATTCTCTGCATTTCTGTTTTTATTTTACTTTTTTTTTTTTAAGGAATAGTTCACCCAAAAATCAAAATTTGCTGATAATGTAGTCATCCTCGGGCTATCCAAGATGTAGATGCGTTTGTATCTTCATCAGAACAGATTTGGAGAAATTTAGCATTATATCACTTGCTCAGCATTGGATCCTCTGCAGTGAATGGGTGCCGTCAGAATGAGAGTTCAAACAGCTGATAAAAACAAGTAATCCATATGAATCCAGTCCATCAATTAACATTTTGTAAAGAAATCACCATCACTAAAATAATTTTAACTTCAAACCGTTGTTTCCAGCCTTATACAGAAGCTGCCTCTTCTATATAAGGAAAAAATATGTGTGTGGATTTTGATGTGAGGATAATAGAGGATATACTTTTTGTTCACTGGAGGAAGTGTATGCAAAGTTAAAACACCTTAATCATAGATTTGTTTTACTTTTTCATTCCACAAGATGTTAATTAATGGACTGGAGTTACTTCTGGATTATTGTGATGTTTTTATCAGCTGTTTGGACTCACATTCTGACGGCACCCATTCACTGCAGAGGATTCTCTGCTGAGCAATTGATGTAATGCTACATTTCTCTAAATTTGATCTGATGAAGAAAAAAACAAAAAATCTACATCTTGGATGGCCTGAGAATGAGTACATTTTCAGCAAGCATAATTTGAAGAATGGATTATGACTCGAGACAATGGTGTCAAAGTCTTATTCTGTATTTTATTTCATATTGCAGATGAAACTCCCAGTGCTGTTGTTGGGCCGGTCAGCTGATCTGAGACCAGGTGAATTTGTGGTCGCTATTGGCAGTCCGTTCTCCCTTCAGAACACAGTGACCACAGGCATCGTCAGCACCACGCAGAGAGGCGGCAAAGAGCTGGGCCTGCGCAACTCTGACATGGACTACATCCAGACAGATGCCATCATCAATGTGAGCCCAAACACAGTTAATCATACACTGTGTACAATCAGTCTTTGTTGGCTAAGTGGCTCAGTGACATGATGCTCAGTTTCATTTGTAATTATTAATTAAAAAAATGATACTAGACTGTAGCTTAAATACACATCTTCTGTAATGAACATGTGAAGATAAAGTATGAAAAGACTGAATTGAAACTTTATGAAGTAGTTTAGCATAATCTTATTGTTTCCTCTGTACATTAAATTTCCATTTTTATGTTATAAACAACCAAGATTTAACCTTTATTAAATTAGTTTATATTTAGGTTGATTCAGTGATGGTAAATAACAGTTTTGTCTTGAATAAAAGATGTTACCATTTTTCAGTGTTCACTGTAAAACTGCTATTTCTACCATGATTTAGACTATAAAATAATTACATTTTTGACTTGAATAATAATTTAGAATAATTTAGATTTTACTACATTTAGGTTTTTTTTTCAGTGCATAATTTACAATTATTTATAAAATACAGCCCCAGTTAGAAGGCACCTACTACATCTTGTATATTATGTATCTTATTTATAATGTCTATGACTATGTTATGCTATATTATCTACAGAAAAAAAAGAATCATACATTTTTCATAAACCCAAACTCTTTCTGTGTTTCAGTATGGCAATTCAGGAGGGCCCCTGGTGAACCTGGTAAGATTTTTGCTTTTTTGTTATGTCCTCCTCATATTTAAATAATGATCAGTTTGAGTCTTATTTTTTAGTGAATTAACAGGAGTAACAGAATGCACCCAGGGTTGATCATGTTTATAGCATGTTTTTATGAGCCTAGAAATATATGTTGGCAGAAGGACTCTGTGTTGAGTCAGCCGTGACCGTAAACACGTGTGCATGCATAATGATCAATGGCGGAAACATCCCATTGTGACTGGAAGACATCTGTGCATGCAGATGTGCAGTGTGTTTGTGTGAGCTCACATTTACATTTATGTCTTGACTCTCGTGTCTGTTGCTGTAGGATGGTGAAGTGATAGGAATCAACACGCTGAAGGTGACAGCAGGAATATCCTTCGCCATTCCTTCTGACAAGATCCGACAGTTTCTGGCTGAGTCTCATGACAGACAGGCTAAAGGTCAGGAGCGAAATAACATATTCAAATGTGCTAAATCAGAAACATTTACACTATTTTCAAAAGTTTGGAATAATCGAGATTTTTTTTTCCTTCTGTTGAACACAAAAGAAGATATTTTCAAAAATGTGGGTAACCATAGTTGCCGGTAGTCATTGATTTCCACAGTATTTTTTTTCCATACTATGAAAGTCAATGGCTACCAGCAGCTGTTTGGTATCTTATTCCAAACCTTTGACTGGCAGTGTATTTGAGTCAGATTCATTGTATCAATCAATAACTATCTCATATTTGTTTTCAGGAAAAACAGCCACAAAAAAGAAATATATCGGTGTAAGAATGATGACGTTAACCCCAATGTAAGTCACAAATGCAGTGCATGTGCTTTCTGAATACTGTTGTGTTTTTGTGGTTATGGAAAAACATTTAAATCAAATGAATCAGCCATCTAAACAAATCTTTTCAAACTGTATTTTCCATTATACATATACATAGCAGAAGCTGGATACCAGAAAACATATTTATTCATGATATTTATGTCTGTGTATCTGTCACTCACAGACTTGCTAAAGAGCTAAAGGAAAAACAGAATGATTTCCCAGATGTCACCTCTGGAGCGTACGTCATTGAAGTTATCCCCAAAACACCAGCTGAAGTGTAAGTAACCCATCACATGTAGCCACTAGTCTTTTTTTTTTTGGAATTTTGTGCACTCAAACCAGATCACAAGAAGAAGCGCACTGATTTTTTGCCATTTTATATTGTCCAGCGGTTTCATATTTGATGCTCCCTTTACCATACAGATGGTCTATTTGAATACATACTGGTTTAAATGAACAGTTTTTAGCTTTCCAAAATGGTCATCTTCCTGCTGAGGCTGCAGTGTTTTCTCGTAACTAAAATTAACTTTTGGTATTTCATTGTGTGTGGGTGAACTTTGACTCACAAGTAATCCACACAATTTTAGCTTATATGAGATGATGTGAACAGTACATGAGTGGCCACTTCCTGTCATTGTGGGTAGCCAATTTAGTATACGAGTACAACACATAGGAACAGTTTGCGGCTAGAATCTACAGAAGATTACCATGAATTACAGCATAATCTGTTAAATGTAACTACTTCAAATTTGACTAGAGCCGACTCTCATGGGAATAGTATGAACATTTCTGAAACCATATCTTGGGCATTATCCAGAGTTTCAGGTTTTTAAAACCATATACACTCTTAAAAATAAAAATTTTTCGCAGTGATTTTGCGGTAAAAAAATAATAATAATTAAAAAAAGAAACAAAGAAAGAAAGAAAGAGAACCTGACGTCAGAAATATCAAACCATTTTTACATTTTAAAAAAGTTGAAACAGCAGGGTTAAACAGAATGTGCAGGGGTGAAAAATTCAGAAAGCTAAAAGCATGAAATATTTTATAAATTATTTTTAAAATATTTTAGGGTTTAATGTTACATGAATATAAATGTGAACATAATGAATTACTGATAAAGACTGACAGATAAACTTGTGTTTAAAAATAGCTTTTATTATGTCAGAAAGATTGAAATGAGAAATGTCGAAACATAACAAAATTGAACAGAAAGTGCAGGGATGATTAGAATGAATATTTACATAAATCCATATCAGTAGTAAACAATTAATAAGAATGAGCCAAATATATTCTGAAACAGAGGAGAAATTTGTTTCTCACTAAACAATCAAGCTTAAAGGGGTCATGAACTTTATTCTGTACTGTTCTCTGAGGTCCACTTATAATGTTATCAAGATTTTTACATAAAAAAAAACATAATTTAGAAGTAATAGGCTATTTTCTGTCCTGTTTTTAAACTCGAAAGTACACGCCCACTGCTATGATTGGCTAATAGTTGTGTATGTTTGACAGCCTACATCCTTCATAGATGGACGCTGCTGTGATTTAGGTTAAAAATGCATAAATACTCACATCAAACAATCTGTAATAACAATAGTGACCACATAATAAAAACAGTTACACTTGTTTGGTGTGACATTACTGTCAGATCCAATATAGTCGGCACAAAATTGTCTTCTAGTTTCAATCTTTCTGAAAATCCTGCCTGAACTGTGCCTTGTTTGTAAACAAATCTGCAGTAAAATGAAGTGAACAAAGGACCAAGTTCTTACTGACACAGTCTGGAACTTCATTAAAAATAAAGTTCATCAAATAAAATGTATTGTTTGGTTTATGCGTGGACCTGTTTGACGCTCTCCTCATTTACCTACTATTCGGTGGGCGGGGCTAAACAGGCAGTGATGTCGAAGCAGCCGTTGATCTTCTGTTTAGCCAAGTATTACGTCATAAAGTGGCACATTCCACAACCTGTCGTTTTGACAGACTGGCTTCAAAATAAGCTGTTTTTAGGCTAACAAGAAAGTTTTGAGTTCTAAAAACTTACAGAATGTTTTTATAGAACAATGACCTCTTATATGTCAAAAGATCATTTTGATTTATATGTCATTTGATCATTTTGATCATTTTGATCATTTTGATTTTAATAAACGTATCACTTTCACTTTTTTCACTTTCATTTCTCAGTTCATGACCCCTTTAAAGTTAGCTTCCCTTACGAAAAAGAAGTTTATTCAAGTGTGCTATTAGTATACTTCTTTTAAACTAAAAATAGGAAAGTATACTTTCAGTCTACTTTTTATGTACTTCTCAGAAATATACTTAAAATGACATTTAAGTATACTTGACTTATAAAAAGTCAATTTATTTGAGCAATACTTGTGGTCCGAGAATGTTTTCATTGTTATGCGGTAGGGGGCGCTATTACAGATCTTCTGTACAGAATTTCCAAAACATGGAAACAGCGAAGAAGAAACCGAAAAATGTTTCCACATGTAATCTAACATTATCATCAGACATAAAACCGCATCAAAACTGTGTAACTTTATGGAATAAAATGTCAATCCATGAAGAGGTAATAATGACTGGGGAGTTATTCAACTCCATATACATTTTGATTATCATTCTGAATCCAATTTATACTCTTTTTTTTTCAGTTTTTTGTTTAAAATGCTGTTTGTTTATTTATTTATTTATTTATTATTATTATTATTATTATTATTTTATGAAACTTACCCACATTCAAGTGTTTATAAAAAAGAATGCATGAAGCTAGACTAAAATGTTTTTGTTTACAAGCAGATACCCTGTTCTTTCTTTTGATGTTTTGTATGTTCAGATAATCATATAACAAAATATATACACATTAATGAATAGCGACATAGTATACTTAAAATATGATGTAAAGTTCACTTAAAGAAAACTTACAAGTATACTTGCAGTATAAAACCACTAAACTAGAAGTTTACTGAGACTATACTTCAAAGTGTACTAAAAATGCAAGAAGTATTTAATTAGTAAACTATCAGTATACCTATAAATTCACTTTTAGTATAGTTGCAGTACAGAATAAAAACATAGAGGTAAACTAGTTGTGTACTCAAAGTTTACTACTGTTATACTTAATAAACGTATACTTTTAGAAAGTGGGCCAATTTAGTCCCAAGGAGTATTGAAATACAAGTATACTACTAGTACACTGATATTTGTATACTTACTACATAAAGTATACTTAAAAATATACTTGAACTTTACTTAAGTATACTTAATAAAATAAACTTGAAATATACTTCTTTTTGGTAAGGATTAATGACATCACCTCCTAATAAAACCCAATACTGTTTTGTAATGAGAATCCAATAAGGTAAAGCCAATAAAAGCACAGAACAATTAGAGCAGTTCTAACTTAAATTAGGTCAGTTTTAACTTCTTCGCATTTTGTTTTCTAGCGGCAGTCTAAAGGAGGGTGACGTCATAATCACCATTAACGGTCAGAGGATCACGTCAGCCAGTGATGTCAGCACAGCCATCAAGAAAGACGACAGTCTGAGAACAGTGGTACGACGTGGCAATGAAGACGTTATCCTCACAATCATTCCTGAGGAGATTGACCCTTGACCTCCCTCATGCTCACCCATGAGCTGGTTCTCAGACTTTTACTGAGTGTGTGTCCGGAGCCACACTCCTTTTAGAAACCATAGTGAACACTTTTCAGTCCAACCATCATCCAACCTGAATATTGTTCTCAGCTTAGAACAGGAAATGTCTTTTCTCATTTTTTCCCATATCTCGCAAGTCATTTTCTGTTTATTCATTAGTATACCATGTTAGAATGAGCCCTTTGTAAACAGATCAGAATTTAGTGCTGGCTAGTTCACTAACACTACAAAATGTATACAATTTCACTGTTTCAAAACCTAGTGAGCTGCCTACATAGGCAGGATTTTGTGATGAGCAGAATAATTCCATTTAAAATGGTGAATGAAGCAGGTAAATGTTGATTATAATCTTATATTTTATTAATTACTGAAAAGTATCTACCAAAATAATTCAGTGTAATTAAAAAGAATTGTTTTACCCAATTTTATGTGTGTAGTTTATTTTCATGCTTCCCTTACAAAAATTAACTATGGTTTTATTATATTAAAAGTGTAGTAACCATGTTTTTTTGGCAGATTGATTAACCTATCATTTGTGTAACCACAGTTTTACTACAAATACCATGGTTAGATTATGGTTAGTGTAGCAAAACCATGGTTAATTTGTGGTTACCATGGTTTAACTACAATAACCATGGTTTTTTGGTTTTATTTATAGTAAAACCATGGTTCATTTTCGTAAGGGTTAATCTGATAGCACATTTATATTGTGTAATGTCTTTTTGATGTGCACTTTTCATCTTGTTTCATCTGCAATACATCTATCTCTGAAATGTTTCCTGTCAGATGTTAAAAATGTCTTTGTCTTTAAGATGTTTATGATTTAGAATGTATGAAAACAGATGTCTTGGAGCTATACGTGTGCTATCTGGGTAGATTATTATGCTGTTAGCATAGCAAAATGCTAACGGCTAACTACTGAAATCATTTGTGATTCGCCCGTGAAGGAAACCAGTCATGTATGAGGTTACACAGCGGGTAGTTCACTAGGTTTTGGAACAGACCTTATATTTCATCCTTACGTATACATCAGCATCATGAAATTTTGTTGTCTGTATTCAGCTTTCTTCATATTTTTTATATATACACTCAGATCTCAGACTTGACATTATTTGAAAAAGAATTGTGGGCCATTACAGGATGACTATTATCTTGGAATACCTTCTCTTCCTTAAATGTTTGTGTGTCTGTTTGTCAGACGGCAATTTCAGAAACGAAATTAAAAAAGGTTAACGTTTTTAAACCGTTTTAGTGTCATACTGTTTGATTTCATAATCATCTAATGCATTTTTAAGGTCGATTAGAGTGATACAATACTAGATTGAACCAGCAATAAACCATCTAGCAGTAATATTGAGGAAGTGAGTGCCCAGAATTCCTCTATTAACAATTCTTGACAGTTTATTAGAGGTTTTAATAGAGGTCCTGCTGTGTAAATCTGGTCTCTTTGATCCATTCTTTACCAATTTGTCATGGCTGTACCGAAATGAATTTCAATATTCTGTCATGACTAGATGTCATGCTTGATTTCATATTAAGTTAACATCTTTTCTTATAGCATTAATGATTCATAATGTTTCATCAATTACATATCAGACCCATTCTTCTTCAACGTCTGCTTCAACTCACAAGCCTAAAACAGTGTGGACAGCAAGGGACACATAAAATTCTCACTGAATTTGAATATTATTGCTCTCATAGAGTTATTATCCAAAATCACGCCAAATTGCTGAGCTCACCGCTGAGTTCTTCTAGTATATATTGGTCACATCTATCACAAATGACCTCAGAACTCACTTAACATGGTTTTCACAGCAATACCTGTTCTTGGATCAATTAACCAATAAGAATTTGCGGTTAGGGTTACACTCTCAGAGAGAGAGAGAGAGAGAGAGAAAAAAAAACTGGGATGGTACCTTTTCAAAAGGTACTAATATATACTATTTAGGTACTAATATGTACACTTTAGGTACAAATATGTACCATTACATTACTAAAATGCACACTTTAGTGATAAATATTTAGGTACAAAGATGTTTGTTTTGAAAGGGTACCATCCCAGTGACAGCTTTTGTATCTTTTTTTTTTTTTCCTGAGACTGTACTGAGATGGTACTGTACTTTCTTCATCATATATCTGTAAAACACATCAAGCCTGGGAAAAAAGGATATACGGAAAACTGTATTACATTTTCAGGATCTGCTGTGATGTGCTGCCCTCATTTGTTGGTTTATTGGAGGCACAATGTGATATGTCTTCAGGCAGGAACAATATACAGTCAAGGCATTATGTAAAAAGTTACAAAAGTCTTACTCAATACGTATCTAAAACAAATTGTACTCAGTATGTCTTTTGGCACACAATTTGCACAAGCAGAGTCTATTCCACTGTTTTGAGTTCATTAGGTAAAACAGGATGTTTTTCGTTGTCACTTTGCAGAATGACTTCAGACTCTGGACTTGAGTAACAGGGCGGGTTTGCAATCATTTCCTCTTTAACATGCTTCGATTGATCTTGGAGAACATTGACTGAATCTTGGGTCGATCTCAGGTCAGAGATGAAATAAAACCTCAGAGATGAAATCAAATCTATCTATCTATCTATCTATCTATATTCTCTTACAAAACTGCATTTTAATTGTAATCAAGTAAAATAAAAAAAGTTTGATGTACCTATTTTGTAACATCTTTTCACTCAAATAGGTGCCCCAGTCTGAAAACCCCTGCCCTAATGAATATAACTGTCTCCAAAAATATTTATGAAAACCTGATTATATTTTTATTCATACATATTTAAACACTTCATATTTAAATACTCTTGATGAACTATTGGTTTGTTACTGAATGAACACAAACTCCACACAAATACTGTGTGATCAGTTAATGAGAAGCTTCAGTTTAGATACCGAAGTGTTTAAGTCAAGGCAACAACACAAAGATCATACATATTGAAGGAGTGAACTTTTTAGAGTCGGGTGGGTGCACTCAAACTAGGGAAGATGTATTTTTGTAGACCACAACCTGGAAATGAGCTAGGATTTTAGCACTTCTGGTTCCATCATCCTTTTTTGGTTAAATGCCTGAAATAAGGTCTGTGGTAAACACGAGCTCAACATATTTTTATGTTTTATTGTACCACATAAAATACATTAGTCATACCCCCCCTTGTGATTTAGTTTTTTCAAAAAGCTTTTGTCTTAAAAAGGTAGTTACTAGCAAGTAGCTAAATGGGACTAGAAGTTGCCAGGGACAATAAACTTCATTACGCCAAACAGGAAAACTCATCTACTCACTAGTCTACTTTCACAGCCTCATGGATTAATTAGTAAGTTGTTTAAGTTGTTTAATTAAACAGTAAGTTCTATGATGGGTTTAGAAAATTAATAGGGTTAAATTTCATTTCAAGCTGCCTTTAAGGCTGTTTACTTGTGCTCAGTCCATGAGCGCTTGCATGAAGTGTTGCAGCAACACGACTTTGTTGATTCAGTTGGGCCGGTTTGGCTCTGGTCCATGGGGATACTGGCGTGGGTGTCTGCACAAAAACAGCCGCTGTTCATCATCGGTACCACCTCCACTGCTGACCCACTTCTCTGTGGTTACAAAACCCCTTCTGAAGTGGACGTCTCTGTCGGTCATAAGACAACAACAGCTCACTGTTTGAACAAATCTACTCATTGAACATCACTGTGGTGTAGACAGGAGACACTCATGTCAATCTGGGTTGAGTTACATGACAAGGCCAGGGTCAAAATGCCAACATGGTCACGGTGGAAAGTTACTCAAAGGGGTCAAAACTGTTACTTTGTAGTGCTTTTGTTTAATTTTCTCATTGATTTATGCTGAGTTTCTTTTAGTGTGGAGTTTGTTCATTCAGCTGTGTTTTCTTTGCTGTTCCTGAGTGGGGCAACTCTCCTTCATGGTTGATGGGTGACTGCCAAGAACAGCACAAGTTCATGTTCATAGGATGCATGAGAGGGTTGTAGAAAAGGTAGACGTGGTTTTCCGCAATGCAGGCTTTAAGACAACCAAAAGTTTATGAACTACTGGGAAAAGATGAGGTTAATGAGAGATGCCAGAAGAACCATCTTAGGGAAAGTAGAGGTTTACAGACCTGTCACGTAGGAGTTTTCAGTATTATATGACTTTCCATTTAAGTTCTGGGTTCAAAAGTTCACATGAAAATTACCACCAATAAAAAAATAAAAAATAAGTAAAAGTTTCATTTGTCTCTCAAAATGCAAAACATGTTTGTAGTAACACAAAATCAAAGTCTGTGAGGCAAGTGTACTTGAGGGTTTTGAAGCAAAAATATAAAGCTTGTATTTTTGTCAAAGGACTAATTACAAAAATCTGCTATTTGAGCTGTAACATGGTAAAAATTACCCTATTAATGGTGGGAACTTAGTTTAACGAATGTTGCATCCCAGTTCGTCTACTTATACTAAGCCTTAAAAGTATGTACTATTTTGTGAAGAAAATATAGTTACTTTGGAGTTTGTAGCATAAGTTAAGCAAGCTTTGGGACCTCATCATAAAATTTTATGCCTCTGTCGCATCTTCATACACACACCCCACATTCTGTTTATTAAAAATTACACTACTCAAATAATTCTTCTTACTGTACTGGAGGGAATACAAATAGTGCATTGATCTGCCATTTGTGGGTCTTTCATGCTGAAAACTTTTTTTTTTTTTGCTTTTTTTCCCCCACAATTCATTTAAAGCAAACATTTCACTTTGAAAAACTACCAGAAACAACATGGAATTTCTTGGAATTTCTTATCTAATATAATTAGTATGCACATTAGGATATTCCTTGGCTTGTAGGTATTGTTTTCTCTATGTAAATTTTATGGATATTATGTAATAATAAAATATGTAATATGTAATATTATTAATATTATGTAATTTAACATCATGTTTGCATATTGCACAATGTTTTGAGGCATTATACAGTCATGACAGCGGCTAAAATCCTAAGTAAAGTCATTTGATCACAGTATTATCATGTTAAAACATGTAGGGCCAGATTTACCAACAGCTTGCATCAGAGTAAACTCTTCATCGATGTTAAAAACTACTGTCAGGATTTACTAAAGACATGCAGTTGACATGACTGACCTGGCTGCATATGTATTTGTAGAAATTTTCCCATTCAGACACTAAATTTATTCAAGGAGAGTATTTAAATAAATCACGCAATGTAATGTAAGCTTTGATATAGGATAAAAACACGACAAGAGTTTGTCGGATACATCATATTATTCTTTAGTATAAAGATTTTTAATATTGTTTTCTTTTTTTTTTGTCCTTAGTTCTCCAGTATGAACAGTATAAACATATGAACATCATTTACATAAAGGCAATTTACAATGACAAATACCTGATACTTGACACTGTCAGTGCAACCGTCGTTTGTAGCAGCTTTTAGATAAAATAATTTATTATATATAGTATCAACAGTGTTATTAAGAACAATTCCTCAAGTAGTGATTTGTGAAGGTCATCTGATGTTGTATGTGGACTCGTCAAGCTGTTAAATACCACATAAACCACGTCAGTACATTCTCTGCAGACGGACACATGAAGACCAACGATTGCTGTTAAACCGTAAAACATTTCCACACAAAGCAGTCTGCTGGCAAAAGAAAAATGTTACAAATGCTTTGTTATAAAGGGAATTATGTCCCTTTACAGAATAATACAGTTGTCCATGAAGTAAAAGCTCAGGACGGAGATCTCGCTAAAAGTGTTCAGGTTATTATTGTTGTGTTGGAGGATGTTGTTTACTGTTGTTGTTTATGAGAGAGCGCCTGCTGAAGCGTGATCTCCAGTCTCTGCTGAAGAGCATCCAGACGCAAGTCCAGATGTTCCTTTAATCTTCTCTCCATCTCATCCATACGCTTCCCTACAACAGTCTCCAGAATCTTCTCAAACCCTCCACAGCATATATGACACTCCCTGTAATACCAAAAAAAAAAGTATATACAATTAGTGGACAACATAAAGGACACATTAAAGGAATAGTTCACCCAAAAATTTAAATTCTGTCATTAATTACTCAGCTCTTGGATTTCATCAAAAAATATCTTAATTTGTGTTCTGAAGATGATCGAACGAGGGTGAGTAATCAATGACAGAATTTTCATTTTTGGGTGAACTATCCCTTTAAATATATTAGAGTAAGGTCTTAAGAATGATCAAAGCATTCTGCCTGATACAGACACTTTTGAAGCACCTTTGTGCAATTTTGTGAACCGTATATTGCATTATTCTTCAAGAACAAACATTTACAATTCTTCCAGAAATGACTGAGGCATAATATACTTTTTACTGCGCAACATTTAATAAAAACATCATTCCTTGTTATTTCAAAGAAAAATTACTGATATTTTTAAAGAAATCAACTCAAAAGTCCATTCTTTTCGATGAACTTATTGTATTAGTTAAAAAAGTGCCTGAATGATTCATTTGTGAATTGGACTGATCTGATTGCAGCTGTTCTTGAGTCAACATCTCACTCATTCAATGATTCAGAAGTCTCCAGTTAACAAATCACTGAATTGTTCATGTCTGACTCAAAATGTGCAAACAACCAAATGATTCTCAGAGCATCAGTGTGTCTGTGTGATTTATGGCACAAAACGTTACTAATGCAGAATTTTAGTTTATTGATTATTAAATTGAATATTTAGGTCATGACTGTTAGTTGACAAATTTAGCTGTAAAAGAACGAGCTGTTTAAGCCTACTAAAATGATTGAAAGTAGACATGATTTGTGTACTTCTGTTTATAATTCAAGTGTTGCAATGATTCTAGACTCATTTAACTATTAAATAAAAAATGTTGGTTAAATCACCCAACCTTAGCTTGCACGGTTGGTTAGTTGCTTTAAATAAATACATCTCATCTCATTTCATCATACTATTGAATTGAATGAGACTGCAGAGCTTCACTGGTGTAAAAAGTTTTTAGTGAAAAAGGACTTTTGGTCCATTCATCATACAAATCTGTCATACAGCTTCATAAACTTGGAATATAGTGCATTTTCACTGATATAAAACAGAATACTCTGCATTCTTACTTTGCAGACAACTTACTTTGTGTTCCCTGGAAGAAATAAACTAATACAGTCTCAAAAAGTCTTGAGGGAATATTTAAATTTTGCAGTTAACTAATGCTTTATCTTCAGCCCAAAAAGTAATAAAAACCTTATGTGTTTATCAGTATTATTATACATATTCATAGTACTCACACTGTTATCATGATGAGTTGGTTACCACAATCAAACCAAACTGGTGGCTTCAACCACCATGGTAACTGAATGCCTGTTTATCAAAAACCACACATGACTCACACTTACCGTTCTCCATTCTTCTTCCTCTCTGGAGATGTGGCTTCCTCCAGTCGGAGCTGCGTGACCTGACTGCATACGCTCTGCAGCATTGGAAGCAGGTCTGGATTGATCATGCCGGATTCAGAGCTCAGCACGGCAGACATGGCACTGGGTATTTGGTTCTGCTTGCTGGTAGACAGAAGCTGCCCGAAGCCAGATGGTAGATCTGGGCCTGACTCTGCTCCTGCAGAACTAGAAGCCCCACCTCCTCTTGATGGACAGCTCAAAGCTCCTCCTCCCATGAGCAGAGGAATGAATCCATTCAGCATGTCTGATTTATTCTGGATACAACACACACAAAGAACGACTGTTCGTTTGAAAGGAAGCTTTGTACTTTTCTTCCAAATAAACTATTGTCTAAAAAAAACTCTGTTTAAGAGTGAACATGTTATGTGAGAGAATATGCAAAACATAATTTAAATTTGCATATCAAAATAAAAAGAATACTTTCCTTTACTATATTTACACATACACACTGCCAGTCAAAAGTTTGGAATAATTACCATTTTTATTGTTTAAAAAAACAAATAATAATACTACAGTAAAAACAGTACTATTGTGAGACAGTGGTGTTAAAATTTTAAGATTTAAAATTTTGAGGTTTTAATATATTTTAAAAATGTAATTTATTCCTGTGATGTTAGAGCTGAATTGTCAGCAGCCATTATTCTAGTCTTCAGTTTATAATACAGCATATGCTGATTTGCTGCTCAAGAAACACTTCTTAATATTATCAATGTTGAAAACAGTGTTTACTGCTTAATATTTTGTGAAAACTGCCATTCACAAGTTTAGGGTATGTAGATTTAAAACAAAGCAATAATATATACATTCATATGGATAATAAATAATAATAATAATAATAATAAGTAGATAATAATAAATCAATCAGTAAGTGACAGTAAAGACACTATTCTTTTGAACTTTCTATTCATCAAAGAATCCTGAAAAAAGAAGAAAACAAACAATCAACAAAAAAGAACTTTTTATTAATGGAGTACCAATAATAGATAATAACTGAGCACCAAATCAGCATATTAGAATGATTTCTGGAGGATCATGTGACACTGAAAACTGAAGTAATGGCTGCTGAAAATTCAGCTTTGCCTTCACAAGAATAAATTAAATTTTTACAATTTATTACAACAGAAAAGTTGTTTTAAATTATTATTTTAAAATGTAATAATATTTGACAGTATTACTGTTTTTACTGTATTTATCATCATATGACCAAAAAAAAAAGGAGCCTTGGTGAGCATAAGAGATTTTGTTAGAAGAATGAATGAATGAATGAATGAATGAATATATATATATATATATATATATATATATATATATATATATATATATATATATCTCTTAAGTATTCCAAACTTGACAATAACATTAAAAAATAACTAATAATGAATTTATAATAACTATAACATTAACAAATAACAAATAATGAATTTTACAATAAGCCTAGACGTATGAGACACAAGAAAGCCCTTAAATAAAGCTGTTTTATAAGGAGCCGTGGACAAAAATGTCTACAAATTATTGTCAGACACTGCTAGACTGTTACAAGAAACGCCTACAAGAAATTATGTCTGCCAAAGGGGCAAAATCTGCTGAATATACTAGATTTATACAAAAATGGGAGTGGGAATGGAACTTGCTCATGCAAAACTCACCACCACAATGCTTGTGTGCTGTTATGCGTTTGCTAAGGTGTTCTGAGTGATTGTTAGTGTGTTGCTACTGGCTGCTTACAGACACAAGAGATTCTACACTGACAAATTTGCGCAGAGTATATAATATCACATTAAAAAGGCTAAATCAGTGGTGATTCTGCTGTAATAAGAGGCTGGATCCAGACCTTTTGCTGGCACTGCACCAGTTCCATGAGGTTCTGTGCTCCTGGTGAAAGGGTGGTGCCCATCTCCTCCATCATAGTCTGCACACGTTGAAGGTCAATGCCTGGGTCTATACTCGGCCCACCTTGTCTGTCCTTGAGCGTCTCCAGTCCCACATCCAAATGGGCAATAGCCACAGATGAGCGGCCACTGAGAGAGAGCAGCTGTATGGAGACACCACACTGATGCTGAGCCAACAGAGATCAGTTTGTGATTAGAGCCTGGATATTATTTCCAGCTTTCCTTACCTTCACCTCACAAGATGCAACAGGGTTTTCCAGCACCAAGTGACTCCTGTAGAAATGCCTCTTATCTTCAGAACTAAAAAAAAAAAAAAAAAAAAAAAAAAAAAACAGAACCGTCAGCAATAGTCTTTATAAATATTCTACTAAATTCTGAAATAATAATATATTCACTATACCAAGCTTAATCTAATTCAGGTACAGCAGATAAATAGGTTAAAATAAGTATTTATTAAACAACAATTAATAAGAATAATATGTTGTTTATTAAAAATAATACATTTGAATTTCTATCAAAGCCAATTCATTCACTATATATATATATATATATATATATATATATATATATATATATAGGATTTTAATTTTTGACTGTAGCATCTTCATTGAAGTAAGTGTAAAAATAAATAAATAAATAAATACCCATCAGTGTGTGATCTTTGAACTCCTTCTCCACGGCAGGTGCCACAGTATTCTCCAGACAGTGAGTACACTTCAATAGTGCGGGCTTCACTGATGACCTGAAGACTGCTGATCACAGATGCAGAGTTAGGTGTGCACAGAAGCGTGACAACACATGGCGAGCCCTCCTCTGCTCTCTCCAGACAGACAGGGTCACACCTGTGAAAAATGGATGCACAAATATATGAACAACAAGTCACCTGATATTTCATATTCATTTTTTTCTTGACTTAAGATGACAAAAAAAGACCATGTCTTAAAAGTTATAGAAGTATGCACAGATCAAGCAACTTCTACAAGCGAAAACAGTTGCAAACAAATATGTTGGTGGAGACAAGAGGGGATGGCCAGAAGCAACTGTTTAAATTTAAAATGCCTTAATGATGGATTTGTTTCTTACAAACACAGCTTGTCACTTCACAAGACATTAAATGATAGCATGAAGTTGTGTGGATTATTGTGATGTTGTTAATCAGCTGTTCTGACTCTCATTCTGACGGCACCCATTCACTGCAGAGGATCCATCGGTGAACAAGTGATGTAATGCTACATTTCTCCAAATCTGTTCTGAAGTAAATGAATCGTGCTCACCTGTCATTTTCAAACCTGCAGTCATCGTTTGGACAGTTGTCTTGTGTTGTGTTGAGAACATCAGACAGCTGTTTCTGTGAAGAGCACAGCCATGAGCTGCGTGCAGAGATCAGATCTTCACTCGAGGACATCCTGCTAAATGATCTTTTACTGCCAGCCAAAAAACATTCACACACCAGCCGCAATTTGCGCTGGATTAAACCGTGTGCTGTAACACAGGCCAGTTACATTATATACTGTTCACTAAACTCTAACCATCTCAGTTTTGTCGTTCCATAAATTTGCTGTGTGAGGAGTTAAAATACATATTAGCTATAAAGTTCAAAACAAAAACACTCCATTAGCGCACTGCTAGCACTGTTATTCGTTTAATAAAAGCAGTAATACAGTATTCATATAAACAGCACTTAATCTAACAACGTCCATTCACAACAACATCACGTGCTGAATAAACAGCGACGGCTGCTGCTTCAGGACCCACAGAGACACCCATGAATTCGCCTGAGTAAAATACTACGAATCATACGTTATTTTATCACTGTTTTGAACTTTTTGTACTTACCTCCCCCGGCAACTGTTTTATTTGTTGTAATTTATCTTCTTTTTGATGTTATTTCTTGATAAAACGTATGTTGTATGTTATGGTATGCTGTATGTTCTTTGAAAGAAAAGAAAAAAAAAAAAGCTGAGTGGGAAAATAACGTGATTTCATCATTCATCTCATTCACACTTTTGAGAGCGAGAGAGAGAATAAATTAATAAATAAATAAATAATAGTCCTCCAGGTAACAATAAAATACTTTGATCATAAGACAAGTCTCACTGCCTCTGAAGCTCTTATAGAAACACAATAAACTCATTTAGGTGTCATTTTTGTTCAGACAACAGTAAAGTTGCAACGACATCTATTGCTGAAAAGAAAATTGATGTAACAGTTAATAGATTTTTGTTGTAAGATGAAAGAGGTATAACTGTCTGTGGATGTGGATCTATGTTTTGTGACTGTTTTACCCAGTTAAAATTCAATAATAAGAAGAATAAAAATAAAGGTTGGAAAGATGGATTACAATTTTACATTGGTTCCTGACACAGAATGCGGATCCGATCGCCCTAGAGAAATAAACAGTTTGTGTCATTGTGAATATACTTTTTTTATTTTTTATCTCAGAAAGAAACACATTAGAACAAGTAAAAACAGTAAAAATAAATAACTAAATAAATAAATCAAAGTCATGCAGTCATTCATACTGTAATGTCTGAAGAATGACAGACAAAGGACGCTCCGTGTATGCTCGTTTAATTAGAACGCAGAACAACTGTTTACAGACGCACCAGCATAACTAACTCGCTTGTCTCTCTCTTCCGGGTCCTGAACTCCCCGCATTAACACTATCATTGCCGGTGCAAACAAATAACAGTAATTTCCCCATGATTATAAAGTCTGTGCGCTACACTACCCCTCCCTTAAGAGACAACTGTCCCAGTGTCCATAAAAGAACTCAGTAGCGCGCACTACTCTCCGATTGCAAAAGCTCTTCTCCTTCATCCGCACTTATATACGAGCAGCGTCACAGATGTAGTCTTGTAAGAATCTTGGTGGTCTCTGCTGTCGCTGAGGCTGTCCCTCCGCTGCCGTAGCAGGTGAACTAGCCGGGGAATAGGCTTCGTGTGGTGCTGTGCTTGGCTGCGGTACATCCTCCTCTGGGATCTCGTCAGAGCGTTCCATGGCCCTGGGATGGTACGGGGCAAGTCGATCAAGATGGAGCAGTACTGTTCACCGTCGTTGTCCTCCCAGCTTGACCCGGTACACAACATCAGAAATCTTGGCTCGCACCTCACATGGGCCGTGCCAGTGACTGTAGAGCTTCGGAGAGTAGCCCTTTTTCTTTTTAGGGGAGTAAACCCAAACTCTGTCCCCAGCAGCAAAGTCTCTGTTGTTACTGTGGACATCGTACGCCCTTTTCTGCTTGGCTGATGCAGCTCCCTGTCGGTCTCGGGCTGCCTCATGCACTACATGGAGTCTGTTCCGCAGCTTTTGCAAATACTCCAACCCTGGTACCCCAGGAATCTCTGGTTCGGGTGGGGGGCCAAAAACCAATTCCACCGGTGTTCGTAGTTCACGGCCGAACATAAGGGCAGCTGGTGTGCACCCCGTAGACTCTTGAACTGCCGTTCGGTAGGCCCAGAGTATCAGGGGTATGTGTCGGTCCCAGTCACGCTGGTGGTCACTGGTTAAGATGGCTAGCTGGGTGGTCAGGGTACGGTTGAAGCGTTCCACCAGTCCATCACTCTGTGGATGGAGGGGAGTTGTGCGTGTCTTGCGTATCCCCAGGAGTCGACAAACTTCTTGGAACACTTCAGCCTCGAAATTGCACCCCTGATCACTGTGGATCTCGTCCGGGGCTCCGAATCTGCAAAACATCTCTGCCACTAGTTTTTCTGCCGTGGTGGCCGCACTCTGGTCAGGTATGGCGTAGGCCTCCGGCCACTTAGTGAAGTAGTCCATGGCAATTAGGACGTAACGGTTCCCAGCCTCTGAGATTGGGAAGGGCCCCAGGATGTCGACTCCCACACACTCCATGGGAGCCCCAACCAGATACTGTTGCAGTGGAGCATGGGGTCGCTGCGTAGGTCCCTTTTTGGCTGTGCATGCATCACAGCAGTGGACATAGAGCTCGACATCCAGCCGGCATCCCGCCCAATAGAACCGGCTTCTCAATCTCCACAGGGTCTTTGCTACTCCAAAATGGCCGGTCCCCACTGAACCGTGCACTAGACGTAGAACCTGACACCGCAAGGAGTGGGGCACTAGCAGTTGCAGTACGGTGGCCTTGCCGTCGGGTGTCCGCCACTGACGGTAAAGCAGACCATCGTGGAGGGTAAGGGTGGCCCACTGGGAGTAGTAGGCTTTCACTTCCGGACCAAGCGCCATCATCTCCTGCCGCTCTGGCCGCCGACCTGCACCCAGCCACTCGTGTAGTATCTTTAGGGCAGGATCTGCTTCCTGCTGCCGCCGCAACTCCTGAGGTTCCAGAGGGTCACAGGCCCCCTCCCCTCCATCTACCTGCCGCACTATCACTTCGTCTGCGGCCTTTTCCCGCTCTTCCTGCTTCCGACAATTTTGGCAGTCGACCTCCTCGCAGGGGCGGCGGGACAGGGCATCCGCATTCCCGTACTGCCGACCAGCCCGGTGCTGCACCTCAAAATCATAGTCTTGAAGAATCTCCAGCCACCGAGCCACCTGACCCTCGGGGTTTCGGAAATTTAACAGCCAGGTGATGGATACATGGTCTGTCCGCAGCTGGAACCTCCTTCCATACAGGTACGGCCGGAAGTGATGAAGTGCCAACACAAATGCTAGTAGCTCTCGGCGGGTAACATAGTAGTTTTTCTCTGCTTTCTTCAGGGCCTGGCTGAAGTATGAAGTTCTCCGTCGTCCCCTTCTTGGGACAACACTGCACCCACACCAACATTGCTGGCATCGGTGTCGATGATGAACGGCCGGCCTGCATCAGGGTATGCCAGTACTGGAGCATTTATCAGTACCTCACGTAAGTGGTTGAAGGCGGCCTCACATGCCTCATCCCAGATGAAGGATCTGCCCTTTTCTGTTAGCTGGTGCAGTGGGCTGGCAATCGTGGAGAAGTTCTGGACAAAGCGCCGGTAGTATGATGCCAGGCCCAAGAAGCTCCGCAGTTCAGTGATGTTCTTTAGTACAGGCCATTTCTTCACTGTCACTACCTTGGCCGGGTCAGTTGCGACTCCAGCAGCACTCACCACATGCCCCAGGTAGACAGTCTCTCTTCGTAGTAAGTGGCACTTTTTGGGATTGAGTCGTAACCCAGCTTGGCGGATGGCAGCAAAGACCACCTGGAGGTGCTGTAGTGCCCCATCAAAGTCTGGCGCATGCACCAACAGGTCGTCCAGATACACTACGCAGCAACGGTGGGACACACCTGCCAGGACCTGCTCCATCAACCGGGAGAAGGTGGCTGGAGCAATACAGAGGCCAAATGGCATTACACAGAACTTCCATAGCACCTGGCCAATGGTGAAGGCAGTCTTTGGTTTGGCCTCCGGAGCCAACTCCACTTGCCAGTACCCACTCCGGAGGTCAAGGGAGCTAAACCAACTAGACCCTACGATATAGTCCAAGGTGTCGTCGATTCGTGGTAATGGGTAAGAGTCTTTTCTTGTGACCGCGTTTAAGCGACGATAGTCCACGCAAAACCCCCAGGAGGAGTCCTTCTTTTTGACGAGCACAGCTGGGGTTGCCCAAGGGCTGTTAGATGGCTCAATTACCCCAGTCTTTTCCATCTCCTGGATCTTTTGCTCTGCTGCGGTCTGTTTGGCCAGTGCTAACCGGTGTGGATGCAAACGGATGGGAGGAGCTGCGCCGGTATCAATGTCGTGCTGTACTAGCCTCGTTCGTCAACAGTCCTCATCGCGTGCGGCAAAGATGTCCTGGTTGCGGGCAAGCACTTCCTGCAACTGTTGATGCTGAGTGGGGGTAAGTCCTTCACTGCTTCGTTGCCACAACTCTTCAACGGCCTGTAAAGTTTCTTTTGACGGGAAGGGTACTGGTACTGTGAACTGGGTCGGCATAGTGCTGACATTCCTGAGGTTAACTTTCAACGTGAGTGGTGGACTATTCTGCCCAGTTGCTTGCCCCCTTGCTGGGACCAAGGGCACATCATCCGCCCTTTGGCCTTTCTTTAGAGGAATGACTTCCTGACCAATTTGCAGGTAAGACCCAGCTACGTTTATGCAGGCCCCACTCAGCGTCAAAAAGTCTAGTCCCATAATACAAGCATCTTCTATGTCCGCCAACCAAAACTCATGGACGAAAACACTCGTGCCCACTGTCACCTGCAGGCACCTTCCTCCTTTAAGGGCCACCCGCTCCCCAGTTGCCGTTCTCATCTGCATCGTAGCGGCTGACCACCCAGTTGGCATTGACCCTTCCGTTTCAGGCAGGGTTCCTGGACGGACAATGGAAATAGTGGACCCCGTATCAATGAGGGCTCTGCTGGCATGCCCGTTTAGAACACAGTACACGTACAAACCCTGGGTGTGACCTACTAGTGAACATTTCCCATGGAGGGGTGTAGACTGAGGTGGGAGCGGCCGTCCCTCCACCCGACCGCTCACTCCTAGTTTTCCGGAACCTCAGACTTGCGGGGCAAAGGTGCAGGGGCGGGACAATCACGGGCCACATGCCCCACCTCCCCACAATGGTAACACGGGTCCCATCGAGTAGAGCGCCTTCGCCGGTTCAGGGGCTGCTCCCTGCCCTCCTCTTGATGCATAAGATCACTCAGTGCAGTGCAGTGGGCTGGCAATCGTGGAGAAGTTCTGGACAAAGCGCCGGTAGTATGATGCCAGGCCCAAGAAGCTCCGCAGTTCAGTGATGTTCTTTAGTACAGGCCATTTCTTCACTGTCACTACCTTGGCCGGGTCAGTTGCGACTCCAGCAGCACTCACCACATGCCCCAGGTAGACAGTCTCTCTTCGTAGTAAGTGGCACTTTTTGGGATTGAGTCGTAACCCAGCTTGGCGGATGGCAGCAAAGACCACCTGGAGGTGCTGTAGTGCCCCATCAAAGTCTGGCGCATGCACCAACAGGTCGTCCAGATACACTACGCAGCAACGGCGGGACACACCTGCCAGGACCTGCTCCATCAACCGGGAGAAGGTGGCTGGAGCAATACAGAGGCCAAATGGCATTACACAGAACTTCCATAGCACCTGGCCAATGGTGAAGGCAGTCTTTGGTTTGGCCTCCGGAGCCAACTCCACTTGCCAGTACCCACTCCGGAGGTCAAGGGAGCTAAACCAACTAGACCCTACGATATAGTCCAAGGTGTCGTCGATTCGTGGTAATGGGTAAGAGTCTTTTCTTGTGACCGCGTTTAAGCGACGATAGTCCACGCAAAACCCCCAGGAGGAGTCCTTCTTTTTGACGAGCACAGCTGGGGTTGCCCAAGGGCTGTTAGATGGCTCAATTACCCCAGTCTTTTCCATCTCCTGGATCTTTTGCTCTGCTGCGGTCTGTTTGGCCAGTGCTAACCGGTGTGGATGCAAACGGATGGGAGGAGCTGCGCCGGTATCAATGTCGTGCTGTACTAGCCTCGTTCGTCAACAGTCCTCATCGCGTGCGGCAAAGATGTCCTGGTTGCGGGCAAGCACTTCCTGCAACTGTTGATGCTGAGTGGGGGTAAGTCCTTCACTGCTTCGTTGCCACAACTCTTCAACGGCCTGTAAAGTTTCTTTTGACGGGAAGGGTACTGGTACTGTGAACTGGGTCGGCATAGTGCTGACATTCCTGAGGTTAACTTTCAACGTGAGTGGTGGACTATTCTGCCCAGTTGCTTGCCCCCTTGCTGGGACCAAGGGCACATCATCCGCCCTTTGGCCTTTCTTTAGAGGAATGACTTCCTGACCAATTTGCAGGTAAGACCCAGCTACGTTTATGCAGGCCCCACTCAGCGTCAAAAAGTCTAGTCCCATAATACAAGCATCTTCTATGTCCGCCAACCAAAACTCATGGACGAAAACACTCGTGCCCACTGTCACCTGCAGGCACCTTCCTCCTTTAAGGGCCACCCGCTCCCCAGTTGCCGTTCTCATCTGCATCGTAGCGGCTGACCACCCAGTTGGCATTGACCCTTCCGTTTCAGGCAGGGTTCCTGGACGGACAATGGAAATAGTGGACCCCGTATCAATGAGGGCTCTGCTGGCATGCCCGTTTAGAACACAGTACACGTACAAACCCTGGGTGTGACCTACTAGTGAACATTTCCCATGGAGGGGTGTAGACTGAGGTGGGAGCGGCCGTCCCTCCACCCGACCGCTCACTCCTAGTTTTCCGGAACCTCAGACTTGCGGGGCAAAGGTGCAGGGGCGGGACAATCACGGGCCACATGCCCCACCTCCCCACAATGGTAACACGGGTCCCATCGAGTAGAGCGCCTTCGCCGGTTCAGGGGCTGCTCCCTGCCCTCCTCTTGATGCATAAGATCACTCATATGACATATCCCATCAGAATCGTTGACATCAACATGCTCAGCTTGGTGTACTCGGGCAGCGGGGTGATAAAAGGGGGCCGCTGCTCGGGCTGTCAGAAATACAGACTCCGCTCGCTCTGCCTCTGCCAGTGCTTGAGTCAGTGTTCGGGGGTAAGATAAACGAACATGCTGTCTCAGCTTCTCTGGAAGCAGGGCTTACAGAAATCCATGGAGAGCCAGCTCCTCCTGTGCAGCTTCAGCGCACTGTGGGTATCCTCGCCGCACATAGAACCGCGCATCGGCGGCCAAAGCTCCCAGACTCTCCCCTTCCTTCCTCCGTCTACCCGCCAGCTGCTCCCGTCTTTGCTCTGCCATCTGCCGCACCCCGAACCGCTGTTCAAGTGCCCCTGTAAGAATGTCATAGTCTCTTTGCTCTGCTGGGGTGAGATCAAGCAGCACTTGTAATGCTGGTCTTTCCAGTGCAAGTGCCAGCTGAGCCGCTGAATCCTCTTTACTCCATCCAGCCCGCCAGGCTGCCAGCTGCACTTGCGCAAAATAGGGCTCAGGTGGCACAGATCCGTCATCTCTGGGCAGCTTAACATTCACCTGCGCTGGGCCAGACTCAACCCTATTCACCTCCCTTACCTGTATGGGAGGATGGCACTTCCTCAACAACTCAAAACCAGCATGTGTACTTCCGCCGGCTGAAGCATCATCTTCATCCTGGTTCACATCCAGCCCGCACGGATCTCGCGTTTTCATCACGGAAAAGATCGCGGCATTCTCGCGGGCGGGTAGCTCGTGCACTGGCTCCAGCCACTTCTCTCGCTCCCAACGCGGGTGTCCACATCCTGGCGGGCGCGGGGTTTTCCCCGCCGCGGCTCCGCACTTAGTCTCGCATCTCCTCCTCAATACAATCATTTTACAATCATAAACGTTACAACTTATTTATGAATTTTTCTATAAGATTGGATATTTTTTAAAGATTTTCTATTGGAGGAGATTCTTTGAAGTGATGAGAAAAGTAAAAGTAAATCAGAAGCGAATAATTCACAATTAGGTTTAAAGTTAAGGCTATCCGAAATACCATCAGGTGCAACATTAAAAAATAAAACAGTACTTTATTAGGCCAAGGTCATTTCAGTTAATTATTTTAAGGGTTTTGTGTCTAGATAGGCCTATAATCATAGTTTTCATAGATTGAGTTCAACTTTTTGAACAGTTACTTAATATTCATACTCAAAGATACTGTAGTTTACATGTATTTATTTATTTATTTATTTCACACGCATGTTTATTTAGGCTACTTTATAAATTGCGTATGAAATAAATCAGCCAATATGTTTATATATACCCCCTCTTTATCTATGAATCTAAAATCTGTAAAGAGCTCTGAATGAAGAGTCATGCGGGCCAAAAAGAGAATAATAAGAATGTCGCTCCACCTGTCTGACTGCTCGTGCACGCCCCTCGCGCGCGCTCACCTGAGATCAAGCGTCAGTTCTGAGAAACATCATGGCGCGACACTTTTATATCTCCATTCTCATTATTACAAACTTCGCGATTTGCCCAGGTAAGACAAATTCACTCATTTATGTCTTATGTTTTCATACTCAGGACTTCATTTACACACAACGGAGGAAGACATACAAGGAATCGTCGTGTTTCACCAACAACAAACTACTGTAAAAGTCTCTATTGTATTGTATTAATCATACAGGGAAAATAACTTATTTACATATAGTTTTAAACTTAATCTAACCAGGATTAATATCATATTATTAGAGTTTTTGTTTTGTTTAAAAATAGCTCTGTTGATATCGTTTATAACCAAACCAATGTAGCCCAATAACTAGCTACATGAAATCACAAAAATGGTATAAACATATAGATACAGATAGAAACGTAGATATCTGTTAACATAGGCATAGATATAGAAAATATGTATATGTAATCAATATAGAGCTCGCTCCTGAAAATGATCACACTCCTATATAATTAGTCATTCAGACATTATTTCAGTTGTATTTATTTGCTTCTTCTTTTATATGCTTTCATAGTTCAGACCACAGACCAGACTTCATATGTGAAGAAGTATGATGTGGTCAAACCTCAGCTGCTTCATGAGCGCTGGAAGAGGCATGCAGACCCTTCACACTCACCTGCACAGGTATAAAGACTATTAACAGTGTCTGAAAGTAAGTTCAAGAGGTTTTTTTTTTTTTTCTCCATAGTTGAAAATGATGTGTCTGATTTCAGGATAGACATGCTGATAGCATTACATACTCGGTCAGGATTGATGGTCATGAACATATACTGCATCTGACAAAGAACACGTAAGAACTTTAGAAGGGGTTTGGCTGAAATATTCAGTCTTGTTTAATGATTGAAAATTGTAATTTGATATCTTATTCTCCCAGAGACTTTTTATCGAAGGACTTTGTTGTGTTGTCTCATGATGTACAGGAGAAAGGGAAAGCATGCACAGAAAAACTGGTGAGAATTGTTTTTCTGATTTATTAGAGATATAAAAGAGGTACTGTCCACCACAGACTTTTCATGTTTCAGAATGAAGAAATTGTATGTTAAAAATACATTAAAGTCAGTGGACGTTAGTCATCTAGCCTTGAAAACAATCTAGTCATGTGGTCTTCTTCCAGGAGCTTTGTCATTATCAAGGACATGTGGAGGGTTATGAAGACTCTCTCGTAGCTCTTAGCACCTGTGAAGGTCTCAGGTAAACATGTTGCTTACACTTTCAGTGCCTAAAATGCAGTCTGACTTGTTAGTTGGGTGCCGTGTCGTCTTTAAAAAAAAAACTGAATTATTGAAAGTTATTTCTGTGCTAGCAAGGCAGCTCTGTATTAAAATTCATCTTCTTGCATTTCTTCTCCACAATTTTCACAATTGCATCTCACAATTGCAAAAGCATGGATTGTTTTAAAACCGGTTTCCTGAACACTCCCTCTGTCTGTCATTGGTCAGACTGATTAATAGCTGAGCCAGAAATTAACATTCAGTCATTCAAACAGACAAAGCAATGTTATGAAACACATATACCTGCATATAGAAAGTGTTTCTGAACATCCCAAAAATATCCAGCTTTAACCTGCAGGCTCCATTTAAATGCATTTTGCCGTTGGTCTTCCTTATTAAATTTACAGTATTTGCATACCGAATGGATTTTTCTGTTTTTTTTTTTTGTTGTTTGTTTGTTTGTGTTTGTTTTTAATACATCTAACAATCTAGCTGCATCTACAATGCAAACAGATCATTGCATTTTGTGTTGATCCTTGTGTATAACCTAAAATCTAAGCTTTCCATTAACACTAGTCTTTGTTTTGTTGTCCAAACACTGATATTTCTTTTCTAGAAGTTAGTTAGAAATTTGAAAGGCATTTTGCACCTCTAAGTTAAATATGACCTCTATTAAATATTAATCCTTTTGTTTTGTTGGAAGTGACTGTACAGCACTTAATGGGCTGGTTTCAAAGACAGGGCTTAGACTAAGCCAGAGTTCAATTAGGACATTAAAGTATTTTTTATAAACATAGCTTAGAAAAAACATTACTGGTGTGCATCTTGAGACAAAACAAGGGCACTGACATATTTCAAGATCAATCAGTGCAAGTTTCTTTCAGTTCAAACGGCTCAGACTTACATTTTAGTCTGGGACTAGGCTTAAGCCTTGTCTGTGAAACCGGGGGAATGTATTTTTGTTCACAATATTGTATGATAAGAATAATTCCAAAATTAACCAGACATTTTCCCTGTAAATTATTTTAATATGATCATCTGACCTATTAAGATAAAGTTGTTTCTGTGTGTAGATATAAAAATTCAATTAACCAATCTAAACAAATAACTGACAAAAGTGTACTTCAACAGTGTGTAAACCAGTCTATAGCAAGTGAAAATAAAAGTGTTTTTATTGAACTTCGTTTTAGTAGTTAGATGCCATTTGTAGTAAAGAGGCCATCACACTACACTTTTCATTCCATTGACTTCCATATATGCGCATACTAATGCGGGAGACAGGAAGTGCAAGCTCATGCAAATTTTACTGCATTCCAGAGTTTGGTGAACTCTGACCTGTGAATTTGTGTCAAGTGAAGGTGTGTGACAAATAAAAGATCTATGTGTCATGGCATGACCTCTTAGCTGGGTTTAAATCTGCAGAATTGCAATAAAGTGGAGTAGATTTTTTTTTTAACATTTTTGTTGTATTATATGTTGAATTATGCTTTAAAAAAAAGATCCCACAGAGTTTGACGTCATATTATGACCATTGGTCAATGTCTGTGGCTTAAGTGTGAATAGTGTTAGATGCCATTTATGCTCAGTGCAAGTAGTGGCAGACACTGTTTGCACCTCAATGTAATGTACTTTCTATAACAATATGCAATAATAACAACATATTCAGTGAATATGATTGTATTTAGTAAAATTATAAATGAATGATACCTTATTGGGAATCATATACTACATGCATGGTCACATTTGCAAAACTTTCGGTGATATTTCACAGGCAAAATGTATAAAACATAGCTCACACAGAAGTCAGCTTCAGACTAAGCAGCTTTCTGTTGTTGAACACATTGTATTCGTATGGCCAATTCGAACACTAAATCTGCGTTGTCTGAATTTGTACATGTACGGCATCTTTATTCTCCATGCCACTGCTCCTGTTATCAGACAGGTTTCTTAGTTTGTCTTGCTCAGCCAGACAGTGGTTGGCAGAGCTAGTGTAAATAGCCTTTGCCAACAAGATTAAGATTATTTGCTCTGAGTGTAAATAGACACTCTGTTAAATACATCACTTCTCATAAGAGTAGCAAAAGTCCTATCAACCTGTTACAGTATTAATGTTTTCTGAGCTACAAAAGGGCTTCTAGGTCAAACATTAAGTTGTAACCATTGTACACTGTGTTTCAGGGGGATCATTCTCATTGGTAATAACAGCTATGGGCTGGAACCCATCTTGCATTCCAAAGCCAATGAACACCTCCTCTTCCTGTTGAAGGACAGTCAGTCAGAGCCATTTGTATGTGGACTGGCCAATGAAACGTCTTCCAGCGAGGACCACTCTCATTACGCTGACATGTCCATTTTTTTACGGGTTGGAAAATATGTCTTGTTATATCAACAAATTTATGTTGCACAAACACATTTGACATATCATTTAATCTACTAAATCTGCAGAAAAAACGCAACTTACCTCAGACCAAATATGTGGAGTTGGTGTTAGTAGTGGACAACCAAAGGGTGAGTTTTAGCCATTAGAAGTAAGTGTTTTGGGATCATTGTGTAGTTCTGACAGGTGTGTTTATCTGTCCTCAGTTCGTCTTTAAGAACAGGGATACAACTGCCGTGCGTAACGAGATGGTCCAGTTGGCTAACTTGCTGGATACGGTAAGAATTATAGCTTCAGATAAGGTTATTGTTAGGATAAGCCCAACCCTAACCTCAGTCAATAATGTGTTAAGACTGTTGTAATGTATGTCTGGGCAGTTCTTATCATGACTGATGTATGAAATATTTGTGGCTAATTTGGTTTCACCCCAGTACTACAAACAGCTGAATATCCGGATAGCACTGATTGGCTTGAAGATTTTTGACAAGGAGAACCCCTTCAGTGTGGATGGCAATCCTGGGGAAGTGTTGGGCAGGTTTGTGCAGTGGAGAAAGACAGAACTGTTACCTCAACTTAGGCATGACGTGGGACAGCTTATTGTGTAAGTACTCCATCACATCCTGTGGGTTTGGTTTTTCAGTCTTTAGTTTGTATTGTTGTCTAGTTCTTGTTTCTGATTTCCTGATTGTTTTCACCTAACCAATTCAAGGATCCAGCAGCTCAACTTTTAGGCCTGACATAATTAGCTACTTGAGAGTGTTTATGCGACAGGACCAAAGTGCGAAGGTGCTCTTAATGAACACTACATCTACACTATCTATAATACTGCATCTTAGCTGTATATTTGGCTAAGCAAATCCCAGGCATTCATCATGTTTAGGAACTCAGGTGCCTCAAAATCTCAAGAAAATATTTTAGTTTAAGTTAAATTAGTTAGATATTACATTACAAATAATTTGGCAGTAAAATGTAAAGTGTTGCACATTTTAGTGGTATAGAGATGAGAATGTGTTTTTGTAAAACACATGCAGCTGCTTATTTATCACTTAATGAGCAACAGAAGTTTATTTGTGCCAAGTAATGAATCAAAATGTGTAAATAAAAATCTGGAAAAACTTTACTTGCAAATGTGTCCATTGGGTAATTAAAAGTTCTACACACACTTGCAGTCTTTATGTCCACTTGAACACAAATACAGGAAATGCATTATGCAAGTAGACAAGTAGTCAAGGACAAAGATTGCAAATGTGGGTAATGGGACAGCCCTTATGCAAATATGCTCACTGCCCAACTATAAAACAGTAAATGAAAACAACAGTAGTATGTCTGAATTCATAGTATTTCTAAAAGTACCCGAATGGCCTATTGCTGTACAGTACTTACAGTGAGGTTCTGCATTGCTCATCCAAAGGACTCTTACTGTCCCATGAAGCCACAGGAGAGGTTTGTGAATGGCAGTCTTGCAACCCAAATGACGCTGGTAGATCACATGACAATTACAACAAGATGAATGTTGTAAATCCGGATTACATTCATACTACAAACAATCATACTGTAATAGACCATACTTTTATAGCTTACAAAGTACTTCAGTAATTCAAAAGAAGTACTTATTCAGAGAGTATATGATTTTGGATGAAGCCAGGGTGAGAATGATCAGGGAAGAGGAAACAGAAAATAGACAACACTATGAGTTCTATTATTGTTAAAGTTGTGGTGTGGTGCTGTTCTTTAAAATTAGAATGCTTTTCTTTAGTTTTAGATATCTAAATAGTTATCTTCTTGATGTAATGGGCCTTTAGCAAAAATACTCAAAATCTTCAAATTACATTTACAGTTGGAGAATGAAGTCTTTACCATTTCATTTAATCTGTCTTGGTCCTCAAAGATGACACCAGATGTCATTGATATCAGACCTGTGTATGTTCTGAGTAACACGATCTGTGTGTCTGTTTCTTAAAGAGGCCGTTCAGGAGCGTACACTGGAGGTGTGCTCGGCATGGCCTTCGTAGGGACTGTGTGCTCTGCGAACAGCGGTGGAGGAATCAATGTGGTTAGAACATTTTTATTGCATCAGTCATTTTGATTTTAATACAAATACTAATAAAACTTGACTATATTAGAATGCTCTTAAGTATTCTGAAGACTTCAGGGCTGATTGTTTTCTGAAAGCTGTAATCTAAAACCTGCATGATTTATTGATGGAAAGGTGTGTTTGTGAACTGGCTGCCTGAAGGAAGACAAGCAATGATTAATTATGTTAAAATGTGACCATATCAAGTCTGTATTTGTTTCTTTTAATTGTTTTAATTTCTGTGCTGCCGCATACCTGCTGCAAATACATTTAGATGCATATAACAGATGCAGGAAATGAACTCTGTCATGTTCTTTTTTGCTTTTCACTGTTATATCATTACAGTTTGGTCACAACAATCTGCAGTCGTTCTCTACGGTGATTGCTCACGAGCTGGGCCATAACCTGGGCATGAGTCATGACATCACGGGCTGCAACTGTGAGAGCTGTATCATGGCACCCACTGCTGGGTCAGTGGCATGCTGTTGTTTCATAATTATCATATCATATATCATTTTATTTTATTTTATTTATTGTGTTTATTGTATTTTATTTTATTTTATTTTATTTTATTTTATTTTGTTTTGTTTTTGTTTTGTTTTGTTTTTGAGGGAAATTACCTTTAAGTTTTTTAACTTAACTTAAATACTTGTTAAAAGGCATTATAAATAAAATACTAATGGACGTCCTTGATATACAAAATAGTTTTCTGATTTGAAACTGATTTTGAAAATACACATTTTACTAATTGATTTGATGTTGTTTTCCCAAATAATAATAAATAATAACAAACAGTAAAAGAAATTGCATATTTTTAAAAAATAAATATTAAATAATTTAATATAGAAAATAAAATTAATATATTTATTATATTGAATATAATATATTATAATAAACATTTTAATATAAATAATTACATATAATATAAAGAAAATGATTGTTAAAATTGTGTTAAAAATAAAGACTTAAAATGCAAATCATGTAAATAAACTTTTAATGTGATAGTGGTAACTCAACATGAAATATAATTTTTTGTGACTTACTGATTACACATTTCTAGTCTAATTCTTCCAAGGTCATTATTAAAAAATGTTTTTGCCTTTTTAATCTCAGCAAAATTTGGGTAATACTTTGATTTAGGGACTAATTCTTACTATTATCTAGTGGCATATTAGCATGCAAATTTCTAGCATTTTGGCTGTTAGTTTAGTACTTAAAAGCGCACATTAATGCCTTATTTTGCATGACTGTATTTTAGATCCTAAACTTAACAGCTATCTTACTAACTATTAGCAGCAAATTAGGAGTTTATTGAGGCAAAAGTCATAGGAAAAGTAAGAATTGGTCCTAAAGTGTGACCAAAATTAGTTTTTCAACAAAAATCCTTCTCAGCTGACCTCAATTCCACAAGTACAGTGTTATTTTTTTGGTTGAATATCTTGTTGGACTGAGAAATACATCTGATTATGAGAGTAAAATAAGTGTAGAACATTTCATGTTGACCTCAATTAGAGAAAACTGGAGGCTTGTACGAAAACCTTCCTGCTGTCCTTGATGTATTTGATGTTGTGTATTGGTGTGAACACAGAGGAGCGACTAGATTCAGTGACTGCAGTGAGAAAGCTTTCGAGAGGTTGATTCAGAGAGGTGGAGGGGCGTGTTTGAGGAACCCGCCATCTCAAGACAACATCATCTCCGTGCCCAGGTGTGGGAATGGCATTCTAGAGAGTGGAGAGGAGTGCGACTGTGGCACACCGCAAGTATGTTTTAAAACACAGAGGTTTAATTTCCTGTTTAACAGAACACAGTCAAAGCTTCATTCTCAGTAGAAGAATTTCATTTAAACTCCAACTGTACAAACTCCATTTAACTTTTTTTATATTTCCATAGCAATATTGCGATTTGTAATCAATTATATTTCCAGTGTGAGTTTATAAAGTTCTTTAGCTACTGTCAACATGAAATAAAAATGGGTGTTATTTAAAAAAACAAAGTATTTTCATAATAATCAAAATTGATTTATTTGCTCCACTTGGACAGGATATTAAATTCTGATGAATAAAATGATCCTGCTGGATATACACAAGTTAAATGCGCTATGTTTTCTTAATCTGAACTAACTAGTCGTTTTGTTTGTTCAACTGTTTGTTTTATGTTCTGTGATTGTTTAAAACCTAAAGGACAGACAAAGACACCATTAAATCCTTAAAAAAATAGATTTGCTGTATTGCAGTCCAGAGCTTTTCAGTATTGTTGAACTGAATTCAGTGTTGCTTTTGTGCTGCAGGAGTGCAATAATACGTGTTGTGATGCCGCTACATGCACTCTCACTAAGGGCTCGGCCTGTGCCGCAGGAAGCTGCTGTGAAAACTGTCAGGTCAGACCCCTCATCACACATATACACATTGATATAGCCATTTAAATGAGAACATACTAGGTTTTCTACTGTTTTATATAATGAAAATTATGATTACTACAGACTAAGCCAAACGTTTAAGAAATAGTTCACCCAAAAATGAAAATTTGCTGAAAATTTACTCACCCTCAGGCCATCTAAGATGTAGATGTTTCTTCATTGGAACACATTTGGAGAAATTTCGCATTACATCATTTGCTCACCAGTGGATTTTCTGCAGTAAATGGGTGCCATCAAAATGAGAGTCCAAGCTGATAAAAGCATCACAATAATGCACAAGTAATACACATTACTCCAGTCCATTACTTAATGTTAAACCATTGCTTCTGGCCAAAATAAGAGTCCATAAGCCATATAATGTTTCCCCCAGTGAAAAAGTCCATCTTCTGTTGTCCTCTCACATTAAAATACACCAAAGTATTTGTTTAGAACTGTTTTAGACTGTTTCCTTATATAAACAGTGCTATATTTGTCTCCTGATTCACACTAGACCGTCTTTTCACTGGATAAAGCAATATTATGGATAGAGGATTTGTATTTTAGCTGAAAGCAATGGTTTGTCAAGTTAAATACAGTCAAACCAACATTTATTCAGACACCTTCAACATTTCTCACATTATCACAGTTTATTCGCTATAGTTTAGAAAATGGTAATAAAAAATGACAAGAACTGGAGAGTTAAACTGTGTCAGAATAAATTCATCTTGATAATGTCAGATAACTTTGATAGAAGGGGATGTAAAAAAAACAGGGTCAGGTCAAAGTGTCAAATCAAAATTTTGGTCCCAAATTTTTATAAATTTTACTGGTATGAAGAATGTTTGGGTATAATATGTCACAGTTTAATTTATTTTGCTATCCTCACTTACATAAATGAATTCTAGTGTCCTACACCCACTAGTAAAAAAATATATCAAAAATTATATCTGGTGTCTGAATAATTTTTGGTTTGACTGTATATCTTTATGAATTTATTACAAAGCACAGCTTTTTGCTTTAAGACGTTAACTAATGGACTGGAGTCGTGTGTATTATTTGTTGATTATTATGATGCTTTATCAGCTATTTGGACTCTCATTCTGATGGCACCCATTCACTACAGAGGATCCATAGGTGAGCAAGTGATAAAATGATAAATTTCTCCAAATGAGTTTGTGATGAGGACGCAAACTCCTCTACATCTCTATTTTTAGGGGAACAATTCCTTTAACGCTGAATGGAGAAAAAACAAAAAAAACATTGAGTTATTTATTTGGCCTCTATTAATTTCCTTGCACTGCAAAAAAAAATAAATTTCTTAGTCATTTATGAATGTCTTATTGTCCAGTATAAATATCTTGACATCCTTAAATAAGGATAAGGTACATTTATGTGAGAAGCAAAACTGGATTAATATTAATGTGTATGTAAATAACTAACGAACAACTTTAATGAGTTTAATTCTTAAAAAAGTGAATTAACTTTGGTTTATTGTGAGCAGATGAATGTGGCCGGCACACCCTGCAGACCGTCTGTCAACCCGTGTGATCTGCCGGAGTACTGTCGTGGAACATCTCCATTCTGTCCGGCAGATTTCTACATGATTGATGGCCTCCCATGTTCCAATAACGCAGCCTTCTGCTTTGAGGGCCGTTGCCAGACATTTGACTACCAGTGCAAACAGCTTTTTGGCTCAGGTACGTCTTTTTGTTTTAATTTTTATCTCTATATACTGGGTGATCATATGTCACTTTCTGCCTGTCAGTATGCGAACAAAAGTCAAATTTTATACAAAGCTTGTTTTGTATGGTTGAATTCATGTTATAATTTTTTTTTTCTCTGTATCTCTGGCTATTCAGCGGCAACTAAAGCAGATGATAAGTGCTTTAGTCAGATTAATACTCTTGGCAATGCATTTGGGAACTGTGGATACTCTGGGTCTATTCCAAAACCTTGTGAAGTGCAGTGAGTACCTCATATCATTTTCATGTATATGTATATTTTGACACATCGTCATTGTTTGCTTCTAATTGAAAAACATTAGTGTTTTGATGAAAAGTTTAAAATTTATTAACTTTTTATAGTTTATAGTTATTTTTATTTATGAATGTTGAATTGGGAAGATGTGGCTTGCAACGTGCTCTTGTAAAATAACTCCGCTGTCTTGGGTCCTGAGTGAATTTATACTTCCTGTCTTTCCAGAAATGCTATGTGTGGAAAAGTCCAATGCGTATTCGACAGCAACCACCCTCCGCCAGGAGCGACGGTCAGTGTAGTAAAAATAGAGGGAAACACAATCACCTGCATGAATGCTGACTTCAGCATGGGCCCGGATGTGCCAGATCCAGCCTATGTCAAAACTGGCTCAGTCTGCGCTCCTGGAAAGGTTAGAATGGCGAAAACAAGTCATTCGTTTTGTAGGGTTATTGTATTGCTTTAAAGTTTTGATAGCTTACCTGTAGTGGATCATTTCAGACATATTTTAATCAGATCAATTACTTTAATGTTAACAGACAATTAGTTTGAATAACTACAGCACAGATTTGTGATTTTAAGTGGACTCTTGAACCAGCATGGTCACTTGAGCAGTGTCATTTGAACATCTTTAAACAGTGTTGGGGAAAGTTACTTTTAAAATTAATGCATTACAATATTGCATTACTCCATAAAAAAGTAACTAATTGCATTACTTAGTTACTTTTTATGGAAAGTAATGCATTACATTACTTTTGCGTTACTTTTTGTCACCTGGGTTGGGCTTGCTTATTTATTTTTAATAACAGAAAACCCAAAAGTTATATTTTTGGCGACTGTAAAGGCCCTTTCACTCCAAGAGTGAAATTAATAAGACTCAGACTGAAGAAAATTCCTCGGTCTCTGCACTTACTCACAATTTCTTTCAACACAGGGACAGGAAAGGTGTCAGTGAATAAATAGGAAAACAAAGTTACTTGCGTTACTTATTTGAAAAAGTAACTCAGATATTTTCTTGTTAATTTAAAGTAATGCGTTACTTTACTAGTTACTTGAAAAAAAAGTAATCTGATTACGTAACTTGCATTACTTGTAATGTGTTACCCCCAACACTGTTTTTAAAATAAAATGAGAGTATCAAACTCCAAATGGTACATATTTAATCTATAACCTTTAAACAAAGGGTTGAGTCCTGTATTTCTCTCTCTCAGGCGTGTTTGGACTTTACATGTTTGAATTCTTCAATTCTGGATCAGAGTCAGAAATGTGACGCCCAGAGAAACTGCAACAGTAATGGAGTAAGTTACTAACTACATTTTTAAAATCCATATTCCTGGTGTTAATGTGAATGATTCATCAGTGCAGGTCAATCCTTATTACTTTTTAGTCCCACTTACATTTCAGCCCCATGTTTCACTAAATAACCAATTTATCAACCCTAATTGTTTTTCAATGGTGTGGTTTTCTCATAGGTGTGTAATGATCAGTTCCATTGTCATTGTAATAATGGCTGGGCTCCACCCAACTGTGACAGAGCTGGCAGAGGAGGAAGTATCGACAGCGGCCCTGCACAGATCGGTAATGGCACACTCATTCTGTCTCATTCTCTAAATAAACAAAACACACACCAACATGTTTTAATGGTTATATCATCCCTTTGAAACTCTTTCCTCATAGATTACTCCCTGAGAAATGGACTCTTGATCTTCTTTCTTCTGGTGGTGCCAATTTTGGTGGTCTTAATAATCATTTTGCTCTACGTGTTCAAAAGAGACAGTCTCAACCGCTGTAGAAAGCACCGTCCTTCCAAAAACCACAGGTCAATCAATCTTTATGCTATTTCTTTTCCTGCCATTTCAGTCTTGGAACATATGTCTTATGTTTAATCTTTGAAGTTTTATATTGCTTATTTCATTAGTAAACAATGACTACTTTACATGCACATCAATATTCCAATATTAAAGGGTTAGTTCACCCCAAAATGAAATTTATGTCATTAATTACTCACCCTCATGTCGTTCCAAACCCGTAAGACCTTCGTTCATCTTCGGAACACAAATTAAGATATTTTTGATTAAATCTGAGAGCTATCTGACCCTCCATAGACAGCAACGCAACTGAAATGTTCCCAGGTCCAGAAACGTAGTAAATACATCAGTAAAACAAGTCCATGTGACATCAGTGGCTCAGCTTCAGTTTTGCGACGCTACGAGAGTATTTTTTTTTTGCATGAAGAAAACAAAAATAACATAATTTACTCAACCATTCTTCTCCCCCGAGTTACGTCTTCCGCCATTTTAGAGAGTATCACAATACATACGCATGCTTTCCCCTAAGCGTAAACAACGCTTATTACGCAGATTATACGTTCATGCGTGCTTTCCCCCCAAACGTAAATAACGCTGATTACGTCAAATACGTTCTTGGGTACTCTCCAAAATGGCGGAAGATGTAACTCGGGGGAGAAGAATTGTTGAGTAAATTGATATTTTTGTTTTCTTTGCGCAAAAAAACTACTCTCGTAGGATCGCAAAACTGAAGCTGAGCCACTGATGTCACATGGACTGTTTTACTGATGTATTTACTACGTTTCTGGACCTGGGAACGTTGCAGTTGCGTTGCTGTCTATAGAGGGTCAGATAGCTCTCAGATTTAATCAAAAATATCTTAATTTGTCTTCCGAAGATGAACGAAGGTCTTACGGGTTTGGAACGACATGAGGGTGAGTAATTAATGACATAATTTTCATTTTGGGGTGAACTAACCCTTTAAGCAGAATATTCAGAGTATTGAGTCTTATAAACCCACAATCCGATTTTTCTGATTATGTTAGTATAAATTCCAGTTGGAATCTGGAAGGAATTGTGATTCCTAAACTTTTATTTGTGTATTTAACAGATTCCTATATTATAAAAGTGCCTCTCTCAACTCTCAAAATAAATAAAGAAAATGGGGTAATGGCCTGAACAGGGCCACAAAACATTGCTGAAAAAATTGCACCTTATGGTATGTGCAGAAATGTGCCTAGTCAATAGCTAAAAGAGAGCGAGCAGTAATATTTTTAGACCAGCAACCCAAGATTAAAAATTTCTGCTGTTGTAATGACTATAAAACATACACATTAACATTTACCAGTTCTTTCTTTGGGAGGGATAATAACGTTATGCTAACTGTGTCAGACTGGCACAATCTGTACTGAGCCTCAGTTGCATAGAAAGGAGGCATGTTTGAGCTGAAAATCATGATTGACTTCATTTATACATACACATAGCATGAGTTCCTGGTTAAGTTGGATTGCGAGTGGCATGTGAAGAAGGTGCAGGTTTGAAATATTCCAACACGACTGGTGAATTCACCCTGAGACAGTTCATGTCAACAAACACAAACTCAAAAATGTTTGAAAATGTTTGCCAAATCTTCTGACATGAATATTTAGTTTAATATTTTACGACAGGTCAACGAATGCAACAAATGGTCCATCGAATGTGCAGTCAAATGTGGAAGCAAACAGCAACACAGCAAGAGCGTCCACCCCACAACCAATGGCAGAGGTTCAAACCAATGTTATTTTAGTATCACTGATATTCTATTGTAAATATTTTCAATTCGAATTTTTTAATCTTTAAACATTTTAGTGATTTTGTGTTTTTGTTATTTGTAAATTTGTCTATATAATGTTTATTATTTTTTTTTGTTATTAGTTTTAGTTTTTTTTTTAGTATTTAAACTTTAAACAAAAATGAGAAATGTCATCTTGGCAACTTTTTAAATTTTTTATTTCAGTTAAAGTTTATATTATTTCAAGTAACAATTTTGTGTGTGTGGTCTTAGTTAACGATAATAACCCTGTTTTCTGCAGTAAACCACTCACACAATTCATTAAACTTCCAAATTATGAAAAAATACTAACTGCGTTAGCCCTAACCCTGACCTGACCCTACTAATAGAAACAGGGCTACAAATATACTGATAGAAATGAGCTGTTCTGGGCTTTGTGTGTGTAGATAATATAGAGATGTGCCAGAGATTACTGATAAATTCATTATGCCTTGCTTTCATTTTCACAATTCTACTACTGTATGTCCTGATAACACATTGAAGTTACTCTAATGAAACACCCTGGCTAAATAACACTTCATTTAGGATTTTTGAAAGGTTAATAGTAAGTCATCTTCTGCTGATCATCTTTATGATAACTTTGCCCACTTCATTTGTTTATTACAGCCACCTAAACCAGCATATCCAGTGGATACCTCAGTAACTCAACCAAGGTAATGGCACTAGAAATATCAAACCCAACCTAAGTTTTCTATGCTTTCTATTGATTTATTGGTGGTGTTTGCCAAGGCAAGCAATAGACCCCTAATATTAAAGTCCCCATTAAAGTAAAACTGACGTTTAAGCTAGTGTTAAGCTAGCTGTTGGTCACTTGTTCATAGGTACTATTTTCTATATAGTGATTGGCACTATATAGAGGACAGTAAATGATTCAGACTGCTTTTCATTGAAACCTGGTTTCGCGTCAGTGTCACTTAAATCGCTGCAACACACAGTGCGTTCTGGCTCAGAGACCCAATTTGGCACAGACCACAACCTGTATCTAATTGATTTGAATTTAATTGAGTATCAGATACGAATTCATATTGAATTTCGTATCTGACCAGTTTGAATCTAAATTACAGAGAAATCTGTAAATTAGAGCACTGTAGAGGAGATCAAACATCGCAAATGGTTAAACACTCTCAACATTATAAACAACACTGACAAGAAGAGGAGATAATGGCATGCGCCAACATAAATGACACACTTTTCAAACTACACATTATAACTGTTGCTGGACTGTGACATAAATAAAATGTTATTGTTTTTGGAAGGGCATGAGCCTTTGAAATGTCCTAACCTGATTTCTTGTTTCAGTCAGAAATATATTAAAACATTGAGAAAAATTGCGCCTCTTTATGGGGAATTTTAAGTATCAAATTGTCACTACATACATTTTGCCAAATGATTTCTCCACCTAAATTAACTTGAAGTCAAAGCGAGGTCATGTTGATATGATAATAGGCAATAGACAAGATTAGATAAAAATAAAAATGGGGCCGTGGTTTTACATCTTTTGAACGGAAACAGCAGATCTTTGCAATATTCAAATATCAAGTATCACTTTGCAAATATCAGCTCTTGGAAAAGAACACTTAGTACCTAGTAAAGGAGAAGACAAATTTAGAAAACATCCTTGCATTCAAAAAATATTTTTGCTGAGAATAAGTTTCCATCATCCTATAAACATCTTTTAATCAATATGTACCTTTATTTGTCAAATCTTAAGAGAAATTAGTACTTCAATGGAATATGAGTATAAATGGAATGAATAGTGATAAATAATAAAGTATATGAGTAACATAAGACAGTAATATGAATATAATGTGGAGTAACAATAAAAAAAAATCATAATGAATATACTGTATAAATGAATATGAAAAATGTATGAGAATGTTTCCGTCGGGAAAAAAAGGGGACTTTTTTTCTCTCAAATTTTGTTATATCCCTCTTCTCTGACTTTTTTCTGAATTGCAAGATATAAACTCAAAATTGTGAGATATAAACTTGCAAATCTGAAAAAAGAAAAGTAATTTTGCAATTCTGACTGTCTTCTCAGAATTGTGAGTTTATATCTGAGAAAGCAACGTCTGAATTGTGAGACACAAACTCACAGTCTGTGGCAGAAGTGGTGTAGGTATTTTTTAAAAACTTTTTTTTAAATATAAGTACAATGTTATGTACGGTACATTTTATCAAATCATTAATTTCAATGTTAGTACATAGTAATTAAAGAATAGTATTTAAATAGACACAATATAAAGTGGCTCTAAAACATTTAATGGCGAGACACATCTAGCCATATAAATGATCCAAAACGTGGGCCAGTAAACAAAAAAAACTCTGTGCAACACTTGGAATATCCTAGCAAATGCACACCTTAGCAACCACATAGCAGCACCCTTGCGCTGGCAAACACCATTTACTTCAGAAAATGTTGAAAAATCTAGTTCACATGTATTTGAAAAGCCCTTTCTCTCTGTTATTTCACTGGTGTAAAACGTATCATGACTCAACTGACCTGCCTCTCAACCTCACAGACAAGGGCCAGGAGTCCCCAGACCAATCCCACCCAGACAGACCCAAGTACCAGTATGAAGAAGGCGTGATGTTGCACAGTTGCTGATTTTTGTATTATATTCTTACTTGACCCACTTTTCCAAAGAAGTCTGCAGCAAACCACTCTTTGGTTTGGCCAGTCAGAAAATTGCTCTGAATTGTCATCACCTTTTCTAGAATTTAAAACACATGAAGGATCAATGCTGTTCTGAACTGGTCGGGAAAAAGTATATGCTGCTTATAATTTTTTTAAAAAGATGTTTACAGAGATTTATAATTTTCTTTTACTACAGTAAGTGATGACAGTATGACCTCTGACAACATACGAGTTATTAATATTCATTGCCTTTCGAGGAAGAATTCATCTCCCCTAGATTAATCTGCACTGTCATCCTGAGTTCAGTTCAGGGCCGCAAACTAGAAATATGTCCAAAATTTTGCCTATTTAATAACATTCAGAATAAAGGGTCACTGTCTTTTGTTTTTTTTTTTGTTTTTTTTTTGTTTAATGAAATATTCTGTTCTGTTAGTTAGGTTAGCTCTTTTAATTATTTGGATCGAAGTTGTAAAATGTGTAATTTTACCCACAAAATCTCTATTTTATATGTACCATGAATGTCAAAATGAAAATAATAAAGTCTGTTCTATATTTAAACTGTTAATCTCTTGCACTGGTCTTGCTTGCATACTTTATTACCTCAATTACGTTATGCTGGTTACTGTGAAGAAATTTGCTGGATTCATTGAAAGTTCCTTTACCTCTTTTTCATATTATATTCCTGCAGCAGACTGACTGATTTATTGATTGATTAGCTGATTACTTGCAGTAGTTCATAGATTATTAAAAAAATAATACTGTACATTTCAGCCATAATTGACTACCTTTATATTTTTATGCATTGTGTCAAATGTTGTATTTTACATGCTGTATTTATCAGCGATGATTTAAACGAGTGAACATATATTATAAGTAATATGCATCTGTCCGTCTGTGGATGGCATATAGGTCATTGTACGGCGAGTCTGAAGGCTCAGTAATCGCGTTTGGTTGGTCGGAGCAGTCATGTCGGAGCAGGAGTCTCTGAAGAGCTCCAGCGCGAGGAACCGCGGAGGAGTACAGCGAGTGGAGGGCAAACTGAGAGCCAGTGTGGAGAGAGGAGATTATTATGAGGCCCATCAGATGTACCGGACATTATTCTTCAGGTGAGCTTTCTCGTTTATTACAGGAGTAGTAATGACTGGCCGGGGCCCTGTCGCTTCCAGATCTTTCTTGTTGTCAACCGAGCACGTTCCTCGGTTGTGCTGATTGGCCAACTGCTCATCCTGACCCGCCCCTTGAGTCGCATCTTATCTCTGATTGGCTAATCTCGATGTCGTTCATGTCACAATATCAGCGTGAGCCTTGTAGCTACATGCTAATCTGAAGAACAAGGTTGATTATCAATGGGACCATCTGAATAATCTGTCAATTTACTATAATATAAAAACACTTCCCCAAAAAACAATGTTACATAATACGACAGTGAGATAAATCAGGCCATTTCTTAGAATTTAAGCATTTTAACAATAGAGCGTGTAAACCAGCAGAATTGTGAAATTTCACATTTTAAGGTCAACGTCTCTCTAAAATCATCCAATGTATTCAGACAAATGTGATGAAGACACACACACACAAAAAAATAAAAATAAATAAATACATAAATAATCTAAAAAAAACTATACCTGCCATTCATTCTTCCTTTTGTTGACCTGCTGTCTCGTGAGCATCATAGGCTCTCTAGCGGGCCATCATGATTTCAACCTATATAGACAGCGTTTATGTTGGCATTTATAGGCATTAGTTTGTATTTGATGGCCAAACGTCTTTTACTCATTATGTTGAGACAAGCAACATCACCAGCATCAAATATTGCACAGATCAGATTGCAGATATGAAAGTAAATGTCAGGGTGATGCAACTGTAACTAACATCATAATAAAAAAGAAAAAGCCTCATTAAAAGAAAATAACATTTTTGGTAGTCAGACATAATGTTTTATTACCGTTTCATAGGGAAAAAATAACTGCTTATTAATATTTGATAATCACAAGGTGCAATCTACATGAAGGAACGTGCAGAAAAAACAGGAGCCTCAAAAAGTCAAAGGAAAAAAAACAGATAATGCATCCTTTTATAGCAAGGTTAGTTCAGGATGTAAAATGTTGTGTGAAGGAACTCCCTGAAAATTCATGGTATTTGTTATATAAAAAAGACTTTTTACAATATATGTAAAGATATGTGCACAGTCACGTGTTTTCAAGGTATTGCATTTTACTGGATAGTTACATCACTATATTTATAGGGCCAAAAATAAATAAAAAATGTAAATGTTTCAAAGCCAACGTGAATAAAGTATATCTTTTAAAATATACACTTTTTGTGTCCCATGAGGACTGTATGACCGCTATCTCAGCCACAGAAACGTTGTGTTAATAACATGTTGCTTTGGGTGCAGGTACATGTCACAAGCGAAGCATGCAGAGGCCAGAGAATTGATGTACAATGGAGCGTTGCTCTTCTTTAGTTATAATCAGGTATGTGTTCCTCTGTTATCAGTTTAAGTCATTTATCATGTCATGAAATATCTGGTAAACAGGTCAGTTGTTACTGGTTTACGATTATTTTACTTTTTTCCTCTGTAAGATCTCTGCACTAATGTTTGGTTTCTAAACAGCAAAACAGTGCTGCAGATCTGTCTATGCTGGTACTAGAGTCCCTGGAGAAATCTGGGGCCAAAGTAGACGATGAGACACTAGGTGAGTTTATTGAACATTATATTATTGAGGCTGTTGTGCTGGTGATTGTGATTAATTTGGCAAACAGTTAGATGTGTGGTTATATTTAACTTTAGAGCTGAAGAGCTGAATATTCAGAAGGTTTATTCATTTTTAAGCTAAAAAAAAGTGTGTAAATCTTGGTAGCCAATAATGAGTGAATATGAGAGAATTAAGCTGTTAAATGCAGTAGCTTTGCAATATAACTAAGCCATTATTATATATTTTTTTGTTTTTGCACTAGCTCCTTCAAACTTGCTGAAAAGTTTTTTTGTTTTTTATTTGTTGTGTTTTTTTTTTTTTTTGGGTCAGTCGGTGAAACCATCATTTCAACCAACCACCACTGTAGCTACTTTTTATTCAAAATGTTTAATGTATGGACGAAAATAGTAGTTTAAAATAATCATATAATTCAAAACTTAACTGAAACTTTGCTACTGAAGTTCAATTCTGTCGTAACACTCATTTAGTCACGTCATGAAACAAGGAATAGTTGCAAAACTGAATTTATGAAAGTCTATGGGAAATGAAAAGCACATTAAAATCTGTATAATATTGACAATGTTGGTTAACTTCATAATGTCAATAAAATAACACGGAGTATAATAAATATTCAACATTTCCCAACCCTACACAATCTACAATACCTACAATCTGCAGCAATTACATGATAGCCATTTAATTGTGTAATTACATTCTTGGTGTTTATTCTAGAGCATTTGGCTAAACTCTTCAGCCTGATGGACCCAAATTCACCAGAGCGAGTGGCGTTTGTCTCCAGAGCGATCAAGTGGTCATCAGGAGGGTCAGGGAAGTTAGGCCACCCCAAACTACACCAGCTGCTAGCGCTCACATTGTGGAAAGGTAAAAGACACATGAGAATAATCATCCAATAAATGATCAGCTAAAGAAACAATCAGCTGTTTTGAGAATGTGTAACCCGCGTAATTTATTTGTTTGCCTTTAGAGCAAAACTACAGTGAATCACGCTATCATTTCCTGCACTCATCTGATGGAGAGGGCTGTGCACAGATGTTAGTGGAGTATTCATCAGCGCGAGGATTTCATGGAGAGGTGGACATGTTTGTAGCGCAGGCCGTCTTACAGTGAGTTCTAGAGTTTGAAAATTCTATTAGAATTTTTACACCACAATGCAGTTTTAGACTGGTTCTTACGCAAAATACAAAAGATATACAAAAAATAATGTGCAGGCCACTCTGCGATATGGTGTACAGAACTGAATTGAGACTGGGGCTGTCAAGCTCCAAATTGAAAAAATAAATAAAAAATAATTAATTCACTATATTTCATGTCTTCCAAAGTCATACAATAGCTTTGTGTGAGGAACAGACCCAACTTTAAGTTCACAGAAAATCTTGGTTTCTGTTGTTTACTTATGTTCAGATGTGGCATCTGATGTTTCAGGTTTGATGATGTGACATTAGTGCAATATGGCCAGTCGTCATTAGGGTCAAGCCTGATGTGACCTGTCTAACACCATCATATTTCAGAACTACAGCAGAGAGTTCATGTCTATGGTTAAATGCGTAAACTTTGTCCTGCTATGCGCAGTGGTGTATAAAGTACCTGAAAGCCATACTCCAGTAAAAGTACAGATATCTTACCAAAAAATGACTTTGGTAGAAGTTGAAGTCACTGTTTAGAATATTACTTGAGTAAAAGTCTTAAAGTATGTGGTATTTATTGTACTTAAGTACGAAAAGTATTTATTAAATCTTAAACGTACTTAAGTATTGAAAGTAAAAGTACAAGTAAATGCAAAATGGACAAGAAGCAAATAAATATATCTAAAAAAAAAATATTCATACAGCTGAGTAGCAAGATTGTGTTCAGTTTTAACTCTTTCTTCCATTTTGTATTTTTGGATAAGAACAAGAAGCACTTCATCCGGTACTTAGTGTCTTTCATTCCAACATAAGAAAACATTTCTGGAATCTGCATCTAAAATAGCATTTAGATGTATTTATTTACATAGTTTATGTATCTCAGAGAGGACATGGATGCATTTAAACTGCAGTTACAGATGCATAAATAGGCTTAATGTTTTGTTTTTAACATAAAACGTTGAATACTGATATTTGAAATAATTTAAACATGAAAAAAAATAGTCGAAATGTGAAATTAAAACCGCCAATAGGTGACAGCAAGTGACTGTTAATGAGTGAGTCATTGAGATTCAACCGATTCATTCAAACGACTGATTCATTCAGAAACAAAGCATTTGACTGTGTTAATGAGTGAATCACTGAATCATTTATTCAACCGATTCATTCAAAAAGCTGATTCATTCAATAAGTAAACACCGTCCATTGCTCAGAGACGAAAAACAGTGCTGTGATCTTTGTTTGGAACTATCTTCGTTGGCAAAATTGAGCAAAAACCAGCAATATTATGTCTAAAATGTAAGTCTCATTGCTTTACTGAACTTGTATAAAATGATTATTAAATGTGTTCATGCTGATATCTACAGTAAAACAGTACTCTTTGTGTGATATAGATAGATATAGAAGTTAACTGTTAAATTATATAAATATAAAAAGCATACAGAAGCATTTTTGCCGTCTACAATTTAGAATGCCTGGAATTTTGAGTTTTAATAGACTTACAAATCAACGTGTGTGCACTCTGTGTGTGATTTGGTGATATAGCCTAATAATGTCAGATCGCACATCATTACAACAACACTTACCATATTATCGCAGAAGATATACTGTATATCGCAGACCCCAGACTCGACTTGAGTGGAAAATGAAATCATCCGCGGTTGTGCGCGCACTTGTTTGCATGAGCAAAGGTGTTTTTAGGAGTCTAACTTGTAAATGCCAGACCACTGATTCGTCAAACCTGCTTTCCTGCCGTCTGTGTTCTTCTGACTATTTTGTAGTAAGTAACGAATATGTTTCGGGGAAATGTATCGGAGTAAAAGTATACATTTTAATTAGGAAATGTAGTGGAGTAAAAGTAAAAGTTGGCTGAAATATAAAAACTCAAGTAAAGTACAAATACTCCCAAAAGATACTTAAGTACTGTAACGAACTATTATTACTTCGTTATAATACACCACTGGCTATGCGAGACACTTTTCTCCAAAAATACTGAATCCCTATTGAATAATGTCTGGCAAAACGTGTAGTAAAACACTGGCCAATGGCGGTCGAGTGTGCGTAATTGATGGCGGACTCTCTGCATGTATAAAGCAGTGCTGATCACTAATTCTGCCGAATCTTTTCACTGAAGGCAAAGAGGCATAGCATGTCTTAGAAGTTTTTTATGCAATGCCCTCATCTTATGAAAAATTAGTTTACGCAACCTGAGATGTTCCCTTTCAATCACTTGACATTGGATCAATAACTGTCTAGGGAACCATGTCTAATCACGCCGTGTACAGTACAGAACTGGCCTGGCTCAAGAGTGGAGCCGTTGAGAGAAAACCAAGTATGGGTCTCTGCAGAACAGTAAAGGGAGTTACAAGATCAGTGGGCGAGGCCAAAACAGAGGTGCATTTTGGACCGCGTTACCTGATTTGCTCAGGTCACAGTGACTGTTTGTTTTGACATTATATTTAGGTGTAGGGTCAAGTAAGGGCAATCATTTTAGTTGCATAGGAAGCCCTTTAGTATAGATACCAATTCTCACTATTAATTTGTTGCTTATCAGCATGCCTATTATTAACATATTGGCTGTTTATTACTACTTATAAAGCACATATTCTGCATGACCATATTCTACATCCTAAATCCTACCCAATACCTAAATTTACCAACTACCTTACTAACTATTAATAAGCAGCAAATTAGGAGTTTATTGAGGCAAAAGTCATAGTTAATGGCTTGTTAACTACTTGCTTCACCGAAGCCAGAGCCAGTAGTAGCGGTGTATTGAAAGGAAGTACTTTCATTTCAATTTATATGCCATGCTTTCTTTACATCCGTCCAGATGCCGAAAGCTGGTCTGCCATTGGACTACACGCCTGATCCCGTGCTGGACACAGCTGTCATGATTCTCTTTTACTTGGAAATCTGGCCCATGTCCATTTCTTTTTGATAAAAGATGTGCACTGTCCATGGTGCCAGAGCACTGAGGTAGCAGCTATAGTGGTATTACAGTTGAATCTATATATTGCTGCCATAAGGCCCAGTGCCCTTTGAAAACTCTTGAGGATAAGAGAGCTCCCCAGTTCATCAAAAACTTGAGTATTAGAGGCTTTCGCACCGGTGGAACCTTTTACTAGCTCCTTATGGCGAAAGTTTCCTACTTTTTGGCATGTTTGCACCACAGGAACTGTCGACGAATTTAGTTTAAGGAATGCGTTTGGGAGAGAGTAGGTTCTAACCCTGCGTAATAGGAACTACAAGTGATGTAAGTGTGCATTGATTTAGGACTGCACAATTAATAGAATTAAAACCGAAATCACAGTTTGGCCTAATACAATTATGAAATAGCAAAGACTGCACTGTTTAATTAAATAAATATATGCACTGCATGTTTCACAGTAAATGAAATTTGAAGTAAACATATGATAGTCCATATGTTGTTCTCCACTGTACAGAACTGTACATGAGTTTTTTTTCTGCGTTTAAAAAGCATCGCTGTTGGCAGGCTTTTGTCAGTTCCTACTGGCGGTTCAAATGCAACCAAAAAAATGGCCCTAGGGGAACATTTTAGCCCTGGTGGCTAGTTCCTATAACTAAGTTCCTACAACTTCCTGGTGCAAAAGCTCCCATTGTCTTTGAGTTCTCCACTGTAATATGGGATTGAACTCAGGGAGTTCAACTGTATGCCTAAAAAAGGAATGTGCTGGCTGGGTTCCAACACGTTTTTTGGCATATTGACTTTGAACCCCAAAGACTACATTCAGTTGAGCAGCAGAGTCTTGTGCTCACATAAGACTTCACTGGGACATAAATAGGCAGTCATTGAGAGAATTCAAAACACAAACTCTGCTCATTCCCAAAAGGTAGAGAGCAGCATTTACACACTTTGTGAAAGTGTGTGGAGCTAGACACAGCTTGAATGCAAGGACAGTGAATTTGGTTCATTGTTCCATCAAATTCCCTAATCTGTGACAAGGAACCATTGGGACATGAAAATGAGTAACCTTCAGTTCCACTGAAATAAACCAGTCTTTCGGATAAATATGCAAAGATCTTGTTCTTTGGGCCTCTTCTTCAGATGGAGCAAAATCGATGTGAAGAAGCAATACTCTTAAAGAATTGGACTTTGATAGATAGAGAGCCCATCATCATTAGGCATACTTGAACACCAATACCCAGAGTTTTACAATGTGTTTCCAAAGTTACTGATGCAATGTTGAATGAAACAAAAATGAATGGAAACTTAAGTTTGGGTCTGTTTCTCACACAAAGCTGCCATATGAATAGCATATATGAGCTTTTTAATGATGTGTGAACTACTCCTTCAAGGTGTCATCCATTAAGTCCTGTCTTTTAAAGTGAGTTTAAAGGCAATGATTTAAACTAAACTTTATGTAAACATTTTTTGTCATGCTTGTCATAGCCAGCAAATTTATGTTGATTGTTGATTTATTTTTTATGATTGGTATACATCTCTGCATTTTTTCTTGACTGCAGGTTCCTTTGTCTAAAAAACAAGACAAGCGCATTGGTGGTGTTCACTACATACACACAGAAGCACCCGTCTATAGAGAAGGGTCCTCCGTTTGTGCAGCCTCTGCTGAATTTCCTGTGGTTCCTCCTGCTGGCTGTGGACGGGTGAGATACTGTCCTGTATGGCCCTTTGTGCCAATAATTTTGAATCAGAGGTTCTCAACTCTGGCTCTCAGTCCACTTTCTTTCTCCAACTTTGATCAAACACATCTGCCTGTAACTTTACAGTAATCCTGAAGACCTTGACTAGCTTGTTCAGATGTGTTTCTTCAGGATTGGAGCTAAACTTTGCAAGAAAAAGGACCTCGAGGGCCAGAGTTGAGAACCAAAATTCGTAGATAAAATTCTACAAATAATCACTTTGACAGTCTGAGTCTGGTCTATTGCTCTATTTTTATGCAGGAGTAAAAAATAGTGTCGTTTGATATCAGTGTGACTGGAGTTATTTTAGTCTTACTAAAAGCTGTGTTGCAGGTTCTTTTCTTTTTCTTTTTCTGTGGTAATGTGAGAAAAACAACAACACCCAGTGTGATCTTATGATCTGGTGACCCGATTTAAGAAACGGTGTCTCATGACTTATTCCTCTCTCCACCCATCTTCTCACTTACTGTACGCTTTTTCCTGGTGTTTCAAACTTGATGTTTCTCTCCTTTTCTTCCCTTCTGGGGCCTCTTAGCATCCTTTACTGTGGAAACGCAATAGACCAGAGCTCTTCAACTCAAGTCCTGGAGGGCCACTGTCCTGCTGAGCTGAGCTCTAACTCTAACCAAGCATATGTGAACAAGCTGTTTAGAATTACGTTTAAATTACTGACACTTGGGTTACATTGGAGTGTTTCTGAAGTCTTCCAGACACTGGCCCTCCAGGACTGATGTTGAAGAGACATGCACTAGACAATGTAGATTTATCTGACATTTTGAATCATACACCAAATGATGGAACAAAACAGTTGACACAACCTCTGGATGACTGTGGTTTTATTTCCAGTGGGAAGTTGACAGTCTTCACAGTGTTATGTGAGCAGTATCAGCCATCACTGAAGAAAGACCCTATGTACAATGAGGTGAGTTAGTTAGTGATAGTAATGCTCTTATATCACAAACATACTTTTTTTTTTCTCATTACCTAGAGATAAAAGGGTAGGCAGAATGACTGAAACACTAGCTCTGCTTTTGACCTAATAAGCTATCTACATCAGTGTCTGCACAATAGATTACAAAAGAGTTTGAAGTTGGCTTGATGCTAAGCTAATGAAATAAGAATACAGTTGCATAAAACAAATAAACATAGTAATAAAAACATGTTAAAGGTTACAGGCACCATTCAGAGAGATTGACCTTCACCGTTATAATGTAGCATGGATTCTGTATGAGATAAGACTTTGTTTATAACACACAATATGTTCTTCTCTTGACCTCAGTATCTGGATAGAATAGGACAGCTGTTTTTTGGAGTGCCACCTAAACAGTCATCATCATATGGTGGTTTGCTAGGTAAGAAACATTCCTACCTCTGTTTCAGCACTGATCATGATTCATGATATTACATGCTAAAGCACTGATAAACAATTAAATGAATGACAGTAAGTGATGCACATCACCAAATTGTAGTTAAGCTTGATGCTACACCAAACCTCACAAGTTTCATAATCAAATTCTCATTATTACCACATATTGAATCAATAACTCAAATGAGAAATATACATATTTTTTTTTTTTAAACTTTAACATGATTTTCTGTAAAGCTGCTTTGAAACAAATGTGTGTTGTAAAAAGTACTATACATTTGGGAAAAAAATTTGAAATCGAAAACTATAGAAGCTTATTTCTGCCGTTTTTTTATTCTGCGGTGGAAGTAAGCTTATATTATGGGTCAAAATCATTTTCTGTACTTGTATTTTAACATCGTGTTTTTGTTCAGCATAATATACAGTGAAGTTTAATTTAAGGATATGTTGTGAAGAGTTCAAAAAAACTAGATTCTGGTTTGCTTTCTTTGTAATAGGAAACCTATTGAATAGTCTAATGGGCTCAGGTGAGGAGGAAGAGGGTGAGGAAGCTCAGGAGGACAGCAGCCCCATTGAGCTGGACTGAAGCATTTGATCGGTGGCTCGCTGGTCCCCAACATCATAAGCCAGCCCCATACCAAACCATTCACTGATGTGAACAATGACCAATCACGCATCCGTTTGAGCGCTCTTTTTCAATAACTAACTCTTTCCTGTTATTGTTGGACTTTGTTCTGTGTATAGTTTTTAAAGAATGAAGGTGCAACAATATCAAACTTCCCGGACTGTTGAACAAAATTCATAAAAGAGCAGAAACAGACGCACTTCAGATGTAATTGTGATGCCCTCCATTTATAGTTCTACTGAGCTGTTGGTGTCAGGGACCCTCGTTTGTGAGAGGGACATTCCTGTCCTGCCACCGAGGGTGGCGGTTGCTCAATGTATTAATGAAAGTAATTAAATTGCTCTTAACTTATAATCCATCTTTGATAAATTCTACAGTATGATAGCTCAATCAAAACAAGGCTTGGTTTTGTGTGTCTACACAGCTATATCTTACCGGGGATATTACGGTGTCCTTGAAAGGACATTTCACCACTTCTGTTACATTGTATGTGTGAGAATGAGAAAAGCACAGATCCTACAAATGTGCGCGAGCGGGTAGATGAATGCATGTTCGTGTTGATCGGAGTGTGAATGTGCCGTTATAAATGTCTCGGTCACCAGGGGGCCGCTTCATTCTCTGCTGAGGTGTGATTGAACGTAATAAAACAATAGAAGATGGATGTAACAAATAGATGTGTTTTGTTTTTCTTCATTGTTGTTGATCTTAAACGCAACATGAAGTTACAATTGCAGCTAGTTACAACTTTCTTTGTGTTGTACAGCAGTATTGGTTAATTGCAACCAAATAGCTATTTGGGCATTCTTTTGGAAAACTGTTGTGAGGCTTTCTAAAATATTGCCAATAGTTAATATGTGTTGGGCGTAACACATTACAAGTAACGCAAGTTACGTAATCAGATTACTTTTTAAATAACCAGTAAAGTAATGCATTACTTTTTAATTCACAAGAAAATATCTAAGTCAAATAAGCTGTTTCCTATTTATTGACTGACAGCAATCCTGTCCCCATGTTGAGAGAAATCAGAAGTGCAGACCTTTGCTGCTGAACTTGGATTATCCAATTCAACCATACGAATAAGCAAAAATTAAACATTTGTGTTTCTTTTCCTGTGTCCTATTCTTCTGCAATCCAGAATGGCAGCACAGCTGTTTGCGTTGCGCCTTCTACTGTAGACGTGAAATTACATTTCCTTCAGTCTGAGGCTTATTCATTTCACTTTTGGTCTGAAAGAGCTTTTACATTTGACAGAAATATAACTTTTTATATTAAAAACAAACAAGCGAACCCAGCTCTGATGAGAAAAATCAATGCAAAAGTAACAATGCATTATTTTTCATAAAAAGTTACTAAGTAATCCAATTAGTTACTTTTTAAGGCAATAACACTATTGTAATGCTCTACTTTTGTCCAACACTGGTTAATAAATCAATGCAATGGCAATAATACTTGCTGGAATCACTTTTGTAGGCCAACACAGAAGTTTCCATCACCATGGTTCCCTCAACAAAAACCCAACAGGATTTTAACATTGGCTTTTGGATTATGGCAGAAAATAAGTTCGGTGACCAACCAAAGTTTATGATTCTTACACATCTTGTTCATATTCACGAATGAAGCCAATTCTGAAACCTAATTGGCAGAAGTAAAAATCTAAATGTAGGCTATAAATGAGCTACACCACCATAAGCTTTGACAACTCTTTGAATCTTTCAACTTTTTTTCCCCAAATATTTAAGTTAGACTAGTTTGCAAGAGTGTGTATATAAACAATTAAACAATTGAAATTAACTCCTGCCAACCCGCCAAAAAATCTGCTGTAGCGGGTAACGCCGTCAAATCACTAACCAATTTGGCAGGTTACTTTTCGTAAATTGTTCACTCAATTTCTTGAGTAAGTTCATTTAAGCCAAATCTGCACAGATTTAGTGCTAATAGTGAACTCGTGAGTCGTCATGATATATTAAATACAGCCTAATTGTGCAGCATCCACACATATTTAGCTTGAACATACCCGACAAATAATGGCGCGGCAAAAAACGACTGAAGACTCACGAGCGGCACGACAATACATTAGAACCCATTATGATCAGTGATGCTGTCTACACTGGATGCGGCGCGACACGACAAATCCCTGACAGTAAACTGATGCCTCGTTCTATATATGACGTACTGACACAAAGTTCAGATGATTTGCAATGCTTGCTTTGTCACATCCAGTGTGGACAGCCTTAAGCTGTTGGTATATTTTGGTAACTTTTTTTTTGTTTTTTTTTTGGCTAGCAGAAGTTGGAAGAATGGCCCGTAACTTCAAAATTTAGTAGCCAAATTGGCTGGTGAGTGAAAAAGTTAAATTCAAACCCTGAACACAAGGCTGTGAATGTTAGGCGTGATGTTTAACATCCCCAGTAGCCTCTGTAGTCCCATTTATCCCATGTTAGCAACAGTAAAAGCAAAACTTAATGTTATTATTGTCACTATCCTGAAAAATTCATTTACAGCAGGGTGGTGCTGACACATCAGGGTCTTCTATTGAACACAAAATAAGAAAATTTAAAGAATGTTGGTAACCAAACAGTTTCTGGTCCCCATGGACTTCCATATTTTTTCCATACTATGGAAGTCAGTGTGGACCAGAAACTGTTTGGTTGCCAACATTCTTCAAAACATTGTATTTTACGTTCAACAGAAGAAAGAAACTCATACAGGTTTAGAACAACTTGAGGGTGAGTAAATGATTATGATTGAACTATTCCTTTAATTCAAAATATTAAAAACTGTAATATTCAACGATACTAAAATAACGCTGTGATACATACAGCAAGACCCGTTATTATTGAGTTGATGGAGCTTAAGCACCCTCTATCAAGACATTATGGGAATATTTTTCATGTAACAACATGAAGTTCAGATCCATAGTCTTTTTCTCTTTGAACAAAGATGTCATGATTTAAAGCATTTTATTGCATAATACCTGGTTAGGCACACAAACTGTACAAAAACACGTGCAAAGTGACATTATAGACAATCAAATAACATTCAGAAATGTTAATAGATCATGACTAGATTTTAGACTAGACCAGGGTTCCTCAAATCTTACCCTGGAGGTCCAATCCACTGCAGAGTTTCGCTCCAGCCCTGATCAAACTCACCTGTCTGTGATTTTCTAATGATCCTGAAGACACTGATTAGCATGTTCAGGTGTGTTTGATTAGGGTTACAGCTAAACTCTGCAGGAAAGTGGATCTCGAGGTCCAGATTTGAGGAGCCCTGGACTAGACTGTAGAAGTTTGAGCCAGTAGGAAACTACCGGTTAGTTTCAGTAATCGTTTCAATAACACTTGAAATATATGAATGCCAAACCGTCTCAGGGTTTCTGACAGTCTATCACTGGAATTCTCCATGAGCGCGTCAGGCTCTGGACTGCAGAGACAGACGTGCTGTCATGTCAGAGAGATGGCTCATGTCTGTCTGCTGCGCCTGGTGTTTGATGTACTCTAGAGTCCGAACCTGGAGAGGAGGAGAGAGAGAGAGAGGTCAGGGCATTGTATTTGCCACTGAGTGTTAATGCGATTGTGTGTATGACTAACCGATGTGCGCGTGTCACAGAAGCCGTGTTTGTGGCTCAGGTTCCACAGGTTGACAGCCAACTGATTGAGTTTGTTATTGCGAAGATCACCATGAGCCAATAGACAGCCGAACAGAGAGAAAGCCAGACCCCCCTGCCTGCGCACTCCCTGAAACACACACAAACACAGAAATAAGAAAAAATAAAATAAAATAAACAAATGATCCTCTCTCTCTATATACATACATATGTTTTTTTGTACGTCATACATGAATGCACGCATGAAAATTTTATTTTTTTTACTAATAAGTACAATAACTTTTTTTCTTTTGAATTTCAGTGATTGCTGAAATCAAGAGACATTAGAGGTCTTGAGCCAAATTTACTAAACGGCAAATTAGCATTAGAGCACAATACCATAAAAGCGCCGATGGGAGGGGAAAATTCTGCGTGTGATTTACTGACAATGTGCACATTAAAGAACACAGACGCAGACAGATCATTTCCATAATGACAGCGCAATCTACCAAGAGCAGCGCAATTAGTGCCTGCTTTAAGACATGCTTTTTTGGGGCGTTAAATGGTGCAAATACCAGTAATTTGACGAGGGCAAACATTAGTAAATCACATTGCGTGATTCATTTTAATACTCTCCTCCCATAAATTTAGCGTCCGAAAGGGTAACTCCTACAAATGCATATTCCACGCCTTTTCAGCGCTAATTCTTCAATGCGCGTCTTTAGTAAATCCTGAAATACCATTTTAACGCCAAAAGATGGTTTGTGCTGGCGCAAGCTGTTAGTAAATCTGGCCCCTTATGTAAATCTATTTTAGAAATTTCTTCAAATTTATTTGTATAGGGCATTTCACAATACATGCTGTTTCAAAGAAACATCTTTATAGATGACCAATTAATTGATTTTTGAAAGCATTAATATGAATGAAAATTCAATGAAATTTAATGTATCAAAAACAAATTAGTGCTGAAATTTATTCCAAATTAACAGTATTGACTTAATTATGAGAATGTTCTGAAATTCTTAAAATAAAAAACATTAAATATAAAAAAATAAATAAAAAAATTGAAAGATGTGGTTAATCACACATTTTTTATTATATTACTATGAAATATATATAAAATGTACAAGAAAGGGAGAAAGAGAAAAACCGGTAGAAATAAAATCCACTTAAATATATTTTCAAATGGCCTGTACAGTATATATTATGTCCATGTGCCCTCATATAAACATTATACCGCGCTCACTTTTTAGATATATTTTTTACCTTGCTATTTTGCACAAAATTACTTCATAAGGTTTATTTTGTAAGAAGAGAGAAAGGCTTCTAAAATTATAAATATATATATATATATATATATATATATATATATATATATATATATATAATATGCTGTTCTGTGCACACACATTCATGCAGTATTCTGTCTTATGAAGCAAGCGTTTGGATGAGCAAAAACAAAAATCTGGACAGCATTTTTCACATGAACAAATTTTGATTAACAACGAACTAATTAAGAACACCATTCATGTTTCTGGCAATAGCTCAATAAATAAAATTCTGACATTTTGAATGACTGACTTTGATTTATTGTAACATGACTAACGATATGCACTGTAAACTCTTCTCTATCAACGTTTTTAATTCGTTTTCTTCAGTGTCCGTGGACACTTTTATTCTGTGAACCAAAACTTCCAATGTGGAACCCAGAAACTCTGGCCACAAAGAACACGGATGAATTAAACAACAACAAAAAATGTTCAGCAACTTTTGCCGCTGATTTTTACCGATAACTATAAGTGCTCATTAATCGTCAAACGCTATATATCGACAACCACAAAGTGTCACAATACTTTCATTTTGAACACCATACTTATTGTTTTATCTTGTAAAACCTTGAAAAGCTTCTATACCTTGACATTTTGTCGTCTAATGCATTGAGACATTTAAAAATGTATGATCATGTCTGAAGGGTACAAATACTTTTTAGAGACACAGTATCTCACCTCATCTCGGCCCAGCCCCTTTAAATGATCCAGAACCTGACCAATCAGTCTCTCACACAACTTGTTGATCTCTGCGATGAACTTGGGATCTCCTCCATAGAGGGTTTCATTGGAATCCACTGCAACAAGAACAAACATGCTTCCGTTTAGACTTCGATGTCAGAAAGACATTGAGCTGAATGTTTTTATTAGAGAACTAGAGTATTTATTCACTGCGGTACCTTTAGGAATGGTGTAGAGATAGCTTTCTTGGCTCATTGCAGCTAGTAATGGTAAAGCGCTGGTGTAGACACGGATCTTAGAATCACTGTTGTCTTCCCAGGTGTAGTCCTGCACCATATTCAACAGCCCTCGCACCAGATACAGCACACCCTGCTCTGGATGATCCTATGAGACCAAGTCAACAATCACGCTTAGATATGTACTAGCAAGATGAGGATAAAGCGCTCCTGCAAATATTCAGGTATGTATTACCGGTACTATGAGCAATGTGGAGAGGAAGTTGTTAATGAAGTCGAGGAGGAAGGGCTCAGATGATCGCTGTTTACCCTCAATGCTGATGGTTCGTGGGACTTCTGGCAAAAGACTGACTGCTGCCTTCAAAAAAGCGTCCGCTGAGAGATGGACACAGAAATCAAAATTAAGTTTTCCCAGTCCATATTAAATTCATACAATCACACCCAGTTTTGGCCAATCATGGCAGAGGCTGCACTGATCTGAGGTCAGTTTTGTACACGAACGTCTGAAAGTTTGGAATCTTTAAGATCTTTGGAAAGAAGTTTCTTATACTCATCAAGGCTGCGTTTATTTGATCAAAAATACAGTAATATTGTGAAATATTAATGCAATTTCAAACATGAACCCTCAGAAAACATTCTAATTTGGATTTGGTGCTCAATAAACATTTCTTATTGTTAGCAATGTTGAAATCAGTTTTTGTTGCTTAATATTTTTGGGAAAACCATAATACAATACCTTTCAAAATTTTGAAGAAAATTTCTTTTTTAAGAAATTATGGGCCAGATTTACTAACAGCTTGCGCCAGTGCAAACCATCTTTTGCGTTAAAATAGTACTGTCAGGATTTACTAAAGACGCGCAGTGAAGAATCAGCGCGGAAAAGGCGTGGACAGTTATTTTTGCGCCTGACCTCACTGAATATGCATTTGTAGGAGTTTCCCTTTCAGATGCAAAATTTATGGGAGGAGAGTATTAAAATAAATCACGCAACGTGATTTACTAATGTTTGCGCTCATCAAATTACTGGTATTTGCGCCATTATTTAAAGAACGCAGACGCAGGCCGATCATTTCCATACTGACCAGCGCAATCTACCAAGAGCAGCGCAAATTAGCGCCTGCTTTAAGACTTGCTTTAAAAATGCTTTTTTTGGGCATTAATGTGCGCATTGTCAGTAAATCACATGCAGAATTTTCCCCTCCCATCGGCGCTTTTATGGAATTGCGCTCTAACGCTAATTTGGCCCTAATACTTTTCAGTAAAGACAAATTAAATTGATCAATTATGATTGTAAAGACTTTTATTCCACAAAGACTTCTAATTTGTTACAAAAAACTTCTATTTTATATAAATGCTTTTCTTTTGAATTTTCTATTAATCAACAAATCTTGAAAATAATGCATCACTCTTTCCACAAAAATATTACGCAGCAAAGAAAAGTTGATTGAGCACCAAATCTGCATATTAAAATCATTTCTGATGGATCATGTGACACTGAAGACTGGAGTAATGGCTGCTGAAAATTCATCTTTTATATCACAGGAATAAATTACATTCAAAATATTATTGGTTTTACTATATTTTTAATCAAATAAATGCAGCCTTGGTGAGACTTAAAAACGTTAATAAAATAGTAAAGATTCCAATCTTTTGAACAGTAGTGTATTTTAATTATACTTCACAATGAGAGGCTGAGACAAGGATGTACAAGAGCATCTTCAGTCTACTCACCTTGAGACAGACACTGGTTGGCCAGCGCTACCTGTCCAGAGAGCAGATAGAGGTTGAGACGGCTGAAGATACTGGTGAGGGACGGAATGGTGATGAAACTGTAGGCAGCACATGCCTGCAAATAAACAACAGCAAAAACTCAGTCACAAAGGGCTAAAACGGGATAATGGCCCTCCAATATTATTAGGGGGAATCTCCAGAAGCCTGTCAATTACAAAAATAACAACTTGAAAAAGTTCTTCATAAGATTCAACCATTAACATTATGTAAAGTGACAGAGCAAAAACTAACCCTGACAAAAGCAGCCGTTTTACGTGAGTGATTGCCTTTCATTACACGTCTGGTCTCCATGGCTAACTGATTCACCGTCTGTAAGAGAGACATTCATATCATCATGACAGACAGTTCCTCAGCACTCCATTAGACTAACATTACACTTTACAGCATGCAGTTTCAATCTGTTTACTACAATAAAACACACAGGGACATTAAAACTACAGTAGAGGACTGAATATGAATAATGTGTTTTAATAAATACTCTATCATGACCCTGATCAGTTACTACAACTGTGTCAACACAGATATCACGAATGCATGAGATTCAGGCTGCAAAGTGACCTTGGTGGAAGAGATAAATTTACTACAAAACCAATACATAGATGCAAACACAAGTGAGAACACATACATTGATTAAAATACAGTTGTTTGCTGATAAGACTCACATTGTGAGATATTTATAGATACAGGTTTTCCCAAACTGGAGTTCATGAGTTATTGAAATATTAAATTAATCTCAGGAGGCACTTCAAGCATATAGAAAAGCTTGGGAATCCCTTGTATGAAAACATAACATCCATTAAGACACAGGCTGCTCACATGTATCAGGTGAATGATGACGGGCTCTAGATTACAGAAAGTTGCTCTGGCTTCCACACAGAAACTCAACTGCTGCTCGAAATCCCTCCCAAATGACACCTGATGAAAACAGTACCAGAATAAAAAAAAACAAATCAGTGAAACTATATAGGTTATGTTGTAGTTGCGGACTCTGTCCATAAAAGCTTACAGTTTAAAATGACATGTCACTATTTATTTTTTTGCATTACAGTAATTTATGAAAAAATATAATCTTTGTATTTACTTATTTATTTTATTCAGAGGTTAAATATTACAAAGCTCTTGATACATGGTCATTTTCATGAGATTAAACTAGATGAACTCATAATACTGTATGTGATTACTAGAAAAGAACAATTTTTAAAATTCCGGTCTAACTGCCCTGAAAAACACATGATTCCAGTCCATATTTGTGTCAGCTGAGCTCTCAAAATAGACAACTACCTTTCAATTCATGCAAATAGGACATTTTTTGAAGACTGATTATCAGCTGTATTGTAAGACAGTGACTCACCATACAAATAAATCCATTGATCAGCAGAGACAGAGCTCTTTTCTCATCATCTAGAGTTAGAGCACTACAACACAAAGGCCACATGCAAAGACGTCAATGTAACACGCTGCAATTCCGCATTAATAGTGAGACACTTTCACAAATAGCTTACTTACTTGACAGAGTCATGCATTGTCTTACAGATGTGCAGCAGGGCGTTGAGAATGACCGGGTCTCTCGTTGCCTCCTGCTGGTGTCTAAACAGAAAATACCTCAGCCTCAACTAAGAGAGAAGCCTTCTAACTAGAACAGTAACCATCCTCTGTTTGGAATTTGAACACTTGTTTATCTACACAGTTCTAATATCGAATAGTGAGTGACAAACATACTTGATGAAGACCTCCATGATGGATTTACACACCTCCACCCTCACGCTGTCTTTCTGGAACATGTCCAGAAACGGCAAGAACTTCTCCTGCAACCAACAAAAATAAAGCATTTTTACAAACATACTACTTTATTTGATATTACTATTCATATTTTCTTTTACAGTTCTAGTAAAATTATTTATTTTTGGCAAAATTCCTTCAATTTATGCTGTATTGGCCCAATAGGATGCTAAAGTTAAATCTGAATTGCAATAAGAAGACTTTAATGAACTGAAATTGAAAGAAATTCAATGCACAACAGAGGAATTTCATTAGTCAAACTCTAGTGTTCTGACGTAACAAACAATAATTAGTATAATTAATTTGAATAATTATGCTTATTTTGTTTACCTGATATACGCTTTTCTAAACTATGTTTAGTACTGTCAAAATAACAGTAACCAAAACAGATTTTATTTTAGCTATAACAGCAACACAGAATATTAAAAGGTTAATTGTAAAAATGTAATTTTTATGTTTTATTTCTCTATTTCACAGATCATGTGTCATAATTTAAAACATCCTACTCTTCCACAAAATATATATATATATATATATATATATATATATATAAAAAATACATCATTTAAATACAAATTTTAATAGGTTAGTATATCAAACAAATGTGTATTTATGGGTAATTCAAACTGAAAAATGGAGTGTATTAATAAAAACTACACTTCTAATTCTAACTTGAATTTGCAATACAGACTTGTAATCTGAATTCAAATGGAATGTAAATAACTGTATTGTATACTGTATTACATTTATATAACTAAATGTAAATAACAGCAGTTCCATCTGAATTCAGGTTACACTTCTGTATGATTAAAATTCAAGAACTGAATTAGAACTCAAAAGGCAATCTCAATTCAAATCTGAATGGAGCACAGCCCTGCTAAAGGTCTGTTTTTGTTGTAGTCATACCATTGAGAAGAGCACCGAGAAGTCATGGAAGTAGGTGAGGATCTTCTTGATCACTGACTGCAGCTAAACACACAAAGGAAGAGGGATGAATTGCCATAACTTCATCAACACCATCTGACATCATCATATGTATATATTTCGTGCGTACCTGTGGATATGCATCCTCAAAAGCTCTATCTGGAGTCATGTGTTTGATGATGTCAGCAAGAACTGTGTTCACCTCCCGTTTCTATGGGGAACAAATTTGAAACAACATGTTAAAAAAGCCATAATTTTAAAATAAAAATGAACTGTAACACCTGGTCTCAGCTAAACAGAGCATATAACTTACGGTGAAGTGACGGCAGGTGAACTCCACCCAGATCTCAGCACAGCTGATGTAATCCTGAGTTGAAGAACACACATTACATGTGGATTATTTTCAATACCGTATTCAATTCATATTACATTTTCTCTTTCTAAACTGTGTTTTAAAACATTCAGAGATCAACAGAGGTGTTTACCCTTGGACTGCGCACTTTAGTGATGACCTTCCAAGCTTCGTTGAGTATGGAGAGTCTCTCACTTTCTGGAGGGTCAGCACAGGACAGACTGCGACCCAGAGACGCAAACAACAGGTGCTGAAAAAAGACGATCATGAATATAAACTATGACACAGACACTGATATTCAGCAGAGCTTTTGGCCTGCCTGTGGTTTATATGTGTGTCACCTTGGGAAAGCCAGCTTCATCACAGTCTTTGATCATGCCAATAAAGTCTGTCGCTCTCGTTGCGACAAATTCTGCCCGGAATGCCCACATGACAGAGTTCAGCAGGAGAGCACTATGGGAAAATGAAGGAATATTGCAAATTCAAACATTATAAATGCTGCAGTTGTGAAATCAATACTACATTTTTACATTTTCTGAAGATGCATGGCCATTCAAAAGTCACAACCACAGTGCTAGGTTGTTCTGGGTGGTTGCTTACTGGTCAAAAGCACCCACCATCAAGTATCTATGATGTTCTGGTCTCAATGGGACCTTTTCACCTTTTTTAGGCTTTAGGATTTTTTCATCCATCTGCTAAGCAAACATTTGCAAATCACTCCATTCAACTACACAGATTTGAGACATCATTTCTGCGCATAGCACAAGTGATGCAAGAATTACGTGCTGAAGTTTAATATTCAGTCTTACAGAAATTCATAAGTATGAGCAATACTAATATAGATTATTTCCTAAGGAAGCATCACTAATTATCAAGAATGTCCAATGTGACTGAACAACAATGCGGCACCAGCAATACTCAGTGAGTCTCAAGTTTAATTTACGTCAGTTTTGTAATTTTGATCACTCATCTTACGCCATCTGAACGTTTTTGAAACGTTACGTTTGCACTGTTTTGTTGTGTATGTTTTTCATGGTGTCAGCAGAATTAGCAGATCTTACTTGTTGCCCAACTTCTTACATCTGTCCATCATCTCTGTTAGCAGAACCTTTAAAAGATAAACACATTTTGACTCATTTCAAAATTTTGTGATAGAAAACAATGTTCCAAGCAGGGTAAGAAGTTAACTTTTCCATTAAGGGGCAATATTTGCCTCCTGGAATTTCTCTTAATTAATGAATGTAATCTAATCGAAATGTATCTATATTGTCTTTTTATGGTAAATATCTAAATTTAATCAATTAATTCAATCAATCAGAATACTTTAGACTGTTACCAATAAAATATGATCAACATTGACAAAAGTCATCTTTACAATGCCAAAATGGCACAAATTAAAGATAAACAGGAACTCATTACAAGAAAAAATATATCAAAATAATTAAACTGTTGATTATTGCCTTTGATATTATTGCCTTTGATATCGTAATAATGATTATTAATGTTGACTAACAGAATACATTATGGGGAATGTGTATGGGGAAATATGTCATATTCTTGTTGGATACAGAGCGACAAAAGTTGAGAACCTTTATTTAATTAGTGTTTTGCTTTTTTACGCATTAGAAAATCAAGACGTCAAATTGGTTAATGTGGCATGAAAAACAAAATTGTTATTCAAACTGAGATTAAATTATATACAGAAAACAAAGACTGTTTTTCATCACTGAAGCGGTCAATGACTTCAGTTTATTGAAAGTTAACCAACTTCTGTGATCTTGCAAAACTCCTGTTATAATCATTTTTGTTGATTTTGGTGGCAATTTTTGCCCCGAGCGCCCATTAATTTCAGACCTTGGCTCGCAGTGTTATACTACACTCCATTTAACTCAGAAAGTCAGAATTTCCACTGGAATGGAACACAACTGGACTTCTGATTGGAAACTTGTGTGGAAATGTACAACTCTCTAAGATGCAACAAATGAACATGGCGTCACATGAACACTGTGGCCAACAGCAAATGTTTGCAAAGGCAGGTATATACTGTAAAACATTACACAAATCACGTTTTTGGTTGACAATCAAACATCTGCAAAGCTGTGTCATCCTTACGCGTCTCCCAAACATGCAATGGAACGCCTTTATGAGCAGAAGTTTGAGTTGGAATACTCCATGTCGAACTTTAAATTGAACATAGGATTAATTGAAAATTAAACAATTAGTCAAGCATTTCCTCTGAATGGAGTATATGTATGTACCTCTGGCGCTCTGTATGCCACACACTGCAGGATCCAGTGTATGGCAGGAGAATAGAGGGTCAGATAGATGGGAATCTCCACCCGCTGCAGCACCAACTGATTCTGCACACTTTCACCATGAATCTGACGGAACGAGGCCAGCAGGTCGAAGAAATTCTTATTGAGACTGTCCTTCAGATGCGGCGCCACCTCCATCCCCACCTGAGAGAAAGATAGAGAGCTAGAGTCTCTATGATATGACTCAGGTCACTCCTTCAGTTTGAGTCTAAAATAAACAATATAATCAGAGAATATTATTCTTTTCACCCTGCATAAATACGCCCGTGCGTATACAGCCACCAGCGGGTCTCCTATTCCTCTGATCATCGCTGTCAGTCTCTGCAGCGTCTCCTGAATCCCACTAAAGGACAGAAAGAGAACATCAGTGGCCTATGAAAATACCCACCTGTATGAACTGAAGTTTTTCATTGCTCAGATACTTACGATTTTGCCAAGAAGCGGTTGCATTTCAGAAGAGCAGCTTCAACATATCTGAGCTAAAGTCAAGGGTCCACTATTACAGTCTTGGGGTTCAATTCATATGCGTGTTATTTTTTTCTCATAACCATGATCCTATAAATCTGACTGTTTCAAATTTTATATGCAAATTTCTAAGGCCTTCAAATTATTAGCGTGATTAAAACACAGTCTTCCGCATGGCTTCTGTCATCTGACTGATAGTTTATCCTTTTTTTAGCAACGAAAATCGTTCTCTAAATGCTCTGATATCTTTACTGACTTTTATAAAGTAAACATAAGATTAACTTTTTTTATTGTTACTAATATTTCAAGATAAATACTAGACTGAAGAAACTTAGGTTTACTTTATTATCCATATATAATAAGAAATCATGTTAAAATGTGAGCATCAAACATGATATCAAGCTTTTGAGGAACATTTATCTCTCAATAATCACTGTATTGCATAGAATTATGCAATTATAAAACTAAGCATTTAAATATCATCTTACTAAGACATATTACAGGAAGACAGAGTGACAACTGATATTTATATGTATGTATTTTATGTAAACAGTTTGTTAAACTGTTATAAAGATCTGATGTTTGCTGATATTTATATGGTGAAAAAGTAAGTTGAAATTCTGTTAGCTTGTAACGTTAATCAGCGAGATTCACATTACAAGCTAACAGAATTTTACTTTACTTTTGGCCATATAAATATCAGTAACTGCAAATTGAATATTTCTACTCAGTTTTTTTTTCCTTTTCCAGTATGAGTTCTAAATTCTCCTATATCATACTGTATGAGCCATAAAAGCCTTGTATAAAATATGATAATCAACCAAAAAAAAAAAAAAAAAAAAACATGATTTTGTCCAAAGGTTCAATAAACTCTTCTATTTCCAAATTATATTTTTTGGACAATTTCATATGTCAGGCTTCACAGGCTTAATCATTAAAACACAGTATAAGCGCTGGTGCTTTTAAAACACTGCTGTTTGTTTTAGCACACGTCAAAGTTTCTACATTTGAATTATTGAAAAAGCTTAAATACTGAAATAAAAAACATGGAAAAGTGTTCAAAATCCTACTGAAAAGATACAATCGAGGGACAAGCTCTCTGATGGAGGCGATTTTAAAGAACCAGTTGAGGCACGTCTCTTTGGCTGTGTCATTCACATCATCCGCGGAGAATGCTTCTGAGAACGACATTAATGAGAAAATCTATTTAAAAATAAATCATAGAGATGGTAAAAGAATATGCTGAGTTGTGATGCATATTATTTTACCTGGTAGAGGATGAGGGTCAGCACACATGGACCAGATCCTGTCATACACCAGACCACCTATACACACACGACATCACCAAGATCTGCATACTGTCAGTAAAATATGAATAAACAAAACGATTATAAACATGAGCAACACTTACCGAAGGTGTCCAGGATATCTGTGATGAGAACAAACTTGCTGGGGTAGAACTGAATTACTGACGTATCAGAGAGCAGCTTGGAGCACTGAGACACAAAAATAATGACTCTCACAAAAATACTAGACTTGATTTTGGCTTAAAATGTCACTTAACTTCATGTTAACAGGTGCTCAGACCTGGATGACGATTTTCAGGGCTTTGACTTTCTGGTCTGAACCCCAGGCTTCCTTCAGAGACTGGTTGAGCTCTTCAATGCGGTTGACATAGTCCTGCTGGGACAGGTTCAGCAGCTCCCTCTGTGAGCCCTGAGCACACACAATACACAGCATATTCATTAACATGTCTACCAACAAACAATGACGCACAAGACATCTCCAGATGAGACCCACCTCCTCCAGGTCATCCAGTTCCTCCAGACGAGTGCGCACCTTCTCTGACACCGCTGAGCTGGGACTGGATGCTTTACCTTAACACAAATCAAACTATTATGTCTCTTAAGGTTTAATATCATTATTTAGATAAAAGTTATTGTACAGACTCATCGTCTGTAGTTTCATTGTACAGAAGCAGCACAGACACTACAATGATATTTGTTACTTTATCAGCACTGGTCAGGATTGATCAACAATTTAGTCATGTATTTTTAAAAGTTACAAGGGTTTTCATTTTCATATTATTATTAAATAAAAAATAAATTGATTGAATTTAAAAAAAAAATTGAAAATTATTGTCATGTACCAATTCTCTACTTATATAAAAAAGTATAATAATAATAACTGATTGATTTAGAACTAATCCTCAATTATTTATTAAAAACGTAACTAAGAAGAAGAAAAAATTTAGAAATTTGAAAATTAATGTCATGTACTAATCCTCAATTCTTTATTAAAAAAAATAAAATAATAATAATCAATTGAGCGATTTAGAAATTTGAAAATTAATGGAGGATCTGACTTTCTGAGCAGCTGAATAACAACAACTGGAATAGCTACAAACCAAGATCAAAGAAAAAGAGTGATGAACTCACTCTTGTCTGAGCCCATGAAGAGATTCTGTAAGAGAAATAAAAGATTTATTATCATCTGTCAAAAGTAAAGACTTTCAGGATGAGTGAGCGCTGTAAACCGCTGCACCTACTATAGACAGTTTCTCTGTGGTGGTGAATCTAGACAGGATCTCTCCACGTTTAGACGACCATGGCTCAAAGTCTGAGCCCACGTCCTCCTCTTTCTCCTTACGTTTCCGTCCCAGCTCCTAAAACAAAATAATAAAAGGGAAGAAGTCCATATTTAACAAATGCCTCATAAATGGACCATAAATGTGTGTTCAGAACCATCATTTTAACCATGAACAGATAATGTAACTATGACAGTTACATACATACTTAAATGTATAGTTTATTAAATTAAAATTAAAATTCTATAATATTTAATCATACAATGAGATTTTCTTTGAAGTACCTTTGAAACATTTATATGGTAATAACGGAGTACTATTGTATTACAATCTGATACTATCACTGAACAAGCACTTTTTATTGGGGTTCTAGTGTACATTATGACTTTAATAATACTCAAACCAGTATGTTTGTGTATGAATTTTGTGAATTTTACCCCAGCAGAGATACTGTGTGGGAGACTTGGTGTCTCAGACGCTGCAGCGAAGAGAGACAGAGGGTCAGTCCCATCCAACATTGAGCTGAGTGGATCCGGAGCCACAGAACTAGAGGAGGAAGATGAGGAGGAAGTGCTGCCTTTCCGTGCACCACGGCGAGGTTTAGAATCTGTCACCTGAAAAAAAGACAGATACCATAATGATAATTGAAATAACTTAAGTTACATTTGTTACAAAAGTATTTCACAGTTCACTTATTTCATTCAACCTTCCTGGCGTAACCAGAGGTTTGGTGTCTTGATCAAGAATACACTGGGCACAGTTCTTCAATAAATTTAATCTGGATCAGAATAATCCAGATTTGGATATCTCGAGCTTTGCTGTCTAGAATCCCCCTCAGATACATTTTTTCCAGACTGCTCTAAATGGGGCAATATATCACAATATAGGCTACTTGCTATAGCAGAATGGGGTTGTCTTTTTTATTTATTTATTTATTTTAATAAACAAAAAACAGAAAAGGTACATTAATATAAACATGCCCTTCCATTCTCAATTTCTTTTAAACAGTAAGACGCCTCATCTGACACACAACAAATTGTTAGAAACTACTTTTTATCTCTGATTTATCTCTGATAAATATGCCATTGCGATTAAAATACAGTGATAAATGAGGGAAAAAACATATATATATACACACATATATATAATATTTTGTTTGAGGCTGATAGCTGTTTGAGAGATACACCATCCATACTCTGTTAACTAGCAGCATTATAAGACTTATAATATAAGAATTATATTAATGAGTTAATGGCTTGTGTTAGACATGGACAAGGCTATATGGAGTTGAGCGGGTGTTTTTTTTTTATGTTTAAAATACATATTCTTGGTCAACACACTCAAACCATGTTTATGTAAAGAGGACTGAACCTCTAATAACAAGATAACAAATAACAGTATTCTTTTTTAATGAAAGCATTTGAGTTTTTAGGAGAGCTGTAGATGTACCGTGATTGCTTTAAGTGGATGATAGTCACTGAACTCCACTGCTGAAACCTCCAAACGACACGACTGCAGCTCACTCTCATAGTTACGGGCCCGAGAGCGCCTGTGCACAACACAAACATACACAGAAAGCTGTCATATATGGACAATCATTTTAAAACAGTTCTGGAAACGCTAACAAATGTACCAAAAATGACCACGTAATATATATATATATATATGTGTGTGTGTGTGTATATGTATATGTGTATATATATGTGTGTGTGTGTGTATGTATATGTATGTATGTATGTATATATATATATATATATATATATATATATATATATATATATACATATATATATATATATATATATACATATATATATATATATATATATATACATATATATATATATATATATATATATATATATATATATATATATATATATATATATATATATATATGCGTATATATATTTATTTATGTAGTTATTTATTTATTAATTAATTAAATTAATTAATTAATTAATTTTTTTCTGGACATGGCACCATGATAGCACCATGTATTGTTTTTGTTTTTGTTGGACATGACCAAAAGAATGGTATCATAGTACAAATCAAATACCACACCACTAAATTCGTTTAAACAGCTTTAGGTAAGAAATAAGTAAATAAGTAAATAACTTTAACGTTACCATGGTATTCGACTGTGTAATCATGGTAACGTAGCTACCAAAGTAACATGGTATTACAATTTGATACCATCATTGCAACGATTAATCGCTAGTACAGAATACAAAGTGCATGTTCATCATTATTCTTCTGTTCATCAAAAACGTCGCGTTAGATTTTCATAGCGTCATAAATGTCTTTAAAATGTAAACATTTCTTACCACTGAACTGAAGCCATGTTCAATCAGTGTCACATGACCCGAAGTGTCATAATAAAAGTCACCAATTTATTTGTGTGTGTACTGTTTACACACACACACACACACACACACATATATGCACATACATAGACATCTATTTAATGTGCACATTTTTATATGAAAGACATTTACAGAATCAGCTTTACACTGATGTTGATTCAACATTATTGCTGAATCAACCGATTTAATAACTAAAATGATGTATGGTTTATAGTCAGTAACAATACAAATCAAATACAAAAACAAGATAATAAAACAAAGGAACATAAACATAATGAGGTATGTTCACTGTTAGTGTCATCAGTCATGTGTGCTCTTGGCTTTTATTAAAATTTAAATGTTAATCCAGCATATTGAAATTTCAGTCTCAAACAAAATAATGGCTTGGTTACACTTTATTTTAAGGTGTCCTTGTTACAGTGTGATTACACAAATGAGTAATGATAATATAGGGTTAAGGGTTATAAGTTTAGGGTTAGTTGTTTGTTATTGTGCATGCTTTACTGTTATTACTGTGGTAAGTGCATTTACCATGTAACAAGGACACTCCAGAACAAAGTGTTTAATGATTGGATGCAAACAGAACATTGATTTGAAGAAAAGAGATGTTCAAAGGCATGTCAATGCATGTTCCAGTTTCAACCTCTTGTCAGCATTTGCAATGCAGTAGTGAACCTTCCTGTGTGAAACTGAGAAGAAAATATTATCTGGAAGATCTGTGATGCCAAAGGTGATAAAGATTTTGAACTTTGCTAAACTAAAGACTATTGTCTATTGACGGTTGATGTTGTTGTTATAAAATTTTGCTTCAATGCAGGAAATACATAAACACAGGAGTTTGTTTATTAAGCTATTTAAAAAAAACAACAAAAAAAAAACAGGTACCATTATATGAACAATGATCAAATAACAAAAGGAGAGGGGTAAGACTTATGATTGACTTGTAGCAAGAACAAAAATGGTTTATGACAACTACAATGGGTGCGTTCGAAACCGCATACTTCCCTACTATATAGTAGGCAAAAAGCAGTAGGCGAGCGAATAAGTATGTTTGAATCATAAGTATTCATAGGCGAGAATTAGTAGGCGAGTGCACTAATTCTCGCGAGATTCGGACGTACGTATACTTAAGATGCGTCCTTATATGCCTACTTACCTACTATATCGTAGGGAAAAAGAGTCCATGAAGAAAGAAGTACGTTTGAAACCTCAGTATTCATAAAAGAGTAGGCGAGAAATCCCCGGATGTTGTACTGCTTCAGCCCAGATTCTGAAGTGTTCATCCGATGGACACTTTTCAATCCCAGAAGCCCATGCAAGAGGATCTATGAACACCTGAAACAAAAATATAAAGTAAGATCATTTTGTTACTTCTAATACAGAGATCAAATGACATTGCTCTATTAAAGTTTATTATATTTGTGCATCTTTGTATGATTTGAAATGTCTGCAGACTGGTGTGAGCAGTGAGGATGGAGAGTCCACAGCAGCATCCTGGAAATGGTCCAGTGTCATGGATGAGACGCTCCATCACTCCACCTGACCTTACTGCCTCATCTGGACCGATGTTGCATCATCAGTAAGCCCAGAGTCAGCGAGAACATCTAGAAAAAGGCCAAAAGACATTGAGGATGTGATTTTGGTCAAGTTTGTTCGGCTGGTTTCTGTTCATACAACATCTGTCAATAGAGCCCAAGCTTCAAAGTTTCAAGTTTTACTCTGTTTAAATGTTTTACAGGTAGTGGTGCTCATGGAGAGCAGACACACGAATGTTTGGAGCAGGCGCAGCAGCCAGATTGTCCCGCACATGTTCTCCTGCTCTTGTTCAAGATTGTGTAGTTCAGGGGCATCATCATGATCTTCCTCATCCTCTCTGTACACTCAGACAACAATAACCTCGATGTCTCTTTCCCATCCATGATCAGATTCAGTCTGACAGCAGCAATGAGGAACGTGATGGACGGCAGAGACAGGTGAAGGCATTCTGGGGTAATCATCTTTTTAAAGTAGTAATACTTACATTTTTCCAGTATAAAATCAACAGTCTTCTCTAAATGTGAGATCTTCGAGCAGCTGTACTCTCCTTTATGCAGACATTGCAAGCACTGCAAAGGCTGAGGAAAACAGTACTAGGTAATGTTGTTGATTTACTAATGCTGTGAGGTGTTAGTGCACCTGTCCCTTTTATCTTTTTTATTTATTGCACAGCTTAATTGCATACAAAATCAGGGAAAGATGGTTGTATTTTAACAATAAACAATCATAATGACAAAAAAAAAAGAAAAAAAAAGAGGAAAACAAATACAATGGGTTTGCGTACATTATAGTATGAGATTTACATACACAGAAAAAAAGCACAATGACAAGGTTAAATATATTTGAATAATCATAATATTCATATTTAATCATAATGCATCAAAAATTGCATTTGTTGTTGCTGTTATTATTATTTATAAGTCTGAGGGATGAAATGATACTTAAATTTAACAAGAAACATCAAAATATTTACAGATTTAAACCTGTCGCTCGTGTCTTTTAAGTTGTTGCGTTTGTTATAACGTTATAGGTTACATGACAACGTCAACATGGAGGATCACATTCATACTTAACGAGATTTGGCTGTAGAGTAGGTACTCTTTTAGCGCTCGATAAGTAAGTACTTACTGAAATTAAGTACCTACTCATTGAGTATGCGGTTTCGAACGCACCCATAGTGTTTTGTGAAAGCAAATGTGCTAATTAGGAAATATTCTCAGGTCTCAGTGGATGGCAGTGTCTTGCTATTCTATTCTTACCTTTATATTAATCAGAACCACATCCTTTTGTCCCTGGTCATTATGTCCATACAAAGCATTCTGGTTGAAATCTGTAGTGCAGTAGTTGTCATGTCATTTGTGTTACATGTTAGTGAACCTTAAATCTCCAACTTTCAGAACCTAAAGTTTAATCCTCAGTACAAAAAACAGCATTTATTAAGATAAAACTGCAAAAACAGCTTGTTTTTAACTTTTGCAAATTTGTGACATGAGATGAATACATCTATTAGTTTAACAGAACTTTGGTCCATCCAGTCGTGTTCACTGTAATGATAAAGTAAGATAGATATGATTACTCCTAAATAGAAAAATGTGTTATTACAAGTGCTAAATGTGAGAGTTAAATGCATTAAATAAAAGTGTAATAAGTGGTAAGTCTGTCAAACCTTGTGTGTAGCACCAACAGCTCTGCAGATCCTTCATAAGAATCCCAACATTAGAAACAAATGGCTAAAGTTTATTTTCAACAAGACTATGGAACTGTTGATGTTTTACTAAACGATAGAGGATATATACATTTACTGTGTTAACATTTATGGTCACAGATCAAAAATAGTTAAGTAATACTACTTTTGTCCAATCAAATGCTTTCTAGAATGAAGGACCCAATATACTTCTAAGTAAATCAAAGAACAAAAAGGTGTGTGATGTCATTTTGAACAAAATCTGGGCAAAACAAAAGTGTTTTTGGAGTTCGTATCAGTGGTTCAAAACAGTTTGGCAGCACAAACTTCGTAAACTTCTCAAAAAAAAAAAAAAAAAAAACTTTGTGTGGCTGTTAAACAGCTTTTTCGATACTTTATTTCCCAAATATTAAGCAAAACACACTGTATTAAAATATGATATGAATCTTTGAGGTATTTGCTAGTAGCTTAAAAGACACAAAGAGCAAGAAGAACACATCACACAAATGGTTTGTTGCGACCATTTTTATATCTTCTGTGCACAGTTTTGCGAGTGAAAATTAATAGTCTTTTCAATGTTTTTTTTTCTCCATGAAAAACATCATCATCAGTCTGAAATAAAACAATTCACTCTTTGCCCATTCACAGGCATAAAGAGAAAAAGTGAGGAAATACATTTGTATCTTTACATCAAGTCCACATTGCATTCTGTTCTCAAGCACAGTCATTCCACATTTTCTCTCTATATATTTATATATATTTTTAGTTTGTAGGAAATCAGTCTCTGGTCATTTGAAACAGAAGTCCAGGCCATAAGAATCAAAACAGAAGAAAAGTCCTTTAATTCCTTCTACACGTTTGTCCATTTGTGCATTTTGTCTTCGTCCTCCAGAGGTTTTCCTCCCTTCACCCAAAGGGATTCAGCAACGGAGTGGCAATCGAAGTGGAATACAATCACAGTCTAATCTGAGGAAAGAAAACAACAATTCCGGCGACACACCTTTGATCCCCCCCTTAGTCTCTGAGGAACACGGGCAGAGGAGCGGCAATATGAGCGCGTGCTTTTGAACGTGTCTGCTGTCGTGTCGAGGAGGGCACACAGTAATCGGTAAGTGGCTAATGATGGCAGCAATGACGGCTGTCATGGTGACTGTGTGGGTGGGCTGCTCTGGGCGGAGCTTGGAGAAAGGGAGGGGCTACAACTGCCTGGAGGAGCACCAGCGGCCCGTGAACTGATCCCACCCGAGGAACTCTCCAAACCCTCCGAATTCTCCAACATCTCCTGAATGAGAGGAGGCATGGAGCCTGGAATCTCCATCTTCAAAGTGATCACACGCTCTGCCCCTGTGAGAGATGAAAAATTCATTTGGGTTTCATTTTATTTTCAAGTAGCTACACGTGAATTTTTCTTGCAGTAAAATAGACAAGTAGGATTAGAACTCATCTGTGAATAAGTTATGGTAATGGAATGGGACTCACCCTTGGCACTGATGCTCCTCAGGTCGGTAATCTTCATCAGCATCTTAGGGAACATGTGAGGTTTGTGTGGCCTCCTGTTCCTCACGTAGATCTTCAGTGCTTCCAGCAGCGGTTCCTGCAGTACGTCCACCTTATCGGCTTCCTCCAGATCCTGCCGATCTGCACAAACCAACAAACAACACTTCAAATTCAGCTCACAAAGCTCATAGGGTGTGGTAAGAGAGCTTATAGGCACTCATTTAGATTGTACAAAATCGTGGAGATGGATGATTTTAGGGGTGAATCTCAAGAAATCTGTCAAGGATGTTTGGGTCTTTCACCCCAAAATTAAAAAAAAAAACAAAACAAAAAAAAACCTTAATTAGAGTAGATTTTTGTATTGTGACATTATTTATGTTCTAATATTTTCTTAATATTTTTAAAGAATTCTTGTTACTGTTAATAATAATAATAATAATAATAATAATTATTATTATTATATATATATATATATATATATATTAATTTTATGTAAATTATTTTAATGGAAACAGGTTTTCTTCATGTAAAATGCAATTTTTTCTTCTTATGTTGTTGTTAAATATGACCTAGCCATCTTTTCATGAGATTATATAATATATACTGTATGTTGACTATATCTTATATGAGAATGAAAGATGCAATACCACCACCAAACATTGCATGGCACTAGAGGTCCATGTATCAAAAAACATGGAAAGATCGTGTGACACTAAAGACTAATGGCTGCTAAAAATTTAGCTTTGCCATCACAGGAATAAAATGCATTTCGAAATATATTACACTAGAAAACAGTTATTTTAAATTATAATAATATTACACAATGTTATGGTTTTTACTGTATGCTTCATCAAATAAATACAGGTTTGGTGAGTACTGAGTATGAGAGACTTCTTACATTAAAAAAGGCATAATAACTAATACTGTCTAGTCTTTTAAAAGCACAATTATACGTAAAAATAACAGTATCTTTATTAAGCAGCCCATAGTTCATAATGCACAGTGTGTGTGTGTGTGTACTGTACCTCCACACAGCAGGCAAATAGCACTGAGCAGTCCCGTCTCTGCGTCATCCATCTCTAGCGGTAGTAGCTGATTTGCGAAGGCGAACACCAGGTCTGTTAACGGACCGAATCCGGCGTTGTGCATCTGCGTTCGGTTCAGCGTTAACCCGTCAGAGAACGTCATGGTGTCTTGTTCAGGTGTGTAGCGGGTACAGATCCTCAGAATCTAAAAACAGAAACAGAGAGAAGACATGTTGGTCTTAACTAACTTAACTTCGTGGTGTTCTCCTTAATGATGCTAGGGTGACTCGTTGGAGAAGAATTGATGAATAAAATCTTTAGTTTTGTTTTCTTTGCGCATAAAAATTGTTCTCGTAGCTTCGTAAAATTATGGCTGAACCACTGATGTCACATGGACTACTTTAACGTTTCTCTTCCTTGGTAGTACTCTTGCTGTCTGTGCAGAAAGCTCTCGGATTTCATCAAAAAATCTTAATTTGTGTTCCAAAGATGAACGAAGGTCTTACGGGTTTGGAACAACATGAGTGTGAGTAATTAATGACAGAATTTTCATTTTTGGGAGGACTATCCCTTTAAGTGTGTGTTCTCACCAGTATGTCGAGGCAAGCAGCCTTCAGCAGTGTGATCTGGTCTGCGATGGTGAGGGTGGTGAATCCCGGCAGCTGCTTGGCGAACTCCACTGTCTTTATGATGCACTTGGTGGAGAGCTCGCTGAACTTATCCCACAAATCCACGTCCAGTGACACACGCCGCTCAGAGCTGTTACTCTATACACAGAGAGAGACAAAATTCAGGTACATTTATAATATTACAAAAGATTTCTATTACAGATAATCCAACTTTGTAGTCATCAACGAAACCTGAAAAAAATTCTACTCATCATCATCATCATCATCATCATCATAATAATAATAATACAATGTAAAAAATAAATACAATAAAAATCTTGTTAGAAATACTAAGTGAATCAAGGAAGCATGATCAGGCATGTGATTAGTGAAGGGTAAAAAAAAATCTTCCCACAAATCTTTCTAATAAAGAAATATATTACTACTGCAATAATAATATTGCATTGTAAAACAAAAAAGAACATGCAGTCATCATAATTTACAGAACAACAGTAAAATTACAATAATAACTAAAAATTATTATTAATGGCTGTCTTCATTTATTTGCTTTCACTCATTAAACCATAGAGCTTTTATTTTGGCTTTTATCTTGACATTTTGCATTTTAAAATTTAAAGCATTTGCAGAGATGTGTTCATGTGGAGCAACATTTACTGCAAAATGAGGCGGCAAAACACGTAGCATGTTAGATTATATATTTATTAAATGAATTTAAAAACTCAGCAGCAGTTTGTTCCGTAATTAAGTCCATTTCATGTAGGTAATACTTCTCAGGTAGGAAATTACAGAAATCTGTATAAATATACAGAAAAATCACATCCCTAAATGATACTGTACTTAATCATTTTCATTTATATGGACCAATATAGCACTTCATAACAAACAGCAATATTTTCCTACATATATATTTACTAAAACATGTAGATTAAAGAAAAATGCCACAGATTGATGTCTGTGAACATTTTTGAGTGACAATGTTGAAAAATACATAACAATAAAGAAATGAGTTATGGACAACAAAAGGAAATATATAGTGAACAATCAGTATATCATTCAGCCCTCACATGCTCTTACCGTGGTGTATTTGCCGAGTTGACACAGCGAGGGGAAGGTCTCTTGGTGGGCTTTCCTGACTCTGTCAATCATCTGCTCTGTGTCTGGGCTCAGCGTGTAGCTTTCTGTACATTCTTGCTTTTTCTCTTCTTTCTTCTTCTTATTCCTGTCATTCCTCACCGCTACACAGACAAAAAGAAAGACAACAAAGGTCAATATTGATTGTACATATTCTAATGTCTGTTCTGATTCTTAATTCTTCTTTGTAATACCAATTCTTGATCTCCAGATGACATTCAAAGATGTAGATCATCATCTACTTCTGACACAAATATATTAAGCTGTCCCGCTAGTCATTTGTGTCTTGAGCATTTATTTGAAAGTTATAATGAACTGTACCAAAAAAAAACAAAAAAATAAAAAAACACACACTTTACTTTAAGGTCCAAAACTACTACTTGTGTCAACAAATTCCTAATATAAACTTACTAATTAATAGTTAGTAAGGTTAAGGTTAAGATTAGGTTTTGGGTAGGATTAGGGATATAGAATATGATCATGAAGAATACATGCTTTATTAGTACTAATAAACAGCCAACATGTTAATAATAGCCATACTAATAAGCAACTACTTAATAATGAGAATTGGTGCCTATACTAAAGTGTTAACAAAAAATAATATAAATAATAAATAATAATAATTGAATTAAATAATGTTTCTGTAAGAACTGTAACATTTAGTAAAGAATCTTACACTACATAACTTTTGGCTTTCTCATTAAAAATATGAAATTTCAAGATCCTTGCATACAGAAATAATAATAATAATAATAATAATAATAATAATAATAATAATAATAATAATAATAATAATTTATTAAGAAGTTAATTTTAATTGAACATTGGTGTTGTTTATAATATTAAATTCTAAAATGATGTAATCACATTTTATCAAAAATTGTATGATAACAGGTATCACAGTGACATGTAATTCCAGGAAAAATGAAGTGGGCAGAAAAAGAACATGCATTTATTATTATTATTATTATTATTATTATTATTATTATTATTATTATTATTATTATTATATTACTACTACTACTATTATTATTTATTGAACAGTAGCGTATTTTACTATATTTAAAACATTTAATCATATTTTATCATCACAACATAAGTTTGCTATCACTGTGAGATGTGTGGCCATGCCATTTTAGAGAGAAATGAAGAGGGCAGAAAAGAAGAGAGATCTCAAGAAGACAGATAGAACAAGATGAACAAGAAAAAGAGAGAAAACTTGCATGAGTAGCAGTGAAAGGCCGTTTGAGATGCAGTAAGCAGCAGTAATGGAGTGAGATGAGACAGACAGATAGAGGAAATGTGTTAGAGCCAACACATCACATCTGTGAAGACAAACCATGAGGGGAGGAAAGGCGAGAAAGAAAAAAAAAGGTGTTAAAGGAAGAAAAAGGACAGGAAGCAGAAATGCCATCACACCCCCTCCATCAGTACCATCTCAAACACATTCTCTCTCTCTCTGCGGGGTGTGTGTTTGTAGTTTGATGAATAGAGCGGGTGGATGAAGTCGTACATAATGCTGATAGATCACCACAGGTTTCATTAGACCCAGAGCTAATCTAATCTCATTATATGACACGCACACACACACACAAACTGTAATGCCATGGCATTATTTTCTCTCCAATCTCCGCTAACACTCGGACCCTCGCTGCATCCCTCTCTCAGGCCTCTGGAGATGCGGAATTAATTCCTAAATAAAAGTGGGCTATCTTAACGTGCCTACATTAGCCCCTATGACAGATTGGCACAGCGATCATAAGCCGCAAAACACAATTTAATGAAGTCATTAAAGAACTATTAGCCTGGCTGCACCATCACTCATGCACAAGCGTTACTGAGAGACCTGCAGCGAGAGAGAGAGAAAGAGAGAGCAAGAAACATCTCTTTCTCCAGCAGTATGATGAGTATTTTGTGTGTTTCCGGAAAGGTGATTTTTACACACTGCAATCGGTGACGATTGGGCTAGAAAAGCGATCTACGCAAATATGCAAACGGCAAGTGCACAGTTCAGTTGTATGTACTTAACATGCGTTCTTGAGTCACTGTGGCAGTAACAAACCCAAGGGTCCAATAGAGTTACGTTCAGATGTCTGTACTATTAAAACAGATGTACATAACCTGAGCTGCAATATGAACTGTGCTTTGATACTTTTCAGACTGAAACAATGTGTGAAACTGAACTTGAGTGGCTACGTTTACGCACATGCGTAGAGGTTTTTGGGCCGGTGTATTGTGATCTCATAACATCGCTGCTGAAAAAATACACACAAAAATATAGATAGGGTGTAAATAACAATTAATACATTGATAGGGGTGTAAAAGCTGTTTCACATTGAGCGCGATGCAAACAAGCGAGGCAAATCGCTAACAAACGATTGATCACCTTCTGCTATTTCCCGCCTGCACGCTAGGTGGCACTGAACAATGCATTTTTCCTCAGATATGTATCTTGTATATGGATTTAACAACTTCCGCTTCTCAATGTACAGCATTAAATTAAGATAAATAAAGTTTGGTTCTACAACACAAACTATCTATAATGCTTACAAGAATACATCCTAAAATATAAATAGAGGTACAATTAGCATCAAGCTACACTTGAAAATTTATGTAATTATTAATGTATTTGCTTAAAACCCACTTTAAACCATCATAGAGTGCTTGTAATAACTTCCGATTGTGATCTATAGTTGATTTTGATTTTATAATAGGCAGACATGCACTTTGTATGTTTAAAAATGCTACATGCTTATCATTTGTCATAAACATTCTTTATTGTTATAAAAATACCATGAGCTGCATACAAAATGCATACAGAAAATATATCGTCATAATCATATGTCTATTTGCTTTCATATTTCATGTGTAGAAAAATGTTTCTTTCTCGCGGAGCGTCAGAGAGAAAAAAAAATTCGTCACAAAGCGTGAAAATATTCCTTGCTTTTTTCGTGCTGCGAATGATCGCGCCTAGTGTGTATAGCCCCATAGGGATCTATTGTTTCGATCCAAAAGTGTCATCATGCCAAAATACTATATAACTCATAATCAGCGATGCGGTCTACACTGGATGCGGCGCGACACAACAAATCCTCGCCAGTAAACTGCTGCCTTGTTCTATTTAATGATATACTGACACAAAGTTCAAATGATTTTTATTGATCGCTTTGTCGCGTCCTGTGTAAACAAACTTTGTAGCTGTTGTAGCGCGGTGCGACACGACAACTGTCACGTCCGGTGTAGACACGGTGTAAATTCAATTACAATTCTTTACTAAATGGCGCAACTGAAAATTTAATCATGATTCAATTAGATTGTTTTGGTAAGATTCATTATCATTTTCAAAAATACGCTGGAGGAGGACCATATGATTTCAGCGATGCGGGAAACACTGAAGCATAATCCAGTCATTAAAATGGAATTTACTGTGTAACGCGCAATGTCACGGAATTTGGCTAATTTTGTATGAATAAATCAAAAGCAGGGCTGTACACTTAATAAAATTGCAATATTGACTAGTGTCTGTGAATATTATGGACTAAATTTAGATATGAAGTTACTTGTTCTGCGTGTGAATCAGTGGTGCAGTTTCATCTACTATAAATACTCAAAACCACATGACAGTTAAAAATTCATACTTGAAGCATAAAAACAGAATTTAATAATAATAAAAAAAATGCTTGGTTATTTGACTAATCAAAACAAAAAATCTATAGTATAATGGATCAAAAAACAATGGCTAGTTGCAGCCTTAATTCCAATAGCAAACATAAAAACAACAGCCGCTCAATATCCACCAAGTGCCACCAAGTCACAGTTTTATGTAACAACAGCGGCTGTTGGCGCATGACCAAAAGCGCAGATCTTATCAGTTGGCTATTTTCTTCACAGTGTGGTGGAAAAGAGTTTAGAACCTCTGTTACATTGACAACATGTAAATGTTCATGTCAGTCTGAACAGATGGATTAAGAACGGTTGATTCAAATTAAAATGTTTAATCGCAACAAATTTTCGTGACAAACATTCGTCTTGGTGTGAACAGGCCTTAATGCTCACATATGTCTGTTTCAGGGTGTGTGTGTGTGTGTGTGTGTGTGTGTGTGTGTGGCTCTTGACAGGGATAATTTGAGAGGAGAAAATTAAAGCGCTGGCAGATCGTCCATCACAAAGATGAAATTCAATGAAAAGATAAAAATGTCAATGTTTCCTCCCTCTGCTCCCGCTCTCTCCACTCCTCTTATTTCACAATCTCTCCTCCTCCTCAGCAGCGGCAGATGAGTTGTGAGTCTAATACATTTGGAGCAGAGCTGAAAATCAATGTGTGTGTGTGTGTGTGTTTTATTATAGATGTTGTGTGTGTTCAAATGTATGCAGGAAGTGAAGTGTGAAAATGCTGCTGTGCATCATTTTGTAAATGTACTAGAGGTGTGAAGTCATATGAACTCACATTAATGCAACGAGTTTGTGTCGTGTCATTGTGAATGATTTGATGGGTCATCTGCACAGTAACACAATCTCGCCATGATGCCTGCTAGGCATCCATGTGCATGTATCTGTCAGACTTGTCCATAATGTCAAGCTTGACATGCACATGATCACTGAATAGGGTGACCATACGGGCCATTTTTACGGGATGCGTCCTTGCCAAGATTTCTATATTGCTTAAAATATCCAGGTTTTGGCTTCAAGTCAAATGCACGAACAAACACGTGCGTATATTTGCATCGCTTTGATCGTTCCCTGTAGATCTCACCTTCTCACGTGCAGCGTCAAGATTGGTTGATTATGTACAATACCTGCATGTTATTGGTCAGACTGCTTTGGATGTTTTAGGCAATATTAAAGGGGTCCTATTATGCTTTTTCACTTTTTGAATTTTAGTCAGTGTGTAGAGTGTGTTTGGGCATAAAAAAGATCTACAAAGTTACAAATCTCAAAGTCCACTCCAAAGAGAAATATTTCGTTTTTAAAAAATCCCTTTTCAAGAACTACAACGAACGACTCGTTTGGACTACAAAGTTGTTTTCCTGTATTTGTGACATCACAAATTGGCCCATTAGAATATCATTAAAATAAATCCCGCCTCCGGAAATTCGAATGCACGTTTCAAAATTGCTGGTGTTTTTATATCACTGTTTCTGATGGAAACCGACTGCCTTCAAAAAATTTTGGATGTCATTTTTATTTCATCTTGCATGTAATGTCTGATAAAGCAGTGTTTGTGAGCAGAGCTCTGCTTTGTGTACAGCGTTACCGGGGAAACCTCGCTCTCTCCCGCTCCAAAAGCGCCTCCCGCTGGCAGAGAATGAATTTGCATATACATGCCGCCACAAATAGTGTAATTCTGTGGAACTATGGTATAAATAAATTCAACTGTATAACAGTTTCACTGCAATTCATGTTATAATGTTAGAATTAAAGAGCAATAAACAATACATATTACCGTTGCACTTATTTTTAAGCTGTTGTTGACATCCTATCTAAAACGTGATTTAGCCAAAAAAACAACAACAACATCGTTACCACTTTAATATGTCTTGCAATATCCGTGCGTGCACAGGTTCTGTGTGATCCTCTTGTTCAATATTCTCGGGGTCTGAATTGATATGGGAATATTGACGAACTTGCTGTTTTGGCAAGGGGCGGGACAGTACTGAAACACCGTCTAAGTTGTTCACCAATCACAACACTCTGGGACAGCTAACCAATCACAAAACATTTAGTTTTTCGGAAGGCGGGCCTTCAAACCCGGAACTAATCGAGCCGTTTGTGCCAGGCTGGGGAGGAAGGTATTGTAATAATGTAAATTATGTGAAAAATAATACGATTTTCGAACCACCAAGCATGAGAGCATGTTCTAATACACCCACAAAACAAAATCAAGACTTTGTAAAAGAGCATAATAGGGCCCCTTTAAAATCCTGGCCAGGACGTGTCCCGTTTGAACGGCACATATGGCCACCCTATCACTGAAAGAACTACATGAAACCTATCAAGAACAAATGCTGGTCACTAATCCAAAAATAGACATGAAGTCTATTTTCAGGACCATTAACATTTTTTCATGATTGTAACATCTCATTATAATAATAATAATAATAATAATAATAATAATAATAATAATAATAATAATAATAATAACAATAATAATAATACAAATCTTATTGCTATAATGTGAAAAATACATTTAAAAAACAATACTTAACAATAACAATTTATATTTACGACAATTATTTAATCTGTTTGCATAAAACATATATAAATCAAGTTTAAATATTTCATTTTGAAAAATTATATTAAATACAATTTGTTTATATATTTAAAAAAAAATTGAGTATAAACAATCATATAATTAATAAGTTAACAGAAATGTTCTTATTTGAGTGTGTACAACTTTATTTGAGTGTTGTTTATTAATTAAATTGAAATATTAGATAAATTTTATTTTCAGTTTCAGTTTTGGTTTTTGGCTTTGATTAACATTCATTTTGTTTCAGTAAAAAATTATTTTGGTGCATAACTAATAATTATTATTTTACATTATTCATCACAATAAATTAAAGTGCAAATTACCAGCCATAACTATTTCTTTCTTTCTTTTCCTATCCAACCCCTCTATAAAATGCACTATTTGTGTCTCTTTCTGCAGTGGAGACTCGCATCCACTTGATGGTGAGAGCGCTTCAAATCTGTCTGGAAGATTTCTGAACAAACACACATTCACAACTTCTGCTGTAGACCCGTGAGTGAGTGAGTGAGTGTGTGTGTGTGTGTGTGTGTGTGTGTGTATTTTCTCACCTCTCCCAATTAACTTCTCAAGTATGACAGCACCTAGCAGTGTGGAGATGTGTTCTGGTATAGCCAGAGGGAGGCACTGACTGTGAGTGTGTGTGTGTACTTATATCTCTACTTGCTATTTAATATTTTGGCAAGAGTTTTTCAGCTGTGGAGGGAGTATTACTGATGCATCGCTCACATTCTTTGGACATCCCCACTTCCAGGCACTTCTGCAGCCGGCAGTATTGACAGCGGTTGCGGGTGACTTTGTTTATGATGCAGTTCTTCTCTCTGTGGCACGTGTAGACCATGTTCTTCTGGATACTTCGCCTGAAGAATCCCTAAACACAAACAACACAATTAAGACTGTGAGACAAACTCCAAGAGAAAGTTATGCATCAAAACAACTTTTACTTCCGCATGGTGCTTTTCCCGTACAAAACTCATAGCCATGATAGTAAAGTGTTGCTGTTTTTTTTTGTTTTTGTTTTTTTTTTAACATCAACCAGCAAAATCAATTAGATAGAAAAAATAAATAAATAACCCTTTTTTCAAAAAGCTGCGGGACAGGCTATATACTTAAAAGGATAGTTGATAGTTTACTCATTCCAAACCCACAAGACTTTTGTTCATCTTTAAACTCCAAAGAAGATATTTTATTGAAACTTGAGAGTTTTAAGTCCCTCCACTGAAAAAAAAAAAAAAATTGGACCAAAACTTTCAAGCTTCAAAAAGTTCATATAGGTATTGTAAAAGTAATCCACGTGAATCAACCATTGTAATCCAAGTCTCCTGAAGAGACAAAATATGGTATATTAACTTGAACTATGACTTCAATTTTTGGATGAACTACCCCTTTAAACCCCAAAATATACTTCAGTTTTGAAGTGAATGCTTAGCATATGCATACAACCAAAACAAAGACTTGCAAAGTATACTCATTTTGATAGCGTGTGCAAACACAGGCGCTCAACACATGCGCACAAGAAAATTTCAACCTTGTCCAGTATCTGCGCTATTTTTTCCAGAAGTTGTTTGCAATAAAAATGTTTAAACTTTTGTGTGCATTTCTCTAAAAAAACTCACGTAAGCATTTGCTAACATTGGCGTTTGTTTTTGTTGTTGTTGTCTCTTTCATTTCTTTTTTGAGTATTTAGATAAGTATTTAGATTAAGTTACTAAAATTGAGTAATCTAACGAAATGCGTTACAAATTACATTTTAAAGCATGTATTTTGCAATCTGTAGTAAAATCAATTTTAAAAGTTACCTTCCCAACCCTCTGTGTGTGTGTGTGTGTGTGTGTGTGTGTGTGTGTGTGTGTGTGTGTGTGTGTGTAAAAGTCATAGTGGCAACAGTGGCTTTAGCAAAAATCACTAATGACAAAACTCAAGGATGAGAACACATGCAGGCAGCTTAATTCAGCGAGCTTGCTGAAGGTAATCTCTTAATGGTTTTAACATTCATAAGTCTCATCCAGATCTATTGATTCCAGTGCACTCTGGACACGAGAAAGGTCAAAAATCTGTCTCACACTGAGAGAACAGAGAAAGAGGAATGTGTATAATGGGTCAGGATGGTTAACTAGTATGATTCTGTGCCAGTCCATCGCAACCCATTTAGATGGAATATTTGAATATGTCACTTGAAACTTGTAGTGTAGTAGTACTTGAACTATTACTTTACCATATGAAAAGTTTCAATTTAATGACCTTCACATAGACGTGGACCATAAGTAGCTGTTAGCCACATATCAAGATACTAACAAATAGCTACTAATAGCGGTTAACTATCCTGAAGCTAATGAAGGAGGCAGTGCTGCAGCCTTGACATCAACACCCGGAAGACGAATTAGCCATGCGTTACCTCAAGATATTCCTATGGGTTTTTATAATAGGAGTTTTTCTCTAGTAAATTCATGATTCTTATGCGTTTTGCTCTACAACATAAATTACACAATTTTGAAGCAGTTATTTTTTAAATTGTATGTTTGTAATAAGTAACTACATAAGAATGTATGAGGGTGAGCATGAAAATGTCCAAGTATTGTAAAGTTAGGTTTACATGTACTTCATTAACACTACTATACTGTGTGTATATAAATAGTATTTTGCCTTTCTTCTCTACATTTTTGGGGGGAAAAATAGCTTACTGAAAAAACAAACTAAGCTAAGTTAGTAATATTGCTACTTTTGGGTCGAATGAGAACGGGTCACGTCTCTCACCTTGCAGCCCTCACAGGCACTGACGCCATAGTGGTACCCTGAAGATTTGTCCTGACACACAAAGCAGGGCTTATAGACGCGAGGAGGAGGGGGCGGAGAGGGTGGGCTCGGGACGATCTCCTCTGAACTCGTACTCTGGGTCTCAATAGCTGTGAGAGAGAGAGAGTTTATGGGTCAATGACATGACTTTTTTGTGTGTGTGTGTGTGTGTCTATTATTACAGTATTCAAAAATACATTGAAAATCTATTCATTCAGACTGTGACTTGGATACATCTTTCCTATGACATACATGTTCATTTCTGAATTAAAATTCTTTTTAATATTACTTTTGTTAAGCATAGCCATTAAAATAAAACCTTTGTTGAAAACAGTTTTTCAAAAGAATATAAAACATTTTAATAGCCCAAACTGTAGAAACTCCAAATTTCAAACCATGCTGAATAAAGCAGACTTTCCTATTTATCTAGAAGGCATCCCTAACCCTGAACCCTGTCCCGGAGCGTCACAACACAGCATTGCTATGTGTGATTGGGAACATTACAAGAGAGATCAAAGACACAGACGTCCTAAAACAGCTCCTCTAGAGGAACTGAGCTTCTGTCAGAGAGACACAGATGATCTTAGCGCATTCATTAAACACGTGTAACACATTTGTGCTGATGATAATTAGCCAGCCATCGCACATCAAAACAAGAGACGAACACTGTTAAACACCATTCAAACCACTGATGGGAAGGTGAACAGACAGCAATGGCTTGGATTCTAGATGGGTTTCTTGCTGTTTATGCCGCATCAACTACAAACATCTTACACATTTTTAGTAACAGTAGTACAAGTCGTCGTAGGGTAACACTTTATTTTAAGGTGTCCTTGTTACACGTTACATGTACTTACTATTATAATAACAATAAATTATGCATAATTACATGCAAGTAACCCTAAGCCAAACCCACAATTACACTGTAACAAGGACACCTTAAAATAAAGTGTAACCCATCGTAGTAGTAGTATTAACAAACAAACAAACAAAAACAAACAAATAAACTCCTACTACTAATTACTAGTAATATATTTAGTTTTAGCAAATTTATCTTTTATAACAACAGTCATTGTTATTTAATATTAATTATATATATTCATATTATTATAATTAATTATACTTTTATTAATTATATTTATCTAATATTAATATTGTTATTCAGTTTAATATTTTTTCTTTTATCTAAAAATGATTATTTCACAATTATTTATATTATTTTAATTACATTATAATATATTATTTATTATATTTATCTATTATTATTTTTTATTATTATTATTATTATTATTATTATTATTATTATTTTAGTTTAGTTTTTATTTATAAATTCATGTTATCTAACAAAAGTTATGTATTATTAAGCAATATGTATAATTATATTATTTAAATTTTAATTAAAGTATTAAAGTATTATATTTATCCAATAATAATAACTGCATATCATTTTTCATTATTATTATTATTATTTAAATGTGGCACAAATGAAGATTTCCAGGTAGGACTGGGCGATACGGGCAAAAATTCATATCTCAGGATTTTTTGGCCGATTTGCGATATACGGTATATATCTCAGTATTTTCGTTTTTGTATTTGGATTTTAAAAAATCTGTAGCTATTTAATATATATATATATATATATATATATATATATATATATATATATATATATATATATATATATATATATATATATATATATATTTTTTTTTTTTTTCCTTTTTTTTTTTTTTTTTTCCCCACTTACCGCCCAATGTTGTCCAAAACAATACATATTAAAGGCTATGAAAACAAATAAAGTGAATGTAACCATGTAAGCCTTTATATTATGTCCAAAAAAGGGTTATAATAACATTTCATTCTAACACTGTAACATTGCAATCCAAAAACAAAAATAAGGTTTTTAAAGCGGAAGTTAAATTCACTAAACTAAAAATGAAAAGAAATGAGAACAAAAGCAAAGAGTTGTGTTAGGCTATTGTGATTACGCCATTACAGTCACTTAACAGTCAGTGCAATCATAAAAATAGACTTACTTGTAGGTTTAAAATTCTACGTCACATTTATTGTCCAACTATAAAAAATTCCGCAAAATGTATATTTTAGTCAGAATTATTGCGCTCCTATTTAATTGAGCTCCGTCTGTTTGGCGCACGTGCACATGGCGGCGCTCGTTCACTGAAGTCTGTGAAGTTTAGCGGAAAATCTCAAAGCAGAAGGCTCATGCACTCCTGACAGCAAAATGGAAATATTTCCATGACTTTCTAACATTTACAGATGAAGAATATACCTGTGAAATGCAAGTTATGCATTTAGGGAAACAGCACATCTCAAATACATTAAACAGCGCTAGCATCTCTGTCAGCGGCACACGCAGCCTTTCTGTCAGACCATCTGATGGGCCGAGCCGCTTAAACTATGCGAAACTATAAACTATACTATGTCTTATCAGTTTTTAAAGGCCTTAATATGAAGCTTGTCACGTTTAGAACAAACTTTCTCCGCAGCAGCTCAGTCTGTGTCCTCCGCTATATTTTTCAGATGCGCTTGTATCAAACTACTGTATTTCGATATAAACGGTATTGCCTAATATCAAATCGCTTATAAAGAAAATATCGATATATCGTACAAACTCGATATACCGCCCAGCCCTATTTCCAGGAGTACATCACAAATCATATTATACAACTCTAAAAATATGTATTTCACAAGTGATGGTAATGTTGCATTTAACTGTATATAAAAACAGTATGCTAGTATTGCACCATACTATAACATCATAAAGATGAGAGTCTTAATACTCATTAATTGTGTAAAAAATTGTCTCAAACTCCTGCTCTTCCTCTGTGCAAGGGGTTGTTGGCAATATCAGCCAAAAAACGGACAGATTCACACACAATTTGGGAATCACTAATTGAAATCTTGTATACTACAGGCAGCATTGTGACTGGGACTCCTGGACAATAGACATGCCTACAAATAATGGTAATATTATGGTGTTCTCAACAGGACACAACGTGTGCATTTTTGTGTTTATAGAAAATGTGGAGAGGGTATCCGAGGTGAAAGTATGTGCTTGCTTCTCTTGCTGGTTTGGCTGCAGTTTCTTTCCCGTGTATGTGTGTGTGTCCCAGCTGTAGCAGAGGGAAACTCAACTTGTGAGCTGAAGTTAAATATAGAACTCTTATTTACACACCACTGCTGTCGGCCCCGCCGGGCACATCACACACACATAATGACTGCAGACGCATATCTGAAACAGCATCCATACACACACAAACACCAACACACACACACACACACTGTCAATGTGCATGTTCCCGCCTGTCTCTCTGTGGGCAGGAAATACTCAGAGAGACGTCCTGGAACAGACTGACGGAATGAAAGGCTGACTCAGCCGCGGACGGAGAGAGAATGAGAACGAGAGCAGGAAGGAATTGGAGAGAATGGAAGCGAAAATCAAACAACTGAAGTTCAAACATATGGCTATGACAGCCAAGAATAAGCACATACACGCAGTCACATCGCTGGGCAAAACATCCGGGACGTACGAAGAGCTAACGGTTTGTTTAGAGTGGATGGATGGAGAGTATAAAACACCCATGCATGAAATGAGAAAGGCCTTGCCTAGAGTCCAACACGGATTAGGCCAAAAGTCTATGGACGCCTGAAGACCACACCCATAATGATGAACATTTAATTGCTCCTTTAGGATGGGACAAGAGTGTGTGGAGAAAAATAATATTAATCAATTAGATGTTTACATTGCCTGCACTGTAAAAAAGTGCAGGCAATTTTGGTAGCTGTGGATGCCAGAATATTTTGTAAAAAATACAGAAAAACTGTAAACACATTTACAGCCAAGAACTGTACATTTTACAGCATAAAACTATAATTAACAAACAAGAAAAAATTTGAATGTAAACCAGTAAATTCAACAACACACACTGCTATTAAAATCTGTTTTGTACCTTTAACATACTGACAACCACCATAATAATGCAGGTGGTAAAAGAGAAAGCCACATGAAGAATCAAAGCAAGTAGCTTCGCCACAAGCAGAAGTATACAAATATATAGAAGGTGCACAGAATCATTCACGCAAACACAAAACACCATCATGGTAACACACGACACTTAAATAATGTAATAAACATTCATTATACAACACAAGATGTAACAAAGCCCAAATGTACATAACTGATAACAAAAACTATTAAAAAACATGATTATTTAAACAAAATACTTTCAAATGTGGAGTGTCACACAGGGAATTCTGGAAATATCAGCTTACAGTTTTTGACTGTAAATTATACATTGATTTGTTCTTTTTTACTTCTAAAAACTGTACAATTAACACAATTTTACTGTAAAATTACATGAAATGTCTGGTTAGATCTTTTATAGTTTTTCCCTGTATATAGTACGGGAACTTAATGTTAACCTATTAACTTTTTTTTTGTTTTTACAAAATTTTACAGTTAAAAAAACACTTATTTTTTAAAGTGTGAGTAAATTGCACTAAACGGCCCCTCACAGTTTTAAGCTATTCTTGGTAGTTGTCAGGGTGTATCACCATGTTCTGGGGCCAAATTCCAAATTCATAACAACATTCTTAAGTGCAATTCTTGAAAGATTACCATAATAATCATAATAAGTGCAAGTTCCAATATGGTTTCATGACTAAAACGTGCCTCTGGGAATTTTTTCGCAAGACACGAAATACGTACCGCCATGTACGTTTCGTTACATATTCGATGTGAAATGTGGATTGGGTGGCGCTAAAAGAGTATTTGTTTTTTTTCCCCAGAACAGATGAACGTACATATTGTACGTTTTATGTGACGCTGGTTTTATAGGTGTCACCGCAGTTGTGACTTGAAATGTCCGTTGAGTGGCGCTATAACTCCAATACTCTGTGACGTTTTAAAATTACGTACCATCTGCACTACACCTAAACCTACCCAACAGTATGAACAAAAGCGAATGTGACGTAAAACGTAAAAGCATGCCGTTTTAGCTTGTTTTTTGATCTCTCATCTTTCAGCTCTTTTATTATGAGTCATGTTTTTCACGGGATTTGTACCCAAGGATTCCGCATCCAAGTCCAATTTCGTACCGGCTGAGGTACCGAGCAAGCTTGTTACGCTTGTTGGAAACATATGGAGCTGTAATCATAACGTGTACGAAAATGATTACAAGTGCTCATTGTTTTAATGCCTTTAGTGTTCATTTCTGTTGGAAACTGCAGTGATATGTACTTATTGGTACGTATTTCACGTCTTGCGAAAAAGTTCCCAGAGGTTAGTTTTCGTCATGAGACCAGGTAGGCAAGTTCAGCATTTTGAGTTGTGTCTTTTAACGCGCCACCTATTTTAAATCATCTGAAAATTACGTTGTAAATATTAAATAAGTTTAAAAATAAGTTTTAATTTGAAAATTTTAGTAATTTTGTTGTCATTTTATTTGCTTTTTTAATGTCTTCATAGTTTATATTAATTTTTATTTCAGTTTCACTTTTAGTCATTTATTACATCAAGTTATACTAAATGAAACTGAGAAATATCTGAACAAAATAATTTCAAATAACAAATATATATATATATATATATATATATATATATATATAGTTTTAGTATTAGATTTGTGAACTGTAATAACCATGGCCTTTAGATCACTCATAAGATTAAAAAAATAAATAAATAAATAAATAAAAGAGACATTCTTAAGAAAAGTTTTTGGCAACATAACATATTCTTAAATTTATACTTAAGTTAGAAAATAATAAGAAAATAGCATTTACAAAGAATTTTATTCTTTTAATCCGGCACCTGGGTGGTTCTAGGTGATTGCAGGGCTCGCAAAATCGCTAGCCCGACGTCCCGGGGCTATTGTGTTTTCCAGTCGGGCTACCAAAATGTATCACCGCCCTGCCCGAAGGGCTACCTTAAATACAGGGCTCCCGCGGGTCCTTAAAAACTCTTCAATTTAGTTGGATCAAACTTAAGGCCATAAAAAGTTTTAAATACGTTAAATGGTATAAGAAATGTCTTAACTATAATTTCAAAAGGTCTTACAGTTGGGGACGGAAAGACAAGAATGGCGATACAGCTGGATTAAACTTCAAAAGGCAATGATGCAATTGAATAAATATGAGCGCTGCACGTTTCAAGTCAAAACGCGGCGCAGATGTCTTTATGTGAATGTATCTGAAGGGAACCGACTGTCCTCAGAAATGTGTCATTGGCATTTTTATTTCATCTTACCTATAATGCCTAATAAAGCAGCGTTTATGAGCGTGGACGGTGCTGCTTTGTGTACAGTCGCTAACAGGGAGTTTCTCTGAGAGAAACCGCTATATTAAGCCGCTTCTAAAGCGCCACCTCGTGGCAGAGAAAGAATTTGCATTTCCAATAAGCCTTTCTTGCTGTTTATGGTCAGATCAATGCAAATATCGACCCATGTTTTTACGCAGCAAACACATAGAGTTGTAAATGAGAAAGAAGTTAATGTGCCTTCTAAAAATCTAAACAATTAAGACAGTAATATTCATTCATTTTAAATTAATATAATAATTTATATGCTTGATTTATTCCTTTTCATAAAAATGCTGTAAAGGCTGAAATGCTGTTGTATAAGATTTTTGTTATTGTGAAAACCTGTATCTGAACTGTAAATCATATAATTTTATGGCTTAATACTGTATTTTACCATAGACATTGTCCACAGTGTTGCCAACTAATTATCAGCCATAACATAAATGAAATGTGCACTCACTACCAAGATAGCAGCCAAAATTAAATTTATTAACAAATTTATAATGAAAACAATAGTAACAAAAGGGGACAAATTCAGGAGTGGACAAGGCCAAAATAACAAACAGAAAAAAGAATAACTAGTTTTAATAAACCCTAAATTCCCTAATCAAAATAAATCACACAAAAGAAAAATATACAACACAACTTCCCTAACTCCCTTAACTCAAAACATAGAACAAACAATATATAAAAGAAAAGGGCGTCACACTCCCTACTTCCCCTAAACTAAATATTTACAACTTAATCAGAAATTAACTACAACAAAACACAGGTTTCTCAAAGCGCTCACACATAATCACAAAGGAACCCAAAACAAATGGCACACATTCGGCCTCCCTAGAATGTTTGAGGAGGTCCTTTTCACTGGAACCGGAACTAGACCAATTAGAAGGCAGCCAATCAGGATCTCCAGATCTCATGATCTCCAATCAGGATGAATGCAGACCACACCTTCTCCTGCACAGACACACTCAGAAATACATACACATTTTCCGGCAAGCCGGAGATGTAACACCCCCACCCTTAAAATAAAACATAGGTTTTTAAGAATGGATACGTGAAAGTGTGTCAGCAATCACGTTTTCAACTCCTTTTTTATGCTGGATGTTCAAATTAAAACCTTGACAAATTAATGCCCAACGCATGAGCCTGTGATTGGCATTTGACATGCGTTGAAGGAAAAGCAAGGGATTATGATCAGTATACACGGTAATAGGTTATACACTGGACCCAATGTATACTTCAAAATGTTGAATGGCCAATAATAACGCAAGAGCTTCCTTTTCTATGGTACTATAGTTCAGTTGGTGTTTGAGAAATTTCTTGGAAAAAAAAACTAATCGGATGTTCGATTCCAGCATCATCCGCCTGAATTAACACTGCACCGGCGCCCGTGCCACTGGCATCAACTTCCAACTTGAATGCACGGTCAAAGCGAGGGGCGGAAAGTACAGGTGCGCTACACAACAGAGTTTTCAAAGCCTCAAAGGCAAACTGGCATGTAGAAGTCCATTCGAAAGAAACCCCTTTTCGGAGTAACCCTGTAAGAGGATTAGCCACATCTGAAAAATTCCGACAGAAATTTCTATAGTAGCCAGTCATACCTAAAAAACGCCTAAGCTCTCTCTTCGTCATAGGTACAGGAAAATCCAAAATAACTTGAATTTTGGAGCCAAGTGGTCGAACTTTGCCATTCCCAACCTCTTTTCCTAGATAACTTACAGTTGCACAAGCAAATTCGCATTTCGCCAAATTCAATGTGAGATTGGCTTCTTTCAAGCATGCAAAAACACAGTTCAACAGTTGGACATGTTCATCCCAAAAATCAGAATAACAAACAACATCATCAAGATATGCATCACAATTAGGAACATTAAGTAACACTCTCGACATCAAACGTTGAAATGTTGCTCCAGCATTCCGTAATCCAAACGCCATCACCCTATACTGAAGGAATGCGTCAGGAGTAGCAAAGGCAGAAACTTCTGAGGCCCTCTCAGTAAGTGGTACTTGCCAGTACCCTTTTAGAAGGTCAAGTTTAGTGACAAATTTTGAATTTCCAACGCGGTCAACACAATCTTCGACACGAGGCAATGGAAATGAATCAGGTTTCGTCAAGGCATTAACTTTCCTATAATCGGTGCAAAATCTAGATGTGCCATCAGACTTGGGGACTAACAAACACGGTGAACACCATGGACTACTACTGGGAACTGCTAAACCATGTTCCAACAAATATTGGGTTTCATGTTTCATGAGATCTCTTTTGACAGGATTAACTCTGTAAGCATTTTGCTTAACAGGGATATGTGAGCCAACATCAATATCATGTTCTATGACATGCGTTGTCGAGGGAAAATCATTGAACAATGTTGGATATTTACTGATCAAACCTCTGAGATCAGCTTGGGCCGGAATAGGTAAATGTGATAACTTAGTGGATAGATCTTTCAAGGTTTTAGAGTTTAACAAACGTGCAGTCAAAAATGAAGCACTTCCCATTTTTAAATCATCACTCTCAGGGGTGTAGTCAGACAGGGACACATCCACAGATGTAACCATAGCAGCAACAGCAGCTACATTTGACACATCAGAACGAGTTACATAAGGCTTGAGCATATTAACATGACACACCCTTGATTTCCTTCTGCGATTAAAAGTATTCACCACATAATCAGTCTCTCCTAACCTTGCCTGAATTTCATAAGGACCAACAAATTTAGCTCTTAAAGGAGAGCCAAGTATTGGCAATAAAACAAGAACACGATCCCCTATCTGAAAAGACCGCTGCACGGCTTCACGATCATAGCGAATTTTCATTTGCTCCTGAACAGCACTAAGTGATTTCTTCGCCAAAGTCCATACAGCGTGCAAACGCTCACGAAAACTGCTGACATAATCCAAGACATTCTTTGGTTGAGAGGAATGCTCATCACCTAATATTTGTTCCTGCAGAACTTTCAACGGCCCCCGCACAGAATGACCAAATATTAACTCAGATGGGCTAAAACCAAGCGATGCTTGCGTCGTGTTACGGACAGCAAACAATAAAAGAGGAATCTCCTCATCCCAATCTCGCTCTCTCTCTACACAAAAAGTACGAAGCATCGACTTTAATGTTTGGTGAAATCGTTCAATAGCACCCTGGGACTGTGGGTGATAGGCACTAGACACTTGGTGTTTAACATTTAATTGCCTCATTACTTTAGCAAACACCTTAGACATAAAATTACTACCCTGGTCAGACTGAATATACCGAGGAAGACCAAATGTAGTGCAGAATTTAACAATGGCTTTAACAATAGATGGAGCTTTGAGAGTTCGTAATGGGATTGCTTCAGGAAATCTAGTCGTTGCACACATCAGGGTTAAAAGATAGGAATTTCCAGATTTCGTTTTTGGTAAAGGGCCAACGCAATCAATTAAAATACGCTCAAATGGTTCTCCAAGTACAGGGATTGGTTTTAAAGGAGCTGGGGGAATAACTTGGTTGGGTTTTCCGGCTAACTGGCAGGGATGACATGACTTACAGAACTTTACTACATCAGATTTCATAGATGGCCAGAAGAAATGTTTTAACAAACTATCATACGTTTTCCTAATGCCAACATGGCCTGAGAGTTCATGTTCATGTGCAACACTTAATACCTGCAGCCGGTAAGGCTCTGGAACCAGAACCTGGTAAACTGTACTCCAGTCCTCCTCAGCTTTAGGTGGAGACCATTTACGCATCAACACCTCTTCCTCACAGTAATACGCAACAGAATGCTTCGACAAGACGGATTGTTTCACAGCGGTTGCAAAGCAAGGGGTCAAAGTGGGATCAGCATGCTGGGCTTTAATCAATTCCAGTTTACCTAAAGGCAGATTAGGATTAGGAACAGCATACACGTTCAACTCATTCACATTATCTTTCACATTTTGATCCGGCACTTCTGTAGCCAAAAAAGATTCGGAAAGATCCACAATTTCCTCAAACTTACGAGATTGAGCACGAGTCACTGCACAAGCACCAAACACATCAGGAAATGTTTCACGCAACACATCGTTACCTTTATTTACATCGGCGGGGTCATCAGTCACTTCAGGCAAACAAAAAACTCTCTTACCCGCCAGATCATTACCAAGAATGAGTGATACTCCCTCCACAGGTAACTCAGCACAAACAGCCAACTTAACAGGCCCTGAACATATGCTAGATTGTAGAAAAACATTGTGCAGAGGTACTTTAATCACAGTCAAATCAATTCCTTTCACTAGTACATCAGCCCCACAGCTAGAACGGGTAGAAAAAGGCAGTATTTTTTTCAAGATAAACGATTGGGCTGACCCCGTGTCCCTCAAAATACATACGGGTTTAGCTTCAGACATTGCCTCATCAAATGATACCATGCCATCAGAAGTGAATGGCTCGAATGCGGACCCAACTGAAGACGAAAGTTCTGGTACGCGACTGTCAACTAAAGCCACACTCTTTGAAGTGTTAACTCTCCTGTTAGCTTTGCGCTTCAAAACAGGACAAACTGCAATGAGGTGCCCAGCCTCATGGCAGTAGAAACATTCACGGCTTTCTATACCGTCACTTCCTGCATTATCTTTAACCGCGGTCACATCTTTAGAATTTCGTGTACGAACAGTAGAATTACGCTTTGTAGGTGATGAAAACACGATTCGGTGAGTGAGCACAAATTCATCGGAGAAAATGGCTGCCCCTGTAAGAGTAGATACCTTCTGTTCATTCAAATAAATTACAATTTTCTCTGGCAAACTATTCTTGAAATCCTCCAGCAAAATTAATTCCTTGAGTTGTTCTAAAGTTGTGACCTTATTCGCAGTGCACCATTTTTCAAACAAGTTTAACTTGTCACACGCAAATTCAACAAACGTTTGTCCTGGGGATTTTACATGATTCCTAAATTTTTGACGGTACGCTTCAGGAACTAATTCATAAGCACGCAATACAGCATTCTTCATAGCGTCATAATCTAAACTCTGTTCAAGAGTCAAAGCCGAACAAACTTCCTGTGCTTTCCCAACAAGTTTGCACTGCAATAGTAGCGGCCAAACTTTCCGCGGCCATTGCAGCGTAGCGGCGATGCGCTCAAACACAGTAAAGTACGTATCTACTTCACTTTCACGGAAGAGCGGGACTAACGCAATTTGTCTACTAATGTCAAAACTCTGACTTACTTGCAAATCACGTCGAGGCACAGGGTCAGAAGTCGAACCAGGAGTGGAAGTGTTGATCGAAGAAGATGACACAGGTGTACTAGCTCCATGTGGACCTGTATTTGGAGGCTTGTTAGGAACTCTAGTTTTAATCTCGAGCTCCAGCTCTTTCAAACGAATTGCGCGCTGAGTTTCAAGCTCAACTGTCTTAACCTGCAACAGCTGACTTTGATACTGCTGCCGGCTTAGTTCCAACTCAAGCTCCTTTAATTTAATATTCAACAATGGGTCTTGTGGGGACGGCAGCGCAGCGGGATCTATGCTAATTAGTTCCTGGGGTTTGGTCTGCTCTGCTCCCTCACCCCCGGAACTCGATATAGGATTTGCAACACCCGCTAGCTCGCCCTCCTCTGGCAAGATCCCATTTTCCACCATATATTTCAGCACCACTTCCTTAACTTCCCTCTTTACTGCACTCCGAGACACCCTGATCTGATACAAATCCGCGACTGCAAATAAGTCATCTTTACGACATTTTTCCAATTGTTGCGCCGAAGGCCGAATTGCAAAATCCTCCAAATCAAATTTAGAAGACATCTCAAATCCTCTGCCAAACTCCTCTCCCCTTAAAGCAAAATCCCCAAGGAAAACAATAAAAACCAAAACAAACTTCATTAAATTGAATGATCCATTTGTCTAAACTAAATTTATTTGTTCAAACCAAAAACAGTTTGAACTATCCCGGACGAGCCCCCAATTTATGTTACGATCGTCTAGGGCCAGCCATAACATAAATGAAATGTGCACTCACTACCAAGATAGCAGCCAAAATTAAATTTATTAACAAATTTATAATGAAAACAATAGTAACAAAAGGGGACAAATTCAGGAGTGGACAAGGCCAAAATAACAAACAGAAAAAAGAATAACTAGTTTTAATAAACCCTAAATTCCCTAATCAAAATAAATCACACAAAAGAAAAATATACAACACAACTTCCCTAACTCCCTTAACTCAAAACATAGAACAAACAATATATAAAAGAAAAGGGCGTCACACTCCCTACTTCCCCTAAACTAAATATTTACAACTTAATCAGAAATTAACTACAACAAAACACAGGTTTCTCAAAGCGCTCACACATAATCACAAAGGAACCCAAAACAAATGGCACACATTCGGCCTCCCTAGAATGTTTGAGGAGGTCCTTTTCACTGGAACCGGAACTAGACCAATTAGAAGGCAGCCAATCAGGATCTCCAGATCTCATGATCTCCAATCAGGATGAATGCAGACCACACCTTCTCCTGCACAGACACACTCAGAAATACATACACATTTTCCGGCAAGCCGGAGATGTAACAATGAACAAAAGCGAATGTGACGTAAAACGTAAAAGCATGCCGTTTTAGCTTGTTTTTTGATCTCTCATCTTTCAGCTCTTTTATTATGAGTCATGTTTTTCACGGGATTTGTACCCAAGGATTCCGCATCCAAGTCCAATTTCGTACCGGCTGAGGTACCGAGCAAGCTTGTTACGCTTGTTGGAAACATATGGAGCTGTAATCATAACGTGTACGAAAATGATTACAAGTGCTCATTGTTTTAATGCCTTTAGTGTTCATTTCTGTTGGAAACTGCAGTGATATGTACTTATTGGTACGTATTTCACGTCTTGCGAAAAAGTTCCCAGAGGTTAGTTTTCGTCATGAGACCAGGTAGGCAAGTTCAGCATTTTGAGTTGTGTCTTTTAACGCGCCACCTATTTTAAATCATCTGAAAATTACGTTGTAAATATTAAATAAGTTTAAAAATAAGTTTTAATTTGAAAATTTTAGTAATTTTGTTGTCATTTTATTTGCTTTTTTAATGTCTTCATAGTTTATATTAATTTTTATTTCAGTTTCACTTTTAGTCATTTATTACATCAAGTTATACTAAATGAAACTGAGAAATATCTGAACAAAATAATTTCAAATAACAAATATATATATATATATATATATATATATATATATATAGTTTTAGTATTAGATTTGTGAACTGTAATAACCATGGCCTTTAGATCACTCATAAGATTAAAAAAATAAATAAATAAATAAATAAAAGAGACATTCTTAAGAAAAGTTTTTGGCAACATAACATATTCTTAAATTTATACTTAAGTTAGAAAATAATAAGAAAATAGCATTTACAAAGAATTTTATTCTTTTAATCCGGCACCTGGGTGGTTCTAGGTGATTGCAGGGCTCGCAAAATCGCTAGCCCGACGTCCCGGGGCTATTGTGTTTTCCAGTCGGGCTACCAAAATGTATCACCGCCCTGCCCGAAGGGCTACCTTAAATACAGGGCTCCCGCGGGTCCTTAAAAACTCTTCAATTTAGTTGGATCAAACTTAAGGCCATAAAAAGTTTTAAATACGTTAAATGGTATAAGAAATGTCTTAACTATAATTTCAAAAGGTCTTACAGTTGGGGACGGAAAGACAAGAATGGCGATACAGCTGGATTAAACTTCAAAAGGCAATGATGCAATTGAATAAATATGAGCGCTGCACGTTTCAAGTCAAAACGCGGCGCAGATGTCTTTATGTGAATGTATCTGAAGGGAACCGACTGTCCTCAGAAATGTGTCATTGGCATTTTTATTTCATCTTACCTATAATGCCTAATAAAGCAGCGTTTATGAGCGTGGACGGTGCTGCTTTGTGTACAGTCGCTAACAGGGAGTTTCTCTGAGAGAAACCGCTATATTAAGCCGCTTCTAAAGCGCCACCTCGTGGCAGAGAAAGAATTTGCATTTCCAATAAGCCTTTCTTGCTGTTTATGGTCAGATCAATGCAAATATCGACCCATGTTTTTACGCAGCAAACACATAGAGTTGTAAATGAGAAAGAAGTTAATGTGCCTTCTAAAAATCTAAACAATTAAGACAGTAATATTCATTCATTTTAAATTAATATAATAATTTATATGCTTGATTTATTCCTTTTCATAAAAATGCTGTAAAGGCTGAAATGCTGTTGTATAAGATTTTTGTTATTGTGAAAACCTGTATCTGAACTGTAAATCATATAATTTTATGGCTTAATACTGTATTTTACCATAGACATTGTCCACAGTGTTGCCAACTAATTATCAGAGAAAGTTGCTAGAAGAAGGTCAATTTGTTGCAAAAACTTGCTAAATGACATTGTGATGTCATTGCGTAATCACGGCGCAAAATTGTCACAACATCAAATCTCAGCAAAAATATATATTTTATATATGTTAATTTAGATTTGTTTGTAAAATAATATGCACAATATAATATTAAAATATAAATAACTATTTTTAAATGCAATGAATTATTGAACACTTACACATTTTTGAATGATTACAATTTAGGTTTTTTGAATAGCTAGTAAACTAGTAATACTACACATTCTCAACAATTTAAGCAGTGTATTAGTAGATAGTTAGTATGCTACACTCCAAGAAAAGTCTGTAAAAATAGGGCACAATCTACTACAGTATGTTAATATGAAAGAATTTTCCATATTGTTTTTTTACCTGCATTTTAAATTATGCATTGTGTTTTCGGGTTACAATGGATAATAATGTCCTGGAAAATTACTAGACTCTTTTGCATTGTACTAACTGATCAAAAATCACAAGTACAAGCTACTAATAAAGTGTATCATAAATGAACAATTATTCAATTATTATTATTATTAAATTGAACAATTGCAAACAGCAGCAAACTCAAGTCACGTGATGTGTGTACTGCTAGGCATCTTTGGTTTCCCCTTTTTGTGTAATTTGGATGGAAAATGTGTACCTTTTTATTGTCTGAGTCACTTATCAAAAGTTGCTAAAAGTTCCAAAATAAATTTTAAAAATTGCTAAATTTGTTGCTAGGTGCTTTTGCAAGAAAAAGTTGCTAGGATAATTTGAAAAGTTGCTAAATTTAGCAACAAAATTGCTAAGTTGGCAACATTGGTTGTCCAACCCCGCTCATACTGTGTTCATTTTACTTGTGCAGCTCTTAAAAAGGTTCATAAATTGCCTTAAATTCTGCAGATACCCTGTAAATAGTGAAATAAAATTCCTTACTTCATATTTGTTGATATTTGTGTATTGAAAATATTTTTGATTGACATTTAGACTCTTATCTGATTTTCTATATATATATATATATATATATATATATATATATATATATATATATATATATATATATATATATTTTTTTTTTTTTTTTTTTTTTGTTTTTTTTTTTTTAAAAAGGTCTTTATTTATTTGGGCTAGTTTAATTTTCGGGCTACCAAAATCTGAAGAGCACCTGCCCAAAGGGCTACCAGGGATTTTGAAATTTTGCAAGCCCTGGATTGCTTATGTCAACATCAGCTGATTTTCATTCATGAGTCTCTTTTACATGGTTGCTGAAAAAAAATAGACTAATCAACTTCTGTCCTATTTGTAAATATTGGAGGAAGTCAGTGGGACTCTCACAGACGTAGCAATGTTAGTTCTTGAGAACTGTCCTGATCGAGTGCCAATATTTTCCTCAGCAAACAAGCCACTTATTACCGATGATGTTTGTGTAATCACGTATTTTTCAGTTAAAATGTGAATAATGACTAATAATGTAAGAAAGCAGAGAAATTTTCCCATCCCGCCTCCATCTTTTACTCTATTTTTACCAATTTACAGTTAGTTCCACCCAAACTCATGCACCGGCTGAGTCAGAAGGTGACATGCCGGTCAACAGAGCAATGTTTTGACAGCACTACAGAGCCAGTGTTTTCACTTTTCAGGAAGTCAACCTGTGAAAGACCAGAAACATACTTTAGAAGACAATTAATAGCAGGGACTCATTTGCGGAGATGGTGAAAATGTAACATACTTGAGTTATGAAGTGTATTCTGAAGGTACTTGAGTTATGAAGTGCATTCTAAAAATCAAGCTTGAATAGCTAGAAGCATTTGCATTCACATGCTTGTGTCAAGTTATGTTTTAGACTGTATAGTTTTATCTGTACAATAAACTGTCATAGGATAAAGAATTAAAACAAAAAAAAAAACAGCAAAATATCCATAATATAATTAAAAAAAAAATTCATTTAAATGCTGAAAAAAATAAAATATAAAATAAAATAAAAACCAAGCAGCAAGAAAAAAAAAAAAAAAAAAAACGATATAGCCAGAATACACATATCCAGGACATGATTTTAGTGTCCCCCTTTGCGTTAGGTTGCATATCCCATTTTATTGCCACTGCATAATAGTGTGTGCAAACAAATGCAGATGCACTCAGGACACCCACTACATCAGAGAGACAGAAAGAGAGATGAATGAGGTGAGACAAGGATAAATAGAACGAGCACACTGTGTGTGTATGAGTGTTCGTGTGTGTGTGTTGTAGTGTTTGTCAGTCTGTTCTCTCATGTCAACCGAATTCCACACAGAACACTTATATAACACACCACATTACTGCTCATTAACAACAACCCCTCTGCTGTCTCTCTCTCCCTCTCTGTGTTTTTCTCCGTGTGCAGGCTTCTGAATTTTTTTTTAGCGAAGCCCTGAATGTTTTTAATCATCTTGTTTTTCACACTAACCTTTCATGCCTTGTAATTTCTGTCACTAAGAAAATCATTCAGAGATGCAACCTACTCCAGAAAACATTCTTCTGACTGCTGTCATAAGTCTTACTGACATACTGCATACTGATGGCCTTTCCATCCAGATGCCACAAATGTTTAGAGATAACTAAAGAAGAACATACAGAAATTTACCACAACTGCTGTGCTTACAAACTCATTTAAGAAACAATGCCAAGATCAAAAACTTCACTAAATCCACTAACTATACCATATATTTTTAAAATACTAATTTTAATGGCTTGTTACTTATTTATGCTATTTTTGTTGTTCAAACTTTAAGTCTATATTCTCAATAACATAGTATCATAATACATACTGTACATACAGTACAGAGTATGTATGAAGTACCCATAGAGTATCCATAATGCAATTCGCACAACTTTTTCTCTTGAGTTAGAAATTTGAAATAGCTCATTTGTTAGTGATGCATCAGGAATATTTTTTTTAAATCAAAACTCAGAAACTGAAATTGAGTTGAAATTAATTGTTTTTAGAGATAGATAGATCACAGCTGATATGTTTACCTGTTGTAGTTTCGCAGTGGGTGCGAAATAGACACTAATTTAAACGTCATCATTTTGGTCTGCGATTTCGGTCCTCCAAAACTGCTTTGGCCTAAACCGAAAAATACCTTTCAGCCAAATATTTCACAAATGAATGTTAGACTCTCTTGCTAGCTAATGTATTTTGAGAAAACTATCCCGCTCTTCTCAAATGCAGTAATTTGTCTTGAAGATGTAACATTTCAACATTTAAGAGTGTCCTATTCCACCATTTAATTAAAAACATCCCATAAGCATCCCAGGAGGTCTGGGCTAAGCCCCGAATATACGCTGACCCTATAACCGGCCGTCTCTCTCCGTCTATCTGTCTATCTCTAGGTTCAAGCTGAGGTTACATTCCTAATGTTCTGACAACCAACAAACACTGTAACTCAAGCTCTATCCTGCTCTCCTCTTCGGTCTCTCTCTTCATCTTTAGGAACCTTTAACTCCTCCTTCCTGACAGACAATATGTCTCCCTTTCTCTCTGTGCCTGCTGTAATCACCCGTTTATTCATCTATGGGTTCAGGTCTGGGTCTGGGCTTGTTTAGCTCTCATTACGAGCGGCCCGAAGGGCGCTGGGAGAGGATGGGAGGGGGTATTAATCAGATTTGGGTTGGTTAAGCCCAGCTTAAATGTGTTAGCAGGGTAGAGACAGGCCCTATGGGAGAGCAGTCACACACACACTTATCTCACTATTAGATTATGCACTGCCTTGCAGTGACAGAGTGTTTTAAGCATCAGGACCAAAGGCATTTCTTTTTTTTGGGACATGCTCTAAGTCTAACACCAACCAAGACAAACAGACCACAACTTGACTTGGTCAACAAGTGGTATGTCTGATCCATTCTATTTATGACAAACTAAAACCAATTAACTACTGCCCTGAAAATCAATAGTCAAACATCACATGCAGCGAGACGCTACTTAAAATAGCAACCATGTTACCGGGTAGAAATTGTAAATAACATGGAATCAGTCAATGAAATACTCCACCATATCTTTTAAAGGCAGGTAGGTGTTTTTGTTTGAAATAATCATTGAGAAAAACGTGTCATTTTGGCTGGGCAATATATAAAATATTTCACAATGTTTTTACAATGTTTAAAATAGAAGTCATGTTATCAGGTAGAATGCAAATATTTCACAGTTGCACTTTTAAAGGCAGGTAGAATTTTTTTTTAAGATGTTTGTTTAATTGACATTCATTTTATGAAGAAGCTTAAGCCATAAGTGTTGCTTTGTTTGAAATAATCATTCAGAAATATTTGCCATCATTTTGGCTGGGTGGTATATCAAATTCAAAATACATTCATAATGATTTTACTGGTTAAGCAAAAAAGAATTTAAACTGATTTAAGCTTTATCTGCAAGTCCATTTCCATCGCATTTTTCATGATAATATGGTCAGGTAAAATATAAAAAAGTACTTGTGCCTTTTTATTGAACTAGATTTTTACTATATTTCAATTTTGACATTTACGCTTAAGCCATTTCAGACAAATACATGAAAATCATCAAGGTATAATATTTTCAGTTTATCATCTAACCTTGGTTGTAATGTCAGAGTTATTCTCTCTGTATGGTTAGGGCATGTGTTCATGCTGTGTGGAGGAGATTAGGAGACTCCCTGCCTACACACACCTCCTGTTTATATTACACACACACCTGTATTCAGTGTTTTTGTAGTGTGCATATCCATATTTTTCAATACTAGACAATGGTCTCAAATCAAACGACTGAAATTTATTTAGTGTCCATTAAAATATTGCATAAACATTATGAATAACTGGACTACGTCAAGTACCTGAGCACACAAACCCGACTTTTATTGCGTATTGTACATCTCAGTAGCTGTCACTAAATTGTATTGTGTATGATATGTATCGTATATGATAATATTGTAATTGTTGAAGCAGACACTGAGTATATATAAGTATTACTTGTGGATTATTGTGATTTTTTTTTTTTATCAGCTGTTTGAACTCATTCTGACGGCACCCATTCACTGCATAGGATCTGCTGGTAAGTAGGTGATGTAATGCTAAATATCTACAAATCTGTTACAAATCTCCAAATCTTGGCTGGCCTGAGGGTGAATACATTTTTCAGCAAATTTTCATTTTTGGGTGAACTATTGCTTTAATGAAAATTAAATGTAATTTTTGGCAATATCGCACACCCCTACTAAACTGTATGTATAATGGACATTGAAAAATGCTGAAAAAGTGACTGCTTTAGGTTACAGAAAAACAAAAAGATACACAGCTCTGACATGAACTAGATTGTTCCAGTTTCATGATTTGCTACCATCTTTTGATTTTGACGTCATTGTGAAAGAAAGTAGGCCAATTATGTTGCCAAAGCACTCAAATCGGCCCTTTCAAACCCTTTACTGCCTTTAATTATTTCCCATGAATTCTCCCAAATAGAGATGGGTCTATTTGCTTTATGAGCATGTGAACAAAGACTGTTTATGTCTAGGGTATAGCGTATGGATTTGATGAGCATCAATTATTGCTAGAGTGGGCAGCTTTAACATAAATAGTGCAGTAGAAACGGCCAGCATCATTTAAACATATCCAAGTGTTTTTGTAAGCAACATACAAGACGAGGTCCACTAGTGCATATGACGTCTGAACAAATGTTGAAATATAACGCTGTTATCTGAGAGAAAGAACACCTTGGCAGTACAATGACTAAACATGGGAAAATGTCATTTAGTCATTTCATTTTATATCTTTTTTCAGAGTGGAGCTGGAAGTGGAGCCAGTTAACTGAGAGACTGGATTACTTGTGGATTATTGTGTTTTTAATCAGCTGTTTAGACTCTCATTCTGACGGTACCCATTTACTGCAGAGGATTCATGGTGAACAAGTGATGTAATGCTAAATTTCTCCAAATCTGTTCCAACAGAGAAACAAACTCACTTCCATCTTGGATGGCCTGATTTTTGCCTCATTTTTGGCTGATCTATTCCTTTCAATCTAATTACTACAATATGTTTGTTTTGATTGTCAGTGATGTTCTCATTAAGATGTCTGTTCCCATGGTTCATTGAGGACATGTGGCAAAAAAGGAGGTTGAATGAAAATAGAAAGAGGCCCGTCTCTCACTTTGTCCTCAATAATTAAAGTAAAATAAGACTGACCCCCTTCACTCTGCTGTGTAGGGCACATCTGAAGTTTATTTCCCATCATGCACATGTCCCATGGGTAGAATGAATGAACATATGTAGACTATCTCAGAGGTCAGGGGTTTGTCAGCAGAGTTCACCAGGCTAATATTTTCACATATATGTGTGCGCGCTGATGGGGATTTCTGGGGATCAGACAATCTCGTTCCCTCTTCAGACATCAATTTCCTGTAAGCGTCTGAGGTCTTTAAAAAACTCCCACACACTTAAACACAGAGATCAGCTCTTCCTGTGCTGAGGGTCACCATATCAGTCGCTGCATATGGAATTCTCAACAACAATCAACACACAAAAGCATTAACAGATGACACGCTAGTATGGAGTCCCATAGGTGCCAATCAATAATCAATAAATCAATGAAACAATCACTTATGAAATGTGTGATTATGGAACTGTCACAAGCCATCTTCATTTTACGCAACCAGGCAACCACACATTTGTCAGCATCACACTAATGTGATTCATAAGAAAACTACAGGCAAATGCTCTTTGTAATCTAACATTATGATAACACTTTAGAGTTGGGATTAGTGTTACTTTAGTATCACTGGGATACTATTATAGTTATTAATATTTTGAATTAATAACTATAAGAAAAGTTTTTTTTGTTATATTTTGCATTTTAATATTAGCTAAAGTTTTAGACTAAATGCAAATGAGTAATGTTGAGAAACTACCTGAAATAACACGTTTTTAATTGTATTTCATTTCAGTCAAAATTAATTTATTATTATTTATTTATTTATTTTTATGGTTTTAGTTTATTAGTTTGAATATATATAAAATAACCCTGGTTGGGATACAACATATCACAATCTTATCAGATCACTATTTTAAGCAGAAAATTATTTAATATATTTATTTATATAAATAATTTCATATATTTATTCATAAAACTCTTTATTTTATTTGTATTACTTTATTACAGAATTTCATAGATAAGCATTTTATTACAACAAATAATTAGCCTACAATAACTAAAAAAAAATGTTTTAAAGAATTATTACTATTTTATTTTATGGACTTTTCCCTTCCAATTTAAACTATGAACTTTTTCTTTTCCAGATGTACTAAAACAGCTGCCAGTCTATTCTACTGTATATTAACACTTAAAGCGGAGCTTCGACTTTTATTTTCCTCTTGAAAGTACGGAATAATAATATGGCCCGCGTCACTTCGCGTCGTACCTAACAATGCCCCTTAGCTGCTATAAATTCACAGTAAACTAGGGCTGCAACGATTAGTCGACATTATCGACAACGTCGACAATAAAAAAAAATGTCGACAAATATTTTTGTTGTCAAGTAGTCGTTTGAGCTCATACGACCTAATGTAAGAACCTACAATACTGCAGTTTGACCAGTGTGGCGCTGTAGCGTAAGAATATAATTCAGCCCTCCTGGATGCAATTCAAGAGAAGAAGACACAGCGCTTCAGAGAAAGTACATCCGAACAGCGTTTGGATGAATATGTAAATATATATTGCACGCTTTCCTCTCAGTAACGAAATAAACACAACAAAAACTGACAGCAGTGTGAAAGCAGCAGTTAAAAATGCATCTGATTACAACGATGTGGATGTTTGCATGAGCTCTGCAGTTCAGTACTCCAGTAAATAGGGCTGTCGCGATAACCGTAATATCGCAATTCCGCGCTATTGACGAGCATAACCACAGAGGAACGCAACAACCGCTATATTTGTGTGTTTTCTTTTTCGTAAGGTTACGCCCTTCTCGTTTTACACTTCGTGCATGTGTACTGAATATTAGTAATGATAACATAATGTGTACCATGCTGATTTGTACAAAGGCTCAGTAGATTTGCACTTAACAAGACTAAACAGACTTCGAATGAGAGAGAGATCGACTGAGCGCGTGCGATTACCTGCGTCTGTCCTTCAGGCCAAGTCATGTATATTTGTGAAAATAAGTTATGTCCATGGAAAGTGAAATCTGTCTGAGCATTGACGCATTGCTGGTCAGCTGAGCCTTTAAAAGTGGCGCTCAAAGTTAAAATGATTTCAACAGTGTGTTTCATTACATCTCTCTTTGAATGAATCAGCGCTTTTGAACGTGTAGTTGAATGAATGGTTTAAAGACTCACTCAAAGACAGTCCCTTGATGCCACCTTGTGGCGCAACAATGAAACTGCACTGACTGACAGCCCGTCTAGAACACGCAGGTGAAATATCAACAGAAAAATTATCTTGTCAGTCAGATTCGAGGATCAGAACTAACTGTCAGACTAACAATAAGATCGTTAGTCTATTGTTAGCCTCTCTCTCTCTCTCATATATATATATATATATATATATATATATATATATACACACACATATATATATATATATATATATATATATATATATATACACACATATATATATATATATATATATATACACACATATATATATATATATATATATATATACACACACACACATGTATGAGAGAGAGAGAGAGAGGCTAACAATAGACTAATGATCTTATTGTCAGGTTTATGTTTTGTTATGTGGACCGTTATTTTGTCATTCTCTTCTGTTTACTTCACTTCCTGTTTCAATGCGATTTAGTTTCAGTTTCTGAATATGACCTCGTTACATCGTAACACATATACACAGATTATATATGCGGTAATACCGCATACCGCGCTATTGAGCCACTCAAAATTACCGCAAGGGAAATTCCTTCACCGCGACAGCCCTACCAGTAAAGTCCGGTCACATCATGTTTATTTATATAGTACTTTATGCAATAGATAGCCTTAATTCAAGCAGCTTTACGGTAGTAAACATGAAAAACCAGAGTCAGTGTCGCTTTCAGTTAGAATTACAACTTGATTTTCTGTTATAAAGCAGCTCTCCAGTGTGGAGCTATCTAATGATAAAATATTTTTATTAGTGGGAAAATTTTTTTATTTAATTAAAGTGACAGTTTGGTTTACAGAGATCAAAGCTTGATCTAGCTCAGGACTGTTTTGGTTATCATAACCCTATAAGGTATTTTAAGACATTATGTAGTGAATAAAATAGTTTATCCAAAGCGTCTTATCACTTACCTTTATTTTGTTTATTATCTATATGACTTACAAAAGGAGATGTTAGGCATAATGTGCAAGATGTGTTATTCACTTTTTCATGTAGCCAATTAAATGGTGAGAGAGTGTCTCTGTCTGTCATCTCATTTTGTGTGCCAAATACATCTATTTGTATAAGGAATTGGTAACACTTTACAATAAGGTATCATTTGTTAACATTAGTTAATGTATTAATTAACATGAATGAACAATGCATTTATTACATTTATATATTAATCTTTGTTAATGTTGGTTAATAAAAATACAGTTGTTCATTGTGTGTTCATGTTAGTTCACAGTGCATTTATCAATGTTAAAAAAACAACTTGTGTTTTTTATAAATGCATTAGTAAATGCTGAAATTAACATTAACTAAGATTAATAAATGCTGTAGAAGTGTTGTTCATTCTTAGTTCATGTTAACTAATGTTAACTAATGAACCTTATTGTAAAGTGTTACCAATTAATTGTATAATAATTGTAATTACATAATATGCTTTTCTAAAGCTGAAGTGACCTTTATTTATGTTAGAATATGTATAACTTAATATTTTAACTAATTGCAAAAGCTGAATAATCAAAGTCTACTGATTAATCAGTGGAATAATCGACGATTAGTCAATTAAATCGCTCTAATAATCGTTAGATTAATCGATTATCAAAAATAATAATTTGTTGCAGCGCTACTGTAAACCACGGCTTCTTGGGGCTTATTGCTTTATGATAATTCTACTAAATAGCATAATAAAAGATCGATACTTGGCGTCCGTGTATCAATACAGTATTGCCGCAGAAAATATCGCGATACTATGCTGTATCGATTTTTTCCCCCACCCCTATGAGATAGTTGGAGTTCCCAAAAGGAACCTTGTGTCACTGGTTTCTATAAGTGGATTGGACTGTTTTTGAACAGTTTATGACAACACTGGATGTATAACTGGAGATGCAAGCTTTTATGTCTCACCTGCATCCTCTCAGCTGTGTAGGACACACCAATACTGCACAGTCATTCATATAAACACTGAGTCGCCAACTACACAATATGTTTTCATGAAGACCAATCCAAAAGTAAAAATTAAGTACTAAACACTGTGCAAGCTCTTGTCTAAGGTGGTCAGCACTCCTATACTATAGATGTGTGGTATTGACAAAAAAAAAAAAAAAAAAAGTGGTATCTTGATATTTTCTGGGATTTTGTTGATATTTAGACAATATTTTGCTAAGTGTGTTTTTGTGTTGGTAATTTGGCCTATCTATCTTTTATATCTTTCACATTCAGTGTGATGGTTAGTTCATAGCAGTTACAGAAATGAACTTTCATTAGGAGGTGATATTTGCCACCTTTAATTGATTACAGGATCATTTCTACCTGTGTAACTTTTTTCCTAACCATATTAGATAGATGTATGCATCACCTTTTATGTCAAATTCTTAGATTTAATTAATAAATTCAATTAGAATAATAGGACACCACAGGATGTTACAAATAAAATAATCTGTAGCAACAAAATCCTTTTTTACATTACATTTTTGGCAAAGAAGCTGCATTATGTATTTAAAGCAGCATTATGTAACAGCAGATGTATTTACACTGCTTAAAAAAAGTATTTCATTATTAATAAGTATAATAGAATTGTAATAAGTTTATGCATATGCAATATTTTTATTATTAATATTTTCAATATTAAAATATGAAAAAATGATATTTTAAATATAAAACTACAACCCCTAGTAGCAGAGGCAAGACATTGCCTTAACGAGTGAATCACTGAGTCATTCATTCAATTGATTAGTTCAAATGGCTGATTCATTCAAGAACAAAGCAAGTGACTCTCTTTATGAATGAATCATTGAATCACTGATCTGTTGAAGATGCTGATTTATTCAGCAACAAAACACCACTGGTTCAAAACACCAACGTTTTGTTGGCAAAACTGAGCACAGAAAACAGACAATGCTGACATTATTTTATCCTCACAATATTAACGTCTTTCTCAACTGTTGTATTAAATCGGTATCACATATGTAATCGTGCTGAATCTGATATTACAGAAGAAAAAAAAATACACGCTTGTGTGCCGTTTCATAACTATATTATATAGAAGTACAATACAAAAACACAGAGGCATACTGAATTCCAGGGTCATTCTACCAGCTTAGATCATGCTGTGAAAGTGTGCACTCTAAAGGTGTGTTTCTGTTTGTTTTTTGCAAAGTGAATGACATACTCAATGTCAGCTTCCACATTTTTAAAACAACAATTACTATATTATTGTAGATGATACATATCGCACACCCTATTCTGTACGCTGTCTGTTTATGATTTATGTAGGCATACGCCACAAAAATAAAAAACCAAACCTAAACTTAATCCTTCCGCAACCATTTACAATAGATTTATCAGCAGAGCAAAATATCCATGAACAATGAGAACTTCTGAGAACTCTTTCACTACATACACAAGGACTTTTTCAAGGTAAGTACAGCCAACAGTAGACACACATCATCTCCTTGTTTCTATGAACACTTGTGTAACTCTGCAAACATGTGGCTCATTTGGCACCAGAATACTTCCTGCTCTCAGCCAGTCATGTGTCAGTGTCTGTTACCAGATGTCATTCAAGTTCAGATGAAAGTATTCAGGTTCAAGTGTTGTCTTTTCACCAGCTCGCACACACAATGAGTTTCATATAATCACGTCCTCCTCCATACAATATAATTCTGATTCTCAGACAAGCTAAAGCAAGACTCAGTTATCTGAAGCAGACACGAGTGCTTGTGTGTGTGCGTGAGTGCTTTCATCTGGTTCAGTCAGAGATGTTTTACTTTAATTTCATGTATTTTAATGCACATTCTTCCATGAAAAATTTAAGCCTTATGCAAGTCTGCAAAGTTGGACAGGCTCCATTTCTTTTTGGCCTTAAATACACATTTGAGCACGTACACTGCACACATAAAAACAATATTCTATTTCTCATAAAGTATTCAGCATTGCAGACAGAGTTTGATTCAATTTAGTGAATGGGCTTGTTTGGACGGTTCAAATAAATTAAGGTATTTTCTAGTTTTACAATTCCATAAAACTGATATATGCTGTTTGGGATCACTATGATTTTAAAGAAACTGATATTTTATTCAGCGGCTATGCATTGAATTGATAATAAAATAACAGTAAAGACATTTAAACGATTTAGATTTCAAATAAATCTTGTTCTTCAAACTTTCTGCTTAAAGAATCCCAGAAAAAAACACTGTATTGCAGTTCTCACACTTCATTAAGCAGTACAACCATTTTCAACTAATAATGAAGGTTTCTTGAGTGCCAGATTAGCATATTAGAATGATTTCTGAAGGATCATGTAACAATGTCTTTTCATTGCAATGATTGATGTAGAAAACCATCTGTTTAGACTTAGAAAAGCCGCTATGGGATGTTTTGTTGAAAGTCAAAATTGAACACGCACATAATGAACTGTTAATGTGATTGTCTACATAGACATGTCATCTTCATTACTGTTCAACACTATGCAATAAAACAACGTAAAAATTAAGAAGTGGAACAGGCCTAGATCAAATATTCATGTGAGATGAAGCCTGAAGCCGCCATTACCTGAGATTTGACCTTAGACGAGAATCTCTAAAGATGCCCAGTTGAAGAAGAAGCAGTAATCCTATAAAAACATTTATGCGCTGCTTTCTAATTTCTTTCCAAAGACTGATAGAATGTGGTCAGTTTGCATGAGATCAGGGGTCTCATTTATAAAACTCTCCGTAGACTTCATCCTAAAAGTGTACGTACACACAAAAGCTAGATTTTGCGTATGCGTGAATTTTTTCAGATTTATAAAATCATGCGTACGCCAGAACCTGCGCAAAAATCCCTTTATAAATCCCAGTCAGGGGAAGATTGTGCGTACGTGCATCTCCACCCCGACTCCTCCCAGAAATCACCATATGTGGAGCTTACAACGCCTAGTTTTACTATGCATAACCTCATCTGCATATCATTTCCATGCATATTCCCATCCACGTGACACGAGTTTAACTCCATCAAAGGTACAAGACATTATGGAAATATGAGATCCTGACTGTAATTCCATTTGGGCCATAGCCTACACAATTTTTATTGCTAAAAATGATCCAGTATCCTTGTTACGTTTTATAATGAAAATATCCATAAAAACAAAACGGTTTAAAATAGTTGATCTCATTCTTTTACAGAGGTCATATAGTATTTCAATTGCTTTAAACAGTTCAAATCAAATTAAATTTATGCAGTTTTGTTGATAAGGTGAACATAAGCTGAACATCTATTTTTAGTGGAAACAGCTGATATAATAGGGCTATATTTTTTGCAGTGAAAATACAATTGTCTGACTCGGCGAATTGCTGAAAATATTTTAAAAAGGAAATGTGCAAATCTTACTGTTTTTCTTTAATGATATCCTTCAAATACAGTGGTATTTTTTATAATGTTTTGGAGATGCCTTTACACGTCACCAACACGTCCGTGCAGCTGTGGTTGTACAAGATATTATCATTGGTCCTATTCAAACCGGACAATGGACTGACCGTATCCAGCTGTGTCCGCCATAATATCGTAATAAAGTAAGTGCACATCATGATCATTATTGTTCTCGTTAAAAAAAATTAATTCCTCGTAACATGAGATCTGCAGTTTAGTTTAAAAATGAATTATTGTGCGCCTATAGCACTCCTCGCTGTCATTAAAACATAGGATGCCACATGAAATGTGATCAAATGCATCCACTATATGTCTAAATTTAATTTTGTTTAACTTCTGCGTAATGGCTTTTTGTAATTTCAGTGCTTATCTCCATTAATGAGAGTGGAATATTTATTGTAAATGCATATCGAAATGAAAACAGTTTAAAATAGTTTACTTCATTACTTCTCACTCCAAAACAGTTCGTACGCATGGTCTAGAATGTCCGTACGGTGCATACATATTTACGCCAAGTTTATTTTTTATAAATCCGGATATGTGCGTGGAAAATTGCTTATGCATATTAAATGCCCATTTTGTGCGTACGCAACGTTTATAAATGAGACCCCAGATGATTAAAACAAAACAAATAAAATAAAATAAAAATAACTTTAAAGGTGTATATTGAAAGATGGATGTGAGCCATATTTAAAAACAGAATGTCATATCCAGAAAATAATAGCTAGAGCCAAAATATCAGGGTCAGTATAGGAAAACACCCTAGAAACCTTAGAACTATCCAAGAACACCCAAGAACCAGAACACACACAATAAATATTTTGGTACAAAATCTTGCAAAACTACATTGTAATTTTTCTTTAAAGGCAACACACATATTTTCAAATGTACCAGCTGTTATCTTCCTAACTTCCAGGACAAATATCAATGCAAAATGTATCTGCTGCTTTTACATCAAACTGGTATTAATGTAAGAATGCCACAGACCACAGAGAGTGAGTTCACTCAAACCTAAAGTCCTTCTGAGAACATAATGGCTGTTTCTCAATTGCAAGAACGCAAAGAACGGACTTGTGTTCTCGTGGAGACCGGCCTTGCCAAGCTTCCTCGGAAGAACAAACTCGGAAGGACGCGAAAACACAGAACACACCCTTATGAGAATTGAGATGTGCTGCGTTCTTGCTTAACTGACCGCATAGTCTCAGCATAAGCAGCGGCCAATGAACAATAAATATAACATTACAAACAAATGGCATAACTTATTAAAACATTTCTATTATAGATATTACTTTCATATAATTGTATATCGTTTTATTTTACAGCATATATGTTTAACTATGACTATGTTAAGATTAATTTTAATATGCCAATAAAAAATACTGCAGACTTTCTCTGGGTCTTATATCTTTATTAAAATTAAGCAAAACAAAATGATAAATGTTTACTTTCAAGAGCCGTCAAGTATTTGCAAGAGCGAGTTTAAAGCTTGCAGGCTTCCGTACAGCGGCCACCCGCAGCGTCTTCTGGGATTTCTAACGGCTCGATTCTCTCAAGTCTGCACTCAATGCATCCTCGATATCAAGAACACATCCGGGCACTTTCATGCGTCCTCTGTACTTGCGTTCTTGAGAATTGGAACTGAACTTCGACGGTTAATGATGACGTAGAGCGAGAACACAAGGGCGCAAGATCTCTGAAGAACGCATATTGAGAAACAGCCACTATCAGACTCAATTCCTGCATGTCAACTGAAAATAATAAAGGCCTATTCACATCAAGAACAATAACTTTCTAACTCTAAAAGAAGAGTCACATTTAACAACTAGATAAAAAAGTTTGTCAAGACAAACTTTAAGTTGGCTTGAGAAAGCCGGACCAGAAAGTTTTGAAAAGTTTAAAAAAGTTTGATAACTTTTAAAAAGTTTGAAAAGTTTAAAAAAGTTTGAAAAGTTTAAAAAAGTTTGAAAAGTTTAAGTTTGAAAAGTTTGGGAAGTTTGACGGTTTTCAGTCTGAATTAGTTTGAAGTTTAACATAGTTTTAAAAGTTTAAAGTTTGATAGATAGATAGATAGATAGATAGATAGATAGAATTAGTCAGATGATAGATAGATAGATAGATAGATAGATAGATAGATAGATAGATAGATAGATAGATAGATAGATCTGCTAAGATATATAAATGCTAAGATAAATAGATCTGAGGCCAACTAAGGACCTCAGAGTGGTTGCTAGGGTATTCTATGTGGTTGCTAGGATGTTGCTATGTGGTAGCTAAGGTGCTCCTGATTGTTGCTAGGGTGTTGCTATGTGGTTGCTAGGGTACTTGGGGTGGTTGCTAGGGTATAGCTATGCGGTTGCTAAGGTGCTCTGGATTGTTGCTAGGGTGTTGCTATGCGTTTGCTAGGGTACTTGGGGTGGTTGCTAGGGTGTAGCTATGCGGTTACTAAGGTACCCAGGTCGGTTGCTAGGGTGTTGCTATGCGGTTGCTAGGGTACCTGGGGCGGTTGCTAGGGTAATGTTATGCGGTTGCTAGGGTATCTAGGCCGGTTGCTAGGGTGTTGCTATGCGGTTGCTATGGTACTCAGGGTGGTTGCTAAGGTGTTACTATGCGGTTGCTATAGTACTCAGGGTGGTTGCTAAGGTGTTGCTATGCGGTTGCTAGGGTGTCCAGGGTAGTTGCTAGGGTTTTGCAATGTGGTTTCTAGAGTACTCTGGGAGGTTGCTAGGGTTTTGCTATACGGTTGCTAGGGTATCTGGTGCGGTTGCTAGGGTACCTAGGATGGTTGCTAGGGTGTTGCTATGCAGTTGCTATGGTACTGTGTGGTTGCTAAGGTGTTGCTATGCGGTTGCTAGGGTGTCCAAGGTGGTTGCTAAGTTGTTGCTCTGGGGTTGCTAGGGTTCTTGGGATGGTTGCTAGGGAGTTGCTAGGGTAATCTGAGTGCTTGCTAAGCTGTTGCTATGCGGTTGCTAGGGTACCTGGGGTGGTTGCTAAGGTGTTGCTATGCGGTTGCTACTGTACCCGGGGCGGTTGTTAAGGTGTTGGTAAGCGGTTGCTACGGTACCCCGTGTGGTTGCTAGGTTGTTACTAGCATGTTGTTAACATGATTAGCAAGTTGCTAGGATGTTGCTAGCATGTTTCTAACAATTTGCTAGCATGACTAGCAAGTGACTAGCATGTTGTTAGCATGACTAGCATGTTTTTAGCATGACTAGCAAGTGACTAGCATGTTTGCTAGCATGACTAGCAAGTGACTAGCATGTTACTAGCATGATTAGCAAGTGACTAGCACGTTGTTAGCATGACTAGCAAGTGACTAGCATGTTTGCTAGCATGATTAGCAAGTTACTAGCATGTTTTAGGATGACTAGCATGTTGTTAGCATGACTAGCAAGTTACTCGCATGTTACTAGCATTTTTCTAGCATGATTAGCATGTTACTATCATGATTAGCAAGTTACTAGCATGTTGCTAGCAGATAGATAGATGTAAATAGTCAGATTGTAGATAGATAGATAGATAGAAATAATCAGATAGATAGATAGATAGATAGATAAATAGAAAGAAATAGTCAGATTGTAGATAGATAGATAGATGGATAGATAGATAGATAGATAGATAGATAGATAGATAGATAGAAATATCAGATAGATAGATAGATAGAAATAATCAGATAGATAGATAGATAGATAGACAGATTAGAAATGTTAGATAGATGAGTTTGAATGAGTTTGAATGGGTTAGAAATAGTACATAGAAGGGCAGTCTGATTGAGTCTAATGGGCTTCAGTGTGTTTAGATTTGAATTTTTGACAGTTGGAGTTTGAATTGTCTTGGCCCATCTGAACATTCCGTCAATGTAAGTCTATGGGATTTTTATGATTTTTAATCTTCATTTTTATGAAAACCATAAGTCCGATCAGTTAGAAAAGATATAGCAACTCGAGTCAGATCAGTCTGAAGATCTGGGCTGAGTTTGGAGTTTGTAGAGTTAAAGCTCTAGGAGGAGTAGCAGTCAGAAATTTTAGTCTCAGAAGAATAATAATAATAATAATAATAAGTTTAAATAGCATTTCAGTAAGTTGGCTTTCTCAAGCCAACTTAATAACAACTAATGTGAACAATATTGTAAGGATCACTTTCAAAGCATTTATTGCAGCTGATGAATGATTAAATACATCCAACATAACTGCAGCACAAGCGTATATACACAGAACATTATATAGTTACTTTTGCGATTTCGTATGTTTACACGATGTGATTCATACAAAAATGTATGTTTTGTTTTGTTTTTGTTTTTTTTAAATAATGTAACCACCACAATCTTAACTGTCAGTGGGGTGAAAGCATATGTTTTAGCTTGAATTCATACAAATTCGCCACCTATTCGTCAAAAGATAAAAGAGTTACCAATTGCCATGAGAGGTTGTTGTCCAAACCTGTATGTATTTCCTACTTTGCAGAACACAAACAAACATATTTTTTAACTAAACAACATTTGTAACCACTGAATAAAAAAAAAGAGAAAATATTTATTTTATGTTCAACAAAAGAGATGAAAGTCATAAAGGTTTGAAACAAAAGGAAGGTAAGTAAATGACGACAGAATTACCATTTTTGAGTGGACTATCCTTAACCAGGCCTCCAAACTTATTGATTTTGAGGGTATCAATTGACAAACCATGGTAGAAATACATATAAATTGCTAATTAAGTTTCAATCACCAGTATTGACTGTACAATTTAGTCTGTACAATTTTGTGCACTACTGATGAAGAATAGCTACAAAACACTCCATATATAGCTGCACTTACAAGACAATCTTGTAACAAAACATTCCACTTCACTCTCTGTGGATAAAGCAATAAAGTGTCAATGTGCATCCTGTGCTATTAATTTTGTTGCAACAGTACTAAAAGCTTCCTGTGTGTATCAGGAAGTTTATTAAAAGACAGAATTATGAAACTACACAACTCATCCATTTTCTCTGACCTAAAATAACAAGAATGCACATCACATCAATATACATCATCATTTCATCACCTTGCAAACTCTTAAGTAGAAACTTCCCAAAAGTACTTGAAGGCAATGATAGCTTCACGAGATGCTGTTAATATACAGCCGGTCTCACACACACCCTACAATAACAGCTCAGAAAGCGAAACAGCATATGGCACAACAATGCATTGACATGTGAAATGTGTGCAAAGGCATGCGATACATGAATAGAATTTAAGAATAGATGTTAGTAAGAACTGTGCATGTGCAAAGAGGAGTGTGTACAAAGGTCTGTGGGTGCAGCGTGAAGGGGAGTGTGTATGTGTGTGACTGTCATGTGAATAAGAGGCAGTGCATTCCTTTACGCTGAGGCGAGTAATCTCTCTGGAAACCCCACCTCAGCGCTGAGAGAAGCCGACTATCAAAGATCAAGTGTGTCTGATCCTGATCGACCCCTGTAAAGACCCTGAGCCGTCAGTCTGATGACTGAGACCATACGGACACATCAACACCCTCATTTCTCGCTCTCATGAGTGGTTTATCGTGCAGAAATAAAATACAAACATATTGCTCCTCAATTCATGTTAAGATGCTAAAAACAACCTTCAATCAATGTGGACAACTACATGTTGCAATTATGATACATGCAGTTTTATGAGCTTATATCAACTGTGATACGCCAAGGAATATTTCAGCAAAATAATGCTGAAAAAGGAAAAGTTCCAAAAATAGGTCACCTAATAATAAAAATTTGCTCAAAATTTACTCACTCAGGCCATCCAAGATGTAGATGTTGTTTCTTCATCAAAATAGATTTAGAGAAATGTAGCATTAGATAGATATCACTTGCTCACCAGTGGATCCTCTGCAATGAATGGGTGCCATCGGAATGAGAGTCCAAACAGCTGATAAAAACATCACAGTAATCCACAAGTAATCCCACATGACTCTAGTCTATCACTTAACATCTTGCGAAGTAAAAAGTTGTGTCTTTTTAAGAAACAAATCCTGGCCAAAATGTGATTTCATGATCCATAATAACACTTGCTCCAGAGAAACAGTCCATCCCCTGTTGTCCTCTCACATCAAAATCCACCAACATTTATTTGTTTAGAACTGTTTTCGCTTGTAAACGGTGCTTGATCTGTGCATATTTCTCTCCTGATTAAGACCAGATGACTTTCTCCACTAAAGGACTCATATTTAGTCAGAAGCAATGGTTTGAAGTTAAAAACGTCTTGATGGATTAACAAACATCCAGCTTTTCACTCCACAAGATGTTAATTGATAGACTGGAGTCATGTGGATTATTGTGATGTTTTATCAGCAGTTTGAACTCTCATTCTGACGGCACCCATTCACTGCAAAGGATCCTTTGGTGAGCAAGTGATTTAATGCTAAATTTCTCCAAATCTGTTCCAATGAAGAAACAAACTCATTTATGTCTTGGATGGGCTTAGGATGAGTAATGTCCATGTTGTTCGTCAACAACTTTTTCTCAAATACTGTCCTTGTTTGCCTTTGTTCAGGAAGTGTTGCTCCAACAGTAGGGTTCCAGAAGCAATTTTAGTGAATTAGTATAAACCTTTCAAGACAGACCTTCAATCTCTCCTCCCTATAGTGTAACTACTTGCATAACTTTTTATATATTTCAAGCACTTTTTGATTTGAATCAAATATTGTAATGTAATTCAACTCAGATTTTTTTTTTTAAAATGCATATGGCAGTGGGTGATCAGTGTTGTGCTTTATAAGACATGCCAACAACCACAAATGGCATAGGAAACAATATTTTAACATCCAAAAAATGTGATGCAAAACACAAACTGTACCCAGATTCTTCATGAATTTGAAATGTCAACTTTTTATATGGAATTCTGATGCAAAACAGAAAAGAACAAAGCAGATTAAGAAAACTGCAATTTAGCACAACTCAAACACTATTTTAATAAAGTAAATGATGCATGTAACACAACTTGCAATGGCACATAAACAGCCATTCCTTATGTAATTTAGTGCTTGAAGAGAAGTAAAGCCTATAGTGTACTTTAGCCAAGAGTGAGGGTCTCCTGACGGCTCAAAGTTCCTTTACATAAAGCATATCTTATCCATACACCTCCAACAAAACTTGCACTTTTGACCGAACTGTACTGGTACATGGTATCTTTACCAAACTGATGCTATGGAAATGATTGATTAAACAGTACAACCAATGTATGATTATATGAACAACTGGGGATCCACAGACTGCTGAGATCCCTTAAAATGGCACAATTTATCTTTATTTATCTATATAAAACTTATAGACATTTCTTAAATAATAATAAATAGTCAAACAAACAAAATGCATTTAAAAAGGCGGTTATAGATTTAGTAGATGAGTGTAAAAGCATCAGTAAACAAATGTAAAACTCTTTGTTGGACAAAACAATGGCTGAATGAATCCAGGACGAGGCAAAGCATGTAAAAGTTGTTAACTGAGAAACTAGGTCAACACTACTATGCATAATGTAGTAATGTTTGTTAATGAGATTAGAGAATTTTGCATTTTTGTACTGCGGATCCCTGAGATGGCTGAGAGTCTACTTGATCTTTTGGCTAAACGTATAGTAGACTATTGTTTCAGTGTTCACGTCCCTGTTTCTATGTCAAAGGTCATGGATCGTGCGACCCCGTGCGCCCTGGGTCACCATCCACAATGGCTCAAATACAGCAGATCGAGTCTTTTAAAATTGGTTAAAGCAAGAATCCTGCAATTACTTTCTCTCTTCCTCACATTTATCTCTCACATATGACCCATAAAACACTCTTTCATCATTAAGCACAACATAATTTCACATCCACAAGTTTCCCATTAACCTTGTTCTGAATTTCATTCATATTCTGTTCCATTAATGCTCAGCATGTCAACGAGCTGTCATAAAAGCACAGCTCTCAAGATCTGCATGATTAAATGTTTTCAGAGCCATGTGCTTTATATGACTTGCTAGATATTGTTATCTCTACAAACTGGTTGTTAAAACATGCCAGATTTATGACGGAAAGAAATAACAAGCATGGTAAATCCAAAGGGAAGATCTGCATGCTGCTAATATGCAGACAAGAGCATCTCTCTCTAACTGCGTTTGTGTGTGTGCGTAAGTGGGTCAACCAGCTATAAGAATGACTGAAACAAACTGAATTAAATCAGACAAAATAGAATTAGATTAGTTCAGGAGACTCTACAAACATAAAGTGTTTTGCTGAATGAAAACGCACGTACAGTGGTTGGATCCGCTCCAGTGCTGGTGTCTGATGGATGAGCTGAAGGGATGGGGCATCTTGTCCGGGATCAGACATCCTCTGCTCTGATTATAGTAATCCATCATGAGGAAAGGGCTCACATCCACACTCTCATACATGATCAGGCAAGACAACAGCTGATCCACGACTGTACACTTCACATAGAGCTTTAACACAGAGATGGATCCATCCCAGATATTCCCAGAGGAGATCAGGAACTACAGAAGCGAGTAAAACTAAAGCTGAAGCGCTTGTGCATGGTCAGAGATCAGTCCAATCAATGTCCGCTGAAATACTTTTTGCAAAAATATATATTCACGTACAGAATCACCAATGTCTCAAAAGTGCAATTTCTAAAGAGTATATGTATGTATTTAAGACTGTGTTTAATCCAAATCTTGATCGGTTAATATAATAATGAAATACAGAACGAACGAGGCATCAATAAATCCATCAAATGTCCGGTGCTGAACGGCGAGTTTGGTCCAATATTAATATTGCGAAGCTCTGATTATTATGTCTCGTTTGTGTCTCCGTGATATCATAAAACTCGTGCAGCGATATTAAATAGGATCCTTTTTAAATGTTTACTGTCCTCCCGATTATAAACAGCACACAAACGCGCGTTTAATGAGCTTGTGTGTGTGTGTGTGTGTGTGCGTGTGTTATTCATCCGCGCGGTTACCGAGTGTTCACGCGCACGGAGCTGCTGAGAGTGTGAGAGGATCTTGACGAGAGCGAGCAGCTGTCTGTAAATCCCGCCCATTAATGATGACGAGGCGAGTGACTGAGTTTTGGCCACGCCTACATCTAAATATCTCCGCCCGCCTTAACGTCTCTGTCTCCAAAGCCCCGCCCACATTGCGTCTCTATCAATTTTTCTAAGTCAAACTAAATAACTAATGTTTTTTAGTTTTTTTTTTTTTTTGCTGGCATACTATGTCCCTAAAAAAATAAAACTCCCCATAATCCGGCAGATATCACTGAACAATTATCTGTCTGTGACAAATCTAGACTCTCTAAACAAACAGCTAAATAAATAAATCAATCAATCATTTTTAAGTGTCGAAGATTGCAATACTTTGGGCTTTTAACTACCCATCTATTATATATATATATATATATATACATTCATATATTCATTCAGTCAGTCAGTCAGTCAGTCACTCATTCATTTCCATTATCTGATAGGAGCTTATTAGGTGTTCTTACCAAACCAGTCAATAGTCAGTATGTGCAAATTTAGATTTAGAAAAGTTCTCATTTCATCCAAAAATCCCAAATAGATAGATTTAAATGACCAAGCAGTTAAATGACCAAATAAATAAATAAATCAATAAATTAAAATTAAATTAAATTTAAAAATACATTTATTTAAAAAAGGGCTTTATATACTTTGTGGTAGTACAATAGGGTGTTAAATAACAATAGATTTGACAGTCAAGGTTATTGTTGAAATCATTATATTTATACATGCAGCAGGGATCTCTGAGACCTCAAATAGAATGGAAGTCAGTCTAAAGATTGTAGTCATTAAAACACAGGGAAAGTTGTTTTTAACTTTATTGAAAGCAAAAGAGCTTGAACCTATGGTCTAGTTCAAAATTACATACCAATGCCAAAATGACAAGTTCTAGTAGAAGGAATAAAAAAAGAATGGCATCTTCAAAACTCCATAAACTGTCAAAATTTCACAATTTTTGAAGTTTTCTTAAACCAACTTGAGAGTTCTTCCTTCTCAACTAGTTTGGCCCTTCTCTAGTTCTCTCATGGCTCATTTGTCTCTCTCCATTGCCGTCTTACTAATTTGCCTAATGTTATGCGGCTGAACTTTTGCTGAACCCATGGAAGCAGTCAGCCTCACCTCTCAATGACCCACTCCATGACACCGATTCGCTTCCATGCCTTTCTCATCTGACATCACACAAAGGCGTTCCACCTTGTTCACCGTCCTTGCATAACCACACTCAGCAAGAAGAGCGCTTTCCTTTGAATGATGCGCTGAAAGTTTCCAGAGAAACAGTCTCAAATGAGTCCCAAAACAACAACATCTTCTTGGATGTGGCTTAGTAAACTTTTGTAAGTGCGTATCTCACTCTTTCCACTGAATATCCAAAGTTTCATCTCAAAAGCTGATTCAAGAAAGAGTCCCCAAAAGTGTTTGGACACTGAATGCCATTGCAACAAATAACAAAACACAAAACCAAGTGGCATTCATTTTAAATGAAGTTTTTAAGCAAAATGTTTCACAGAAAGGTTTTTAAGCCCGAAATGCTAAAACAATAGACATACAATTTGAAATGAAGACAAGATTGTGCAACTTTGTGGATCATGGTCCCATTATTGCAGGGGCGTCTACATTCTGCTCCTGGAGGGCCACTGTCCTGCAGATTTTAACTTCAACCAACTCCAACACACTTTCCTGAAAGTTTCTAGTGAGTCTGAAGACCTTGATTAGCTGGTTTAGGTATATTCAACTGAGGTCGGAGCTAAACTCTGCAGGACAGTTGCCCTCCAGGAATAGGTTCGGACACCCCTGCATTATTGGAACATACATGCTTCATAGTTAATGTGATGATGTCGATACTCTACTAAAACGCTGTGAACTTGAGGGAATCTCACTTCATATATCTACTAAAAATCACTGCAACTCCAGCTTAACAGTCACTGTGAAAACAAGACTTAGAAAACTACAATTTTGTTCTGAGAAAAGCTCCAACATCTAGTTTGCAGATGTCACCAGCTTTGATATGTATTTATCTAATGCAAAATAATACATAACATTAAGTGATCACCATGTGTCCACTGTATATCCTGAATTTGGGTCAATAAACAACAATTATTGTGTACTCCCAAGTCAAATGTCACACTGATTCTAAATGAATAGGGTGAATATAAAACTGTGTGTTTTAATGCAGTACCTGCTGATAAGATAGCAAACTCAGCATTCCTCTACAGCACTGTCTCTTCTCCAGTCTTTCAATATACTGAGACCTGGATCACTCTACATTCACAGCAGTTGAATGTTAGATTAGTTGTAAGAATGTAGTTAATTTATGCCTTGCTTTATTTGCAAATCCAACTAGTTTCAGTTGTTTGTCATGATGGATTTCCCATCATTAAACAGCAACAGCAACAAGTTACTCGGCCCTACATACAGTACAGGACAAGCAGTTTGGAAAATGGATGAATTATTAGATAAACTTTGATTTAATCTAGGTTTTAAAATTAATGCTTAATGGTGCAACCCACCCAGTGGCTCTTACAGTATGTACAGTAAGTGAGTGAGTGTGTTTTCCATGAGTTTAATTTAGTATGAACTTCATCAGAAAGAGGAAATGTGGCGTGAGTATTTGTGACTCAGTGAGAATGATGGGCAAAGAATGTAATTGTGTTGTGAGAAATATCTCAATATTGAGAAACCGTGCATTTATCCTAAAACAATTTCTTCCTTTAAACCTCATTTACACATTGCAGATTACATAAGAGACCTGAACAAAGCCACCCCACCCCCATGCCAGGCCAGCCAGAGTTTGAGTGTGGTGATAAAGGGGGAATAAGGGGGTAAAGGTGGGTTTATGGGCCAAGCTAATGGCAGTAATTGTGGATAGTACCTTTGAGGGTGTTAAACTATTTTTATAACCCACACTAAAATATATTATTTCCTGGAAGTTAAGAAAGGTGCCCTAAACCAGGACAATAGCGTTTGGCCTTTAACAGGACACATAGGTTGTCGCCAGCCACATGCAGCTTTTTCAAATGCATTAGGTTGGTCTTTTCAAGGTTGCTGTCACTATCCAAATTAATTCTCAGAAGGTCTCTCCCTGGACAAGAAATAAAAGCTTGCATTGATGTTGAACTGTGAGACTCCTGGCAGACCAGAAAATTATTTTATGCCAAGACAAATCTTAAAAGCCCTAAATCTTTTAAAAATATATTTGGGTAACATGAATTGGGGGCTCGTCCGGGATCTTCAAGGAAGTTCAGACTTTTCATAAATCAGTCTAAATCTGGAATCTTAAAATTAGGAATTAATCTGATTAATAATCTGATATAAGATGTATCATATGTATAATATATTGTAAAAGATCTGCACTGTAGAACTATCATAATTTTCCATTCTAAAGTGAATGGAATGTGAACATGTGAATTTCAAATCTTGATGGTTTTACCAAATAAGTATTTCTTGACTTTATGGTAATATAACTGCATTCTATAGGTTTCCTCAGCAAAACAGTCTCAGAATTAATAATTCATTTTTAAATGCAGTACCAAGAACAATTTCTGAGGCATTTTGTACTGTTTGAACGACAAATTGGAGGATTGCAACATCGTTTGGGTCTGATTTCCTCCAACGCCCATGCTTCTAAGCGCCACACATTTTGTGTTGTTCTAATACCAATAAATCCCTCCTCAAACCAAACACAGCTTTTCATCTTTTAGTGCAATGCCAAAAGGAGGAAAGACTGAGGAAACTCTAGCTGTGAACTATGTCCTTAGGGATGAGCTCTGAGCTAGTCTGCTCTTGGATCATTGAGCTTGTGCATTAGTTTTTAAGACGTGGTTTAACTAGGCAGGATGACATCAGGAATCTGGGATTGGTGATGTGGGAACACTCTTTAACATGAAGAACTGTGAGAAGAAAGTGAAATAACTAACTTTTATTAAATTTTATTGCTATATTTACCTATTTTATTTTACTTTGTTTTAAATTTTAATAATTCTGTTGTGTGTTTTTTTTATTATTATTATTTTAATATGTCTATATAGTTTTTACTCATTTTTATTTCAGTTTTAGTTTTAGTTATTTTATTAAATGAAAAGTAGAAATGTATCCCTGGCAACTAGCAGAAATAAAACAAGTTTAAGTTTTTAATATTATTATTATGAAATATCGTATTTCAGTTAATGTTTTTTTTTTTTAATTTTTTTTTTATGTCAAATAACAAAGATGTGTGTTTATTTAGTTAGTTAGTTAACTACATTAGTCAGCATTTGAAGTGGATCATAACCTTTTATCAAAGTTGTCCTAAAACAAAAACAATACCTGTTCTTGTCTTAGGACAACTTTGATGAACTTTTTTGATTCACTTCAAATGTTGACTACTATATAATAACCCTGATCAAGGGTTAGGTTAAAAAGTGGAAACTGGCACGTACTAATACCTCCCTCTCACACTGAAAACTGAGAACATTAGTAGTATTGGAGCAGTTCGTCAGATCAAGTGCATGAAAGCTTTAACAGGCAGTTTAACAGGGTGGTGTGTTTCATAAATCTAGACAAACAACAGACCTCCACATGACCTCACATTGTACTTTTATTCTCTCTGACCCATCATTCCTCAAACACAGAGAGGCATGGCCCCTTTAATGTGCCCTATAGAGCACGCTCAGGCATTTATGGCACACGCTGCAGCTCTGGCAAGAGGTCTTTATGGCAAACGGCTGATGTACAGCAGCCATTACATGCTGTAATGACCAATATACACCTTTAGCCAAACAAACTTTCCTTGAAAAAGCATATGTCACAAACGTAGGCCCTGTTTACACCTGGTATTAAAGGGATAGTCCATATAAAAATGAAAATTCTGTCATTATTTACTCACCCTCATGCTGTTTCAAAACTGCATTTTTTTCTACTTCACACACACACACACACACACACACACACACACACACACACACGCATGTTGGGTTTCCATGTGACATTGCATAAATGTAATGGTTTTTATACTGTACAAACTGTTTCTTTTCTATCCCCTTACCCTAACCCTACCCCTAAACCTACCCCTCACACAAAACTTTCTGCTATTTTAGATTTTTAAAAAAGATCATTCTGTATAACTTATAAGCTGTTTTCCCCATGGGACCAAAAAAGGATTTCGAATATTACCATCTTTATGGGGACATTTTGTCCTTATAACGTAGGGTGTACTTGAACCACACACACACAAAGATATTTTGAAGGATGTAACCAAAGGGTTTCGGTTCCTATTTTTTCCTCCATATAATGTAATTCATTAGGAACCGAAACTGGTTGGTTACCAACAAAAGTTCTACAGGCTTGGAAAGACATGAGGATGAGTAAATGATGATTTCACTCTTTAAAGAAGCTGTATGCAATTTCTTGAATGCTATACATAAATGTCCGATATATATCACCTGATATATATCACTGAAGGTGTTCTGAGAAACCATATCTGTAACTGTGATAGATGCTGTAAACAACAAAAGTAAATCGGTTAGGACTAGCATAAATCTGTGAACACTATTTGGACAAGATAGGTTTTTTAAAAGATGTTCAAGTTATGACTTTTAAGAGATCCTCTGTCATATTAGAAAAGACAACTGGAGAGAATTGGAATCACTTAAGTTTTCACTAAGTTTGTATTGTCTGAATATGAATGTTATGGTTGGATCTTTATACTTTTTTTCCCCTAAAAAATCATGCGTTTTCATACAATTCCTATAATGTAAATTGTGTGCAACCACCAGCTCATAAAATAGTTACATTTTATTATGAGATCAGGTTGAATGCCATTATTACGGACTGTAAATTTGTAAAGAAAGCTATCAAAAGGTCTAGATTAGAGGTCAACCCTTATCCTAGAGATCTATTGTCCTGCAGAGTTTAATCAAACACACCTGAACCAGCTAATCAAGGTCTTCAGGATTGCTTGAAAATCACAGCAAGGTGTGTTGAAGCAGGTTGGAAATAAACTTTGTAGGACGGTGGGTCTCCAGGAGCAGGGACGAAGACCCCAAATGTGCATCAGAACAGAAATTTAGCTTTAGTTACAAACTAAATGGTTAGTTTAGTATAAATGAGGAGATGTGCAGTGGAAAACAATAATGTACCGCAGTCACAGACATTCCTATCCAGAACGGGATTAGATTTCTTAGAGGATGCCCAGCTTAGCTGAAAAACAAGTTTTTTTTGTTTTTTTTTTTCCCAAGATTGTGTGAGATACACAGACTTTTTCAATTCAGACGGGATTAAGATCACAAAGTACGACTGTGAAACATGAATCTGACCTGACCTCTGGGAAAACCAGTTCTGTCCAAATAGGGCTATAGTCGGTGAGAGAGAAAAAGAGTAAGATTCTGGTTGTACTTCAGTACTGTTTCACACTGATTTGGTTAATGTAGCGGCTCCACAAGACGCTATGGTTTCTGATGCACAAGCACACTCACTCTGTCCATTCATCCATCTATCCATTGCAAAGTGGCTGTAAAAGCCCATCCTCGTGATGCTGAACTGGGGTAAGCCAACACGCTGTCAAGAGCAGCGAAAAAGAAACACTCTCGGCTTGAGTGCTGCTGGAGAGGATTAGACCATTGTGAGAATTGGATGGGGGGAGGGGGTCCCTTTAAATGGATTTCCTGTGTGTGCTTGTGCCCTCTGGGTTATGACACCCCCCCCAACATGACATGCACTTGAGACTCGCCCGGGGTCATGGAAACACATGTGATACACAGCACACACACAGTAAGTGTGACAGAAGCCACTTTTCCAACAGGGGAACCGGAGCTGGTGTCCAATCTGCTTCCGTTCCACGAATTTCCACAGCAGAAAAAGTGGCTCTGGGTCAGAAAAATAGGCTCTACACTGCCCCACTAAAGCCTTCTAGTCACGAACCAGGAACCACTACTGTCTGCCACCAAGTACAGTTTTTAAAACAGGAACAACTCAGTCTGGAAAGACTGATGTGAAAGTAGACTGATCCCATTAGAATCAATGAAACTGCTGTTCTTATTTTATGGACATACTCAGGACACATACAATAAAATCATTATTTTTTTTAAAAATCTGTTTGTGAATTGATATACATTTTATTTGTTTTACATCAAAATTACAACCATTTACCCGAACCAGCTTGTAATTAACCCTATAAAGCCTACTGTATCATATATGATACATAAATTTCTAAATTACCTTCTAAATTACCAACTTCATCAAAAACCTGTTCTACACAATCTACGACATGCCTTCTGCTGTCTAAAGTTCAAACTCCATCCATCCATCCATCCATTTTCCATACAGCTTATCCTTGCAAGGTCGTGGGGTTTTTTAAAGGCCTTGTAGTATAATTTTAAAAATGCTTATCGCTTTTTGCTTATAATGTTTTATAAAGTAGACGTAGGAATAACATTTATATTGTCATTCATATTTCAAAATAAAAACTTACTTGACTGAAACAACTTAAGTTTACTTAGAAAAAAAAAAATGTGATTATCAAATATGATACTATCAGGCTTTTGAGGAATGTGTATTTGTAAATCTCTCAATCATTGTATTGCATTACAATATACAATATGTGTGTGTGTTTGTGTGTGTGTGTGTGTGTGTGTGTGTGTGTGTTTTCTCAAATTGCCAAGTTAGAGCTCCATGTTGTCTCTACAACATACTATATGGGACATAAAATCCTGATGTGACAAATATGATACAAAACATAAAGCATATGAAAATGTTTTAGATTTTCTTTTATATTTTGTCTAAAGGTTCAATAAACTTGTGTTTAAAAATCTATATTTTTAAGCATTATTTCATATGTCAGGTTTTACAGGGTTAAATCAAGACACTCAGCCAATTGACTTTTGATCTGAAATTATTTTCTCAAAACTTGTAAGTGTAAACAAAGATTGTGATGCGCTATGTTTGTCATGTTATGTCATTTGTTCAGCAGTGACGTATGTAGACATTGGTCTGTTAATTACCATTACAATAAATTACCATTCTTAGAGCATTTGACTGGACAAAATGAAGAGAAATACTACATTTTAAAAATATATAACCACTAAAAGATAACTCTAGCATGAGTTAGTACAGTAGCATGTAGATATTAACCTAAATTCTAACAGTCATGACCTAAAAGTCACTCCATTTTAATTTCATCAGGACACTTTTTCCCCATTTTGAAAACTACAAGAAATTAACATTAAAACCTAACTAGAAACTCTCATATTAGCTAAAAAGTGCAAATTATGGGACACTAACATTAGACTGAAAATGACCTGCACACTTAGCAGTGACAAAACACTTAAATGCATATGACGTTAAGCTGATATTCACAGTAGCACTGATGTCTCTATCTTGTGTGTGTGTGTGTGTGTGTGTGTGTGTGTGTGTGTTCTGGATAAGCGTGAGATGTAGAAATGAGCCTGTCCTGTCAGAATCAGTTCAGATGCTAATAGCACATCAGAAATCTAGCAAACAAAGCCCCATCACTGCCCCATGACAAATACCCCAGAGCCCGGGGGGTGTTTGTGTGGGACGGGCTGGGGGTAATGAAATGGATAACTTCCAAACCTCTTCATTAAAGAGAAAAGAAGAAGATCAGCATATCAAAAAGAAGAAAGAAGAGGAGGAGGAGTGTGTGAATGTGTGTATTTGGGTTAGATAGTGTGAGTGTGTGTAGTGTGGTTTTCTAGATGCAGAGCAAACTCGCCCTGGACCATCGAAGTACTGCATATACACTCACTATGTCTTCTTCTGTTTTAGTGTCTAGTAAATTAATTTAGTAGACTAATTATACATGACTCGCATTCATGACGTGCGCTTAACTGCAGGACACTTGAGATAACGGCCCCCCTGAAGCCCATCGGGCATCATGTTGGGGGTCACCATGGCCCTTGATTAGCATTTAAATGTCTTTGATAAGAGCTGAGATGACACAGGCTGCTATATCAGCAGATTTGAGCCGCTCCAAACACACTCTAGTATTCATTAGCTCATCCCACTGACGGTGAAGCTGATCATTAGAGCAAATAAACCCATCACACACAGAGTGAACCCCGGCTGATCACAGCCACTGATAGAACAGAGAGAATGAGAGATACAGATAAAGACGAGACAGTGAGCATATTTAAATTAAACAGGGAAGGACGTCTCAATGAAACCAGGTTGTTGCATGGAGATAGTCGGGGAAGGTTACTTTTGGGAAAAAAAAAAATGAAATTGAAAATATATTTAGTTTCATATTTATTTATTTTTATATTCATTTATTTTCACCAATTATTTCAGGGTCAATAAAATTCATTTCCAGCCTTACAACAGCCTACATTTAGGCTAAAAACAAATGTGGATGCAATAGCCTAGAGATTCAAACTAGATTTATAATGATTTATAATGACATATCACACGTTATAAACAACAAACGTAACATATGTTAATGTATTTTTTTGGATTGGATATATTTTGTTGTGTGAGTCTAAGCGCCCAAAAAAATCTCTATAAATTCTCACGAAATTCAGAATTGATTAATCTTGACCCTTGACTAATTGGATCTTGACCCTTTGTATTTTTTTTTTGTTTGTTTGATTTTCCTCATTATAATTGCATTTTAAAAGAGTAAATAAATGTTTAAATGTCTTGGAGAATGGGGCCAGCTGTCTCACAAAGGGAATTTATCATAAAGTCTTTATCTCAGCATCTATAAGATTTTGAGTCAAAAGTTAAATTAAACGAATGTTGGTTTTTGTAGTAGATTTATATGTTGGTTTGAAATATTTAATTCAAAATTGTCCTCACTGGAAAAAATGCCTGTGGTGTGATTACTGCAAAATTATATTACATTGCTTCTTGCACGTTTTGCAACAAAAAAAAAAAAAAAAATGTCCGTAAATGCCACTTTAAGTCTATTCAGTTTTATCTGAAACAGATGAAAGTGTATCTGGCAACATTTCATTACATTGGTTGCTGTAAGTATAGGAGCAGCTCGGAAGAGTTTGATTGCTCCACATTGTAAACGCAATGCTGTACCAGGTGAGATAAAAAGCAAGTTTACTATGTCATCAAAAAAAAAAAAAAAAAAAAAATACATATAAAGCTTTAGGTTCTGAAGGTTATGTGATGTAAACATCAAAATGTATTAGTTTACAAATCATGCATTATGGAAAAAGGAACTGTAAAAATAAGTCTTTATTGTTAACTAATCTACTGCAGTAATAATAATTTGTGTATGAATAAAAATGGTGTTTTACTGCCACAAGTGTTTATTTCAGCTGGAAACTGCAGTAAATTATATTTTGGAGTTTTGCAAAAATATAATAACGTTAAAATATAACTGCTTGTTGTCCTAATGATTTAAGAGAACTGTTCTAGTTTCTTGTGTCTTGAATCACTCTGCACTCTCTTTCGTCTCATAAGTTTAACTCAAATAAAAAATAAGTGCTTGTTGTAGTAATGATTTGTAATACAACTGAGCCAGTTTCATATATCTTGAATCATTCTACACTCTCTTTCTTTTGAGTTTAACTCAAATCAATATTTAATGTCCATTTATTTATTTGGTGCATAATCAAGTAAGCAGAATAATATACAGTCACCAGTTACATTGCATTAATGCTCGGCTGAACATTATCTTTTACATAACCTATCAGTAAAGTGTAATGCTCTCAGCACTCCTCTGTACATTCAGTACATTCCTCTGGGTGTGACTATTGTGTCTCTCTCAATGCAACACTGTGATGATATTTTAGAGTTTTAGGAGTTACATTAGTGCAGCGCGACGTGCAAGAGTTGCAGCATAAGCATATATTCAGTCAGGCCTCACAAAAGTTTAGATAAAAAAAAAAAAAAAACCTTTCACAATGCACACACACACTGCTGACCTCTCACCATTAGATGTGTGACATAAAAGCAGATCATTTATCTACTCATCCTCATGAAACCTCTGCTCTGCGTTCCCACACACACACACACACACACACACACACACACACACACACACATGCTCTGACAACATGATGAACACACTCTCTTTATAGTTTTCACCATGTTGTGTGATGTCTAGAGTTTGAGTGTGTGAACGAATATCTAATGGAAGAAAGATTGTGAAACATAAGCTCCTGTCAAACTATCATGAACTAACACTTCTCTTGTTTTAGCGAATAAAACCACTCTAGGATCAGCACAGGCTTTAATTTTAAAAGAACAATTTGTGATAACTTCAGCTCTTACCACGGAAAATAATTTCAACTCGCTCAATTCTCTCTGTTTGTACAAACAAACAAAATTGTGTTGACAGCAATGCACTTGGAATGCCCAACCTATGGGATATGATGACTGGATGGTTTAAAAGCAGAAATGTGATGTTTATTTTAAGCAAAACCACTTATATGTATTTTCAATTCAAAACTTTGGTATTCTCTAAATCTTTCTTTGAGATGGGTCTATGTTTTTTGGTGGACAAACTTCTGGTTATGTTTGTAGTTTATTGACTTTACTTGGTCATGATTAAATATTGGCTAAAACTTTGCACAGACACAGCTAGTAAATGATTCTATCACACTAGTCTTATGTTAACACATATATAATGTTTACAAAACAGTCACATACAATGCCATACCAGGAGAGGCATTGAGTAAGTTTACTATGTCAGAAAATCTACATCTACATATGGAGCTGGTTATGTGATACAAATGACAAAATTTATTAGTTTACATATCTTGCACTATGGTAAAAGTGTTTTAAGATCATAACACAGAATTTTGCAAGGAATCATGTGAAAATAATCCTCCCTCCCTGTAAACAGCATTTGTGTGAAAAGGAATAAAATCTTTTTTTTTTTTCTTATTACCTCTAGTGTTCACTTCAGCTGGAAACTGCTGTTTTGCAAAAATGGAGGTAGAGCCATTTTTTCCCAAATATGTTGCAATATTCCATGTGTATTATTGGTCACACTGATTGTAGAAAGGTCATGCGACATGGTCATACAAACGATGTTTGCATAAAGTTTTCTAAAATCTAAAAAAATTCTCTCACACACACACACACACACTGAATTGACCACCAGTATCAGTAGTGAGATCATTCCAGCACTGACAATACAATATAGTAGCTGACTGTGTGTGTATATTTGCAGACATTAAATCAGGATGAGGGCCGTGTGTCTGTGTGTGTGGTACTCCCGAGATCTTCTGGAAAAACCACCACACTAAATCAAACCAGCACAATAATTACATGTTAATCACTTTTGTAACCCGCCTCCTGTTTTCCATTCCCTTGTTCCCTTCTCTTCCTCTGTCATCCCTAATTCATCCCCTTTGGCTGGAAAGAGAAAGATGGCGGGAGTGAGAGAGAGATTGCCTGGACAGCTCCACTTGGATAAATTGTTTCCCAGAGTGTGATCTAAGGGTAGCTGGAAAAATCTAGCCCACTAAATGTGTGTTTATCTATTACTATAAGCTACTTTGTTCATTTATTCCTTTTTATTATTTTTTTTTTAAGCATTCTGTATACAGAAAGAAAAAAAACTGTTGAAAAACTGATAATGTTCTGGCAGAAAATTACCAGTACCTTTTTTTAGTTCCTTCAATCCTAAAACAAAACATAAATATGATTTACGATTTGAGTGCATTTGCAATTGTAATTTAAACATGAGCAAATTGCTTTTTATTGATCACTGGTCAATATGTACAATATGTATATAATTTAGATTTTGTACTCTTTGTATACTGTTGAGAAAAAAAAATGGTAAAGCTTGTATATCTGTATATGTTTTTTACAAAATGTGTTTACTTATGTAATAGTTGTGGCAGGAGTGTATCTTCATAAACTGTGAGAAACAGTGTAAATCTCAGAAACCTCATAAATTGGCCTTGCAGTATAACACACACACACACACACACACACACACACACACACACAGACTAATGGCCAATAGAAGCATCTGACTGTGTGAGGACAACACACCAATAATAAATCTAATCACTAAAGATTAAGATGTTTTGTGTATTATAAACACTATATTGTCAATGTGACTTTTAGATATACTCCATGTCTTTGTCACTTAACATAATTTGTTTATATCATGCTGGCAATTTCCCTTTGACTACATTCATATTAAGCTAATTATGTATACCCTACCCTAGTGGTTCTCAACTGGTTTTGCTTCAAGAGTTTTACATTGGACATAAAGTTAAATCCCAACACAGTACTAAAAATGTTACAGTACAAATATAAACAAAATTGTCCTTAAAATCAGATACTGAAATTATTATTATTCTTTTTATTTTATTTATTTATTTTTTTGTATTTTTGGTTAAATTTATTAAACAAACAATTTGCTGAACAAAACACTTTTATAAATGAATCTGTATCTGTATTTAATGTAGTCATATTTTTCCTATTAGTGAACCAGACCAGACATATTACACACTGGCTGAGAACTACTGACTACAGAAAACTTTATTTTAAGATATTATTTAGTATGTTTACTACACTGTTTTGGAAGTTCCCCACAATTTAAGTCTTAGTGATTTTACAATCTTCTGGGGACCAAAAAAACATGCACACAGTGAGGAAAAACCCACTAGAAGGACATTCTCACTATCACAGACACACACAGACAGACGGTCTCTGTGAGACCCATCACATGCTGCTTCCTTTGTTTAATTTTTCTACTGACAGACCCCCTCTCTCCTCTCCTCCTGTCTTCCTCCATAGTCCCCAATGCCCTCTTTATCCACACACTCCTCTTCTGTCTCTCGTTCTCTGCAGTTGAAGTTTCTTCCAGCAACTTAAGTTTCTTTTTTGTTCATTTAAAAGGGTCATTATAGGTTACACTGTTATAATTTTATTTCTTCTGCTGAGGTCCACTTATAATGTTAGTCAAGGTTTCTTGCACCAAAAATGTAATTCAGTTTATGAGAATTTTGATACTCTGTTCCTTGGAAGTAACGACCTATTTTGCTAGCGTACCTTTAAACTGTCAAGAATGAATGCATGGATTGCCTTGAATTTGGCCAAAATAAAGGTATCTTTTGTTGGGATCTCCCATGATGCTTTAAAATTCTTCCACATAATGTTTTAGAACAGAGAGGTTCGTCCTCTAAGACCTACACATCTAGACCTGTTAGTAATTTAAATTGTTCCTGCTAAAGCTGGAAGGAATAATATCTGTCTGATTTGGTTTCATTTTTCAATCTAATAAATCAGAGGCTTACGGAAAATAAATTCTCATTCCTAACAGTGCCCACAGCATTTGAAGTCCCATAAGACACTAGGAAAGCTGAACTAGAGCTCCAAATGAGAGGGAAAAAAAAGCTTATATGCTATATACGGTATGTAATATACTGTATATAAAATAATTTCACTGATTTTCCAGGCAGCTACATCCTTAAAAAAAAAATCCTTATTAATCCTTATTAAATGCACACAAATAATAGACAGCTATGTGTTATTTTAGTATTTTAGTAGAGACTTTTGAGTAGAGAGAAGATTTTTTTATTAGTTATTTTAGTACAAGTTAAACTAAATGAAAATGATGCCTTGCTTTGAAAACTAGCTGAAATAAAATATGTAAGATTTTTTATATTTTGTTTGATTTCAGTTAACATTTATTTTATTTCAAGCAACAAAATTGTATTTTTTATGGTTTTAGTTACCTAATAATAAGCCTGCTATGCACGCTTCTGCACGCACAAAAATGATACACAAAGCCTTCTACAGTATAATCTCTACAAAACCACTACAAGAGGATGGGAGGAGGAGGGAGAGAAAGAGAGAAGGAAGGAATGAAGAGGAGGAACCGAAGGACAGAGAAATGGCCGATGAGGAGCAGAGGGTCAATTAGATCCAGCAGTGAGCAGTCTCATGCGGATGGAAGAAAATTAGCCATGTCTACACCGTCTGTGCACCGTCTACACACACACACACACACACACACACACACATCTATCAGCACTCACATACTAAAAGCTGCTTTCAATTAGCAAGACATATAGCATGTGCAGAACACAGCAAGAGAGTAGAAATATAGATGCAGAACACTGCCTGACAGCGAATAGAGAAATCCATTGTTCCTGTTGCAGGAAGTGAAAACCAAAGTCCAAAGAGGTTTTCAAACATGATCAGGATACCTTTCTGTTCGCAAACAATTCTTTATTGGAGAAAACAAATCCTACTGAGTGAAAACATGACTTAAGAGCTCAGAGAACTCCAGGCGCCATCAACAAACCAAATCCAAACCATCATCAAACTAAATCCACCGTATCAAGTCCAAACAAACCTGACAAGACCAACAATACAACATGTATTTGTGCTATCTGTCCACACACACACACACAACAGCAGCAGCTGCATTCTCGTCAGCTAAAACACACATACAGAAATACACACACATTCACACTTACTCACTAATTAAAGCAATATTGGCGTAAATCAAACCACATGGCTCGTTTCGCGCCCACACTGTGTAAATGCTTCAATTATCTAAACAGTTTGGAATAACACACTTTACACACACAGCCCTGCCTTTATCTATTTCTGCTTAAAGGGTGTATTTAAACTGTCTAGGTCGTGACCAAACATCCACAAACTGCCATTTATTCAATGCTATCAATAATATCTGTGATACCATTCCACACAGGATTCCTATTACTGTAAAACAAATCTGTTTTAAGGTTCTGATTTTGATGCTATAACAAAAATAGGTCGGCATGCAGTGAAGTGGCAGCTTACATAAACAATGCTTTGCTCAATTCCCAGAAGCAAACATGTGAGGAAATCTTGGTTATTTACTAAAGAGTTGTCCAATTCTGCTCCTGGAGGGTCAATGTCCTGCAGGATTTAGCTATAACTTACTTCCACACACCTGCTTGGTAGTTTCTAGTGACCCTGAAGACCTTCGAGTGTGTTTCAACCAGCTCCCTAGATCCCTAGGTCATGTATTAATATATTGTGTACACATATTCGGGCACTGGTAAGGATCCTGGTTAACTACATGTTAGGATATAGTTTCTGACAATATGACAACGTACTTGTGTTGTAAAATGTCACCTCTGTTACTTACCAACAGCAGCAGGACTGATGTCTTTCTGACATTGTTTCAAACATGAATTTAATAGAAATGTTAGCTAGTTTATGCTCACTACTGTCTAGCAATGCTGAAATATAAATAACGGGCCAAGCCAAATAATTGCGTACACTGTAAATTTACGAACACTGTATACATACCCTAGCATACACATAAAAACTAAAGTATGCTTTGGGCTATAAAATGCACCAGAATGCCTGGTGAATCGGCCAAGGGTGATCTATTTTATTTTGGGTGAACTATAAAATGTCTAATTAATTTACTGTCCTAGAGCTGGATCATATACCACATATATATCATAAAATCAGATTAAATAAACGTACATGACATCTAAACATAAAGATTTTAAGATGCCCCTTATTTATGACCAAATATTCCCTTAGCATAAGGGTTCAATAGATGTCAACAAAAATAGCTAACCAAAACCACATGACCATTTTGGCATGTACTATCAAACTCTCTTGTAGCTTTAAATATGCTGTACTAACGTTGTTATTTGCAATATCTGAAACAGTATCAAGATACAATCATTTTTGCGATCTTATCAAATAAGCGCAAGAACAATACTGTTTTGCTAAGTTGTTTCAAGGGCTTAAAATTAAAACGACTGCACATGACTTTTGCAGATACACAACAGATGTTTTACAAATGTTAAGAGGACACTCAGTGTTAGGTCAGAAACATATTTTATACTAATACGCAAACACAAACAATAATGCTAGCGCACAATCTAAAGTGCAGTTATACGCAAGGTTAGTAAGTCAGGAACAAACCTTATTCAGAAAGCTAGCTAACAGGTTGAGAGTTTAATTATGACTGACTTGTTCAGCAAAATTCTCTTCGTATTGTTGTTCCGCCACAACAATAATTGACCTGAAAGAGAAACCTTTTATGCTAATGTCTTCAAATAGCCCCCTTGTGGCAATGCTGAAAACACATTAGAAATAAGCTGTGTGACACATTACTGGAACATAATGACACTTGTAATCCAAGCCGAATGAACTATACAACAAATGTCACAACCAAATCCTTTGTTTTGCCTGACTGTTGTTAGTAATTCAGACCGGAGAGTTTGAGTCAGACCTGTGCAAACATCAGTGTTCCCAGCATTCCACACTCAGACTGTTTGTTTTGGCCCCTTTCTGAAAGTTTAACGCCATCTTTTATTTTTTCTCTCTTTTGCAGGACACTCTCCCTCCTGAGTAAGGTGTGGACAAAAAGTGAATGGAAAGGGGAGCAGACTGACAGAGAAAATTCCCTCCTCGGGCGGTTGATTCTTCAGTGAAGGGAGCTGGAGATTTAGAGTGCCTCGGAGCTCTCGTCTCTCACTCCTGCATCTCGCTGCCTGTCTCTGAAGGGAAGGGTCAAATGATGGATGAGAGGAGAGAGAGACAGAAAACTGTTTGTTTGGCAGCTCTACAGGTTTATGAGAGCCTCAGAGTGATCCTTCACTTTTAGGTCTGTAAAATCAAGCTCACCTGATCTTCACCAATGAGGAGTGGCCTACAGCTGCTCAGAAAAGGAAACTCAAACCCAAAGATGATGAGCTGACTCACTCTGAAGACAAATTTACAAGAGAACTTTAAGACGGATGGTGATACAAACAATTCTACATGTCAGTGTTGACCACTGTTATTATTAACACAAAATATAGCATCTCTAGTAAAATAAATCCCACCATTCAAACAAAAGAACAAATCGGTGCTCTGTGCTGCTTGGTCTTTATGGGAAACTCCTTACGTGAAACTTAACCTTTGCTTTGCATTGCACATGTGCATTGGCTAGACCAACCTGAAAATTTTCTGATTTAAAATGTTATTAAAATGTGAGTTCAGCAAGTGATTTTTGAGGAGATTTTTTGCAGTTTATGCAGTATTTGCATGACTGCACCAAAGAGAACTTTTTTAGCCCTAACCAGAGGCCTGACACAAAAAAGCAACACGTTTTTATTCTAACCAGCAGCAACTATGATATGTAACACTACATTTTGTTGATCACTTGGTTTCAATTTCTGTGGCATCACATTGTGCAGCCTTGCCAACTTTGAAATCTAATTAGACCGAAGTAGTGCTCATCATGTATATTAAACATGGATAAGGAGAGACTGACTGTGGACCTTAAGAATCACATATTAAATCCTTCAAGTTAAAACCATATAAAAATGGCATCTAGTGAAGCATCACGGAAGACATGGAAATATGTGTATGTAGTTTTAAACTCTTTAGTATATTGCAAACAAAAGTTTCTGGGGTGCGTTTCCCAAATTTATCATTAGCCAATTGTGGTTGCAAGTTCTGTCATTTCTAACTTTTCATAATTTCCCGAAACCATGCATCCAACAAACATTCACAAACAATGCATGAACGAGCAGATGTGCACAGATACCAAAATCAGGATAATTTGTTAAATAACCCCAAACCCTGTTGTATACCCTCAGAACACTTGGAATATACAGCTTGTGTCGCATGGGATCACTATGGGATACTTTTGCGTCCTTTTTAAAAGCTTGATGTTGATCGCCATATACTGCCATTATATGAACAAGCACAAACAGTACTTTTTTTTTAATCTCTTTAGAAAAAAGGGCAGATGGTATTGGAACAACACAAGGGTGAGTAAATAATGACATAATTTTCATTTTTGGGTGAACTGTCTTTTTAAATTCCCCAACAATGCAATGCACTTTGGAGGTTAAGCAGCGATTTACATCACTGTACAGGAAACAACCTTGAGCGACTGCTTTTTTATTGAATGTATTGGTGAGGAGATACAAATTGCTTATTGCTGGAATCTTATCTTATTGTGCTTGTTTAGGACAAGGTGCAAGTGTTGTGTACGATTCAAACTAAAGACACACAAAGTTTGTTACTGTATTTACACATTACATTTATTTATATGACTAAAGCAACTTACAGGTATTCAAATATGTTTCAAATATATATTTGGTTTGAAAAAAAAAAACCCATGTAATTACATTGAAATTAAGGTAATTGAAAATCAGGTCAGATCCTCATAGGGTCAGGGATCAGGTGTCAGTGTAGGTTTGGAGATCAGTTTGGAAATCAGCTGCAGTGGCAGAGAGGCAAATATGACACATGGACACTGTACTAAATCCCATATAAACCAGACCAGCACTTATATTTCCTGCTGTAGCATCAGTATGGCTGTATTTAATGTCAATACAGTGAAGATTCTGACAGTGTCTATGCTATATTTACAGCCAAATTCCCATAAGGCTTGTGTCTGTGTGTGAGAATGTGTGTGTGAGAGAGAGGAATAAGGACTCACCACTGAATAGAGTCATCCAGGATTACAGAAAGACAGCTCATTCTTTTGCAGACAGGACAGGAGGGAAAGCATAGGGAGATTTGCATAATCAGTGGTGGAAAAGCCTGTAGAGACGGATCTGTGTGTGTGTGTGTGTGTGTGTGTGTGTGTGTGTGTGTGTGTGTGTGTGTGTGTGTGTCTATGGCTACTGTCAGCTTGCAAGATAAACACATCAGGAAAATTAAACTGTACAGTTCTTCTCTTGGAGAGATTTCTGATTAGCTTTTTATAACTATAAAATGAAACCAAACATTTTCATTAGCTTTTTGCATTGATATAGTAGAACTATACTATTATCAGCAATATCAGTTTCCATGGCTACAAGCTGCAAATGTTTGGTTTACATCAAAGAGCCTTATGGAATGCTTGAATAAACTTTTTTGACCTTGTAGAAAGTAAATCTTAATTATTTATTTCCAGGGGTGTAAAAAGTATATAAAAAGTGTGCCTAAGTATAATAATTATATCAGTACCTACACTGTTTCTAACCAAAAATGCTTAATTACAATAAAGTTTCCACATAAATAGCACTTACGTATTCAAAGTAAAAAGTATGTTTTCTTAGCTTTTGAAATTGACTTTTTTTCATTAAAATAATCCTAAAATAAACTCTTTTTCTGAGTATCATGGCTATATAGAGTTAGAACACACCAGATGTTAAAATAAAGAATACTCTTTTAGTGCTGAATTCCAATGCATTTGCATTTTTGTGGATAGACACTGTCAACATTGTTCATCTTCATCTATGTTTATAATTGAGTAATATTGCTTTGGGTCAAAAGCTCTGTGTTGTGGTGACTGAGGTCTATTCACCAGGACAATTTACCATAGTTTGGACCAGTTATGTTTGACACTTCATAAATTTGAAAAACTTGGCTTGTTAACTCGGTAAGATAGACAAAAAGAAGAAAGATTTTGATGACCTGTGAAATACGTACTTTAAAAATGCAATTTTAGGTCAGTTATGAGTAATTGCATAAGAGTACAAGTATTCAAGTTAAAAAACAAACAACTAAAAAAAAAAAAAAAAACACTAAAATACTACTTCAGAAATATGTATAACGAAGCTACATTTAAAGCATAAACGTAATATCAGAACTGTAATTATATAAAATGTATAATTTAAACATAAATTTGAACATAAAGTTTAGCTTAAAAATAACTCATACAAATACTAACACAAATGCTAATTTATATGGCTAAATCAAAAACATAGTGATAAACAACAGTAATTAACTGAATATTTACTAGGCGAAAAAAAAAAAAACACCAAAAAAAAAATAAAAAAGTAAAAAGTAAAACGCCATACAGGAACTAAATATTCATTTAATTTTTTTTTTTTTTTTGAAATGGGTCATATTAAAATACGTTTAATTTACACCCTCTTTAATTGTTAATGTATTAGGCAAGAGAAAGACCTGACCCTGACCCTAACCTGTTATTTAAGCAGACCTCTTTATAACATCATAAAACTGTTAATATAACTGAGTTAATTGTTTATTGCATTGTAAAGTAGTTGGGTAACACACTGTAAATTACCTTAATAATCTTTACAATGATCCAAATCAAACACAAACATGAACTGCTCAGGATCTTTTTTCCATTGTTAAGTGCACATATAATAAAAAATATAAGTACACTGACATACAGTTGTGTGAAATGAGTGTGCAGACACAAATTACTTACAGAAGAAAATAATCCAAAGCACAAACAGATAAATAGCCTATATTATTGCTAGTTGCTCTTTCTTCTGATCCACATGCCTGTAATTCGGAAAATATGTAAACATTTGTAACTGGAACATGAATTTGAGGGGGGGGGGGGGGGAGTCCAGAGAGGGTACAGTACTTTGCCGTCTCATTTCAGAAGACCACCACATCCCACACATGTAATGTTGATCACTGAGACTTTGGACAAGGGCCAGGGTCTCGCAAACCTGACACTCTTTATGCAATATGCTCACAGATGAGTGTGTGTGTGCGTGTGTGTGTGTGTGTGTGTGTGTGAAATTAAATATGAGTGAAATATGATTAATGTGAATATTCAGCAACATGTCTCAGGTTATACCATATGCCGTCCACAAAAACAAGTCCACCATCCGTTTCTTGATGCTTCTGCACTTATTAACACAACACACCCAGCAGCTGTTAAGCACCAGTCCCCACAAACCATAGTAAATCTTTCAAATTCAAAAATTCAGATCCATTTTTAAAAACATTCAAAAAAGAACATTACACAATGCAAAAACAGTCCACTTCAATAAATAAACAGAACAACAAAACAAACACAAACACATTGGAGTTGCTGAGACAGCCATGAGTTTTCTCAGTATTAATAAACTATCATGACTCTGTGTGTTAGTTCCCTTTCACGTTTAGTCTGGTTTCAACCACCCACATGGACACCCTCTCAACAGGGACCACCGAGACCAAGCAAAACCACCTGCTCCACTAAAACAAACACACACATACCTTAAAGTTGCCACTTTCACCACATCCACCTCGCCATTTACACACCAATATTGAAACATAGAACATTCCAATCAGAAATAGCAAATAACACACACATTTTTTTGCCACAGTTTTATATTACAACATAAAAATGTTGGGCTACTTTGAAACTGAACAAGCTTTGATAGTCAAACTACATTTATTGCTTGCGTTGCACTGAAAATCATTTATCTAATTTGGCGTTCAAAGTCAAAAATGACCAGCCTTTAAAAAAAAAAAAAAAAAAAAGATTGTAAATCTCTCATTATGACCAAATCTTGAATTCAATCTTTTTGTCAACTTGTATTTTGGAAGGAATTGTAAGGCGCACTGATTTAAGCTTGTGTTTTCAGTTTAATAATAATTTTGGCAATGTTCCTTCAAAATCTGAGGTATATAAGCTCAGATCAATTTACACTGAATAAAAATACTTCTAATAATCATTTTCAGGTTTTATTGAGGTTTTGTGGAATGGTTAGGTTTAAGGTTGCTTTTAGGTCAGCAGTGTAATTATAGTGTAATTACATACATTATTGAAGATGTATTTACATACAGATATTTTTTAAATATAAGAACAAAGTGAGAACATGATGCACACAGTAAGTGCCTTAAATTAAATGAATAATGTAAATGTTAGTACATAGTATTAAATATATTTAATATAAAGCAGGTCTGAAAAAAGATACTATGAAATGATAGAAGATATGTGAAACTAGCACAGTTCATTAAATGTGCAGTTTAACCAAATATATATATTTTTAAAAAAAAATGTATTAGTGTAGTAGTTATAGCCAAGTTAAAAACAGTGATATGACAGTGAGAGTGAATGTTTGTGTGAAAGAGAAAGCTGTGTGCACAGGAAGAGTTTGTGTCCTGCGCTCCAACTCTGTGCTGTTTACAGGCAGGAAATGTTTGTTCTGTGAAAGGGAAGGAAGCACCTCACTTAGTAAATACAGCACATAACATCATTTGTCATGACAGCCTCATATACACACTCTTTTGCCTCAAAGAGGAAGTGATTCGTATCACACTTCTGTTTCTTCTGAAGAGCCGTCAGTACGAGATTCATCGTCCAGACGTTCAATAATTCACGTCATTCAAATCATTCCAGCTCAAGTTCTGACCCTGCAGTTTTCAATTAACCATCACAAACATTCAAAGCAGCTTGAGTCTGGATCACAGCGGCTGTAAGCAGCACCGTACATGTTTGTTAGTACACAATCTGCTTAAACAAGTAACAAACAAACAATGCTATCTCTTTATTGAACACTGTGTGTAAACTTTCACAGTGCAGGGTGAAAAAATGTGAATCCTTAGGATAATGATGTCTCAGAAAGCTAACTGGAGTCAGGCGCCATGCAGCTAACACAGAGTCCAATCAATGACACGAGATTGGGCAGAGTAACAATGAGTATATTGACAAGAAGCATTACCTGCAAACCATGCTCAAGCCATTCAGGCAAATCCAAAGTGTTCACATTCTTTTTCTCCAACAGTATTTCAAACAAACATCTGAAAGCAGCAGAATCCAGTAGGTACACTCCTGGAGATCTACCTTCTTGCAGAGTTCAGTTCCAGCCCTTCTCCAACACACTTGTCCGTAATTATTAAGTGCTCCTGAAGATCTGAATGAGCTGGTTAAGTTGTGTTTTATTAGGGTTACACTCTTAAAAATAGAGGTTCTCTACTGGCATCAATGGTTCTATAAAGAACCTTTAACACCCATGAAACCTTTCCATGGTACAAAAGGTTATTTATAGTGGAAAAAGGTTCTTTTGGATGTTCACACTTGTTCTCTAGGTTCTTTTGGTCTAGAATAAAAAAGAAAATGATACATTTAGTTTTAGTTCGCTTTATTGTGTATATTTTGCCACTGAACACAATGCTTTGTGCTGAGCAAAATGCGATTGTTGTATGTGTATACATATGCTGTAGGGGTGTAACGGTTCACAAAATTCACGGTTCGGTTCGATACGACACAGTGGTGTCACGATTCAGTACGTTTTCAATACGGGGGGCGGGGCAATTGGTTACGTCGCAATGTTGGAAATATTTCTGTTTTAAACTATGAAGGCGAGCCAATGGATATCACACAAGCACGTGTTTGCACCAGGGTTTGCACACGTGCAAACTTTGCGCAAGATTTATGCTGGTGAATCTCAGTCAATTCACTATAAGCAGAAAGTGAAAGTAAAAACGGAATGACGGAGTATTGACGCCGCTTATTCTCTCAGAGACAAAGAGAGACGAATCTACTTCAACATATGCTGATAACGGTATAGCCTATATAGCTGTTTTCATTTATTTCCTTTATATTTCTCTTTTGGGCCGTACATAGTGAAAAAAAAAAAATGAGAAGAAATGTATTTTGTGTTAAACAGGTTGTTTTTGAAAGTCGGTGCTTGAAATAAAAGCTTTTTATTTCATTGATTTTTATTGATGACTGCAGTGTTAATATTTTATTTATAGGACTATAATTCATTGTAGGTAGCCATAGCCTATTAGCCTTATAGAACTGTTTTAAAAGACCTTTTTAAAAAACATTTGAATTGAGGAATAAATAGCCTAATCTTATCCTCGCAGTGCGTTAGTTATGCGGTAATTATTGCGGGGCAAATTAATTGTACTTTTAATTTAATAATAAATGTAACTTCATAATAATAATAGGCCTAATAAAAATAAGACTGTAACAGTCCTACATTAATTGGAAATGCTGTTAATATTGCCAATAATTGATGTTTTTGACAATATCTCTGGCTATCGCCGATACAAGATCATCGTCTTTCGACACACCCCAGCAAAGGGAGGTTATCGCGGGGCAGATAGCACGTTGCCTGTTACGTCGTTTGGGCTGCGATGTTGAGCGCAGTGGCACTGATATTTCACACACTTTAAGCTCTTTTATTTTCCAAACATAATAGGATTAGTCCAACGAATCGTTCGGTTTGTAATGCGTACCGAACCGAAAGCCTCGTACCGAATGGTTCAATACGAATACGTGTATCGTTACACCCCTAATATGCTGGTATTTTTACCAGCTGAGAACTCACGAAGAGCTTGTAAAATATGTAAAGGAGTCAAAATAGTGCCAGGAATTTCTCAGTTGCACACTCTGCTGCAATGAGATGGCTTTCCCAACACCTGTACCAAACCGTAATGGACAACATAGTTCCAATGACAAAAAGAACCAGACGTGCTTCATAATCACATTCTGTTTTTGGTTCATTTAGATGTCTTTGGTCTGTTTTCCAGAGTTTGTTTGGAAGCAGACAGAGACCCCTTGAAAAGGTACGCCCCAAGTTTAGAGGTTCACAGCGCAGTAAGAGAGCAAACGCACCAGAGTTCATTTTAATCAAACCAAACCTGCTAAGTATGAACACACCCTTAGATTATAAAATATTCTTCACACATTGAAAAAAAATTGTTCTTTTAAGAATTTCTCACTGAAAGGTTCATTGGGGAACCAAAAAATGGTTCGTCTATGGCAATGCTGTGAAAACCCCCTTTTGGAACCTTTATTTTTAAGAATGTAGAGCTTAACTTTGCAGGAAAGTAGATCTCCAGGATCAGGATTGGCCACCTCTACCATAGAAGAACCATTTAGGGCTCACCAAAGAACCTTTCAGTAAACAGTTCTTAAAAGAACCATTTTTATTAGTGTGAAGAATATTCTAAATAACCCTTTTCCACTATAAAGAAACGTTTGTGCAATTAAAAGTTCTATGGATGTTAAAGGTTCTTCATGGAGCCACAGATGACAATACAGAACATTTATTTTTAAGAGCATATAGGAAGCTATCGTAAAGAAGTAGATGAGACCTCCTCATAATTAAAAAATCAATAGTGAATGGAATTTTCCACTGGGGGTTAATAAAGCCCAGTTTAACATCAATGTCATGCAAACCTCTGCGCAAACATACATTGTGCTTCAGTCTAGAGACATGCAAACCATAACAGACCACAAAATGCATCCACTGTGTCCAAGACAAGGTGTCCCAGAGTCCATGATAAGACCGCCATTTGAAAGTTCAGGAAATATACAACAAATGAAAATCTGCCTGGAATGTCATGTTAAAGTTTTTGTGATGCACTCAACAAAAGGATAAATACATCACAGTATATCTCAACACTCAACAATCAATCAATCAATCAATCAATCAATCAATTATGCTTCATTGGGTTTGATGTTATACTCACTGGCTGGTGAAGGTGTGCTGTATCCACTGAGGGGCAGGGTGGGTAGAGAGGGAGGAGAAAGCCCCCCCAGCATGTGTGGGAAGAAATAGGAATAGTGGGCCATTGGGAAGCCATTGAGGTGTGGGCTGGGGTTGCCCTTACCAGACATGGCTACCACTAGAGTTCGCCCACAATCACACGGAAGAATCCAAAACAACCTTCAAATTCGATGCTTTCTGGGGATTATTTACCCATAAGAGCATTCAGAAGAGAGAGTGGATGTGCTTATTCCGTGTGTCACTGGTAGAAAATGGTGTGTCTAAACAGATGAATGGAGTGACTCTCATTTGCTGCCAAGGGGTTTTCTGTAGGGGTTGTTTCCCATATCACACAGGCCTATTGAGTTTATTTCCAAAAAGATTTGATTCCGTTTAATGAATCCAAGTGTCGGGATTTGTGTTGTGCTCCACTTTCCTCTGCTGTTAGAATTCCTACAGGTTAAAAAAGAGAGAGTGAGATTAATTGCATGTAAACTATATGGAATGCTTTTGTACAATTAAAGTAGTTAGACATCAGTGAGCTGAATATATAAAAACACACATTTCTGTTTTTTTTTTTCTTCTTTTGCACAGAAAGCTATCATTTGAAATAGACTGATAGTTTATAGTGTTTTTCTGACATCAAAAAATAACAGCATATGGGTTTGTAGACTGGGTTCATTGTTTAAACATAGATATTCACACCTAACTTTTTTTTTATATATTTGTGTAGATACTGAAACATACAATATGGATGTATTGACAGCATCTAGATGTAAGCAGTTTTACATACTTACAAGCTTTAGAAACTTATCATATATCATAAATATATTTGTATACATTTTATAGATTTGAATACGCTTTATATATGTTTTATAGATGTTTTAGATCCCTATACCCTATCCCCAAAACTCAACATAGGATCTAACAAAATCTAAGAGAATTTGACTAAAAAAAAAAAAATCCTATTAGTTTGATTAAATGGTGTGAATCGATGTGTATGATGCCGTCAGAGCACTGAGTGTTGCGTCAAGTGTTGCAGTGACTCCATAAGAAAGAACATTTCTCTTCAGAACACCGCATAATTTCATAAGAGTGCTTACGCCAATCTCACCCTCACACACACAACATGTCCAAAGGACACCAAGTCATCTGTTCCTCTTTTTATGTTGGCCTGGCGTGGTCATAGATATTTCATCAATCTGAGAACATGTTTATAGGCTGTTAAGAGGCCTGTCTTTTTTATGTGGGAACTACTCTGCAATTACACACAAAATGTGGCCATATACCTGTGCTGTGACTTTAAGGATGTTGACCTAAAATCAATGTAATTATAAAATAAAACAAAAACTAAATCCATAAAAAACATTTGTTACTAGAAATAAACTTTAACTAAAATAAAATTTTAAGTGTGAGTGTTTACATCTTTATTTCTTAATTATTTATTCATTTTATTTATTATTTTTTAACAGCCTGGTCCTGTATTTTTTGAATGAGAAATAATTAAGCAATATTTATATGAATAAGGCTGCATGCTGAGTTGATGTAAGTTGATATGTAAGTGATGTAACAGCAAAAGCCAGAAATGTAATTAAAATAACAACAGACCTTGAGACTGTAAAAGCGTCCAAATTGTGTCTACAGGAAACTACCCACTCACACGCCACATGTATACACAGTTACATGCAAACTTGTTTATTCATTTGTACACTGCTGAAGCCATTCAGATCAGAGCCAAGGACACAGTCTGTGCACACACACACAACACACTGTGAGCTATGTTTAGCACTCAGCCAGAATCCTGGACACACAGCATATCATGAAGTTAAGATCAAATAAACAAATATGAGTCATGTGTTTTTATATAGATTGCACATGTTCCTGCACTCCAGCATTTGTGTGTGTTTGTTACTGTAATCACTGAAAATGCCTATGAGACAGGAAGTGCGAATATAGGGCAGTGTGAAATCTCGATGTTCTGCCAACCTCTTCAACACACACACACACACACACACACACACACACACACACACACACACACACAAACACAAACACACTGCCCTCTAGGCACTCCTGCTTGTCAAATGAGAAGGACCCCTTGACATTTGTGCCTCTATTAGAAAGGTCAACCTTTAATTACGTGAAATGCCAGCGCGCATGCACCTGCAGAAATACACTCGACATGATCTGTGATGTGTGTGCGTGGTCACAGCAGGATCACTAGTCGTCTAGAGGCAACCTTGGTATTGATACACTAAAGAGAGCCTTATTCAACTTATTCACCTGTTTTGTCCAGGTAAATATTACTGAATTCAGCAATACCAAATTTAGCAGCTCTAGACTGAATTCATCAGTATCGCATGGAATTCAGCAGCTTTGAACCAAATTCAGCAGGACTAGACAACATTCAGTATCTCAGGACTACATACAGAAGGTCTGGACTAAATTCAGCAACAACAGACTGAATTTAGCAGCTCTGGACAAAATTCTCCATTATATATTAATAAAAAGCTTTCAGCATCACTATATCCTGTTACTATTGAGCAAACGTTTGGGCTCAGTAGAATTTATTTATTTATTTTTAAGAAATACTTATAATACCTTTAGTAATTAATACTTTTTAACTGCAATAATTAATGCTTATGTAAAGTTAAATTGTAGAAACCATTAGTTTCCATTTAAATTCTAAGTAGCACAACTATTTTTAATAATAATAAAAATAATAATAATAATAAGCACCAAATCAACATATTATAATAAGCACCAAATCAACATATTAAATTGATATCTGAAGAGTCATGTGACACTGAAAACTGGAGTAATGGCTGTTGAAAATTCAGCTTTGCCATCGCAGGAATAAATGAAATTAAGATTAAAATAGGGAGTCACGTGACGTGCTCATGAACCTAGTCGCACTTGAGTAGAGCTCCGTACGTTTGGCCCCTTTTTGCTGATTTTTTTTTTGTTTGTTTTATTTTAAGTTTTATTCATTAATAATACTTTCCCTAATGGCATACAATCGGAAACAGCAGGAGTTGTCTCTGTTGGCTTCTCTGATTAAGAAGAAATCCAAGCCACCGACCACGAGCGATATGATGGACAAGATGGTGAACACTGTTACACACTTTGAGGACATGAGTTGACGGCGATGTGGAACGAGTTCGCTTCTCGCATGCCAGTTGTTCAGTCGCTATGCTCTAAATTTGATCTTCTTACAGGGGAGATGAGAGAACAAAAGAAAGTTGACGCAGATCACGATAGACGTTTTCTCCGGTCACCGCAAAAAGAAGTGCATTTGCGCCAATTAGGAAGGAAATGAGAGAAGTTGGCTCTTCTTTATCCTGCAACGCTGAAGGTCATTCTCAATCCATGTGAACCTAAAATGCTATACTCCCCAGAAGAAGCAAGAGTTTTTCTCAGATCCCATTCATCCACCAACTCTTAGTGAGCTTCAGCTGTACATTTGCTGTCTAATCTGAGATGAGATAGACTTTAATGGTAGACTCAACTGGTTTTATTTTCAAACTTGTATTTTGTCTTATTATGCAGCAATTCTGTTCGATACCTACGACTGACCTTAATATTCTGAGTTGTAATATTAATGGCCTAAATGGCCCTCACAAACGTACAGGTTTTCTGGATTTTTTTGCAAAGAAGAAAGATTGATATAGTGTTAGTTCAAGAATCCCATTTGAAAGAGGAGGATATACGCAGGCGTAATAATAAGTTTTATGAAGTGGTATCTCACTCATCTTCGGATACTAAAACCAAGGGTGTCGTAATTGTCACATGTTGGTTTCCGTTTAGTTCCTGTTTGCCCTTATTTGGTTTGTTTCCTGTCATTAGTTAATTATCGTTCAGTCTGTTCACCTGAGTTTTATTAATCATCTCGTTTGCTCCTTGATTTCCCTGTCTTTATAAGTCCTGTGTTCTCCATTTGTTCTTTGTCTGCAAACTACAATGTGTAACCTCATCCTTATTGGTGGATAGTTGGCATTTATTAAATCCTTCTGCTAAGTCTTTCACTTTCTTTTCTGCTACTCATTAATCCTATTCGCGAATTGACTATATTTTCCATTTCCACTTCTTTATCTTCAGCTGATGCCGATATCTGTTCTGTATCTGATAATCGTCAAATTCTGTTTCTCATGTGTTGAATTTATTTGACCATTTTGGATCTCTCTCTGGGTTTAAAATTAATTGGAGTAAGTCATGTCTACTTCCCCTCAATTCTAAAATTGATTCCATGTCCATTTCTATATCAATTCCATTGGTTCAAAACTTTAAGTACTTGGGGATAGATGTTTTTCCTTCCCTGCAGGAAATCGTCTCAAAAAACTATAATAGTATTCTAGCCAAATTATCCTTAGATTTGGAAAATTGATCTCGTCTTCCTGCTTTTCAGGCTCGTATATCGGTGACTAAAATGAATGTTCTCCCACGTATTAATTTCTTTTCTTCCATGATTCCTCTCGCTCCACCGGTTGGCTACTGGAACAAACCTGATGCATGTGTTTCACGGTATATATGGGATGGGAAACGTCCTCGTATTAAACTGACTACCTTACAACGATGTAGATTACATGGAGGTCTTTCTTTCCCCAATTTTAGACTGTATGCTCAAGCCTTTTCCCTCCGCCATTTATCAATTTGGTTTGATCCTGACGCTTCTGTGTCTTGGAGAGCAATTGAGGAATCTATTGTTTATCTGTATAAATCGAAGCATCTTGTTTTTTCGGGGGTTCCGTTTAGGCAGTGTAAATCTCGGTTTGGTCCCATTGTAACCCACCTCCTCTCCACATGGAGGGATGTTGAAAGATGTTCAAAACTAGTTACAATATGGCACATGGCAATCACCAAATGATTCATTGGAAATTGCTACATAGAGTTTACTTGACTCAAATGAAACGTTTTTATATGAATCTGTCGTCTTCTCCTAAGTGTAATCTCTGTTCGCAAGGATCTTTAGGCACATTTTTGCATTTTTTTGGGAGTGCCCCTCTCTCTCACCTTTTTGGACTCAGATCTCACAGGACCTATCATATTTGTTGGGTACTGAGATACAGTATGTTTGACTCCGTGCCATTTTTTCATGAATGACTTTTGGGACTTCACCTTATCCGTCCAACAAAGATGTTTATTGTTAGCTGCTCTCACAGCAGCAAACAAATTGCTGCTAGTCAACCGTTGGAATCCTCCTCACACAATGGACAGACGAACCTGGACTGTGTATTTGTTGGACATCATCTTGATGGAACTCTCAACTTCTCGTATACAGTACATGGATCTAATGTGAAAACATACTTTTCATCTTTCATACCTGTCATCTTTTCTAAAATCTTTGTAAAAATAATTTTATTGTTATTTATTTATCTATTAATTTATTTATTTTTATTTATTTATTTAATTATTATTATTATTTTTTTTATTATTATTATTATTATTTATTTATTTTTTTTAAGTCTACCAGGGGGTGGGAATATGACTGTTTTTACTGTATTTTTGATTAAATAAATGCAGCCTTGATAAGCAAAGGAAAGTTATTTCAAAAACATTAAAAAAATACAGACTTCAAACCTTTGAATTGTACTGTGAAATATTATCATGCATTCAACACAAATATCATGAACATTAATTTTTAATGCAAATGAATAATGGAAATAAGAACAGCAACAGTATATATAAAAGTAAATAACAATAATCACAAAGGTATAAACAGTATTATTATAACACACACACACACACATATATATAACTATGTAGGTCACTTTGACTAATTATGCCTTTATTTTTCTCTGTGTGTCCTTCATCATTCTTTCAAGTACTTTCATTACTGAAACAGTGAAATGTCAATCAGGCTTTCAAAAACGGATTTCGGCTACCTGTCACACTGTACACACAATGACACAGAGAGCTTTTGACCTGAAGTCTTGTGTTGTCACAGATCACATATTGTACTCATTTGAAAAGGTCAATGTTTGCGATAGAGGCGGGAAATGTAATCACACACACACGCTAACAGGACAAGGTACAGGGTGTCAAATGCTCTCCGATATTTACCCCTCCACCTTATTGAGTGTGTGTACTATATGTGTGTGTGTGTTAAAACATGCTGGGTTGGCGTGGCTATTGACACAGCTGGCTGAAAGGAAAATATTGCTTAACATGAAATCTTAGGAAATCTGAGGTGAAAATGAGGAAAGAGCTAAAAGAAAGCAAACAGAGATAAAGAAAGAGCAAACTGTGTCTGTTTCTTTCAGACACCCACTCATACAGACTCCATATGGTATAAAATCACTATAAATGCACATCAAAACTTATATTTGAAAATGCCATTGTATTTACAATTTTACTAATATATTATTGCATTTTCTGAAAAATGTAACAAGTGATTTCCTGTTTTATTTATTTATTTATTTATTTATTCTATTCTGTGTAAAACCATAAGCTAGAGCATAAGCTACAAGTGACAACTCACTTCTCAAAAACAAAATAGTCACTGGAAATACATGCCTGTAGTGTCATTTCTGCAAAATTTTATTATGTTGGTTGTCGTATGTATTGCAACAATTTTGAAGTTAAATGTTGTATAGTGGCACTAAAATGTTAATGCTCTATCGCATTTTTAAAAAAATTGTGTACTACCTACAGTAAACCTAACTTAAATCTAGTAGTGTTAAAAACACAAATGTGAGGTAAAAACACTTTTCCTGAAGCAACCATGCCACTGTAGCTTGCTTTTATAAAGCTTTGACCTCTTTTAGACTTGTACATGGGCACTATGCATTACAACGGCATACCAGGTGAGGTATCGAGCAAGTTTACTATGTCAGAAAAGTCATACATATGGAGCTAGTTATGTGATGCATATATCAAAATCGTTTCAAGGTTACGTATGTAACCCTAGTTCCCCGAGGGAACGAGACGCTGCGTCGAATGCTTTGGGAATGCCTTCAGCGTGACCACGCTCTGATTCACGTGTGTAATCAGTCCAATGGATGGGCGAGACGTCACGGGCAGGGTGACGTAGAGACCAGAGAGCTTAAAAGCACATGCAGTGAATAGAGCGGCACCTTCTGGTAGAATGAGGGAAGCGCTTGCAAGGATGCCGGAAGTATGGCAGGAGACGCAGCGTCTCGTTCCCTCGGGGAACTAGGGTTACATACGTAACCTTGAGATGTTCCCGTTCAGGAACTCAAGTTGCGTCGAACGCTTTGAGAATGAGAATGCCCACGCTGCCAGACTTTCAAATCCCTGCCTAGTGTGGAAGAGCACAGCTAAGGCGAGAGAACAGAGGAGCCGGGAGTGGCATGCATATTGAGGTCATAGAACCTCACAAACGTGAGCGGTGTGGACCAACCCGCAGTGTTACAAATGTCCCGCATAGAGGCACCCGACAGGAAGGCCCAGAGGCTGCCACGCTTTGGGTGGAGTAAGCCTTGACCCCCAAGGGACAGGGGAGATCAGAGGACTCAAAGCTATGGATAGCATCCCGATTCACCACTTAACATAAGCTTCTCCTGGCTAGAGGCCTCAGCCTCAGTGCACCGTGGAGGAAACATGTAACTAGTGGGGTGTGGAAAGCAGCTAGGGCCGCCACGGAAACCTTCAGGGTGGAGTGGGATAACCCTGCGGAGAACCGTACCTGCAAATACTCCAGCACTGAACCAACGGGGCAGTTAACTGGGTCGAGCTGGCGGATGCCGCATCAAGAAGTGAAGGTTCACTTCAAGGAGTACAGTTTCCTCGTGGAGGGAGCTCTGAACTGGAGAATGGTCTCAGCAAGCTCAGTTGAGAGACCAGAACTTATGAGCTGTGCCCCCTCAGGGGCCACATCCACAGTTCCAAAATTTCCGGGCGGGGGGAAGGCCCCGCCTGAGAGAGGAGATTCCTCCTGATGGAAAGAAGGGAAATCAGGTCCTAGAAGCGTACTCGGCCCGGCCAGACCGGGCTACCCGTCCGGCACACTGTCTCCAGAACTCCCGGGAGCCGTGCGATCTGGCGAGGCGTATAGATGAAGCCTCGGCCAAGTCTGTTTCCAGATGAGCTCCACCACCTCGGGGTGGAACCTCCATCCCCCATGGGCTCCGGTGAGCGGAGGCCTCAAAAACTCTCTGTAGCGAGAGGAGACCTGACGACACTCGCAGAAATGGTCGAACTCTTGCAGCGGAGGCTTCAGCATGACAACTCTCTAAACCGAGAGGAGGCCTAACTACACTCCACACACCGGACATCTTGTAAGGAGGTTCACCTAGAGCCTACCACTCACAAATGCTGTCCAAGCAGAGCTCTGGCGAGCGGAGGACTCGAAAACTCTCCGCAGCGAGAGGAGACCTAACAACGCTTGCAGTGACCGAAAGGAGGGCCCATACATGGGTTTGGTGCGCCAGCCTGTAAAGGGGGCGTGAACACAGACCTCCCTGGTGGTTTATGCAAGAAACCACCGCTGTGTTGTCGTGCACCCAACACACGGTGGCCTCCTAGGTCCGGGAGGAAGTGTTTCAATGCTAGAAACATGACCAGCATCTCCCGCTCCACAGACCGCAGGCAGGGTGGCCACTCATGACTGCACCCCAATCCGGCTCCTGTGACAAGAATCAAGGTTTCCTCCACATGTGTAAGGCACGGAAGCATTGCCGTGTGACCTTGATCATGCGAAGCGGATTTCCCCTCAGGGAAAACCCCTTGGTCTTGAGCCACCACTGTAGGGGTCTCATGTACAGCAGGCCAAAAGGTATCACATTGGACGCAGCTGCCATCAGACCCAACAGTTTCTGAAACTGTTTGACAGTAAGTGACCAGCCTTCTCTGACTCTAGCGACTGCAGTGAGGATCGACCGATCCGAGCAGGAGACAGCTGTGCCTGCATTGTGGTCGAATCCCTCACCACGCCCAGATAAGTGGTTCTCTGTAGTGGAGAAAGCACAATTTTCTTGGCGTTTCGTCTTAACCCTAGCTCTTTCATGCGGGCGAGAACGACATCTCGATGCCACCTGCTCCGATTGAGCTAATATCAACCAGTCGTCGATATAGTTCAGTATGTGGATGCCCTGGAGTCGCAGAGGAGCCAGAGCAGCATCCACACACTTCGAGAAAGTGCGGGGGTGAGAGTGCAAAGCCGAAATGAAGAAACCGATATTGGTACGCTTTGCCCCCAATGCAACCCTCAGGTACTCCCTGTAATAGGGAAGGATGGAGATGTGGAAGTATGCGTCTTTTAGATTGATCGTGACAAACCAGTCCTCGGACCTGGTCTGAGACACGACCTGCTCGATAGAGAGCATGCTGAACTTCAGTCGCATGACTGAGCGGTTCAGTTGACTCAGATCTAAAATAGGACGCAACCCTCCATCCTTCTTAGGAACGATGAAGTACCGGCTGTAGAACCCGGACTCTCTGTCGAGAGGAGGGACCACCTCGATGGCACTCCTTCCTCAAGAGAGTATTCACTTTTTGTTCCATTACCAGAGCCTGCTCGGAACCCACCAGTGTGGGAATGACCTCGTTAAAAGGCGGCGGCGGCGGCGGAGCGCCGAACTGAATGCGATAGCCTCTTTCTACAGTGTGCAGGACCTATCGAGACACATTTGGCAGTAGTTTCCACGCTGCCAAATAGTCTACTAAGGGAACCAGTCTCTCGAGACTGGCCTCTGGTGTGCTTAGAGCTGCTAGCTCGTTGCCCTGAAGCGGCAGGCAGGGGACCGGCAGGGGATGGCCGCTCTAGCTGCTCTAGAGACCCCCGAAGGGGTGGCGAGCCTCTCAGTTCCGCTACGTTTCCAGGCGGAAGAGACTTAGAGAAATGCTCGCTGGAGACCGCTGCGCCCTGAAGCACCGTGGGTGGCAGGGTTGGCAGACTGATTTCCTGAGGGCACTGAGGAGAAACCGTATGATGAGGTGTACACCGTTCTTCCCCAGAGGGGCCTGCCCTTTTTTATTTTTTTTTTTTGGGCCGAAGTCTCCTATTGAGAATGCCGGTCCTCAGACCCGTCATCTTCTTGGAAGACTCAGACTGACACAACCAGAGCCTGCTCGGGGCAGGGCCCAATAAGATACATTTGGCAGGGCCTCTCATACTGCCAGATGACCTACTAAGGGAACCAGTCTATCGAGACTGGCCTCTGGTGTACTTAGTGCAGCTAACTTGGTGTCCTGAAGCGGAGGACCGACAGTGAACGGCCGATCTAACTGCTCTGGAGGCCTCCTTGGAGGTAGCAAGCCTCCCAGAATCACCATGTTTCCGGGCGGAAGCTGAGAGAAGCACTCGCTGGAGACCGCTGTGCCCTGAAGCACTGTAGGTGGAAGGGTTGACAGACCGATCCCCTGAGGGCACTGAGGATGAGGTGTACATTGCTCTTTCCCAGAGGGGCCCGCCCTCAAAAATCCTGCGCCAAGGCATTAGGACGTTCTAGCCGAAGACTATCTAGCGAGAATGATGGTCCGCAGATCCAACTTCTGCTTAGAAACCCGTGAGTGCCACTCTGACTCCAAATATTCTGGGGGAGTACAAGAAGCGATGCTCACCAAATGAGGAGCTGGAATACGGCTGGGGCTGCTCCCACCCAGCAGCCCCAAATGACCATATCAACCTCCTCAGAGGAAGAGAGGTATAACACCGTGATCTTACTCGAGAAATTAATCCCAAGAGCTCGCTGCATTTAGAGAGTGAGGGAGGAGAAAGGGTGCCCGTCTTCAAACCCTTAATAAATATAATAAATAAATATAATATATCTAACTTCTCCAGCCAGATGAACATATATCATTTAATTCTTCAGAATTAAATAAAATTAAACAACCAGACAAGTAGACATGGTCTGATATGATACAGATACAATATAAAGAATCATGAATCTTTATTTTTCCATTCAAGAGCTGGCTGTGCGTACTTTGCTCCAAAACAAACCACACATACATCGCGTGCATCCCCACCCCTTATTTTAGCGAGGGCAGGGAGATACGAGCGATCTAAAAATGCAGCCTGTCATATGCAAACAACATCAATCTCCTCGGAGAAAGATGGTTGCAGCAGTGAGCTCTCATTCAGAGGGGAAAGAGACCGCAGCGTGGGCTTCCAAACCCAGAGAGAGAGCGCCAGATCTAGGGAAAAACGGCAGAGAAAAAGCGAGCCCGTCTCCAACCCGTCCACTAGATCCACGTGTGATCCCCGCGATCTCAATCGCCGCCATGCCTCAGCAGCAGTGGGACCGGGACAGTAAGATCACAAACACGGACACACTCCTTGAAGCGTGCCCTGCGGGAGTGGAGCGTTTGCAGCGGGCAGAAGTCCAATCAGCTCCCTCAAGATCTAACTGTGCGAACTCCGCTCCCAAACAAACAACACATAAACTGTGTGTATCCCCACCCGTAACGTAGTGCAGGCAGGGAGGAACACACAGTCTAAAATGCTGTCTGCTCTCACCCTTATATGTTTGTCTTTCACCCTTGACATGGCTTATGCTTTTACTGGGACAGACAACAATAAATAAGACTGACACACACAGAGCACTTCGCTGAATGACAGAAGCTGCCGCTGTATTCACTGCACATGCTTTTAAGCTCTCTGGTCTCTACGTCACCCCGCCCGTGACGTCTCGCCCATTCATTGGACTGATTACACACGTGATTCAGAGCGTGGTCACGCTGAAGGCGTTCCCAAAGCGTTCGATGCAGCTCGAGTTCCTGAAGGGGAACTATTAGTTTAGAAAACATGCAATATGTTGACAATGTTCTGAGGTCATACCATAGTATTTTGAAAAGAACTGGCAAAAATAAGTGTTTATTAATCAATAATATGGCCTTGTATTCATAATTTGTGTGAGAGGGAATAAAACTTATTTGTGTTTTACTGCCACTACCTTAATTTCAACTAGAAACTGCAGTGAATTGTACACTATGTAAAGGTAGATTTTTGGAGATTTGCAAAAGTGTAGGTAGTGACACATTTTTCCAGTGAGCCTGTGTTGAGAGCACACACATACACCACATAGATGGTCTGAAAGCAGAAGATGTGTTGTGTTTTTGTCTGGAAGTGATAAAGATGATGTTTTTCAGCTGAGCAACAGGGCACTGACCTGCGGTACACATACGCACTCTTCCAGGAAAAGAAGTGGGAAGGCGTATCCACAGTCCGTCATAGTCTTAAGACGAGGCCCCTTTCGTTAATGAAAAACATGTTTTAGTAAGACCCCCATCGCCATCACACATGCAAGTATTCCTTTTAACAATATTACAGATATTTAAGTACAATCAACCTCTAAACGTCCACTAGTTGTGTCATATATAACTTTTGATTTGTTTTAATAAACCATCACCACTACCAGCATCAACTGATTAATTTAAATCTATAAACATGGAGAGCAAATGCTTTTAAAACCATTATGACTGTTCCCAGGGCACGCCAACTAAAAGATAAACTAAATGTCTAAATGTACAATTCATATTATTATTAAATTGCCCATGTACCTTGTATGTGTGTGTGAGACTCTATTTTTCCCATATCCCCAGGGCTCTAAAAGGGGACTATTGATTAGCTAATTGATTGATTCTTGTCTGTAAGATGTTGAGTCAACAAAATCACTGCTCTTCAAACACACACACACACACACACACAGAGACCTACCGTGAGCAAGCTGTATGCTACACTATAGGCCTATAAGACATCAAACATCAAGTTTTTTCTCTAAAATGTGTTGTGTTAAAAATGACACACTAATGTGCAGCTGTTCTGAGAAACAGGAAGTAATCTATGTGCAACCAATAATGATTCAACTTGTGTACTAAATGACTGTCACATCCTACAGTTTGCCAAATCTCAAAATCTAATAAACCGTGGGAACCAGCACCACAACACTACCTGCAGGGTGTACATTTTGGTGAAATTAAATAAATGTGTACTGACAAGTGAATATTGCACATACTGTGTATGTATCTTAAATGCTCCATGAGTCTTATGATATTGTTCATTCAGGCAACAGATATGGAGACCTGTGTGTGTATTTTGGTTTGTTTACACTAGTATCTAAAGACACACAGTGGAGCACTGCCAGACAGGAAGAGGTCCAGCTCTGGGGAGTCCAGTTAACATTGTGTGTGTGTGTGTATGTGTGGGTTAGTGTGTGTGTGTGTGAGTGAGTGAGTGAGTGAGTGAGTGAGAGCGAGAGAGAGAGAGAGAAAGAGAGAGAGAAGAGAAAGAAAAGAGACAATAGTGAAAAGAAGACAAGGGAAACTTTGGAGTGTTAGATCATCAATTTATCCTGAAGCGTTTGCTCTGTTATATTATCTTGTTTAGTTCCTCATTTACCTGTGCATCATCAATTTATCCTGAAGCGTTTGCTCTGTTATATTATCTTGGTATATTTCACACTTGGTTCAACTGCAGCATACAGGCTCATTTAAAAAACATGCCTCCACTGTACCTATATTTCTATAAAACTCCAATAACGTACCTATACATAGAATACACTGCAGTTTCCTGCTAAAATTAATAATATTGGCAGTAAAACACCAACAACTTAATCCCTTTCTCACAAATTATGATTACAGGGACAGGTCATCGATTAATAAAGACTTATATTTTAAACGGATAATACTATATGACCATAAGCACTTTTACCATAGTGCATGATCTGTAATATATTTAGACATTTGCATCATATAACTAGCTCCACATGTATGGTTTCTCTGATGTAGTAAACTTGCTTGGTAGCTCACCTGGTACAGGCATCTAGGGTTTTGTGTTGGTGGAATTTTATTTTCAAACACGGTAGAGTATTAAACTTTTAGCCCCACTCCCTCAACATTTAATTTCTGAACTGCTGCGATATGTTTAACAACCATTGTTATAAAACATTGCCAGATTAATGGTTATCCGCGTTGGATTAACTGAATGTGTTTCACTTTGAAAGTGTCACAAAACATGCAAGAAGCAAGTTAGTATTATTTTGCAGAAATGTTGCCACAGGCACATTTTTGAAAGCTCCTGGCATCTTTGCTTTAAAATGCATCGCAAGAACTCGTAACCCAAAATTATATGATCATAAACGGAAATCACTTTCTTGAAGTGACCATTGCATGTTCTCTTCCTTAAACTTCTGGAAGGGCCCTTCATGAAGTGATTCAGTTGTTTATTTTCATTTTGAATGTCCCTAAAAAGCCATTTGGAATTCACCCTTTGTTTCCATAGTTACTAATTATGTTTACCTGTGTCTTCTTTAGTTCCTCATTTACCTGTGTATTTATTCACCTTTTTCCTGAATGCAGAAGTCTTGTCCACTTCATAATGAAAAGACATGTTTTACATTTCTGGTCTCTGGTGTTTCTAGTCAAATTAATGCACTGCTTAACCCTTCATGCATTTTTATATTTAGTTATATTTAAAAAGTTTTAGTTTAATTAATTCAGTCGAACTTTCTACCCCAGTTTAACATGGATTTCTATGGAGACTGGACCACAAGAGCATCCAAACGGAAGTTAGAATCTATCTCATCGGTTACTCAGGAAAAAGGTGGATACTCTCAGTCGAGTATTGTCTTTGTGGTGTGTTTAAAGTTGTCATATTTATATCTTCGTGTTGGATTTTTTTTTTTTTTTTGTATTTTGTCTTTGTTTTATTGTTTGTTTGTTTTTTTACATTAAGTTAAAGCTGCTTTTAGATCCGCATCGCCTCTGCCTTGCCTGATTCAAGTATAAGTACATTTATATTGCAATACATATGAAGAATGTGGGCTGTTCTTCAAAGGCAATTTATTCAGATTCAAGAAACACTGAGATAGGCATTATACTATAAGAATTGTGACCAGGATCACGCAAAGATGCAAAATTATAGATGCGACCAACTTGGGCAATTTTTTTTTTTTGGAAATATTATGTAAATGTTCTTAATTTCAGTATAATGTTTGTTATTTCAGATTTAACATTGTCTAAATCAACTGTTATAGTGGTGAGACTCTTTTTTTTCAATATTTCAGTACAGTGTCCCATAGACATCTATGTAATTACTATAAACATGATAGGTGTTAGTTTTACAAACTAAAAGTTTTTTTTTTTTTCTAAATTATTTTCAATCATAACGGACTTTAGGTTGTATAGAACCTAGAACCCTGAACAACTTTTACTTCACAATACATCTGCTTTCTAGATATCGAAATCGACCAACCACTAAAATGATACTATGTTACTACTATAATCCTAGAGATTTTACTGAAGGTTAGAATAATACACACACACAGAAAGTATTTTTAAGCCTCATCTTGACCTCTGGCTTCTCCCCTCAGTTAATCTGATTGGTCCAAGATGACCTCGTTGATGTGGTCCCTCTCCCAGCATAAGCAGAACGGTTCCGTTTCTGATTAAATCAATCAATCAAAGGATGTCTCTGCCCAGTTCCTCACCCGTCAGCTCTGCTCATCCATACAGACCGCTGATGATAGCAGCCATTACGGCAGATTGCAGGTCAAACTCCTCTGGCGACGGCTGCGTCTCATAAGTCGCTCACACTCTGGGAAGAATGTGATTATATGTGATGGTCACAGCTCACGGCCCGTGACTTACACAAGGGATCACGAGTGCGCATGTTTGTTTGGGTTTCAAATTTTGACAATGCTAATTTATGAAACAAAGAGCTTCAGCTCTGAAATGTGTTTGGATGAGACACGTCATTGTGAAGTATAGCTGATCTAACATAACCTAATTTTTACATTAACATGCCTAATCTATCTGTTATTGGCTACAGTTATGCTAACTAACTACATTTCTTGGTGGAATTTGTCATACATGATATCTCATATCAAGTGGTTTGTTAAAAATAGGTAGTCCATATTAAACTAACATATTTTTGCCTGATGGACAATAAAAATGGGTGAAAAAAATCTATAAAAAAAAAAAAAAGTTTAAATTAAAACAATTTATTATTTATTGACCCTGTATAAATCCTGTCATATTAAATGGGTCTCTTTTTTTTTACTTTTAGACAAAGTATAAAAACAAATTTAAAAAAGTTTGCATGGTTATTATTTAGTTATTTATTTATTTTTTTTACATAATTTGAGGCTCATATAGTATGATATAAGAGAACATGGAGCTCATACTCAAGGAGGAAAAAAAAAGTTTATTCAGAGGCCTAAACGGAGAAAAAACATGCAATTTGGTGCAGAAGTTGACATTTATATGGCCATAAAGTAAAATGAATTTCTGATGTAAATCAGTAAGCTCTTTATAACAGTATTATAGACTACTTAAATAAACTACAAACACATGTAAACTGCTATTCTATATCTCCCAATAATATATCTTAGTAAGATTATATTTAAATGATCATGATCAAAGCTCTGTAGTTTTTATTGTGAGGGACAAGACATATAATGCAATGCACTATGATGATGACTGAGAGATGAACAAATACACATTAATTTATTTAAATAAATTAAATAAACATGAATTTAGAGGCCTTAGGAACGTGTGCATCAAATATGATACAGTAGGCTTTATAGAGTTAAAGCTTTATATTCAGTTTAAATTCAAGAATGACTCTTCAAAGATAAAATGAGAAAGTAGGTTGGAACTCATGGTTTGTTTTGTGTGTGTGTGTGTGTGTGTGTGTGTGTGGGAGAGCCCATCTCAGGACAATTCACTGAAAACGAGTGAAACAGAGAAGATGAGAGAGAAGAATGACCTCATTTCAGCAGTATATAAAATCTAGTGTATGTGCGTGTAAGACATGAGGGATCACACAGTTGGGAGGGGGAGCGCTATGCTGTCTTAACAGGAGATTGCATGACCTGAATAACAGATGTATGCGTGTGATTTTGCCTCTATATGTACGCATTTGCGATGAGATCATACAGTTGAGAGGTTTGCCCTCATGTCAGCTAATGAAACGAGAGTGTCTGATGACATCATGCAGGACGCTACCTAAGGCCTGTCAGGACTAACGTCCTGTCCTCATGTAAAATGCTTTTTACCACGGTATTCTTGCTGCATGAGTGATTAGAACACGGCGTGCAGATGGAATTTCTCTCTCTCTCTTTTCTTCTGTCCAAATCTGTGCACTTCTCTCTATCTTCCTTTTCCTAATTAACTATGCTCCTCTTTATTTTTTAATCAGAATTATTTTTGGAGGGCCTGTAGCAGGGTTGTGCACCATTCAGAATTGTTTGGTGAATGTCTAATAATTATAGCGTTGTTTTGAGTTAGCTGCAATGTAAGCGTAATTTTAACAATACATTTAATTCTTTCTGTACACATGAACATGCTATCAAACAGTCAAACACACAACATATGTGATTCCCAACCAAGGTTCTAAATAAATAAATAAATAAAAACATATACATATATATATATATATGTCACGAATCCGGTTCATGGTCTTCCGTCCACTCGCCATCAGAGGTCACCCGTCCTTCATATTGACTCTTACACCACACAGACTGTTACATGTCACTCCGGACTATAGTTCCCATCATCCATTGCACTGATTGCATATACACAGCTGAATACACTGATCACACAGCTGTCACCAATGACACGCTCACCTAAGAGCTATTACACACACTATATAACACATACTCAGATTCTGTTCAGATCGCCGAGTATTGTCTAGCATTTAGCACTCTCCTAGTGTAAGCTACTTATCAAGCCATTCCGTGTTTGTTTTGTGTTTAGTCTCCAGTATTGTTCTGCATTTATCACTCTCCAAGAGATAGCGGCTTTACGGAGCCTAGTTTCTAGTTCTAGTTTAGTCTTGTCTTTTCATGTTGCCTTGTTTCCGGTTTCCTGATTCCTGCCCGTGTTCCTTGGATTAACCCTTGTTTCACCGCTCGGACTGTTTGTTCCTCGTCTAGATTTTTGCTCACGTTATCAGACTACTCCTCTTGTCAAGCCCTCTGGATAATGTTCGCCGATCGATGATCTACGCCAGCCCAAGGAATATTCTTGTGTTTTGCCCGTGCCATACCTGTTTGCTAGTGTTTCGACCCTGCCTGTGTTTGTTGACCACGTCTGTCAATAAAAAGCTTGCACATGGATCCGCACGCCTCATGCTTCTGTCACTCTGTTACATAATACTCAGCCACCCAAGGATCCAGCGGCTTTCATGAACAATACTGGCCAGGTATGTACACTGCAAGTCTATTATTTGCCCTCAAGCAGGGTAAGCGATCACTCGAGGACTTTATTCAAGAATATCTAGATGTTGTTAATTATTCAGATTTTCCGGATGATGTCTTGATCGATTTTTTTTTGCCCGTCTATGAACCCTCGTCCTGTCCTGTCACGGCTATGGAGGCCGTCTATGAACCCTCGTCCTGTCCTGTCACGGCTATGGGGGCCGCCTATGAATCCTCGTCCTGTCCTGTCACGGCTACGGAGGCTGTCTATGAACCCTCGTCCTGTCCTGTCATGACTATGGAGGCCGTCTATGAACCCTCGTCCTGTCCTGTCATGGCTATGGAGGCCCCCTATGAATCCTCGTCCTGTCCTGTCATGGCTATGAAGGCCACCTGTGAACTCTCTGCCTGTCCTGTCACGGCTATGGAGGCCGTCAGTGAACTCTTGCCTTGCTCTGAACCGGCCAATGTGGCCATCTCCGAACTCTCGTCTTGTTCTGAATCAGCCTTGGAAGCTGATTGTGATCTGTCTGTCTGTCTAGATGCTGATTTTGAACTCTCTGTCTTACCCCTTTCTGTCAATCTATCTTATCAGGAACTGTCAGTCTGTCCAGGATCAACCTATGAATCAGTTTTTGAATTGTCTGTCTGTCCCATTTCCCCTAATGAGTCTGATTTTGAACGGTCTGCCTTGACAGTTTCTGTCACTGAACTGTCTGCTTCAGCCTCTGTCAATGCCTTTGATTGTGAGTTATTTGCCAGTCCCATTCCAGCCAAAGCATTTAATTATGAACTGTTTTCCTGTCCAGTTTCAGTCAATAAGTCAGATTTTGAATTGTTTTCCTGTCCAGTTCCAGTCAATGAGTCAGGTTTTGAACTGTCTTCCTGTCCAGTTCCAGTCAATGAGTTAAATTTTGAATTGTCTCCCTGTCCAGTTTTGATCAGGGAGTTTGCTTATGGACTGTCTGCCCGCTCAGTTGCCACCTGGGAAAATATTGATGGACTTCCTATGTTCCTTGCCTCGGTCCTTGAGTCTGTACATGCTCTCTCTGTTTCTTGTGCCTCAGTTTTCCCTAGGTCCCAGTCCCTACCAGGGATTTCTGCCCTGTCTGCTCTGCACTGGTGGGCTCCTGCTCTGTCTGCTCTGTTGTGGAGGTCTTCTGCCCTGTCTGCTCCACACTGGTGGGCTCCTGCTCTGTCTGCTCCGCCGTGGAGGTCTTCTGCTCCGTCTGCTCTGCACTGGTGGACTCCTGCTCCGTCTGCTCTGCTGTGGAGGTCTTCTGCCCTGTCTGCTCCGCACTGGTGGGCTCCTGCTCTGTCTGCTTCACCGTGGAGGTCTTCTGCCCTGTCTGCTCTGCACTGGTGAGCTCCTGCTCTGTCTGCTCCGCCATGGAGGTCTTCTGTCCTGTCTGTTTCGCACTGGTGGGCTCCTGCTCTGTCTGCTCCACCGTGGAGGTCTTCTGCCCTGTCTGCTCTGCACTGGTGGACTCCTGCTCTGTCTGCTCCGCAGTGGAGGTCTTCTGCCCCGTCTGCTCCGTCGTGGTGGTCATTTGCTCCGCCCTGGTGGGCTCCAGTCCTGTCTGCTCCGCTCTGGTGGGCTCTAGTCCTGTCTGCTCCGCCTTGGTGCTCTTCTCTGCCGACTATATATATAGTTTTAGATTTATATAGTTTTAGATTTAGTTAACCATAATAACCCTGTCCCTGATGCCTTAACATACTGTCTAGATAGGCAGCTCAGTAGGTTTTGGAACAGAGCATCTGGAGAGAGAGAGAGAGAGAGAGAGAGAGAGAGAGAGAACAAAAGAATAAAGAAAGCAGAAGACTGCAAGCGAATGAGTGAGAAGTAAATTAAAAATAATGGAGGAAGTATGTGAGAGATAAAGCAGAGAGATGGGCCAGCGGTTTATTGCCTCTAACTGCATTTCTGTGTGTCTCTATCTGTATTGTATTGTGCAGAGAGGGTGACGGCTAAGATGCAAATCGCTTTTCGCCGCAAACAATATTGCATTTCTGCGAGCTTCATCCATCCTAGAGAAAGCGGCGGAAAGGGAGATGGATGGAGTGCTGAACTTTAATCAGGAGGAAGCCTGGAGCGATGGAGACTTGCTTTGGTCTGTGTATTTTTTCTGTGTAGGATACAGATTAATCAATCAGACGCACACATACACATACTCATCATGTGACCACGACTGACACTAAGATGACAATCCATCTCTTTCCCATCAGCCTTGTTGACGTCCAACTCCTCCACACATCCCAAAATCACATCACACACACACACACAGTGCAAAAGACAGATGAGGAAAAACAGAATGAGAAAATAATCCCGTCTATGAGGACTTAAAACCCAAAGGACTCTCAAATTGACTAAACACGGCTGTTCTTGTCCACCCTTTTCCATAACAAGCACACACACACACTCGCACACCAGCCAATCAAATTATCTTTAAGTTCCAGCAAACTTTTCTTTTAACGCATCTCATCCAGCTGGAAACTGTCGGATCATCCAAACTCGTGATTCTTTAAGCCCCACTTTTTTTTTGTCCACGTTCCCTCAACACAAAAGTCACTTTCAACTACAACCTCTGAACAGCTTGATGCATCAAACATAAGAACCATACATGAGAACCAATCACTTTCTGTCTCCAAAGTCAGCTGACCAATATTAATAACTCACCCTTTTCGGTATGTTAAATATTTAGTATTTATAAAATAGTTATAGTATACAGTTATAGTTATAGTTATGGCCAGTTACACAACTTCCATTTGGAAGTTTGCAGGAGCATGTCCCACCCATATTTTAATATACATTATGGAGACCTCGTATTATTGTGATATTGTTAAATTTTATCAAATGGTAACTTTTCTGACCAATCAGCATGGAGACCATTGTTATATCAAACCAATGATATAATAAAGCAATAATAACATGTTTATTGGAAAAATGAGCCTCTACCTACAGTTTTCGAAAAACTCCAAAAACTTACCTATACATAAAATTTGTTGGAGCTTCCAGCTGAAATATACACTAGTGGCAGTGAAACACCAAAACTTTTATTGCTTCTCACACAAATTATGATAACGGGGCAGATTATCGATTAATAAATACTAATTAATTAATTAATTAATTAATTAATTAATTTTCACGTGGTTCCTTGCACACTACTATGTTATGACATAAAACCACTTTTAACCATAGTGCAGAATTGGTAAATATAAAATATTTTGACATTTGCATCACATAACCAGCTCAATACGTATGGCTTTTCTTATGTAGTAAACTTGCTCGGTAGCACACCTGGCACAATGCTTCACTTGCAATGTGGAGGGCTTTATCAGTCCCGTGAAACACGAGTAACAATAAAGGAGCTCAAACACATTTAGAAACTAGCTAAAATGCTGAAATGGCATGGTTTCTGCAGCAAATTACCTTTTTTTACTCTATGGGATAAGTTTAGCGTAGGGTTTAATGTAGGCGGTGTATTAACCTTTTAGCGCTACTCACCGAACATTTCATTTACAAACTGCCACAATATGTGCAAGAACCAGCATAATAAAACTTTGCCAAATTCATATTCATCTGTTTTAGATAAACTGAACACACTTTTAGCCCTACTCACTGGACATTTCACTTGGAAAGTGTTGTGAAATATGAAGCAACATAATACAGTTTTGCCAGTGTTGCAAAGTTGCAAAGATTTTATCATGGTTGTTTTTTTTTTTGTTGTTGTTTTTACTTTAAACACTTTAACTGTAGTAAAATCACCTATTGCTTTATTAAAAGTTGACGTAAGACATAAAAACACACACTAAAAGGACACCACACTAATGACAGAGTGAAATATTTGACCTGAAGTCACTTACATAAAGACTGAATTAGACTAAAACAAAGAGGTGATGTTGTGCTGGTGAGAGCCTCAGCTCTGCGGCGCTCTCTTTCACATTTGCACAAAACTTTCATTAGCGTGGATGGCAGGGTGCGAGAGCAGCCATATCTGTTCCATTAGCGTCGCTCACCATAAATCAGACTAATCTCTCCTCGAGGGCGCATGTTAATGACACCGCAACTGCCATCGCCACCGCTACCCTTAACTCACATGCACCGGCGTCTGTCATTACGCCACCCGCCCCGCCCGCCCCCGCACAAACCCAGATGAGCCAGATGATTGGTCAAGGGATAAACAGACTGCTGCATACAAGCCACACCCACCCAATGAAGGAAAAAAAAAAAAAAAAAAAAAAAAAACACATTTCTGTCTTTTTGGGCTGCAGAACAGCACTGAGCCCAGAAAAAAAAAAACATCAGGGATGATTCACACAAAACTGAACATTCTGTCATCATTTACAATTTTCATATCACTGCAAACTCCTATTATTTTCTTCAGTGGAACACAAAAAGAGATGTTTAGCAGAATGTTAATGCTGCTTTTTTCCAAATAACAATCTTATTGAAACTGCAGATAGTCAAACTTGGTGTGTGCCGTTTAGTTACAAGACATGTAAGAATCAATTGTTCAAATGCAAAAGGCATTTGAGAGAGGGAAGATAGTCAGTGGATGACTACATAAATTTGTGATTCTTTCTCATGCAAAGCTATGATATGACTTTAGAAGACATGGAATATAGCACATGACTTTAAAAAAGCAAGAAGCAAGGTAGTGGAATGAAAAAACACAAGGTTTAGGCAAGTTTTTTAAAAGTTGGACTTCTTTTATCTTGAGAGCTACGTTTTTAAAACACTGTCAACCACAAGAAGCAGGTGCTGCAGTCAAACACATCAATCTTGTGCATGCTTACATGGAAACACAATGGAAAAGCAGAACAGTGGAACAGCCCCTTAGTCAGTTGTCAATTTCTAAATTTGAATTTTATCACTGTGTGATGATAATCTGAACAGATCTGTTATATCTTCAGGTGAATATTTCTTCTATTCGCACACATCTGTTCAATTCAATCTAATTTGTGTGGTTATTTATCTGTCAAAATAAAATTATTTAGTATATATAGTTTTCAAGAGCCCATGAACCTTCTGTTTTGACTTCCTTTGGGGGGCTTCAATCCTTAAAGACACTAAGAAAAGTCCATAAAAATATGTACTCTGGAACCATGTACTGTGGTAGTATGATGGAATTTTCCTCATTGATTTTTCACAGATGTTTTTCCTGTATTTTGAATTACAAAAAAAGATAACACTTTATTTGATGGTTAAAAAGTTTCATGTTATTTTTACTTATTTACTATAATAATAACAGCAAATTATGCATAATTATGAGCAACTAACCTTAAACCAAACCTTAACCTTAACCCTACAGTAAGTACATGTACTTTATATTACTTAGTAATAATTTGTGTAATTACACTGTAACAACATATGTATAACCAAGGAAATGTCCATAAACTTACTGGATAATGTCCTGGAAGAAAATTATCAGTACCTTTCCATTTTAATTTTTTTTTTTTTCTTACAGTGTATATGAGTTCTTTTTTTGAGAATGACAGGCCCTGGTCTCTATATACTTTCTTTGTATGGAAAAGAGCACCTTGGAGATTCTTAAAAATATCAGCTGGAAAAATGGAGTTTGGAACATGAGTGCAAGTAAATTATGAGTTTACATTTTTAGGTTGAGCACATACACAACCTCACATTACAAACAAAGCTAACACACACCCATAAAAACTCAACAGGAAACAACATCTTTCTCTCTTTCTCTCTCACGCACACAGGGCGCTGATATTACTCATGATGGATAGCTCAATAGCGCCCAGCGCTGGGTAATGTGGCTGTGTTTTGATTGGGTGCAGAGTGGGCGAGTGATTAGCTTTTAGAATTTATGATTATGGCTTATCAAACAATACACACGGCGTGACTCTACTACACACATGCAGTATCATGGGTAATCAAACAGCATGGCTTATCCATAGGGAAATACACACAGCATTGCGTACAAAAGCTCCCAGCATGGGTTGACTGTATTTGAGTGAGGCACACAACACTCGCAATACCGGATCATATAACAAAATTAAGCAATTCTAAAACTGCTGCAATAAGCAAATGATTCACAATTGCATCAGTATCACAGAACACAACATTAAGGGTGTGAAAAGAACTTGTAATAGACTGAGATATATATACATATATATAATTTTTTTTTTTTTTTTTTTTTCAAAAAAGGTTTGCCTGATTGGCCAATTAACAGATATTTCTCTGCTCTACAAATGTAAATCTCACAAGAGTTTTTAGAACAACATGTACACAATAAGTGCACTGTCTCACGATTACTTTTAATGAGAGTGCATAGCAGTAATATAAAGTGGGACCATAATTGGTAACAGAATACAACCCTCCAAACTTTGTGCATTCCAGTTCATTCATCACACTGGAAATAGAAAGTCTAGCATATTGTGGGATACAGTATCTCACACAGGCTGCTCTGTTGTATAGGTCTACCACACATTTTGCCATATGTATTACGTCATTTGGAATTTGTATGCATACTGGAAAACTAGCAAACTGAGAAATAGTATGAGTAGTATGATAGTAAGATATTCTGTTACAGCACCACAGAGACACATTATGAGTATTCACTAAGGGCTCGTTTGCATGGCCCAATGCTTATGTTTAAAACTTTCCATAATAAAAATTACCGCTATAAAACTATAGGTGTGACCAGGGCTGTTTTAAGGCTTAGATTTAGCGCGTTTGGCATGTATTTTTTAGGATAACATATCAAAAGAATTGTGCTAACATGACTGTACACTGTCCCTACTACTGGTAACAGAGACCTTATCCTCCATTCAGCGACAAGGGCCAAAAAGTTAGGAACTTAGAGTTTTGGAAAGCTGAAGTCAACAATAAAAGTCATTTTACTTCTATATTTTCCAAATGCCACATGATATTCAATAGAAATTTGTTGTATTCAGCAAGGGAAAAAACAAAATCAACCTGAACTGTGATTTGCGACCCATTTTACTCAGTTCAGCTGAGTAATGTTAAGACACCACTGCTTTAATTGCTGCTAGACGTGTTAATGAATGTTGAAACATATTATTTTATATTGTAGTGTTGCTTCCTGAAGCTGGCATCACTACTATTGTTAGGGTTGTATCGTAATGTACTGAAACACTGAAAAAAGATTGCCAAGTACTGTACTGTATTAGCTGTAATAATGAAGTAATAGAGCAATACAGGGATAACGTAATATTACAGGCCAAGCCAGAAGTTAACACCCTGGTTCCCTTGACAAAAAAATCCAATCGTATTTGTCCATTGGCTTTTAGATTTTTGCAGAAAATTAGGTCTGTGACCAAGAAAAGTTCATAATACTTACATATATATATATATATATATATATATATATATATATATATATATATATATTCTGTATGTGAGTAAGATTGTGTTCATACCTGGTTCATTGCGTTTGTCTTGTGAGGGGTCAATGGCTGTTATATGGTCGTTGCTAGAAGAGAAAAAGAGAAAGCATGTCACACACATGATTTTGGGTTTTTATATATTAGTTTCCCTTCAGAAAAAATATAACAAATTATATCAGTTTTTAAATTCTCAGTTGTTTCTTTCAAGATTAAATGGAGACCTGAGTACTCTGTTTCTCATGTTTCACCTGAGAAAAAGAGACAAGTAACCTCATGCATCTCATCTAGTTTCAAAACATATCTCAACAATGTTTCAAACTGTGCACAGATTTCAGACATCAAAGTCTGCAATCAAAACCCAAATGTCAATATGAACTAAAATACTTCACATCAAATTCTTCCAATTTTGAAGGATATTTCAAAATGTTATTAATAATTATACTGCATTCTAAAATACCTTATTTTGGGCAAATTCAATAACAGCATCCTGTGTAGGCTATGCTTCATGGAAAAGAAAATCCCATAATGCATAGTAAATAACTAGTTAGCAAAATAGTAGATAAACAGAAGAAATGTTCAATACCAAAAAGTGTAGATTAAAATAGTTCAATCTAAATACCAATTAAAGCTATATCCAAATATGGTTTTATGCTTATTAGAGTATTGTGTTATTAGCTTAGCAACATGCTAAAGCTAAATTCTATTAAAGTCAATTGTGAGACAAGTCTCCTTAACACTTTGAGCGACAAGCTATTAATACATTACAGGAGGTTACTGCCTATATATTCAGCAGTCCAAATCAGTGACTTATGAGTTTTCATTTTACTTAGCAAGCTTCCTTAGAAAACCTATCTAGACAGCAGACAGCAAGACAACTCACTAGGTTTTGGGACAGAGCTGATATTTCAATGGTGAAAATGTGTTTGTGCATGTATGAGAGAAATATTTGGAGGAGAAGAAGACAAAAGCAAAGCAGTTAGGAAAGGAAGAGGTAGGAGAAAGAGAGAGAGGAAGGGTGCTGGGGGAAAAGAAAAACAGGACGAGGTACATTTTTCATCCCTCCTCCCTTGTAGCATTCATTCATCCATCCCCTCTAGTCTGACACAAGCTGAGAGACTAATGTCCATTGTGTCTGAGTGAGTGTGTGTGTGTGTGTGTGTGTGTGTGTGTGTGTGTGTGTGTGTGTGTGTGTGAGAGAGAGAGAGAGAGACTAGCATGTTGCTTTGTCTGAGCTTTCTTCTCATACGCAAAGACAGACTCTGTTACAAAACCTAGTGAGCTGCCGCACTGCATACATAGTCTTCTATGGCAGCATCAGAATTATGAAATGGATTCTAATGTTACTGAGTTGACATGGCTTACAATTCCAAACACCACTCAGTTTAGCACAAGAGAAGAACCTCAAAATTGATTTCAGTTTTTCATTAGCATGCTACCAAACTATGTTAAGCTCAACTTCAACTCAGCTTAATTTACAATTTATTTAAATTAAACAAAAATGTATTATGATTTAAATGTGTGTGTGTGTGTGTGTGTGTGTATGCACACATACACGCATATATAGGCGAGACACTACAGGCAAAAACACTGTTTTTTCATGGATCTGTAAATTTGGAGATTTTAGATTTTTGGCTTTTCATAAAGTATTTTTCAGACAAGTGGAAAGAAAACATACAAAATAAAAAGACATCCAAAATCCCTTTTGTAAAATCCTTTAACTCTAATATGTCAACAAAATAAAACAAGAATTTTGAACTTGGCTTCATTCAATGTTCAGATTTTTGTTCTAGAAATCCATGCAAATTTATCAAATTTAGTGCATATTTAATTAGATATTGCCTCATTTGCATATTTAAACAACATTTCAGAAAATTTGTAATACAAAAAATGTCTGCAATTCTTAATGTAATCAATCAGCTGGGCAAGTATGGTGATTTCTAATAGTTAATTTTCTAACCCTATTCCACAAAAAACACATACATTGCCTTATAATTTGGTCTTTTTTTATTATTATTTATAGTCAGTAATGAATTTAATGTTTATTTGTAGTCTGCCTTTATTATCTGCCATATAGGAGTATTTTGCAATGCATTCTAGGATTGTTTTCAAATCAGTCTTTTCAAAAGACACATGCAATTCTGCCTTTGAATTTGCCCCAATTTTATCAACTGAAAAAAAAAGTCTCATCTAGTAGAAACTAATAGCAACACCTCTACTCAACAAGTGACATGATCAAGGTACCATTCATGTCCATAGTTCAAGTGTACAGGACAGGATTTTAATATGGTTAAAAGGGTTTTAGTGGTGTCAAAGAACTCCTCTTAACCTTTGTAAAATCACTGCAACAAAACCTTTCATAGCTTACTATACTCTATCTTCATTTAGTACTTAGCTTACCTGCTAAATTATATGCTTGGCATTTCAATAGGAAAACTAGAAACTGTAAAAAATGCCCAATTAAATGATCTTCAGTCCAACAGGTGTGTGAGAGAAACAGACAGAAGCGTGTTTGTGAGACAAACAATGAGAGAATTGACTGTGTGCTGAAGCATTATACAGCATTCAGCACAAGCCAAGTCCATCAAATCTATCACACACAAACACATAGAGTAATGTAGGTCAGAATAATACATCAGCTCACAGTCAATTATACACTGTGAGCGTGTATGTGTGTGTGTTTACTTGCTGCTGGTTTTATGTGTGGGTGGACAGCAGGAGTTGAACATGTGCTCGAACACATATGTGTTTGTGTGTATATGTGTGTGTGTGTTGATGCCAGTCAGTGAGACCATGTGGTTTAGATTCAGTGAGTTGGCTTCTCTCCAGAGGGAAAGACCTTCACAAACACACACGTTTCTTTAGTTTACTGCCTGTTCTTTCTCTTCTCTGTCCTGACACTCCTCTGTCAGCGCCATCAATCCATCCATCACCGCTGTGAACCCGTAGGAAAGAAGAATAACAAATAAGATCTCTTTAATATCTCAATTGTTTCTCACATGGAGACTGTCTATTGACAATATGCACGTATTCTAAAGAAATAGCTTCTTTATTTGCAAGCAACATACAGAAGTTCAGATGAAGTAAACTAAGTGCAGATGAAGTAAAGTTGCAGGTCACATAATTCTGGAGGTCACACACCAGTCGAGCAACTGTCAATGAGACAAATGGGAATGTAACATAGCTCACTCCAGGTATTAGGCCTACAGACTTTCTTGGATTTAGGTCTCATGTGCTGGTCAGAAGTGTTAAAGTGACATTGACAGTAATTTACAGAAGTCGAAAGTGAAAAAGTCCCATATTACCCTCATTCGCCATAGTTAACCGCTTATACAATGTGATTGCATCCTCACACTGTCTATTTGCCCTTCAAAGACTCTGACACACTGTAAGTGCTGTATTACTTTTATAAAAGGGGTTACTACATCAGTATCACAGACATTAAGAACATTTTTTTTATTATTAAAACTATTATTATGTTTGCAGCATTCAATATTAAGAAACCATACATTATGCACTGGTAATATTGGTAATTATTATCCTCATGTAGCCATTGTGACATCAGCTGAACAGGAAAAATATTTCAGAAAAAAAAAAAATATTTTCATATTTTCATTGGCTCTACCAGAAAATCTTTTTTGTTGTTGTTTTCAAATGTATTTTATTTTACTTACTTATATATATTTTTTATTTTATTAGTTTATTGCAGTACAATGTTTTTATTTATTTATGTATTTATTTATTCATTCATTCATGCTTTACAAAAGGAAAAAATCCAACAAGCTGAAAATTCTACTGCTGTAATGTAACTCCATAAAGACACATTTTTGTTGGAAAGTGATGGCATACGATGCAAAACATTACTGACTGGTTTTCAACTCATTCTTACTGATGCTTTCAAGACTATCAAAAGCTGTTTATGCAAAACATCATCTATGCTAGCCAAATAGATAAGATTAGCTAAAACATCTGAATTTGCAACAGCAACAACAATGTAGAATCCAAACATTTATGATGGAAAGGCATAAAAAATGGAATAGATGTACAAGAATGTAAACAAATGTAAAGTTTTCAGTGGCAACACAGCACTGGTCCAAAATTTTCTCAACTGGCCTAAAGGCAGTGAAGCATTATTACTGTCAAAGCCTAAATTTTGATGAAAGATTATAAAAGAAACTTATTTTGGATTAACGTTCACTGATGAATCATTTACAATAAGACCAAAAAACATGTAATAAAGTAAAAAGGTCAATTTTGATTACAAGCTGATGTGTACAAATAATTGTGCTGATTATTATCGTAGAGTCTCATCTGGTTCTGTTTTATGCTACAATTTCATCTCATCTGGACTCTTAGATATCCTCCTTTACCTCCATTATTTGTCCGCTTCCTTACATTTCCTGCCTTGTGTGTGTGTGTGTGTGTGTGTGTGTGTGTGTGTGTGTGTGTGTGTGTGTGTGTGAGTGTGTTAATGAAGGGCTTGGGAAGGCATTACTGATTCGGCCGTATATGAGCTCTGTAAAAAGCTTTCCATTAGTCTGATACACAGCCATCAATCCACTCTAAATCTAATCACACACACATACACACAAACAAAACAAAGCCACGTAACTACTATACAAACAGACATAGAGAGACACAAACTCCAAAATGAGATTGATGCTGTATGAGGAGCATACAAGCCTTCATCAATATATTTATGTATATGTATTCTTCGCTATCAATGATATCCCACAATGTGCATGCTATTCAGAAGATAGTAGAATAAACTAAATAAATAAAGAAAGAAAGAAAGAATTAATTCTTAAAAGTCAAATTTTCAATTTTTGCTACCTGATCTAATGACGAAAACGTACCTGTGGTAACTTTCACAAGACGCGAAATACGAACCATAAGTACATATCACTGCAGTTTCCAATAGAAATTAACACTAGAGGCAGTAAAACATTGAGCTCTTGTAATCGTTTTAGTACACAGTTATGATTACAGCTCCATATGTTTTGCTTTCCGGATGTAACAATCTTGCTCGGTAGCTCATCCAGCACGGAACTGGACTTAGGGAATGGAATCCTTCTGTACGAATCCCATCAAAAACACGACTCACGATGAAAGAGATAAAAGATGAGAGATCAAAAAACAACCTAAAATGGCATACTTGCAATTGCATTTTTATGTCACATTCACTTTTGTTCATGCTGTTGGGTAGGTTTAGGTGTAGTGCAGATGATACATTATTTTAAAACATCACAGAGAGTTATAGTGCCACTCCACAGACATTTCAAGTCAGAACTGCGGTGACACGTACAAAATCAATCTCACATAAAACGTACCACATGTACGTTCACCTGTTCCAGGGAAAAAAAAAAAAAAGCTTTTTCAGCACCACTCAGTGGACATTTCACATCAAATATGTCATGAAACGTACATGGCGATACAGATTTTGCATCTTGAGTTCCCCCAAAAGTTCCCACAGGTACGTTTTCGTCATGAGATTGGGTTAATTTTTTTTTCAACTTACTATTCAAAATGACTGGAATAACATGTCTGTATTTGTGCAAAACTTCAAAAACATACAGTACCTATACATACATTTCACTGCAGTTTCCAGCTAAAATGGACACTTGTGGCAGTAAAACGGCAGCAACTTTTATTCCTTTTCACAAAATTTGATTATGGGGGTTATGTAATTTGCATAACCAGCTCCATATACATAGCTTGTATGACATAGTAAATGTGCTCAGAAGCTCACCTGGTATAGCACTGCACTTGCGATAAAAGATCTTGTAAAAGCAAACCACATTTTACAGTACCTCACATTTGGTTTAGTTAACACTATCAGTTAAGTTTAAGGTAAGGTTTTAGGGTAGGCAGTACTTTATTTTCAAATAATAACCATTTAGTGCCTTACCATACATTTAATTTCCGAAATGCTGCAATATGTACAAAAACAATGAAATAAAACAGTTTCACGTTCATATGGATAAAACTAAACTCTCTTTTTGCACTACTCACTAAACATTTCACATTGAAAGTGTCACAAAACGTGCAAGAAGCAACATAATATCATTTTTCAGAAATCTCGCCACAGGCACATATTTCCAATGAGCCTGGGTTGGCATTGTTTCCATTAAAGATTGGCTTGTTTATATCTAAAGCCCACTTGGATTTGTTCTAGATCATTAGAGGTGCCATTATGGTGCCTTCAAAACTGGTTTGAAAGCTGTTTCCTCAGGAGGTGCCTAAATAAAAAACTCTGTCTGTGAAGTCACTGACTAACTGGGCAGGAAGGCAGCTGCCTCAGGTGTCAGACACAATTGCCTCTCAACCCCTCCAGCCTAGAGCTGAACAATTACCTCTCCATCACACACACACAACACACACTGACAGACCCTATCAGACAAATGATGCTGGGGTCACGATGTGTGTGTGTGTGTGTGTGTGTGTTTGTGTGTGTGTGTGTGTGTGTGTGTGTGTGTGTGTGTGTGGCATTTTGCAAATTTGATTATGGTCATGAGAAAGCATTTGCATAACATGTTCATACATGTGTGTATACATTTGAAAATAGCAGATTTCTCAGAATACTGATAACTGCTGTATGTAGATTTGCCATTTGTGTGTTTGAGTCTAAATAACCGGCCCACACTAATGGAGTCAGGGTTCGAGGTGAGGTCCTGACTCTGATGACCGGAGACTGTCCTGCACACTGCCTGAACATTAGTCCTGTATAAAACATCGCATTAAGAAGACCCCCTCTGAAAACACACACACACACACACACACACACACACACACACACACAGTTCATTAAGAGAAGAAAAAAGCAACAGAAACATTTAATGGACATTTAATGATGCTTACAAAGACAAAAGATATTAAAGAACTATTAAAAAACTCCTGAAGAATGTGAGTAGTTTTTTCTCATGCAAAAACTTGTTGATAGGGTGTTCTGGGCGACTACCAGCTCAAGTGAAAATGTATCTAAACATCAAACAATTGTACTAAATAATGAAATTACATGTTAACAGTGTCATATATTAACATAAGTGTGTGTGTGTGTCTGTGTGTGTGCGTGTGTGTGTGTGTGTGTGTGTGTGTGTGTAGGTGTAGATGGCAAAACATCCACTGGCGTGAAGATGTTTGAAATTCTCTGTAGAACCTCTGAAATCCTAGCGTAATCAAACCAGTGCTTTATGAAACTATACATTATGCCACAATTTTGTTAAAACCCATGTTTATAAATAATCATAATAAATAATCATAACTTAAACAAATCTTCAAACAGCTGAATTCAGACAAACTGCATGGGTTAATCCAAGCTGTCAAAAGTTAACCAGTCCTCATATAAACCATTAATTCTTCACTGTGTTAGATTGAGGACAAACAAAATTTTTTAATTTAAGCTGTTTCTCCTTCTTGATGGAAGACGCTGGAAATAAACATCATAAAACTTGATAACGAAGGTATCTAACGAAGGCTTCACTACCCACTACCACCCAAAAATGAAAATCAGTCACATGTCCTCATGTTATTCCAAACCTGCATGATTTTCTTTCTTCTGCACAAACACAAAAGAAGATATCTTGAAGAACAATGGTAACCAGTTTTGGTTACCATTGTATGGACATATCACACTGAAACATTCCTCAAAATATCTATTTTTACTGTATTTTCTACAGAAAAAAAGTAATTTGATTAATCAACTGAGTTTCAACACTGAGTAAGGCACTGCTAACATTTACAAGGATGATGGCTTTAATCCATTTGAAAAAATAAAGTTTTTCTCAGTGGCCTTTTGACTGAAGAAAGCAATAAATCTAAGAAGATCATTGTCATGTGACCTCCTAATTGAAGAGTTCACTTATAAAAAATAAGACTTTTAAACCAGAGTTAAATAAACTTGAAAAATGTTTACCAGCTTGTTCAGAATCATTCTGTCACTGAAGTCTAAACACTGCAAAGGTCTGTGTACTGTAATAACCCTTTCACATGACTCACATCAACTCTGTCCAATGCACTGAACTCATCAGCTACAGCGTCACTCAAAAGTAAAACAGCACTTAGAGTACAAACAGTTTAACTTTTACCTTGTCTCCTGTATTTCAGAGTACAAAACAGTACAAAGAAATTGTCATTCACAACCCATTTTCCTTCTGGCTAAAATACAAGTCCCCTATCCATATTGCTTTATTCAGAGTAAGTCATCTTGTCTGAATTAGGAGAGAAATATGCACAGATCAAGTACCGTTTACAATTAAAAACAGTCTAAAATTGTTCTACTGTAAATACCTGTGATGTGAGAGGACAAAAGCGGATGGACTTTTTCACTGGAGGAAGCGTTATTATGGATTATGGGCTCATATTTTGGCCAGAAGTTACACTTTAGGGTTCAAATGCCCTGATGATCCATTGGTGAACAAGAGATGTAATGCTAAACCAACCAAATTGGAACAGACACAAATAAATTGTGAGCAATAAGATCAGGAGCATGTATTAAGAAAGAAAATAGAGTCAATTTGATTTCATCATCCTTTGTTTGCGGTCATTCAATGTTGTATAGTATGTCAAAAGACTTTCTAATAAAGTATTTTTTTCTTAAGTATCAAAGCAATCAGCAGGACTTTTTCTTTCTGTTCTTCTCTCTTTTTTTACATACACTTTCATTTGTCGTTCCAGCACATTTCATGGGGAGGCATGACACTTGCATTAAGAAGTAATATGGAAGGACCTCCAGGTATAAGGACCCCACTTTTATATCAAATTTCTGGATTACACAAACAGTCAGTGGAACCTTATTTCTGCATTGCCTACAGCAACTCAAAGCTCAAATTAATTTACCTGATTATATTAATTTATGAACAAATATCAGAATGATCTGAACAGTTATGTAACACAGAACTGTAGGAAATTAAATGAAAGAGATCAAGACGTGCCAGAACCCCCCAAAAAATTAACTACAAGAACTGGAAGTCCAAAAATCAGTTGTCAAACATTTTGATTATATAACCTACCCATATACTTACTTTTCAATGACTTTCAGAATAGAACAAACAAGTCAGAGCAGTATTCGCTGAAACCATTAACACATCTAGAATGCAACGGAACGCAAAACATTCCAACAATCAAATCAATCCGTTGGTTGTATTGTGTGAGTATTGACAGAACGCATTAAGCAGATGAATGGACAGTGAATGCACCGTAGTCACGCTCCAGGGAAAGAGTGTTTGTTGGATTGATGGGTCAATAACCACTACACTCCAAGGCATCGTTAGTCGCATTTCTCTGCAATTCCACGTGTAATTCCATCCTCTCAGGCCATTCATTAAGATAAACCAATCAGCTTCCAGCTCCGCAGATAACTTTAATCCATTACCTCTCAAAATACAAACCAAAGCTGAATATATTAACCTGATGTTTGAAATTAAATGCATCTGTTCTTGGATATCATTGAACATATCACTTGGTAGAAGTGAAGATTTACTTGTATATATATTACCGTATCTCGTCAATTTATGTAACATATCACACTAACGACTTTTTGACTATTGCCCAGTCTGTGAGTGTACTACCAACACCAATCTGCAGGACTTTTCTCTTTTAAACATGCGCCTGCTGTAGTTCAAAGCCGCTGGAAGGCATTCAGTGGCTCGAATGCATTTATCTGTGTGTATGTGAGGGAGACCTGGTAAAAGCAGGTGGGCTGTGACCGATGACCCACTAGAAGACAAATGTTTTTAGCAGGAGGGCTGCTGACATTTATGTTTCATGTGGTAATGGACGATGACCCTCAGGGGTCAAGGGTCAACTGTGCTGAGAGTCATTCCAGCACAGTGGACAGCAGCTGAAACTTGAGCCAATCAAAACAGAGCCTGCCACCAACGTGCACAGCACTGAGCATTGAACATTAGTTCAATGTTGTAGCCAGTGTTATTTTTGTATCATTGATTTACTATTACTACTACTATTATTATTATATAATAAATGATTAAAAATGAATAAACAAAAGGAACAAATAAATGTGATTTACAAAATATAGCAGAGGGTAAGATTTTTGGTGAACAACACTTTCAAGACTTGGAATAAACTGTTACTATATGTGACCCTGGACCACAAAACCAGTAATTTTTTTTTTTTTTTTTTGTAATTGAAATTTATACATCATATAATAAGCTTTCCACTGATGTATGGTTTGATAGGACAATATTTGGCCGAGATACAACTATTTGAAAATCTGGAATCTGAGGGTGCAAAAAAAACGCCTTTAAAGTTGTCCAAATTAAGTTCTTAGCAATGCATATTACTAATCAAAAATTACCGGTAGGAAATTTACAAAATATCTTCATGGAACATGATCTTTACTTAATATCCTAATGATTTTTGGCATAAAAGAAAAATGGATAATTTTGACCCATACAATGTATTTGTGGCTATTGCTACAAATATACCCGTGCTACTTAAGACTGGTTTTGTGGTCCAGGGTCACATATATGGAATATACTGTTCCCTTTCAGTCGGTCCCTCTCGATGTCACGTCGGTAATGGTAACTTTGGGATCTCGCTTAGAGAGACTAATCCACTTTGAGTGTAAACTAAACGAGCCAATGCACATTGGCATGCGATGATTGCATCCAGCTGCCGCTGATGATAGTGCGAGCATAAATAGGCAGCAGGTGCAATGCATACTCAGCTTTTCGCCTTTTAGCCGAGCGATCACATTGTTTTGCTCCTGACTACACAACTGAGAGAAGAAGACTGAACGAGTTCAGCACGCTCTTTGAGAGCTCCCCGTGTTGGTGGTATGGCGCTTCAGCGGTAGTGGTTTTCCTGTGTTGAGTGGGTTGCACACATCAGGCTGCACTATCCCCTGTTTGTGTTGCAGGCGGCTATCTCCCCTGTGCGCTTCAGCATGCTAAAAGAGCTTTTAATAAAAGGAGGACTGGGTGGAGAATCTTTTGTTTCCAAAAATTTCGACACAAGAGCAGTTTTCTCTGCCTCTGTCCCAAGAGGGCATGGAGAGTTGTGGACAGACCAACACCGGACCACACTCATCCTCTCTCACCAGTAGGCAGCAGCGGGCGTTTCAAGAGTGTCATCAAAGGCCCTACTCACACACCCTCTGCCAAACCATGGAACCAGGTAAGCGTTGCACCGCGCACTCATCGGGACCCCTCTTCGGTCCGCCCACGGGCCGGGTCCCTGCTTTCCACATCGCTGCCCCACCGCGAGTACGTCAGTGGTCCCGCTTGTCCAGCTTGTATGGTGTCTGGGTGCCTGGCTACCCAAACCTTCTCGCTGGCTCCTGTGGACCATCAGACTCGACTATGCGACTCAGTACACCCGGCGTCCCCCCAAGTTCAGCGGCATCCGCTTCACATCAGTGTGGAGATCGCAGTCCTACGGGTGAAGGATGTGATAGAGCCGGTCCCTCCAGCCGATATGAAGATGGGGTTTGACAGCCCCTACTTCATTATACCCAAGAAAGGTGGTGGGTTACGACCGATCTTGGACCTGGATGTCTTGACGATCAGAGCCGTGCTGTCCTTTTTGCAGCAAGGGTTGGAACGAAGGATGTCTCTCTCCACCCTTAAAGTCTATGTTGCTGTGATTGCTGCTATCACGACCTCGTGGAAGGGAAGTCGGTAGGGAAGCATGACCTGGTCATCAGGTTCCTTAGGGGGGCGAGAAGGTTAAATCCTCCCTGGCCCCCCTCTATACCCTCTTGGGACCTGTCTCTAGTGCTCAAAGCACTACAGCAGGGCCCATTTGAGCCCTTGCAGTCAGTTGAGCTGAAGTTTCTATCAATGAAAACTCTGCTCCTGCTTGCACTGGCCTCCATCAAGAGGGTAGGGTACCTGCACTCATTTTCGGTCGACGATTCGTGCCTAGAGTTTGGGCCGGCTGACTCCCAGGTAATCCTGAGGCCCTGGCCCGGCTATGTGCCCAAGGTTCCCACTACTCCCTTCAGGGATCAGGTGGTGAGCCTGCAAGCGCTGCCCCCAGAAGAGGCAGACCCAGCCCTAGCTTTGCTCTGTCCCGTCCGAGCCTTGAGATGGTACGTAGACCGGACACAAAGCTTCAGGACCTCAGACCAGCTCTTGTCTGTTATGGAGGCCGGCAGAAGGGAAGGGCGTCTCCAAGCAGAGGATGGCCCACTGGCTAGTGGATGCCATCACCCTGGCTTATCGGGCACAGGGTGTGCCCTGCCCGTTCAGGTTGCGAGCTCACTCTGCTAGAAGTGTTGCATCCTCCTGGGCGCTGGCTTGTGGTGCCTCGCTGACAGATATTTGAAAAGATGCGGGCTGGGCAACCCCCAACACGTTTGCTAGATTCTATAGCCTTCGTGTAGAGCCGGTCTCCTCCTGTGTTCTCACCTCAAACGGATAGAAGCGCTGAGAGGCCCCGGTTTAGTGTCGGCTTGCTAAAACTGCTCCAGAGAGTCTGTACTGTAGACCCTGTCGAGCTCCTCCATTCCCTTGGCAGCCAGACATGGCGAAATGTCCGGTGCCATGCCCTCACTCGATGAATCCGTGAGAACCGTTCCATATGTAGAGGCCTAAGTGGATCCCATATGTGTAAAGTCCATGGTATAGCTTCAGAGCCCATGTTTCCACGGCAGACTTCCTGCTATTTTCCAAGAGGGTTACAATCACCTCTAATCTTCCATATGTACCTAGACGGTTGTTCATATGTGTAAGTGCTTCCGAAAACTCCTTTGGGAAGGATGGGGCTTCCGCAACGTTCCTGTTCCAAGGGAACGGGTACGTTTCCCAGTGTTATCCAGCCTCACTGAGTGGGTAGTGCTACAACGACAGTGACTGGCCTTCTTGTTGCGAGCCCCGGCCTACACCAAAAGGGGGCACAGGAGGCTCGCACAGGACACTGGAAGGGGCAGCATCTATGGCGCTTTGGTAGGGATTCCAAAGTCGTCATTACCGACGTGACGTCGAGAGTGACTGACTGAAAGGGAACGTCTCGGTTACGTATGTAACCCTCGTTCCCTGAAGGAGGGAACGGAGACGTCACGTCCTGTTGCCACGGCTGCTGTACCACCGCTGAGCGGCCAGGTCACCGGCTCGTCTCCTCAGCGAAAACCTGAGTATGCGTTGCACCTTCTGCCTATTTATGCTTGCGCTATCATCAGCGGTAGCTGGATGCAATCATCACATGCCAATGTGCATTGGCTCGTTTAGTTTACACTCGAAGTGGATTGGTCTCTCTAAGCGAGATCCCAAAGTCGGTCATTACCGATGTGACATCTCCGTTCCCTCCTTCAGGGAACGAAGGTTACATACGTAACTGAGACTTTTTTAGTATTCCACAGAAGAAAGAAAGTCTTTCTGGTTTGGATCAGCATTAGGGTGTGTAAATGATGAGAGAATTTTCATTTTTGGGAGAACTATTATTTTAAAATTCTATTATTTTAAAAGGTAATTTTTTATATTTGTTTTTGTCTAAAAAAAAGCCTTATAAGCACTGAAGTTCCTGTTAATTTTGGATGGTTCATCCAAAAATGAAAATTCTCTCATCATTTACCCTAAAATTTGTCCAAAACCTGCAAAAAAAAAAAAAAAAAACATATGGAGGTCAATGGCTACCATCAACTGATTGGTTACCAATAATCTTAAAAATATCTTCATTTATGTCCAGCAGAACAAAGAGACTCTTATAGGTTTTGAACAAAGTGGAGGGTGAGTAAATGTTGACAGAATTTAAATTTTTAAGTGAACTATCCCCTTAAACACAAACTTGAGACTGAGAGAAATGCAGAAAAAGACAATGAGGGAGAAAGACAGGCAGAATAAAAGAGGAATTTGGCAGTAACAGGCACAAAAGACAGAATGAAGAGGAGAAAGAGAGACACCAGCAATAGAAAAGAGAAGATGGCCTGAAAAACTGCAAACACAGAGACAGAGAGAGAGGGAGCCAGTAGAGATGGTTATGTAATATCCACAAACACTGAAGTAGTGTGATCAAAGGCGTGTGGTGCAGAATGAGGCCTGAAGCTTACATACACCCATAATGTTTTTTTTTGACAGATAGTCTTCATAACATCAAATACTGAGTATATTACCTCAGAAGCATATATACACTGGACAACCCATTGGAAAGCAGTCTCAACAGTTTCTCCTAGACAGCACACTAGAGCAATGGTTATCAACTGGTGGATCGAAACCAAAAAATGAGCCTGACTGGGTCAAGAGAGAGATGTGAAATACAAATAGCCATATATCATACATAGTTAGGATTAAAAAAATAAAAAAATAAAAATAAAAAAATAGGCTTATTAACGTATCTCTCATTGTTGATGTAAAAGGTTGTGCATCCAGTCAAACTCTACAATACCCATGTCATCTGAAAGCTAGACAAAATCAGCAGATGACAATATGGAAAGAATGTGTGTCATGCCATCATCCTCAAATACCATGAACAAAACATCAGATTACAATGTGAATTCATAGATTTGCTGCAAGTTTGAAGAAAAATGTAAATATTTACAAAAATAGACCAGATGTTTGTATGGGCATCCATAAAACAAAAGGAATTTCAATGAAGTGTTTCTAAATGTGTTTTCAGAATTTAAATTCACACCCCAAAAAAATGGATCTTATATGTTCCTCTTCGTCAAATGCACCATCAGAGATTTCTCTAGTGTGCAGGCACTCTAATGACAAATTGAAACTTATACAGAAATCTGCTGCTTTTCTGACTTCTCAGAAATCTAACTTTTTAGAAGAGATCCCACCAATGTCTGAAACTGCACAACTTTCCCCAAACCAAAGTCAGAGATCTTAATAGAAACTCCTAATGAGATCATGAAGTCTTGTGAAATATGCAAGAGCAACCACTAAGCAATAAAATCATACACTGGAAAGCCGCATAACAGAGGAGTGGATACACATAGGCTGACGCTTTCATGTGTGTGGGATTTATGACCATCAGATGCCTTTTCAGACTGTTGAAGAAAGCGACTTTAATAAAATGACAAGTTTCCAGACCATTAAAGTTCTTCAGCCTTCCAGAGATGACTCACAGATCTTGGAAATAAAATGGTTCTATCTAAACCAAGAAAGGTTTGCTGTTTTAAAGTCTTGCGCAAAACACATTTTTATGTTCAGAGTACAACAACAATGTAACAATGTAAACTTCTGGATGAAATAATTGCATGTGTTTGGGGCAGGACTATTTGGTTTCCTGACCACTGGCAAATTCATCAAATAATCATTATTTAAGCACATCTGTTTGGCGGCACAAAAACTCCTCGCCCTTTTATTTGCAGAAAATCTTGCTGTTCTCTTGCTCCACATATTCAAAGTTTACACCAGTAGGAATTACATACAGAACTAACAGCGTTTGAAATCATTGACGTCAAACCTGGTGCAACACGTCTTGTGTTGAAAGTATGAATGAAAAAAAATTAACAGAATGCAATTTTTTTCAGGAAACTAATTTATTCTGTTCCTTACACACTATTGAATGAATTTAAGAGACTTAGAATATAATCCATGAGTCATTTGAACCACGTTTATGGTATTTTTATGATGCTTTTTTGTTGTTTTTGGGGCTTGACAGGGCACTTATGTTGTCTGCAAAAGACAAACTAGGCTCTCTGGAAAAAAAAAAAAATGTGGTGACATTTCTGCAAAATGATATTACATTCCTTTTTTCACTACTGTCAAAGAGAGTGGAGTTAAAAGAGGATCAAATTACTCTAAAATGGGTGAATGTGGCAACATTTTATTACTTTGGTTGTTGTATGTATTGCATTGGTTCGTAAATCAAATATCTGGTGAGTGGCGCTAAAAGGTTAATGCAATATTGCATTTGAAAGTAACATACCACCTACAAACCAATCTTACCCTAAACCTAAACGATAGTAATAAAAATAGCAAACATGAGATAAAAATGCATTTGCTTAAGCAACCACGCTATTTTAGCTTCATGTTTCATAGGAATCGAACCTGAGTGCTCCGCATCACAAATGCAATCCCAACACCATTCATATGCAGCTGTTTAGCCTATGTGATGTAACATGCACTAGTTTACAAAATATACACTATGGTAAAAGTTGTTTTGAGGTCATAACATAATATTGTGCAAGGAACTGTCTGAAAATAAATCTTTATTAATCAATATTCTGCCCTGTAATCAGAATTTGTGTGAAAAAGAATACAAGTTGTTGTGTTTTTTAAGTCAACCTGGTCTCATTGACGAAAACGTACTTCTGGTAGCTTTTTCGCAAGACGCAAAATACGTACGGCCATGTGGGTGGCGCTAAAAGAGTGTTCGTTTTTTCGATTTGAATTTGGTTGTAAGTGTCATCGCAGTTCTGACTTGAAATGTCCGTTGAGTGGCGCTATAACTGTAATGCTCCGTGACGTTTTAAAAAATCTGCACTACACCAAAACTAATAGTATGAACAAAAGAGAATGTGACGTAAAAACACAATTGCAAGCATGCCGTTTTAGCTTGTTTTTCGATCTCTCATCTTTCAGCTCTTTCATCGTGAGACATGTTTTTGATGGGATTTGTACCAAGGATTCCACATCCTATGTCCAATTCTGTGCCGGCTGAGCTACCGAGCAAGCTTGTTACGTCCGGAAAGCGAAACATATGGAGCTGTAATCATAAATGTACAAAAACAATTACAAGTGCTCACTGTTTTACCGCCCCTAGTGTTCATCTCTGTTGGAAACTGCAGTGATATGTACCTATTGGTGCATATTTTGCATCTTGCGAAAAAGTTCCCAGAGGTATGTTTTGGTCATGAAACCAGGTAGGTTTTAGTGCCACTAGTGTTCATTTCAATTGGAAAATACAGTGAATATGTAATAATGTAGGTAGAGGCAAATTTTTCCAGTCAGACAATGTTGGGAAAAGAAAAGCATTAACAGTTTTTCAAAATTATCTTTTTATGTTTTACAGAAAAAAAGGGGTTTGGAAGAACATGAGAGTGTGTAAATGATTATATAATTTTTGGTTCAACAATTCCATTAGCATGAAGCATTAGCATGTTTGCGCAAACAGACTTTAAATCACTCTAGGCTTACAGAAGAGTGAATTGTGTGTTACCACTGCTTCCTGCCACTGATCTGTGCTTCGCTTGAAGTGAAGACCAGTGGTAAGTCACAGCATTAAAGACTAAACCAACAAAACCAGATCACATATGACAGCAGGAAAAATGAAGATAGTGCTCTCTGTCCCTCTGTGAGACCTGTCTCAGGCACATGTGTTTTTATTTACTGACGATCTTCAGACAGACCTCTGGGTCTCGGGGTCATCAATCAAATGTCTTTCAATCCAAACAGAAAAGCAGATGAGAGACAAAGGGAGGAGACAGAGGGGGTGGCGGAAGGAGGGATTGGGAGTTGACCTGGGTCCAAAACCCTCGATAAATCAGGACCAAACAATAACAAGCGCAGCTTAATGTGGCCGGGATAATTCATCAACTCAGCACGAGCTGAGACCGGCCCGCTCAAGCCACTGTGGGAAGATGGGATGTTGCTTATCTGAAAGATGAACTGAGTTCAGTGTGTGTGTGTGTGTGTGTGTGTGTGCGTGGGCACTCATAAAATGTAAACTCTCTTCAAAAAGCACCTTAGGTTTGTTTTCACTCAAATCCTCTTTAAAAGAACCAACAAATAGTAGACGAAACAGCGACACTGGCCATAAAGTTGGCTCAGATCTTAACTTTGGTCTACTTTAGGTTTCTCAGCCAACTTAATTTCATTTACTATATATATATATATATATATATATATATATATATATAAAATTTTTATTTTTTTGGAATTTGGACCACAACAATAATATTTATTAAAAGATGAATGAATGAAGTGAACTGAGTATTATTATACAACAGTGGAATATTTCTGTAATTTCTTCACTTTGACAAACACTGTAAAAAAAAGAAAAAGATTTTCCGAAGATGTAAATAAAACAAAGATTATTGGAATATGTTTAACAAGAAAATACTATAGTGTTTTTATAGCTTAGTCTCTCTACTTCAAGTTTCACATTTAATTCAATGTGTTACTTAATGTTTGTAATTATTTGCTAAATTTCCTAGCAATTTCTGAGTAAAGATTGTTTAAAAGTAAATCCTACACTTTTATTTATTGATTGATTTATTTACATTAAATCGCAGTCCTTCTTCATTGGCAATGGCACGTTCTTAAGATCAGCATATCGGTTGATTTTACCTGTAGGTATCATCAAATAGCATGATATTTTAACCCTGCAAAGCCTGACATATGAAATAATAGTCTGAATTCTTACTTAAATGGAACAAGTAAATGTTGAAAAGGAGCAAGTAAAAGTGTTTATCTTGAAGGAATGTAGTAGATTGTGTAAAGCAGGATTTTCAGGAAAGTTTTGATCATGGTAATAATTAAAATTCATGTATCAAATATGATACAGAAGGCTTTATAGGGTTAAAGCAAAACCATCCCAGATTTCTAAAACTTAGACATATTCATGCCGCACACACACTCGCCATATTTCTCACTGCAGGTAAAGTGGTCTCCTGAGAGTCGTGACAGGGTGGGATTGAAGGTCTATGAGTGTGTAGACAGGGAGTGAGCAATCAATAGAGACCCATTACGCAGAGGTGTGTGTGTGTGTGTGTGTGTGTGTGTGTGTGTGCGACTGAACTAAGTGTAGGGAATGTGCTTATTTGAGTGCACATCAATATTTTTCATCCTCTCTCAATATCCTGTTATTTTTCTTTCTATCTTTCTCTGTTTAGTTTTCCTCATATGGAAGTCCTATTTCCCCTCCTCTTTAATTCTCTTTTTCAGCCACATTCCTCCATGTTCCTCCTTTGTTATGCCACTCTCTGCTTATACACCTGTGGGCTGACACTCTCTTCTAACTTTATTGAGGGAAGAATGGCAAAAACACTAAGCCTAGGAAATTATATTAAATAATAATAATAATAATAATAATAATAATAATAATAATAATAATAATAATAATAATAATAAATAAATACAAAATAAAATGAAAAAGAAATTCTGTTCTTTGGGTTTAAAGTTAAATAAATAAATAAATAAATAAATAACCAGAAAAAAAAAGTTACTTGAACCCTCTGACAACACTTGTCATTTTAGTGTAACTTTAAGCACTAAAATAACTCAAACTAAAGATAACGCAATGTTAAAGATAGCATTGCGTTTCTGTGAGGTGGAGATAACCTTTGATCTGTGGCATGCTGGTATCTGAGCCTCATAGTGATCATATCAGAAGCTTTTTGGGTTGTTTTATTGAAGTTGTCTATATGTTTACAGCTTTTTGTTCTGCTCACCTCTGAGGCTTATCTAAACACGTTTTTAACCTCTTAACTAGCTTTTTCACAATCTAGATATTACAATCTTTACAAGCCCACCCCTAGGTGTGATATTCGGGTCTGTAGATATGGCTAATTATTCATCTGTTTTACTGTCCACCAGGTGAAAACCACAAGTCTGATCCCTTACAAACGTAAAAGGTAATCCTAAACAAGCTGTCAGCACAGACAGAGACAAGAAATGGAAACAAGAGGGAGTCTCGCTGGATATTTACAGTAATTTCGGTGAAGGACATGTATCATGCTGATGCTGACATTTCAAGCACAATGTGAGATTGTGCATCGTCCATGGAAGGACTGGTCAAGATACTCACCAAATACTGCCGTATTCTCCATTTACAAGACACTGTTGGAAATTTCCTCTATTACAATTTTTACAACCTCTAAAATGTGGCAACGCAACAATCAGTCTCAGTCTTCAGCAGAACAAGAGCAACAAACAAGAAACTGAAATAAAAGGAACCTTTTTCCCTAAAAGCAAGCAAACTGGTTTTGGAAAGCCTGAAATTTGTTTGATCTGATTCAAACCTCAGTGGTTTATGATGCCTTCATTCAATTGCAAAACACTTTATGACTGTATGGACTAAATTTGAAATAGTGCTTTGCTGTCTTAAGACAGTAAATAAACTGAACAAAGGTCTTTCTATGGAGCTTTAAACAGCAAGACTGAATCCACAGATCTGATCTGAATATCCTATTTTTTGTCCCATCTGTTTGCAATCACTAAGACTATCCAACTGTGTTTACAGTATAGCGCTCCACAGCCCAAATTGATCTCTGCTTTTAGTACGCAATGCAGAGTCAGGAAACAAGAACTGATTCTTGTTTAGAAGTGGTTGCTTTTAGTTTTTCAGAAAAAAAAAAAAAATACTGAAGCCAAACAATATTTGGTTCCATTAAAGGACAACAAAAAAATGTTTGGTTCCACCAATTGTGAATCATATTAAATTACTCTAACAGTGTTTCTTATATATATATATATATATATATATATATATATATATATATATATATATATATATATATATAAAACATGTTCCCCACACCTTGCATATTTTGAATACATATTTTGTCTAAATCTGTTAAAGTTTTCACTTGCAAAGTCACAGTGTAATAATCTTATGTATTATGTATTTCTTGTTTAAAAGCATTTTACATAATGTGCAAAATTCCTCAAAATGCATTAAAGTTCTAAAGATTTCATCTGGCCCTGGGCCTTCAGACTTACAAATGCAAGGGCTGAATGAATGAATGAATGAATGAATGAATGAATAAATTTTAATGTATTTGCAAACCTTACCACAGTGCTGAGTCATTTTGGATCAGACTGAGCATGTGTGTTGCATAACAATGATGATACTTCATGATTTAGATTTATATGTGTGTGTGTGTGTGTGTGTGTTTTCTAGATCAGATAACTAGATATCAGGTACATATTTTATTTACAACCACATCTGAGGCAGCCAAATCAGATGTGGAAAAAAATCTGATCTCATCTGTATTTTTCTGTTCATACAGTACACATACAACAAAGATCTAATATGTGCCAGATTCTGTGAAATTCTCCTCGACATTATAAGGGAAGTCGTGGCCTAATGGTTAGAGAGTCGGAATCGTAACCTAAAGGTTGCGAGTTCGAGTCTCAAGTCCGCCAGGAATTGTAGGTGGGGGGAGTGAATGTACAGCGCTCTCTCCACCCTCAATACCATGACTGAGGTGCCCTTGAGCAAGGCACCGAACCCCCAACTGCTCTCTGGGCGCCGCAGCATAAATGGCTGCCCACTGCTCCAGGCATGTGTTCACGGTGTGTGTGTGTGTGTGTGTTCACTGCTGTGTGTGTGCACTTTAGATGGGTGCACAAAATGCAGGGCACATTCTGAGTATGGGTAACCATACTTGTCCACGTCACGTCACTTTCACTTTCATAAGAGAGATGAAAATTGGATGATGTTGTGGAGACAGAGGATTGTTATAGTGTCCGGAAAATGCCTTTACGAAATAGCATGGAGGTGCCAAGACTGCTCTATACCACAGTCTAAAATAAAAATCAAATCTGGAAAAAAGCAATGAATTCCAAAAAGCATCTCTGGCCAATCAAACAAGGCTTTGCGGCACACAGTCTCCACAGCGCTCGGATAATCACTTAACTGCCTCCCTACCCACAGTCCTTCAGTAGTGGGCTTTCTGCTAGAGCGATTAGGTTTCTATGGGTTTGGCATGATACCAGGGGAATATTCACAATAAGAGCAGTGTGCTACAGACAGAGCGCTCTTCCCAGTGTTCTAAGCTTACAGAGAGACCGAGGAACAACATGAACACATACAAAGAGGCAAAAGATGAGAGAAAAGAGAGTGAAGAATAGAGAGGGACGTAGACACACTGAGGACAGATAACAGAGATACAAACAGCGGTCGAGCAGCAGAGAACTCAGGCACGGCAACACAGATTGAGAAATAGCAAACTAGTTATTTAAATGGATAGTTTGTCCAAAAATAATTCATGTTGTTCCTAATCTATACTGTATGAATTTCTTTCTTCAGTGGAACACAAAAGGAGAAATCACACTGAAACAAGAGGCTTTCAAACTTTGAAAAGGATGCAGAAGCACAAAGTAATAATTATTGTATGCTATATTCCAAAATCTCAGAAGCCATATGATAGCTTTCTGTGAGAAACAATATCCTTTTTACCGATAATCTTTACCTTCAGTTCAGATTTGGGAATGAAACATTGAGACTGGTTTTGTAACCTGGATCATGCAATTATTCATGAGATTCAATACAAATAATTTGTTTACTACTTTTTAAAGTGGTCTTATCATGTGTAATCAAATTTTCCTTCCATCTCTTGAGATTTATGCACCACTGTAACTTTCAAAAATTTTTCTTCAGTAAAACAAGTTATTGAAACCAAGCTGCAGAAATGACTCATTCTGCACTGTCAGCATCAATACATGACTGTATTGCCTCAAAACAAGTCACTGTAGTTTACAGTTAAAATGAACAGAAGTAGCAGTAAAACACCAAGAAATTTTATTTATTTTCACACAAGCTATGATTACAGGGCAGACTATTCATTAATCAAGACCTATTTTTGTGCTGTTGTGATCTCGACACACTGCACGATTTGCAAACTAATACATTTTCAAGTTTGCGTCACATTACGAGATTCATATGTATGGCTTTTCTGACACTGTAAACTTGCTCAGTAGCTCACCTGGTACAGCACTGCACTGTGGACTGCTGGGGTCATAACGCTCAAAAGAACTCAAAAGACTTGTATGCTAAAATGGCATGGTTGCTACAGCAAATGTGTTTTTTATCTCATGTCTGCTTTTATTTCATGTCTGCTGTAATAATATAGGTTAGTTTTAGGGTAGTGTTGTCAAAAGACCCGCTACTTCAGTACCAAGTCGGTATTTAAAAAAATTAAAACGTCACGGTACCAGGTTTTTTTAAGTACCGGTGGTACAGAGTACCCAGTCAACCCGGGTCTTCCTGAGTCAGAGATGTTCACGAGTCTTTAACTTGGAGTCCGAGTCAAGTCTGAAGTCTTTAACCTGGAGTCCGAGTCAAGTCTGAAGTCTTTAACCTGGAGTCCGAGTCAAGTCTGAAGGCTTTGTCGCTGGAGTCTGAGTCAAGTCTTGAGTCTTTGGTCACGAGTCCGAGTCGACCCTCAAGTCATTTAATGGCTCGCTAAAAAAATCCCATTTATAATCCTCATGTCTTGAAATATTTCTATTTACGAAGCTGTTTTATAGGCTATGGACAAAATATATGATCTGCTTTTTTTCTTTTTTCTTTTTTTTAAAAAGAGGTGTTAAGATGTAAGGTTAATGTACATCCAGCCTGTTACTTATGTTTTAATCCATTCCCATGTTCAAAACAGTTTTTCTGTAATCAAATTCTATAATAAGAGTCCTATCTACCATGACACATAAGAAAATATGTGACACAGATATTACAAAACCATCCAAATCAAGTATTCCTTTTTGATAAAAGTCAGGGGTATTCAATTAAAGTTCCAAGAGGCACGGACTCTATATTTTCTTCCAAGTAGAGGTCCAGACAAAAAAAATTTAAAAAATAAAATAAAAATATATATATTTTTACATGTAGGCTATTGTACTTTTACATTTAGATACATGCGAGGCCATGTGACAAAAAAAAAAAAAAAACACTTTCTGTTCAGGGTTTTCCTCCTGAAATACTATTTAAATATATTATAAGCATTATCTACTAAAAATGTCTACAATAATCAAAACGTTCTCATCTTGAGCAGAAAAGAAAGATAACCAGCAGTTTCAAAGTTTAAGTTCTATCCTAGCCATCTAACAACAATTTTCCCAATTATAATTACATGATTGTTCTGAAATGCTCTTAGCCTAAAGATTAATAATGCTAAATGTAGATCAGAAACGTCTTGTCACATCTGGTTTGAACAGTCAGAGTCATAGGTTATTGAGAGATAAATAGATAGTAAGAAAAATAACTAGATTTGCAGAATTGTTTCTCTTGTTGTTAAAATAACCGTGTCATCCGCAACTCTTGAAGTGCCGGCGCGCATCCAGAGAGAGAGAAAGCGCACGGAGCTGAAAGGGCTTGAATTAAGCGCGTTTGGCTTTAGATAAAAATACTAGAGTATATAGCGCTGAAAGATATTTGCCATAAACGACTCTTGTTATGTGATTCGCTCCGCTGTTTTGACGCGCTGCTCACTTGAAATGGTGCTGCTGTTACGGCTCACGGTCCGGATGGTTGCTTTTGAAAATCAGGACAAAGACTTGAGCTGCTTTTAAAAAATTCACGAGTCCTTTTCCTCGAGTCGAGTCAAGTCAATCTGGAGTCATTTCAGGTCGAGTCTGAGTCAAGTCTGAAATCTATAAAAATGCGACTGGAGTGCGACTCGAGTCCGAATCACTAACTCGAGTGCCCATCTCTGTCCTGAGCTATCTGAAAGGTGCGCAGATGCGCTCTCTTCATAAAAGCACTGAGATGTGGCGACCTCAAAAGGAGGAAACACATCAAACTAACAAAACACTTTAAAGACCAACACCCGGATCAAATGAAAGAGTTCAAGCAGGTAAGTTTCAATTTAATATTTATTATTTAGATCTTCTGTTATGAATATTATTCCATATTTTAATTTGAATGTCGGATTGAAATAAACATCGCCCTTATTAGCGGAGTTAATCGTTAGCATAAGCGTGGCTAACAACTAATATAATGAGCATTAGAATGAAGTTTCTTTATTAACTATTTAATGCCCCTATAACTTTTATTAGGGTAAAGAAAAAAAAAACCTGGAGGACATGATGGTATTTACTATTTTTACACACCAGAGGCTTTTAAATGTATTGTGAATCTAAAATATGCGTGTTAGAAAATGTACAAATGGTTAACAGTGTTTATGCCATATCAGTCTGTCAGAAAAGCACTTCTGGGCTTTTTTTTTAGCTAGTTAGTTAGTTATTATTCTTGGCTGGATAACTAGCAGGTTTTAAAAGCCCTTTAAAATTAAATATCTACACAGTTTGGATTAAATGAAAGTACAGTCAAATTTTATCTACTGTATAGACTTTACAATAATACCATTCATTAACATCACTTCATGTTATTATCTAACATCAACTTATTAAGGGTGAACAATATATTTTTACAACATTAATTAATATTTGTGAATGTTATTTAATACAAACACTTGATCATTCATGTTTGTTCATTGTGCATTAAATAATTTTAACAGATTGAACTTTTGATTTTATGTATTAATAAATTTTGAAATTAACCCTAAGAATAATAATTGCTATATAACTATTGTTTATTGATAGGTCATGTTATCTAACAAATGGAATCTTATTGTAAAGTGTTTTTAATACTACAGTTTCTATCTATTTGATATACACTTGACTTAAAATATATGCAATCTTATCTAAATTTATTATAAAAGCTGAGGTTTGTTATTTACTGAAAAGTTACATTTTAGCTGTTGTCAATGATCTAATGTTGCATTTGGTCAGACTCAGGCCATTGCTTTACTTAAGTAGATCATGAAACACACACAGAAGATCATGAAACACACCAGCAAACTCTAAAACAGACAACAGTTTACAGATGTTTTTCAGCGGCAGCAGAAATATGACAAAAACTTTTGGGTGAAACTTGTTTACGTTTTTTCATACTTTTATTACTTGTGGAAAAACGTGAAACAATTTTAATTAAGCATAAAGAATGCCACTGATTTCTGTACAGTTTATTTTTGTTTAACTTTATAAAAAAAAAAATATATATATATATATAATAATATTATATATATATATATATATATATATATATATATATATATATATATATATATATATATATATATATATATATTTTTTTTTTTTTTTTTAATTAGCATGTTTTTGTGTTTTGGTACCGAAATAGGTACAGAGAACCATGGATTTTCACTGGTATTGGTACCGAATACAGAAATTATTGTACCATGACACCACCACAGATTTTGGTACCACAGACGATAACTATAAATATAACGATAAAGATATTGTTCTAAAGATCGTTCTCAATATTAAAGAATAGCAGAGTCCACACCATAGCTACAGTATCTCACAAAAGTGAGTACACCCCTCACATTTCAGCAGCTATTTTATTATAACTTCTTTAGAAAAATGAAAATGAAACTTGGATTTGTTTTAGAGTAGTCAGTATGCAACATGTATAGCAGTGTAGATTTACTGTGCTCTGAAAATAACTCAACACACAGCCATTATTGTCAAAATAGCTGGCAACAAAAGTGAGTACACCCTAAGTGAACATTTCAAAACTGTATCCAAAGTGTCAATATTTTGTGTGAGCATCACTGTTATCTAGCATTGCCTTAATCCTCCTGGGCATGGAATTGACCAGAGCTGCACAGGTTGTTGCTGGGATCCTCTTCCACTCCTCCATAATGACATCACGGAGCTGCTGGATGTTAGACACATGACGCTTCTCCACCTTCCGCTTGAGGATGTCCCACATATGGTTAATAGGGTTCAGGTCTGGAGACATACTTGGCCACTCCATCACCTTCACCTTCAGCTTCATCAGCAAGGCAGTTGTCATCTTGGCCCTGTGTTTGGGGTCATTATCATGTTGGAAAACCCAGTTTCTGAAGGGAGGGCATCATGTTCTGCTTCAGAATGTCACAGTACATGTTGAAATCCATGTTTCCCTCAATGAACCGCAGCACTCATGCAGCCCCAGACCATGATGCTACCGCCACCATGCTTGACTGTAGGCAAGACACAATTTTCTTGGTAATCCTCACCAGGCAGTCACCACACATGCTGGACACCATCTGAGCCAAACAAGTATATCTTAGTCTCATCAGACCACAGGACATGGTTCCAGTAATTCATGCTCTTGGACAGGTTATCTTCAGCAAACTGTTTGCAGGTTTTCTTGTGAGCCAACTTCAGAAGAGGCTTCCTTCTGGGACGACGGCCATGCAAACCGACTTGTTGCAGTGTGTGGCGTATGGTCTGAGCACTGACAAGCTGACCTTTCACTTCTGCAACCTCTAAAGCAATGCTGGCAGCACTCATGTGTATGTTTTTTGAAGCCAGCTTCTGCACCTGACGCACAGCATGAAGACTCAACTTCTTTGATCGACCCTTGCGAGGCCTGTTCCGAGTGGAACCCGTCTTAGAAAACCTCTGTGTGATACTGGCCACTGTACTGTAACTCAGTTTCAGGGTGTTACTGATCTTCTTATAGCCTAGGCCATCTTTGTGTAGAGCAACAATTCTAATTCTCAAATCCTCAGAGAGTTCTTTGCCATGAGGTGCCTTGTTGAACATCCAGTGGTCAGTATAAAATAAAATACTTATTTTACCGAGGAATTTACCAATTAATTCTTTAAAAATCCTACAATGTGATTTTCTGGATTTTTTTTTTTCTCATTTTGTCTCTCATAGTTGAGGTATACCTATGATGAAAATTACAGGCCTCTCTCATCTTTTTAAGTGGGAGAACTTGCACAATTGGTGGCTGACTAAATACTTTTTTGCCCCACTGTACATGTTGCACACTGACTACTCTAAAATATATCCAAGTTTCATTTTTATAGTATTGTCCCTTGAGAAGATATAATAAAATAGTTGCTGAAATGTGAGGGGTGTACTCACTTTTGTGAGATACTGTATAACGATAAAGGCACACAGAAACGATATCGTTGGAATCACTTTCAGAACTATTTTTTTTTTTCCAGCGGATGAACAATGAAAACATTGACACCCAATCAGAATCCATCCTGCTATAACAAGCTTGAGAATTTAAAGTGACAGACAAGTGTGCACTTAAAATAAACAGACAATATCGTTCGCTGGTGTGGATGCTAATATCATTATCTTTATAGTTATCTTTATATTTATCGTTCTTAGTGTGAATGGGGAATTAGTGTAGGTTGTACATTATTTTCAAATGCAATAGAGTGTTTACCTTTTACTGCCACTCACTGGACATTTCCAGATTGCCATGATACAGTACATATAGCAACCAAAATAAAAAAGTAGTTAGATTAATTTTTGTCTATTTCAGATAAAACTGAATGCACTTTTAGTGCCACTCACAGAACGTTTAAAAGTAATGTGAAATGTCCAAGATGCAACAAAAATCATTTTAGTAGCAACCAACAGCACGATTTGCTTTTTTAACTTAACAGCTGTCAGTTTGAACAGCCCCTTAAGAAAGGCTGGAAAAAAATCAAAAACGTAACCGTAATTTTTGGCACAAAAATGTTAACATTATTAACATATAATATATAAGTGGACCTCAGGGAAAAATTAAATAATAAAATTGATAATGACACATTTTAAGCAAGTATAAAAGACAGCTTAAGAGAAGTTGTTGGAGTTTTAGAGAGTTTTGTCATGTTGCTCAGTAACAGATGGACCTCTGACCTTTGTGTCCTCGGCTAGACTGCAAATCAGCAGCCCGATTCTGTCTTGATTTTCCATTTCTACAAATGTGTGTGCATGTGTGTGTGTGTGTGTGTGTGTATTGCAGGGGTATTCAATTAAAGTTCCAAGAGGTCCGTTCTCAATATTTCCTTCCCAGCAGAGGTCCAGACGATAAGTTACAGTTATAAATAAAAGTTATACATTTCCCTCTGGGCAACAGTATACTTTGTAAAAGAAAAATTTTATTTTATTTATATTTATTTTTACATTTATATTTACAGTATATATGTATGGCATTTCCTCATGAAGTCTGGACCATTTTTATATTTTACTTAAAATAAGTAGCCTATCTACTAAAAACAAACAAACAATGTACATAATAATCAAAATGCTCTCATCATTAGCAGAAAACAAAGTTAACTAATAATTCAACATCTTAGTTGTCTTTCCTTGCCATCCACAAAAAAAAAAAAAAAAAAAAAAAAAAATTGTTCCAATTACAACATAGTTTATTATGAAATGATCTTAACATGCTGATTAATAATGATAAATGTAGAAAAAAGGTCCTGCCATTAACCTGGTTTATTTGAATGACTGGAGTTATATATGTATGACAGATAAAATAATTGTATTTGCAGTGTTTGGGCATAAGTATCAATCTATTTTGCTGCTCACCGTGTTTCTGCTACTGCTATTAAATAACTGCGTCATCTGTAGCTTTTGTAATGCTTTACATCTTTAACAGGGGAGTGGAAAGGGCTTGAATGAAGTGCGTTTGGCTCTAGATAAAAATATTAGAGGACATACAGCTGAAAGATTGGTACCACTGATTTGACGGGCTGTTCATTTAAAAAAGTAGAAATGGTAAGATTGTGCTACCATTGTCATTTTGTCTCACAGTCCAGTTGGAACCAAGCTAGGTCCGGAACCGGACCGCGAACCGATATTTGAGATCCCCTGGTGTACTGTATATATGCATATGTAAGACTCTCTTCTACCACACATCTGCTAATGAAGAACCCACATCTACGACATTCATTCACAACTGAATGAATTGGGCAGCTTGATGGGTTAGTTAGGACTAATGGCTTCACTCTTTGACTTATGTATACAGCTCTTTAAAACACACAGTGGCCTATCTAGTAAGTGAATACTTGAAGACTGTATGAAATGTCCATTTAATCAAAGAGTAAGAAGCAATAAAGCGGAGCTGTGCTGAGTGTATGTGTGTGTTGTTACAGGGAGAGTCTTGCTGCTCAGGAATGGCACAGAAATGTGTTTACGTTTGCTGCTGCCAAGATCCTGTCAGGAGCCGATCCAGAACTCCAGAGAGCAGCAGCAAACTATACTACACACTATATTACACTACACTGCAGTGCAATACACAACTATACTACACTATACACTGCACTGCACAACGTTATATTATTCTAGACTCCTTCCTGGACAATATTTCATACTACAATGTACTACACAACAGCTCCTTCCTGCACATTACAGTACACAATACTACATAACACTACACTATAAACTGGAGTACACTACAGCTCCCCCCTGTCCACATTAAACTACACTACTATATAACACACTATAGTGTTTTTTAGCAGTTCCCTCTGCTACACCAAACTATTCTACAGACAATCCAGGTTAATCAATCCAGGACATTTCTGCAAAATAAAAATGTGTTGCTTCTTGCATGTTTAACATTCTAATTTTTTAAAACAGATGAAGTTCATTTTGTAACATTTTATGTTAGTTGTTGTACATATTGTGTAAGTTCAGAAGCAAAATGTCCAGTAAGAGGCGCTAAAAAGTTAATGCTCTTTTGCATTAGAAAATAACATACCACCTACACTAAATTGTACCCTAAACCTAACCGATAGTGTTAACAAAAGCACACGACATAACTCATTTGCTGACACAACCATTCCATTTGAGCTTGTCTACAAAGTGACAAGTTAATTTGAGTTGCGTGACTTTGAGCTCTTTTGCAAGTGCAGTGCTATACCAGGTCAGCTACTGAGCAAGTTTACCACATCAGAAAAGCCATATATACGGAGCTGGTAATGTGGTGCCAATGTGACAATGTATTAGTTTACAAATCATGCAATGTGTTTTGAGGTCATAACATAGTATTTTGTAAGGAACCATGCAAAGTAAGCCTTTATTAACCAATTATCTGCCCCGTAATCATACTTAAAAAAAAAAAAAAGTGAAAAAATACAACTAGTGATCATTTCAGCTGGAAACTGCAGTAAATTTTATGTACAGGTACATTTTTCCAATGAGCCTATGTTGTCGAAAGACTAATAACACTATATATTAAACTACACTATGGTTATTCACAATATCCTACACTACTTTACACCTATCTTCAGTATTACTACACTTTACTAAAGTTCGCCATGTTAACAAAAATAGAACTTAACCTCTATCTTACTGTCAAAACACGAGGCGTCACTTTCACCACAGCCAGCTTTCAATGTATTATTACAATTATTAATATTCAGAGACTGAAAATGGACACTAGTCAAACATATGAGGCATGTAACAGCACACAGCATTAAACAGACAATGCTCCAGCTTTCGTAATGTGCAGTCTTGGATGTAGGCCTAGGCCTAGCAAAACACAACAACAACATTTACTGCCATTAAACAACAATCACAAGACGGGACAAAAAAAATCCTTAAGTATTGTAATAACACCTTTAAAAACATGCACAAAATTGATACAAATGTGTCTGGCAGACGGCACAGTGTTCGTTTGTGGAGATCCCACCAGCACTGAGCTGGGTGTTAGAGTGATGCTGTGGACTGAATCAAAGCCAAACCCACACATCTGATTTTAACAGACCACAGATCGCATCTGACAGCCCACATGATCAGAGAAGAAGACCACTCTGAAAGGGTGAAGACATGGGAAATCAGTGTTAAACGGATGTTTGTGATTCCCATTCACTTATCCTATAAACCGCAATGTTTGATTTTTGTTGACATTTGCTGAGTTTAAGAGGCTTGTTGTGAGGCCTGTTTGAAATTATTCAATTTTGACTAAATTGAAGAGCTCTGCAGACAAATCAAAACACTGAAATGCGTGTATTGTACTGTGATGGGTCCAGCAAGGGCTAGTTCTATTATAGTAAACGAGTAAATCTCTACCTTAAGTGTATATATCGCATATTTAGACCAAGATTGAAACAAAAAAGCACATAACATACTGCTTACTGCATATTTCTTTTGCCATGTTTTGCTTGTTGTAACCATTTTGGCTTTTATTTCCTTATACTCAGTCTACTTAAGAAAAAGAAAGTCATTCTGTGGTCTGACAGTTTTTCATTCCTGAATATATGAATAGTGGCCTTAGAATGCATTGTTTTGAGTAATGTTCACAGCAAAAATTCACTCTTAGTTCATAAAGTTTACCCAGAAATAAATTTCTGTTATTATTCATGCTGTTAAAAATGTGTATGATTTTTTTTCTTCTTCATGTTCTTTCTTCACATTACAAAGAAGAAACGGAAGCCAAACAGTTTTGGAATGACTTAAGGGTGATTAAATAATGACAATTTTTATTTTTTTAGGATTTCACATAGATGATACAACACTGAAATAACTTGAACCAATGAACCATTAGTGAAACACTGAATCAGTGAGTTGTTGACTCAAGAACACCTGCAATTGACCTATCGGTAAGCCCCTCCCCTCGAATGCAGACTAGCCAATGGCAGTCGAGTATCAGTTGCACGGGGAGCGGAACTTGGACATCTTTAGGTTTCAGCGTCATAGAGAAACATTGGAAGATCCGAAGCTCGCATCGGTTTTATGAGGTTTTGTCACGGTTAAACACAGGAGACGGATACCAGGAACGGGGAAAGGTAAAATAAGTTAACTGAAAGTCTTTAAATCAAAACAGGTATGTACAACACAGGCTGGGAACATCCACACGACAGACAGAGATGACGTATAATACTCGACTGGAAACACAGGGCAGAACACACTATAAATACACAACGTAACTAGATAATTAAACACACACAGCTGGATAATAATTAACTAATAAACACAGGAACTGTCACGCCCCTGGACTGTTTTGTTGTAGTTTTTGCTCCCCATGTGTTCCTTGTGACCCAGTTTCTCCCCTGTCTGATTGTATTAATTTGCTCCAGGTGTGTCTCCTTAGTTCCTTGATTGTCCTGTCTTTATAAGCCCCAGTCCTTTCAGTTAGTGTTTGTCGGTCTTTGAATGTATACCCTGCCTGTGATTTGTGTTTCTATGTGGATTATTAAAGACTTCCGTTTCTGTGAACTCCTCGTCTCCGTGCCTCCCTGTGATTCGTGACAGAAAGACCGACCCAAAACAGTTGCCGCTACGCCGGTTTCCCCCGTTTTTGTTTTCCCGTTTTGAAGAGTTTTTTTTTTGTTGTTCCTGGTTTTCCTCTGCAGCGATGGAAGTCGCCGCACGCTTCGTTGCCCTTACCCGGCTAGATCTCCCCTTCGTCGAGTATTCCTGGGAGTTCTGCAGGCTCGCCGCGGCGACGGCACTAGATGATGCCACCCTTCTATCGCTGTTCTGGCACGGGGCCAATTCCCATCGTCCCGTAGACCTCCCAGACACCACAGGACTGTGCTGGAGGGAAGGGATCCTCCGGTGTCTGGAGAGTGTCGAGCCCCGAGCCAGAACCAGCCCGCCGCCGTTCGCGGCTCACACAAGCCCACCAACTCCCCGCAGTGCGGAGCACCAGCCCGAGCCCACCGATGACGGAGAGCCATTTCCCGCTACGATCCACGAGCCAGCGCCAAGCCGAGCGACTGAGCGGAAGATCGTCCCGGAAGTTGAGCCCACCACGTCAGATCAGGTGCGAGAGCCGGCGACAGTGCCCATCACGAGGGAGCCAGCCGTGGACGGTGTGAGCGCGGAGTGGAGCTCCGCCCCCTGCACCACGGCTGAGGGTGAGCTGATTGTACATCTGGGGCTGCTAGACTTTGAAGGGGATCTGTTGGACTGGGAACATGTTCTGGAGGTCGACGCTTCCCCTATCCTCTCTCCGTCTCCGCTGGTTCCAGCCAGCTCCGCTCCTCCCGAGCGCCCCCCTGTGCCCGCTTCCCGAAAGCGTCCTCCAGAACCCGCGCCTCCAGAGCGCCCCACAGTGTCGGCTCCCATTCCTGAGTTAATCCCTGGAAGCCCGGAGGATCTCAAATGCCCACCCTCCCACCCGCTCCTGCCTCCTCCACCGCTGTCGTCTGGCAGCCCCTCTGCTCGCCCTCAGTCCTCCATCAATGCGGTGCGAGCTCCGCGGGTCTGCCATCCTCCATCGCCGTGGCTGGAGAATCCCTCACCTCCACCTCCAGCCTCCGAGGCCCAGACTCCACCTCGGTCCGTAGACCCAGCGGCTCCACCTCGGCTCCTAGCTCCCTCGCCTCCACCGTCATCCATCGATCCACCAGCTCCACCAGGCTCCCTCGTCCCTCCGGCTCCGCCTTGGTCGGGCGTCGACCCGCCATCGCCTCGGGACTCCTCTCCTCTGGCTGCGCCTCGTCACTCCGTCCCACCGGCTCCGTTGGGCTCCTTCCTCCCTCCAGCTCCACCTTGGTCCTCAGTCGCTCTGGCTCCGCCGCGGATCTCCGGAGCTCCGCCTCTGCCTCGGTCGCCAGAGCTCTCGGCTCCACCCTGGCCCCCCGGATCCTCGGCGTCACCCTGGCTCGTCGGCTCTCCGTCTCCACCTCGGGCTCCTCCTCCACCTGCTCCGCCTCCGTTGGTCGGCCCCCTGGAGTCGGCGGCCATTCCTCCTCCATGGCTCCTCCCTCCGTCGGCTCCACCATGGGCCATCATCATGGCTGTGGCCTGGGTCCTGCCAGGCTCCTCCTGCTCCGAGTCCCTCCTGTCTCCTCCCTGGCTCCTCCCTCCTTCGTCACCTCCCTGGTTTCTTTCTGCCGGCCCCCTCCCGGTTGTCCGTCCTCCTCCTGAGCCGCCGCCATTGTTCCCACCCGTTTCCCCCCCCTCTGTTGTTCCACGGTGCGAGGACGCACCTTCCGGGAGGGGGGAGTAATGTCACGCCCCTGGACTGTTTTGTTGTAGTTTTTGCTCCCCATGTGTTCCTTGTGACCCAGTTTCTCCCCTGTCTGATTGTATTAATTTGCTCCAGGTGTGTCTCCTTAGTTCCTTGATTGTCCTGTCTTTATAAGCCCCAGTCCTTTCAGTTAGTGTTTGTCGGTCTTTGAATGTATACCCTGCCTGTGATTTGTGTTTCTATGTGGATTATTAAAGACTTCCGTTTCTGTGAACTCCTCGTCTCCGTGCCTCCCTGTGATTCGTGACAGGAACAGGAAACTAACCAAATATGGGCATACAAGAGGAAGGGAAATACAAGACACACAAGACAATCCTGACATTACGCCCCCCCTCTGAAGGCGCATCCTCGCACCATATACCATCCAATGGGGAGGGGGGGTGGGCGCTCTGGAGGCCTCCAGGAACAGGAACACAAACACAGGACAGATGGCCTCCAGGGCGGCGCCCATGGCGGGTCAGGGAGCTCAGGAGGCCATGGCGGATCAGGGAGCCCAGGAGGCCATGGCGGCGCAGGGAGCCCAGGAGGCCATGGTGGTGCAGCCTTCACGGCCGTGGCCCCAGCTCCGGCCACTACGGCAATAGCCATACTACCCCCCCCCCAAAAAAATACTTGGAGGAACTTACAGGGCTTAACTGGAGGTCAGGAGCCCTCCCTGGGCTGAACTGGGGATCAGGAGCCCTCTCTGGGCTCGATTCGGGAACTGGAGCCTCCCCTGGGCTCGACTCAGGAACTGGAGCCTCTCCTGGGCTCGACTCGGGAACTGGAGCCTCTCCTGGGCTTGATTCGGGAACTGGAGCCTCTCCTGAGCTCGACTCGGGAACTGGAGCCTCCCCTGGGCTCAATTCAGGAACTGAAGCCTCTCCTGGGCTTGATTCGGGAACTGGAGCCTCTCCTGGGCTCGACTCGAGAACTGGAGCCTCTCCTGGACTCTACTCGGGAACTGGAGCTTCTCCTGGGCTCGATTCGGGAACTGGAGCCTCTCCTGGGCTCGACTTGGGAACTGGAGCCCTTCTTGGGCTTGACTGGGGAACAGGAGCTGGAGTCTTCAGTGGGTTATCCTCCGGAACATGAGCCCCAATGGGGCTAGGCTCAGAATCCGAGGACCATTCTGGGCATGACCGGGGCTCTCTCAGGGGTAGACTCGGGAACCGCTTCTGTCGGGGCGTCCTGAGAAGCAGGTGGCTTAGGAATAGCCTCCTTGGCCATGACAGGAGAAGCTTCCTGCTTCAGCAGAACCCCCTCAGACAAGACATGACCGATAAGACCGGGTTCCGGAGGACTGGAGAAGACAACAGGGGACATGACCAGACTTGGGACAGGCACTGGAGGGTGCTCTAGCAGGCACTTTCGAGGAGTGAGCACTGGAGGGCGCACTGGCAGGCGCGTTCGAGGTGCGGGCACTGGAGGGCGCTCTGGCAGGCGCGTTCGAGGTGCGGGCACTGGAGGGCGCACTGGCAGGTGCGTTTGAGGTGCGGGCACTGAAAGGTGCACTGGCAGGCGCGTTCGAGGTGCGGGCACTGGAGGGCGCACTGACAGGCGTGTTCGAGATGCAGGCACTGGAGGGCCCTCTGGCAGGCGCGTTTGAGGTGCGGGCACTGGAGGGCGCTCTGGCAGGCGCGTTCGAGGTGCGGGCACTGGAGAGAAGAGTGGCGCTGCAAACCCCGGGGGCAGCTCCATGTCCAGGAGCGCCGAGGGAGCAGCGGCCGGCAGGCTTGTGTGAGCCGCGAATGGCGGCGTGTGTGATTTCACCGCGGGCAGCGGCTTTGAGCGAGCCGCTAACAGCAGCCTTAACTTCGCCGCGGGCGGCAGCCTGGAGTGAGCCACGAACTTCAGCGGCCTTGACTGAGCCGCGAACCACGGCCTTGACTTCGCCGCGGGCGGCAGCCTTGGGCGAGCCGCGAACGGCAGCGGGCTTGGCAACCTCACCAGGCTGTAGTCCTTCCAGCTGGCAGGGATGAGCTGCAGACGGCGGCGGCCTGGAGCGGTGGCCTCCATGGTGGTGTCGGTTATGGTCGAGTATTCTGTCATGGATTACACGGGAGATGGATACCAGGAACGGGGAGACGTAGAATAAGTCAACTGAAAGTCTTTAATTAAATCAAAACAGGTACGTACAACACAGGCTGGGAACATCCACACGACAGACAGAGATGACGTATAATACTCGACCGGAAACACAGGGCACAACATATTATAAATACATAACGTAACTAGATAATTAAACACACACAGCTGGACAATAATTAACTAATAATCACAGGCACAGGAAACTAACCAAATATGGGCATACAAGAGGAAGGGAAACACAAGACACACAAGACAATCCTGACAGGTTTATGCTTCAAAAATGGAAAAAAGATGTGCCTGTGGTACTTGTAACACTGATTCCAGGTATCCTGAGAGGATGGGCAATATACAGTAATTTATTTTATTACATTTCCTGAATCCAAACAAAACAGAGCAAAATGTCCCTAAGTATTCAACCCCGATACAAATGAAGACAAAAACGTTCATTTTCTGGTTGTCATACACTCATTAAGTTACAATTTTCATCTGCTCAAGCAGAATGTTAATGTTATCTTGTGCTTTAGCAAGGTATCTCTGGCTAAAACTAGCTAAAGTTAGTGAGTCCATGCTAATGTACAAACCTAAATAGACTGTTCTCGCGTCTTGTACAGTGTTGATCAAAAACACAAACGAAAGTCTACATTTCAGTGCCTCTCCATATTAAACTGGTTAAATGTACATTAACTTAATCGTACCCTGCGATACATGAACAGTGTTGATCCTGCATGTTGTCATCCGCGATCGTGATGACCGACCGTAATATGAGACTTCTCCCGCTTGCATTGTGATCTGTAAACCCTCGCTTCGAGTTACTCACCGTATTTATTTTTAAATATTTTATAAATCCCTCCATGGAATATTTAATTCCCATTTGGTGGCCTTCTGTGTACAAAATTGTGCAAAAACATTGTGGGACAAGGTTTTCACACTGCAGCTGTCATTGTAAGACAGTGAGCAACTCTGTTTGTTTATCCGAGGGAGCAACAGTAACTAATGGGGCGGGGCTTACCGATAGGTCAGTTGGATCAGCTCGATTCGAGAATGAATCATTGGGTGTGATTTGTGAACCAGTTCAGCTGGTTCATTGGAAAGGTTCATTGGACAGGTTCATCTCAGAAGGGCTGGTGATTTCATCAGTTCAGTGAGGAACAATTATGTTTTTATGAAATGTAGTGGAGTAAAAGTATAATACTATGCTTTGGAATGTAGTGAATTGAAAGTTTCCCAAAATAAAAATACTCTGATAAAGTATAGATACTTGAAAAATCGTCGCCTTGGAATTATAAGGTTCTATATAACATTTTTGTCAAAATTGAGTTATTCACATATTATTATTCTGTGACAACTTATTTACATTATGTGATGTTTTTTTTGTTTGTTTGTTTGTTTGTTTTTCATGAGAAAGTTGTGTACATTTTAGGACTTTTTATTTAGAAAACAAAAAGTTTCTATCTACAAAGTCAAACTCTAACTTGGTTCTATAAGGTTCTATCTATGAGCCAATCAGCACTTCGAATGCATGCAAAAGGACCAATCAGGATCAACTTTCTTTGTCATGTCGCTCTGTAACAGCAGAAAAGATTAAACATTAAACAACAATAATTACATGTCTGCAGAATCAATAAGTGCAATTCACCTTTATTCCATAAAGTGGCACTGTTTAAAACATAATGAGTACGTGATTTTTCACTCATAATCACTGCAGTCATAAAACAAATAACATAATCTCCAAAAATTGAACTGGCTTGAATGGCTTTGCTGCTGAGCAATTACTGTGCATAATGAAATATAAGTGTCACTTTCGTTTGATGGTGGATGTGGTAGTGATCAAAATGCTGTTTTTGAAGATGCTGAAAACGATAGTTTTGAGAATATATTGAGATCGCGAATATGAGCTAGATGCTGAATGTATAACACTACTGGGGAAATGCGCTCTGACAATGGCACTGATGGTAAAATCATCTGCTCAAATTGAACCTTTCTATGTTTTCAAAGGTAAGGAAGTATGCTTTATTTTATTTTTTTGTAATTGTTCTTAAAATATCAGGAGAGTTTTATGCTATTGCAGCAGTTAGAGATCCATGCTGGATATAAGTCTGGGTCGCTAAAGACCCGAATATGTAATGATTGACGAAATATTCATGCAGTTTAAAGTCTTAAAATGTCTTAGATTTTACAACATTAAGCCTTACAGATCAAATAGTCAACAGTTTAAATGATGGGGTCTTAATTACAACAATAAACGTCAGCATGTTATCTTGGCCATAATGATCTAAAGAGAAAGCCATTTTCCTTGTCCCGCTTTTTGTGGAATAAAGTCCTGGGGCTTATTACAGAAAGATCCTAACTTTAAAATCTTATTTTATCTGTTTGGTAACCATGGTAATTTCAGTTAGGACCACATTTAGGACAAAAGCTATTACAGAACAGCATTTCCTAAGTGTGTTATCCTAACTTAACTACAGATAGGAAGGGGCTATTACAGAAACCTCCTAACTTGACAAAAAAATCCTAAAAACTGTCTTAACTTTAGGACAATCCCACAGTTGTCCTAAATTCAAAATTATTTGAAAGCTAATGGAAAAACCGCTTACAGTTGTACTGTCCAACAATGGTATTACATTTATTAATAATTGAAAATGAAGAACGGAGATGTTTAATGGTAGAAAGACTCTTAGAGGACCCTGCAGATGTGTTACATTTTGATGACAAAACACTATAAGTAATTACAGACTGCCACGCAACATGATATTAGTTAGTACATGAACTGCAACCAGCATTACAGAGACCAACAAAAGCGTCACGGAGCATTACTAGTTGTACTGCAAGTGATTCATGCCTTACGTTTTTTTGCAAAAGGTGATTTTCAAAGTGAAGTAACTTTTGTTTACATCAGCAGCTCGAGTGTTGGTTGGTTGGTAACAGACCTGAGAGTGGATTGTCGAACTTGATGCAATTTAAGATTTCCTAACTAGAGATAAGATACGATTTTGTAAAATAGGATAAGAATCCCAAATCAAGTTAAGATTTGCTTCTGTAATACGAATTTACGAAAAATCCTAATTTAACATATCATATCTTAAGTTAAGACCTAAGATAAGAAACTTTCTGTAATACGGCCCCTGGTCAGATGGATTCGAGTAGCTGCCTTAACTGTTCCTGCAGTAATGTGTTTAATTACCCACTATAATCCTACCTGAAATTAACATCTGCACTGGACAAAATGTTTAGCATTGAATTTATGCCTAACTTAACCAAGAACAAATTATTTTGTCCTAAAATATGAAATAAATGTGATAAAGAAAGCATTAAATTTACCTTTCTCATACATGTTGACACATTGTTACAACACAAATTTTATGTTTTAAAACAAATTATAAATAAACTTTGTATTTCTTGAAAATTGTTGCTTCGGTTAATGTTTTGCAAGATAGAACCTTATAATTCCAAGCGGAAAATTACTTTTTAGAATTAGAAGGTTCTTTCTGCATTTGACCGGTTCCAAAAATCCCCATTTAAAAATATGAGAGGATTTTGATATCGTACATTTAGAATATATTTAGGGTCTCTGTCATTTTCATGTAGGAAAGATACTTGTTCCCCATATCATTTTTGCTATATGGAATTTAAAAACTTTGAAGCTCAATATCTCAAAACCACTCAGAATGCAGATAGAACCTTATAATTCCAAGGCAACGAAATGTATTTAAGTACAGTGACAAAGTAAAAATAATTTCCAAGGAAGTCTATAATAATGAGAGAACCGCCTCCAAATCAGAAGTTTAAGGCTCAAAGAACATCCACAGATTTCAGCTGTTTTCAACTGAGAGTTTCTGCCACACAACACAAAGCAGCACCACATTTGACAGCAATTACGGCTAAAGGTTTCTGTGAGTAAGTCTTTATCAGTGGTCCATATCCTGACAATGGAATTTTCATCCATTCTGTTCAGCCAGATTGCTCAAGCTGGATAAAGTTGGATGAGGACCAGTGACTGTGAAAAGGAACAAGTCATTCCTCACATGGACTGGCCGAAGGTCTGGGCGTTGTGTTTTACTCTCACAGAAAAGCATCCCTTAATCATGTTTTTGTCACCAGCATGCTGCACTTAGAAATTATGTTTTCAGGGTGATGTCATCCAATGCCATAATGCCATTCATCAAACATTAAATGTTAGATTCATTACACCCATTCTTTCCAAATTATTCCATTACTGAATACATGAGAATTTCTTTGTCTATATGCACTTTCAGCCCTTTTGACTTTTACAGTAGAATTTTTTTTTTTCAGCCTTACATCTCAAATTATATATTGTGTTATTAGCATTTTATAATGGAAATAATGCCAATATATTTGTAAAAAACTAGACATCTTTGGCTTTGCTAAGGCTAATTTAAATAATCATTGTTGCCAAGTTTAATTATCCTATATATATATATATATATATATATATAAAGAGAAATATAAATGTAAATGTAAATAGAAATAGAAATATACTACACCCATTGACATCAATACCCATTTCACATCGAATGCCACAAAGCATACATGGCGGTACATATTTCGCGTCTTGCGAAAAACTTCCCACAGGTACGTTTTTGTCATGAGACCAGGTTGCTTATTCAATCTATCATGACAATTTAAGTATTGCATCTAGTAAATGTAGTTGTCAATTCCAAATATTGACTGTGTGAAAGAATCAGAGAAGTCTTAAACTCTAATTGAAAGTATTCATCAAAGCTGCACCAAGCATCCTGACATTTTACTCAGTATCTGTAAATTCTATTGTGAACAAAAATGTGCATTGAGCTGCCATAAAGAGTTCTAAATCAATAACATGGGCAGAAGGATTTCTGGGGAGTTTCCAGGCTGCATTCCTCCCACTGATCAAACAGATTGGGATATTACTGGTTATGTCTCTTGTTCATGTTTGCCGGAAAACAAGTGACTTTAGTTTGTTCCAGCTGTCGCAGCTGGTTAGGCATTGGGCTGATGCCATGATACTGAAAATTAGCCATCAACAGGGATAATATTGTCCTGCAGAAGAGCAGATGAACATGGAGCAGATTCCAAGCTTCATTACATCTGTAAGCCTGACTTTGTGACTGCAAACCCCAGAAGTGTCATTGCACGCATTTCTCTGTCTTGTTTCTATAATGTATCTTTCTTTTCTTTTCTGTTTCTCTTTCCATCTTCAGTGACAGGATTACTCACTCTGTTCATAGGCTCATGTGACCTTTAACCTCACTTCCCTACTCACTGGCGATTTTGTTTCCTGTTTATCGTGCTAGACCGACTCCGGGTTGGTACCTTTCCTCTGTCTCTCTCCCTCTCCCTCTCTTTTTACAGTCTTCAAAGGGGCCTCCATCGAGACAAAATGGATTAACAAAGCAGAAGAATTGTGTGAAACAGCTCCAGCTTTGAGCATTAAGCATTACTTATTAATAGCTCCACTTCTTCCAGCTGCTCTCACCAAATACACGCACATCTTTGATCATAGCTACCCTTTACCCTGAAATGAACCCTGTTTTTACAAAAAACAGCCCAATCCCTGTCTCATTCTGCACTGGAGGGTGGAAAATTGCATAAGACTTGTCTGTGGCTAGTCCTAATAACTGGCTATGGGAAATAACACTATATTGTGAAGGTTTAATTGCTAAATATCTAAAAGTGCAGTCTAATACACAAATGGAACTTAAAAAGAGTGATTCGAGGAGATCTCAGTATTTAATAGGGATGGCAATTGCATTGAATTGATTTTGATTGCTCGGCGACTTAACTATATATATTACACATACATATATAATGTTTAGTTTTAGTTAATATATTATATATATACTTATATAATAAGCAAAACACTATTTTAATAAATACTATTTTAAGGTTTATTTTGGACATGATTTGGACATGACAACAGCAATAACTTGGTTCAGTAAGTCAGATGTAAATCCAGTAACCGTCTGACTGATGCAGAGAGGATTATTTAGAGAGAATCATCAGTCTGAGTTCAATTCAGATTTGACATGAGCAAAACAAAATTGGATTTGGGCCACTTTTGCCTGCAGTCTGAATGTATCCATTTTGACTCGGATTTTTTCAAAACATGCCTCAAGACAACTGTGTTAGAATCAATTCCATCAATAGTGCTCCATCTAGCTATATATATAGCTAGGAATATATATATATATATATATATATATATATATATATATATATTTTTTTTTTTTTTTTTTAACCTCAAGAACATGTTCCGTATGTTGAGCAATGTTGAGCAATGTTGGTGTCTGGACACAGCTATAACCTTGAAGATACACTTCACCATCATCTAAATGGTTTAAAATTTGAAATCTAACCATTTTATCAAACATATATCAAATAACATACACAAATAATAAACACAAATAACAAAATAACAAAATAGTTTAAAAAAAGAAATATGTAACACATATTAGAATATTTGTAATATATTGTACACATGAATAGAAATAAAACATTTAAATCAGATATGCGCAAGAAATCTGTGAAGTGTGAATAAAACCATTCAATTTCAGATGGAGTGAATTGTGAGTTTTCCCAAATGGGAGTGATTTAGTTTTGGCCAGTGGCTCGACAAGCAACAGACAGACTCAATAATCTGTATAGATACACAACACAGCACCTGAGCACCCAAACCTTGTCCTGTTGGCTACCTCTGCAACTTTCCCTGCCCAATGCTTCCTAAAGAGAGCATAAGGAGCGGAAGGGAGGCACTGTCTTTGGAAACATGGCCAATCATACTGAGAGGACTGCGAGCATCCATCAGAGTGATAACGCTGATGAACAGCAGGAGATAGACGTGTCTAGAGACCCCTGAGGAAGTGTTACTATTTACTCCAGGGTGTAAGATATAGAATTTCACACCCGAAAGGAAACTATAAATATTTCAAGATGTGATGTGTTATGATGTAAAACAGACTGTGCACTGCCTCTGAGGAATTTTTGTGATTTTGCTTCATATGTGGCAGATTTGACTTTCAGAAGTTTTCAGACTAAATTATGGCAAGATACAATCTTGTGCTGTGATAACTATAAAATAAAAGTAGTGTACTGGCTTACTTTTATATTTTTATATTTATTTCAATTAAACATTGATATGCAACCTATTACATAATAATAACAATGTAATAATAACAAATATGCATCATTATGGAGTATTTATTTTATTTTTTCTTAATTTTATGAATGCAGTCACAACTAGAGTGTTGTTGTAGAGTGTTGGATTGCTGTATCAGGACCACAACAATTTTAAGTTATAATATGTGCAAATTTTCCATCATTAAAAAGTATTACACAAAAATGAATGAACAATACCTGAGGACAAATGAATAGAACTTGTAAATAATCATGCACACTGTCAAACCCTTGAACAATGAACAAAGTGTGATAAAATCAGTAACATGCAATTTGAACTGGAATCAAATGTCACTTAATATGTTGTTTTCTGTAATCCTCACAATCTTGTACCATGGTAACCATAATTTCTGTCAAAAATAAAGATACCATAGTTTCTGTTACTAAAATAAACTTGTAGTAACATGGTATTAGCCAGGAAAAGACAGAAAGATTAAAGCTTTTTAGACTTCTAATGGGACACCAATAATTTAACGTAGGGTTAGCAACTTTGTTTGTGCTAACTATGGTATATTGGTAAAAACTAAAGTTTGGTATATAACATGGTAAATGAGAAATGGGAACAGAAATCAGATAATAATAAATACATAAAATATAGACTTCTGTGCTCAGTTATAGTGGTGAGTGAGAATGACAATCTGAATGATAGCTGGCTGTATCACCTCTGCACCTGACAACCCCGCAGAGAGATATTATTGTTTCTTCGCCTCACAAATGATATTGCAGAGTGATATAAACATAAACATAAAAATGAGCCAAAAGACCTTTCCAACTGCACTCAGTCTCAGTTAGTTCTGTGAGACAGTCACAAAAAAGAGTGGGTTAGCTCATAGCAATTTCAGCTAATCTAAGAAAATTATTTTGCAACATTAATGGGTAAGAAATCCTGTTTGGGTTGAGAAAAAAAAAATCTGTTTTTAGTAGTTATAAAAAAAATGTTCTGAACTAGTTTTATTACTTGCATCTGATGTGAATGTATGTGCCAAATGTAATGCTTGTCACTGTGCTGTCAAAGTCATTTTAATAAGAATTTCATGTGAGGGCAAAATATTTAGTAATAGATTCAGGTTGGTCACACAGCTTCACCGCACTGATACACACAAGGCTGGTTAGTTTAAAGTGACTTCTTTGTGAGCTGTTCTTCATACATCACTACACTATTTAAATACTACTCTGAAAAAAATATAATAAAGGTGGTAAATATAAATATAACACCACCTTAAATACTTGCAGCATATTTAGCTAGCATTGTCATCATGCAATGCCTAAATGAATGTGGCCATAATTTAGAGAAGGCAATAATTCTATGACATGGTACAAGTAATTTTAAGCAAATTTTAAGCTCTATATAAGCAAAATTCATGTGAATGACTACCTCTTTGTCTCAGATTTCTGGCTTTTGTTGGCGATCTCCAGAAAACTGTGCATACCCAAATTAGTGCTACTAAAATGGAGATTTCTGCAGGAGAGAAAAACTTAAATTATTTAAAATAATTTAAAAACTGATTTTAAAAATATGTGCTGTATTTGAAATCCACAGACGCAAATTGTAGTTAGAAAGTGTAGGACGCAAGATGCAAAATAGAAAGTGTAATAAAATAAACACTAAAATGTGTATTTTGGATGTTTTCTTTTCACTAGTCTGAAATAAAACATACGTTATGGAAGCAAAATAAATAATAAATAAATCTAAAAATAAATAAATCTAATAAAAATGGATAATCCAACAAATAAAATAGCATGTTATCCCATTGGATTATGTTCTTTTTTAATTCTGAAATTGATGGACACAATTCAGAAGATTATTTAAAATAAGTGAAAGATTAATCTGGTGCCAGTGCAAAAACTGCTTTATAATAAACTAAAGATAAATCTGGTGTCAGTGCACAAACTGGTTTATTATTCAACACTTAAAAACAAAATCTCTAATACTTTTAAAATCTTTTATTACTAATATTAAATGCAGATACACACACACACACACACACACGTGACCATGCTTCAGCTGTCCTTCCTATTGATAGCTGTGGAAATGTATTATGGTACAAATGGTGTAGCAAAATCTCTGGAGGTTAACACCTTTCTAGCAGTGATGTTATATTCCATCATCAAACCCCCCAGCCCTAGCTGAAATAAGTCAGAAACTATTTATTAGAATGGAAATGCACGCTGTTCCAGCGGAAAATAGATGAATCGATACCCAGGGAGTCAGATAGACACTCAGACGAATAAACAGACAAACGATTTCTCGCAACCATGAAGGCCAGATATCAGGTGGGCCCATTGTCTTCTGTTTGAGACAGTCCTGATGAGCTGTTGACAAGGAGAGAGACTCAGCTGGAGAAAATCATTCCCGCCGGAGCAACGGGAGTGAGAATCCTGCTATGCATCTGTAATAGTCTTTATGACTCGAGGCCTCCACAGGAGAGAGCTGCCTGTGTTGTATTCTGCTAACTTTGCTGCTGACTTGCAAGTCTGGAAAGTAGAGCGAAATACAACAGATTGTGCTGTGTGTTCCAGCGGCACAACAGATCAGAGGGAATTCTGCTTTCTGTTTCAGAGCGGCAGTAAAGAGACTGAAGAAACAGATTCTGGCACAGACAGAGAAAGTCGGTATTAAATATTCCATGTTCTGGTGCATTCAGGAGAGAGAAAAACCCACGCAGCTTGCTCTGTAATCTCAGACAGAATGGGGCACTCGGGAGGGACTCTATTACACAACCGAAAGCTAAAGTCCATTTCAGGACATTTAGATGATGTTTCTTTCCTAACGAGATCCTCTTAGACACGCCCTTCGTTTTTCAGTGCATCATGATTTCACACTTGTAGTTATTAAGAACGGACTCGTATTCCCCCTCAAAAAAGAGCATAACACTACAATAAGAGGCAAATCTCCAACCCCCCACCGAACAAGCAAATGGAGATTTGTCAAGCTCTGATTCTTTCATTATGGGGTGGGTTGGTTGAAGCAGCTAAGCTGTGTGAGATGGCTCAATTGGTTTCATGTGACACTTGCTGTTGAGGTGCTGGGGGTTTTGATAGTCAACGGGCACATACACGCTGCAACTAAATACGACACTCACTTCTCTTAGTACTTAATACCATTCTGTTAGGGTATTTACAGTAAATAAAAACAATCAAATCACTCTAGAAAAAAAAAAATCAGCTAGTTTGCACACACTGGGCCTCATGTATCAATCTAACATAGAAATGAGCGCAGATCCGTGCGCACAAATCAACTTACGAGAGAATTCACGTGTGATTCATAAAACATTCGTATGCCGCCGATCTCATCGTACGAATGTTTACATGCTTCCTTCTGCTGAGTTTACAACATCATACGAGTTTACAACACGGAGAAACAAAACCCAGCCAAAAAGAGGAAGTAATCTCATGAAAGAGAAATTGATCTTACTCCAAAAACACCCGTTACCCTTGTAACTGCAAAGAATTTCATTATTTTTTATGTATATTAAATACTAGTAAATATAAGGAAACCTTTACAAACATAAACATTATTTAGCCTATTTAGTTCCTTTCAGTCCACAACAAATCCATTACTTTTAACGATATTACAGAACAAGAATGACAAAATAAGCAGCTATAAAATTATATATTAAACTATAATATAAAAAAATCACGCTATAATCTGGCATTTATTATAAACAGCACACAAACGTCAAGCAAAGCTGAAACGGCGTTGCACTCACGAGCCTCTCTCATTCCACAAGAATCCAAATGTTTCCATTTTTGCCATATTTGTATTATTTGGTTGCTAAACTATTATTTATTATGTAGCATAAATATGGCTTTATACTTCACTCATGTCCCAATATTCGCGTAAAATCCTTCACATGCGGAAAAATGTTTGTTTGGGCACTGCATGCTGATTTCACAGCAGACCTTTTAAAATAAACAGTGTGACTTTTATATTTCTTTGACTGCATTTTAGTTTGATGATGAATAGCTGAAATGTCAAGCAACGCTAGAACTAATGTTGTTAATGTGTGCGTGAGGCGCCAGCGCGATCTGATGAAAAAAATCAAATAAAGAAAAGAAATAAAATGCATTAAGATTGTCACAAAAACGAGTGCAGCCTATACATTTTGCACAGTTTTCTTTTCCTTTTGTTTTATAATAGGCTATTATATTATAGCCTATTATATATTTTGCGTGGTCCAATTTATTTTATTCCTTTTATAGACTTAATTTCTGTTTTTCTCCGTTCACAGAATTGCTGCAGGTGCATGATGCGACGATTGAATCCTTATGGTCTGTTGTTTATGCTGCTATTCACACATATAAAGCTAAAGCCCTGTATAAAACAAACAACAATAACAACAACAAAAGACACTCTAATCTTACTGGTTAACGATCGACTAATGATCTTTGGTTGACTGTCAGGAAAATAACCTAAATGAACAAAATGCTGTCATTCTACAATTCTCCACCCGATTTACTATGCTGCACGCAAGTTCAAAAACTTGCGTACACGAGCTGAGACCAGACGTGAGATTTGATCGTAGCCACCACTCACGTCCATATTGACAAATTTCAAGTTTTGCATTGAAACGACCGTATGCCCAATTTTCTGTCATACGTTCGTTTCGTAATTGAGGCCCATAGTCTCTACACAAACTGAACGGTAATTTAGGGGATTCGAAATTGAACTGGGATTAATTAAAATACAGTTCTCACTCCATATTCTGTACACACCTTTTAGTGATAAGTGCATTATACAATAACCAAATTCACTCCTGAAAAATTCAGTTTTGTTAAATCTGCTTGTGTGAATGAAGCCTAAATACATATCTGATTGCTAATATTACTTGGGGAATTACTTGGGGATTTCCAATGAAAATTCCTGAAAAATTAATCTGTGTAGTGTCTATACAATAAAACCAAACAACTACAGTAGTTAATGCAATTACGTAATTCATGTAATGTTATGTAAACTGTTGTTCATGCAAATGCTGTTGTCACTACTATAACTTGCAGTGTGATGGTGTGTGTGGCCAGTATGAAGTTGTGACTGTTTTGTCTGTTTCCACATGTACACCCTTTTGAAAAGAAATTTGAGCACTTAATTGTACTGAATGTGCACTTGTACTTCAAATGCTGTAAGTATATTTTAAAAAATGTAGTTGCAGATAATATAATATGAAATAAAAGGCCACTTGAGAGGACTCCCTCATGACTAAATACATTTTTAATTTAAATTTATAGTATATTTTACATCATAATGTTTTAATCATTTTTGTTGTGCTTTAAAGTACACTTATTTTAATGTGTTGATATTCACCATATCTTTGAGAATAAAATGTTACATAAATCAGGTGACTATGAACAAACCCATCTGTAAAAATTTTGTGATCCATAGACAGAAATAATCATGTAATGTTTGCTGTATTATATGTTGTAACTGCTACTGAAGTGAAGATTTTTGGTAACCAAACACTAGATAATGTATAGATAAACTAACATAGGAAAGTATATGTGAAGTACTTGATTATAATTTTAACTGTAGTGTTTTTTTTTATTACATTTAAAATTGATATATTTTAAATGTACTAAATTGCAACTTCATCATTACAAATGTGTAATTTAAAATATATTTAATACATGGCACACAAGTTTCAATAGAAATAACATTAAAATATATATTTAGTTAGTTTCAGTACATTTAGCAGTACACTTTAAACATATTTCAAAGATAATAGAAATAATATTGAGATATTTCACCATCCTGAGTTCTTTCATGCAAAATGAAGTCTTATGAACTAATAAGCAGAAGCTTTGATCATCTTATCAAAAGAAACATTCACAGCGTAATGATATGAGGTAATGATATCAAAAGACAAAAATCACTTTTACTTAACCATATTTCAAAGAAATAATATAAAAATAAAACCAATACAGTGTATAAAGATGCACTTACTCAATGGGTCAAAAAGTACTCAATTTCAAACAACTGCATTTCATATAAATTTTAAATCTTAATGCATTTTTTATATGTGAAAATAACATGCAATTAAGTGTCTGAAAATATTACATTCAGTTCACATTCAGTATATTATTTCCATAATAAGTACACTTTTCTAAAATATGCTAAAGTGTCCTTCCGAGTCACAAGAGCCTGTCACCCAAAAAACGGTCACCATTCAATCGCTGACAGCTGTGGTCAGGCACCTAAATTCTGTGTTACCATCTACAGCTGGGCCTCTTCTGCAATGCCATGCAACACTCTTGCAATTTCTGGGGTCTAATTTTAGGGACCATTCGCACGGTTAGATGCTCCAAAAGAGAATAATTGGCCTCTTGGACATCTCAGAGAAATTCCTTGTTCTGATTGGCCAAGTCTCAAACGCCAAGAGAGGACATTTCATTTTCTTTTCAACATGTGGGTCCGATAAATGCGATTCCATCCAAACTCAGTGAACATGTACAATGTTTCTTTTGATAAAATGATCAAAGCTTTTGCTTATTAGTTCATAAGACTTCATTCTGCACGAAAGAACTCAGGATGGTGAAATATCTCAAGGCAAAGATTGTTGAGGCAAACTACAATGCTTTACAAATCCATAACCAGCTAAATAGTTCTCTCTGAGAAACCAAGCCACCAGAACAGCAAGGGCATAAGTCAAGATATTATCTGAGAAATTTGATCAAACAAGTATGTCTCAGAAAAAAAAAAAAAAAAGTATGACTCATATATACAAGACTCTAAAAGGCATGGCACTAAACTAAACAAACTAAAGAAAGTGAGTGGTTCTCGCTCATGTGAAGCTCATACGATTCTACAGAGAAAAGACAAAGCAGTGACAGCACCCTGTTGTCTATCTAAACACGTCCACAGAAAAGCAAGGGTCACGGGACAGGGTCAAAGGTCATAAAATTAACCTTCACAAGACATTTATCAATCCTCCACAAACAAATAAGCACAAAAACTTGCCGACAACAATTCAGCAACATTATAATGTGAAGACTGGGAACAAATTTAGACCTACTGCGGCCAGTTCCCTACAGTTATGTCTCTGTATATGGCAAAGGGAAAAAAAAAAAATTAATAAGAACCTGCTGTTAGCGTCTCCAATGGAAGAAAATGCCCAGCTTATATTAAACACAGTTAAGAGCTGCGTCATTGTGTGTTCTTTTCGATGATTGTGGTCTGGATTGAATCAGAAGTTCAAAACGCTGCCAATTACACTACTAAAGCTGGCAATTTACACGTACAGAGTGGTTAAAATTATACACGGCTCAACATGCATTTTTCCAAAAAGAAAGCTGAAGGTTAAAACTATATATAGTTGGCATGCAAAACTTTTGGAAAGTCGACATGTCCTGCGGTGTGACATGCTATACTCAACAAAACATTTAAAATTCTGCATGGAGCTTTTATGACATTTCATGCTGCGAAGACTACATGGAATATTTGTACTTTTAAAAATGAATTTGTCACACCAAAGGACCATTCAAAATTAATTATATATTATTAATATATACACTTTCCCTTAATTTTCATAGACATGTTATGCATTAACTGCCAATTTACATAATATCAATAAGGGTTCTACCCTTCAGACTAAAGCAAACAAATTCGTAAAAAGACAGAGTTGGAAAAGAGTTGTTTTGTAATAGTGATTCACATAACTGCAGTGGAATAACGTTGGCGAAATAAAATCGTGACAAAAAAAGAGGCAGGCCTCACGCCCTCCACCAAGCATTTTCAGTGAAAGATCTGTTTGTCTCAGCGGAGCGATTACGATATTCTCCTGGAGAATCAGCATTCATGAAGTCTTTACAGTATCAATTATAAACAACTTAAAATATTTGCGGCTACCAAAAGCTCATGGGAGATTGTAGTAGAACAATGAGCGTGAGAGGAGAGAACTGTTTGTGGTTTTATCTAGTGTCAAATGAGTTATGATACATGGTTTGGGTTTGGATGTTCGGGACGTTGGCCAGAAGCTACTACATAAGACGCTGTTGTGCCCATGCTTCAGAAAAGTGGGTTGAGGCGAGAAAGATGCAAACCGCAGTTAACAATGTGGAGGAAGATGTTCACAGTGCAGTTTCAAAGAGGCGGACAACCCTCGCAAAACGCCACGGATACAACAAACATGGAGTGTGATCACAAGAGAACATTGCCTGAGACAAAGACTGACAGAAAAAGTAACACTTCTCCTATTGTGTGAAACTTTAACAGCAATTTGTCAGCATTGATTTGCAAAACTTCATGTGGGTTGCTATGGCTGCTTTTGGAAATGTATGTCAGGCGCTAGAGTTAATGGGAGTTTTAAAATGAATTATGGCAGGGAATTTGATGAAGGCACTATTGAAAACTGTGTTGTGGGAGTACCGAACATCAGGGAGTGATAAATTTCATGACACATTTTCACATGAGCGGGCTCGCTTTACCGTGCACTGATTACATTCCATTTAAAAGGAAATCGTTTTTAAAAAGCTCCCTGTGAAGGACGAAAAGACTTGCTCTGTAATTGAAAAACCCACGTCTCTTTCGCCAGGAATTTTTTAAGGTTGATCCAGTTGGATTGTAACAAATGTCACCAGTAAGTATCATTATGTCCTTTACAGCTGGAGAAGATGGCCACAGTCTTTCTTTGGACTTCCCTTTTGGACAGATTTTATTCCCGCTTCTTATGCTCCAATTAATTAGGTTAAAAATGAAAGGGTGTAATATCCATTGACACACACATGCATCGTTAATATCAGTTTGTGCATCTGAGACGGTGTAACCATGGAGATGAGGCTATATTTTCCTCTTGAAATTAGCACTTTGACACTTCATCAGATAATATTATACTTCATCAGATAACAAAGAGAATGGATTACTTTCTGAATTAAAATAAAAAACTCCAGCCAACTTTCCACACCTTAAGGCTTTTAACTTTTGCACAGGTTTTTTTTTTTTTTGAACAGAGTCAACACTAGTTGCCAAAAGTCAAATCCAGTCTGCAGATTTTGAGATTTTGGGCAGTTGGAGTCTACATATTTCACAGAAAAATTAGTAGTGTACAGGTGCATCTCAATAAATTAGAATGTCGTGGAAAAGTTCATTTATTTCAGTAATTCAGTTCAAATTGTGAAACTCGTGCATTAAATAAATTCAATGCACTCAGACTGAAGTAGTTTAAGTCTTTGGTTCTTTTAATTGCGATGACTTTGGCTCACATTTAACAAAAACCCACCAATTCACTATCTCAACAAATTAGAATACTTCATAAGACCAATAAAAAAAAAAAAATTTTTAGTGAATTGTTGGGCTTCTGGAAAGTATGTTCATTTACTGTATATGTACTCAATACTTGGTAGGGGCTACTTTTGCTTTAATTACTGCCTCAATTCAGCGTGGCATGGAGGTGATCAGTTTGTGGCACTGCTGAGGTGGTATGGAAGCCCAGGTTTCTTTGTCAGTGGCCTTCAGCTCATCTGCATTTTTTGGTCTCTTGTTTCTCATTTTCCTCTTGACAATACCCCATAGATTCTCTATGGGGTTCAGGTCTGGTGAGTTTGCTGGCCAGTCAAGCACACCAACACCATGGTCGTTTAACCAACTTTTGGTGCTTTTGGCAGTGTGGGCAGGTGCCAATCCTGCTGGAAAATGAAATCAGCATCTTTAAAAAACTGGTCAGCAGAAGGAAGCATGAAGTGCTCCAAAATTTCTTGGTAAACGGGTGCAGTGACTTTGGTTTTCAAAAAACACAATGGACCAACACCAGCAGATGACATTGCACCCCAAATCATCACAGACTGTGGAAACTTAACACTGGACTTCAAGCAACTTGGGCTATCTTCTCCACCCTTCCTCCAGACTCTAGGACCTTTTTTTCCAAATGAAATACAAAACTTGCTCTCATCTGGAAAGAGGACTTTGGACCACTGGGCAACAGTCAAGTTCTTCTTCGCCTTAACCCAGGTAAGACGCCTCTGATGTTGTCTGTGGTTCAGGAGTGGCTTAACAATAGGAATACGACAACTGTAGCCAAATTCCTTGACACGTCTGTGTGGTGGCTCTTGATGTCTTGACCCCAGCTTCAGTCCATTCCTTGTGAAGTTTACCCAAATTCTTGAATCGATTTTGCTTGACAATCCTCATAAGGCTGCGGGTCTCTCGGTAGGTTGTGCATCTTTTTCTTCCACACTTTTTCTTCCACTCAACTTTCTGTTAACATGCTTGGATACAGCACTCTGTGAACAGCCAGCTTCTTTGGCAATGAATGTTTGTGGCTTACCCTCTTTGTGAAGGGTGTCAATGATTGTCTTCTGGACAACTGTCAGATCAGCAGTCTTCCCCATGATTGTGTAGCCTAGTGAACCAAACTGAGAGACCATTTTGAAGGCTCAGGAAACCTTTGCAGGTGTTTTGAGTTGATTAGCTGATTGGCATGTCACCATATTCTAATTTGTTGAGATAGTGAATTGGTGGGTTTTTGTTAAATGTGAGCCAAAATCACCACAATTAAAAGAACCAAAGACTTAAACTACTTCAGTCTGTGTGCACTGAATTTATTTAATACACGAGTTTCACAATTTGAGTTGAATTACTGAAATAAATGAACTTTTCCACGACATTCTAATTTATTGAGATGCACCTGTATATAGGCACAAACTTCGATTTTTGGAGTTTCAGACTTATTTCATGTATATTACTAGCATATTGGCTGTTTATTAGTACTTATAAAGCACATAATAATGCCTTTTTCTGCATGATGACCCTACCCTATAACTTAATAAGTAAGGTAGTTGTTATTAATAAGCAGCAAATAAGAAGTTTATTGAGGCAAACATTAGAGTTAATAGTCAGTTAGTAGTGAAAATTGGTCAACAACCTAAAGTATTACCAGTGATGGGAATAACGGCGTTATAAATAAACAGCGTTACTAACGGTGTTATTTTTTTCAGTAACGAGTAATCAAATAAATTACTGTTTCCCCCCTTACAACGCCGTTACCGTTACTGACAATAAAATACGGCGTTACTACAATTTATTACAATATTATTATCATTTTATTTTCAGTTCATCTGAATGTATGCGCAGTGCAGCTGTATTTGACGTACCGTAAACTCTAGTGTGAAGGCGCACGGCTCGTCGTCGCTTTGTCTCACACGCGCAAAGAAAGATACAGAGCAAGAGAGTCTTTCATAACATGCAGAATTGACGCGCTACATGTAAACAATATTATCTGTTGTATTTTCCTGTCAAAATAACGGAGTTCCTTTGGAATTCTTCAGCTTTTAAGAACTGCCGGGTTGTCCGGTGGTGGACGGAACTAATGTGCAAACGACAATCTCATTGGCTGGCGCTCACCTATTATCATCCCTGTTTTGATTTCAGCAAATCAATTCGAGCCAACGTAGACAACGTGATTAATATTCATGAACCCAGCAGCTCATTAATCCTTAGTGCTTTTTCTTATCATTTTTTCCCCCTTTTTTTATAGAAACACTAAATGACAAACAATATCTTAAGCACCACCACCAGTCCTAAGTTCAGTCAACATGACAAATATGCATTCATACTTGGTTATTCTAATTACTAAAGTTCTATCATCATATAATGCTAAATTATCATAATATCATATTAAAATGCTTGACTGACTGATGCTAAGTGTCAGTGGATAAATAGTGTAGATTAATGTACAATATTTTATAATAATATTTTATTCTATTTAGTGTCCATTTCATTCATTTAACATTTAATATTGGGGGCATCCAAGTTATTTGACATTTGAACATTTTTTTCTTTTTAAAAAAGTAACGCAATAGTTACTTTCCCTGGTAATTAGTTACTTTTATAATGATGTAAATCAGTTACTAACTCAGTTACTATTTGTGAGAAGTAACTAGTAACTATAATTAATTACTTTTTTAAAGTAATGTGCCCAACACTGAGTATGAGCAAAAAAAAAAAAAAAACTTGATCTGGTAGTGTACTGTGCGATCCTCACTTGTTTAGTGTATGATGTCTAATTTTTCTCTGTACCCATTTACAAAGTCACAAGTGTATGATTATAAAAGTTTATTATATTCAGATTATAAAAGTTGCACAGTGTAGTCCAGCCTTAAGCCTTCATCAAATTCCTGACTTCCTGTACACTCTCGAAAAAAGGAAAGAAATAAAAGTACAAAAGCTGTCACTGGGGTATCCTTTTGTACTAACTTACCATTTAGGCACTAATCTGTACATCTTAGGTAACAATATGTAGCTTTAAGGTATTAATATGGACCCTTTAGGGATAAATAAGGTACAAAAGAATACATTTAGAAAAGGTAATGAGTGTACGGTAACTGTCTACTACAGAAGATAACATTTTTTTTTAACTTTTGATTTTTTTTCCATTTCCATTATTGTATATTTTTTTCAGATTTTCATTACTTGTAATAGTAATTTTTTTGTTCATTGTGATTCAATTCTCATGACACTTGCAAGTTTAAAGCTCTGATGCTTACTATGCGTGTTAAGTTGTATAAGTTAGTTCTGTTATTTAACTCTATGATTAGTCTCTAATTTGATTGGACATTGACTGGCCATGACCTCATACCAAGAGTGCAGATATTTAGTATAACAGCACTGGGATGTGCAATTGTTTGTCACTCCGCTTGTCTGTTTTTTTTGTTGTTGTTGTTGTTGTTGTTGTTCCATGCCTAAGACCAAAGTATGTGAGTTATGAGGAGTGGAGTGGAAGCTAAATGGAAGAATTTTTTTTTCTTTTTTTTTTTGAAAGCCAGGGCATCTGTGTTTTCTTCCGCTCTTAAATCGTTCAGAGTGGGGTTTCTCACATTAGCAAGTGGGAAGATGAAACTGATGTCATTTAATTTCACTTATATACTCCATTCCAAAAAGTCTGTCAGTCTGAGTGTTCTTTGACAAATGCAAAGCTTGATAGTTTGGTTTCTTTTAGAACAATTTTTATTGATGAATAAAAATACATACAACAATCACACTCCCAATATCAGATATTTCAGAATATTACTACAGTGCTACCTTTATGTATGTCTACCAAAATACTGGTGGATCCCTAGGAACAACGGCTCTGAAAAATAGCCTGAAAACACAAAGCACCGTATTTAACTCTCTTTGTCACTCTTTGTGTTGAGCTCCGTCCCTTCCATAATGTTCTGGATGTTGATGGGCCCTGCGGGGGCTCTATTCAGCTGCAGGCAGCTCCAATCCACACTCAATGAAGAGGAGGGGCAGCACATGGACGTGTTCTAATCACTGCTACGATGACACCAAGCAGAGAGCGGTGCTTCAGTCATTTACAATGCCATATCTGTCTTGTTCTACCCAATTTGCTCACACAATTTCAATGAGATACTGGTGCTGGCATTCATCAATATGTTTTGAAGTGTCTACGGACCGAGTTTGTTTTCATTGGCTCCCTCGCCTTACCGGTGCAATGAATCAATCACTGCGCGAAGTCCTGATGTAGTTACGCAGTTGCACGCAACAAAAGACACCGCAGGTTTGACAAGAACTACCGTGACTTGAAAAATGGCAACAGACGTATATATAACTCATGTGTATTGGTAATTATGGGGAAATATTATTGGCCCATGCCCAGACAGCTTTATGTGATACTTGTTTACCAAAATTTGCATATTACATGCATCTTCACTGAACACGCCTGATTAATGTTGACTGATAATTGGCATCATATTATGGTTTCATTTGCATAAACAATAAAAAAGAGGCCATATGCTGAAATGCAAATGGAAATTAGTACTTCAAAACCTTCATGCAAAAATGAAATTTATACAGAATGTAAAATGCACAGTCAGCCGATCATTACCACGAAATAAACACTGATGCATGCATAAATAATGTAATAAACAATTGTCATATTTTAATTTTGATGTTTTGATGCTGCCAGTGTTGGCAAGGGAATACTTCTATTTCAGTATAAACAATACTAATTATGATTGGTGAATAGTGGCGTCCAGCAGTTAAGTATATTTCTACAGTGACCACTAAACTGCATAACTAACCATTGTATGAAGTAACAAATTTCCTATAGCTGCGCTTGTTTTATGTCTTTTGCGCTCGTTCTTCTCACATAAAATAGCACGCAAATGTTGGTCACGTGAACTTTCAATGGATAGCAAAAAAAAAATTTAAAATTAAAAAGAGAGAAAATTAAAAATATCATTTATGTTTTGAAAATGAATAAAAAAAAAAGTATTATGGGTTTATAGAGTTAACAATGACAGGATTTTCATTTTTGAGTGAACAAACCCTTGAACTTGTACTGCATCCAGAACTTCCATTTAACAGTAGGACTTACAAAAAGTCCAACCCAACCACCAGCCTCAGTGCAACAGCACATCCACATGACCTCTTAAGTGGGCAGCAGTTGTTCAGGCTTCACTGCTCGACAAACCTAAGCGCACCCATGTGTTTTTGACCGAGTGTGACTCCATACGGCTGCCCATCCCATTGCAGAACACCACACGACTGACCGCAAGAATGAAGCCATGCTCCCTCCTTGACCAAAACTCAGCATGTGGAGCGCGCTGGAATTCAGTGGTGCAAGCAACACAAAAGAAACCAATAAAAAGAAGGAAAACAGTCAAAAGCTTCACCATCCTGGAGGCTGTTTTATAGAGACCATGTGGCAAATTAGCACCAAACTGACAGGAAAGAAAACCTCTAATTGGCGTGGAATAGTAAAAGCTGTGAGAGTGGTGGTTTTGTGCATGGTGTTAGTCAGAGGGAGGCCAGAGAGGGAAAGAAAGAGTTAATGTTACAGTGGCTCTGTACTGCATGGCTCCAATCCAAATGAAATATCAACAGCATGTCCCAGAGTGCTGAGCGAAGAGCGCGAGACAGGAAAAGAGCTAAAGAAGAGAGAAAGACATAGGAAAACAAAAACTGGAGCAGTGCAATGGAAAAAAAGAAAACAGAGGGAAACAGAGAGACAGCACAAAAGATGATTTGGAGTGTGGGGTGATCTTAAGACCTGAAACACTGATCCTTCAGACATGGAACAAAACGTGTGGGACATCAAACTTTACTTTATCTGCTACTGAAAATAGCAATATTTCCATGAGATGATCAGAATGTTCCATTTGCTGTAGTCACTCTGTATTTTATGAAAATTATGCGTGAGTGAGTGAAGTGTGGCCAAGTATGGTAACCCATACCCGGAATTTGTGCTCTGCATTTAACCCATCTAAGTGCACACACATCCAGAGAGTGCTGTACATAAACTCCCCCCGCCTACAATCCCTGCTGTACCTGAGACTCGAACCTACGACCTTCGGGTTACAAGTCCGACGCGTTATCCATTAGGCCACGATTGCCCCCCACTATTACACTACATCACTACTATCACTCCTCCTAAATCCACCTGCAGACCAAACCTAAATAATTCACATAGATTAAAATATATTAAACTGAAGAATATATTATACATATGTGCCTTAGTAGAAATAGTAGTAACAGAAACATTACTACTTTGTCCATGATGAAGGATGGTCATTTTAAAAAATATTCTCTTTTTTACAGTTTCAAAGCAATTATTGTCAACATTACGGTTAGGGTTATTATATATTTATGAAAATGTTTAAAAGTTCAACAGACAAATTGGAATAACCTCAACCTACATTTTATCAAAATTACAAAAACACCCAGATAATTCACTGCGATTTCTAGCTGAAAAACACTAGTGGCAGTAAAATACCAATAACTTTAATTACTTTTCAAACAAATTATGATTCCAGTGACAGATTATTATTTTTTGTGTGGTTTCTTGCATAACACTATGTTATGACCTCAAAATACTTTTACTATAGTGCATAATTTGTAAACAAATACATTTTAACATTTCCATTACATAACCAGCTCCATATGTATGCCTTTTCCAAAGTAGTAAACTTGCTCAGTAGCTCACCTGGCACAGCGTTGCATTTGCGATGCACTCAGGTATGATTCCTGTGAAAAGAGCTGAAAGACTTGCAGAACCACACAAAAATGGCATGGTTTCTACAGCAAATGCACTTTTATCTATTTTATGTTTGCTTTTTGTAACACTATAGGTTACGGTTTTAGTGCAGGTCTTTATTTCATTTAATTTCATTAACATTTTAGCGCCACTCACTCTGAAACTGAAAAGCTTTAATCTGATCGGCTAGCATTAAGCAACTTCCAGAACTGTGTATACACAAGTTATCTGTTCACTGGGAGGAAAAAATGGTAACAAAAATGGTAACAGTCTAAATGGTAACAAGCTGATGTTAAAATCACTTAAGCATGTAACAAAGTTGAGTTTTGTGGCATCAAATCTTTGAATCAAAAGGTTTGAGTTTATTTATTATCAACTAATCTAGATTTTTTTTTATTTACCCACCCCTAAACAATAAATAAAGACAAACCTAACTCTCACTGGCCACTTCGAGACAGTCTGTCAGACTGTCGCTTCATGGACCACACTTTGTGCTGATAGTCAAAAGTCTGGGTATGTGAGATTATTTGCTCCTACCCACTATCAGCCACTAACAACTGCATGGGGAACATAAATACACCACCAATCATTACTTATAGCCAGATTATAGAGCTGACAGGCCTGCTGAGATTATGTCAGGGCAAGCTCTCACAGGCTGATGGGATAATATTATGCCAAAAGAGAGAGAGTGAGAGAGAGTGAGCGAGAGAGAGAGAGAGAGAGAGAGAGAGAGAGAGAGAGACTAAGGCATAGCAGGGTAGATGGGTTTTAGGGCCTGGGTTTTCCTTGACACTCTCAGCTCCATGTGTATCTGGTGAGGGTCTAAGCGCTGGAGATAGCGCTGGAGAAATTGATACTGGCAGCAAAGGGAGGGAGTGGGGAATTCTGCTGATCACAATAAAGCCTCTTTTCTCTGAAAATGTTATCAGGTTCAATTAGGGAAAGGACAGGCTTGGCTTTCTTTTTATAGTAGAGTGCCTAGGGCTGTGTGACATGTAATTACATCGTAATGTAACCTGAGAGCTTGTATGCAGTTTACGGTCTGCTAGTTAATTACAGTGTGTATGATGTTACCATAATGCTTGAGTGTTTTACTGCACTGATATTGGTGATAATTTCAGTGTATTTTGGTCCTACAATGATGAAACCGACTAAACATGAATACAGTGGTTGCCGAATACTGCTCAGATTCTTGATTCCGAACCAAACTCGCCCTTGAGGTCCACACTTTGGTCCATGAGGGTGTATGGGAACATGCATCAGGGACAGTTTTGAAGGTATTGTGGTGTTGATGTTCAAGTCAACATGAATCAAAGAATACTCAATTTCCTTTCTTAATGCATATTCCAGGTCTTGTACATCTTAACATGTCTTAACCAGTAACTTCAGGAAACCTACACTAGGGGGATAATAGATTAATGGACTTTTTAATTTAAAAGAATTAAATAATTATACAAATATGTTGTAAAGTATGTTATCGTAAAGTATCTATTTGCAAATAATATTTTTATTTTCAGTGCACATTAACATTTACTCTTACATTTACTCTTACTGTATACCTAATATGTTGAAAATTATTCAGTTATGAATTACATGAATCATGTAAATAATTGTTAACATTTTCAGTTCCAGAGGGCATCGTTGACTGACAGCCAAAACCTTCATCTTAAAATCACCTGATTTGAAGCATATTAGTCACATTGGATTAGTTTTTAGTAAATATGTATTTAAATTAATTGTTACTTCAGATGTTATCTGCAGTGTTTACAGTCTTTTCAGGCACGATAATAATGAAATCATTAGGGTGGGTGTGTCAGCTGCACACGTTCCGACACAGATAACTGATTCAACATGTAATTATGCGAGAAATATTAGTATTAGAAATTGATTTGAATATACAATAAATATTACAATACATGCCTCTGTTACTCTATTGCATTATACTGTATTTGAATTCAAAGCTTCCAATGCACCTTTTGGAAATAAAGCTTCATGTCTTTAATTCTGTACTGTATGTAGTCAGCGTTAATATTTTATCACCCCACTTATCACCCCACACTCTTAAAATAGGTTATGATTTGTGTATTTTATTTCCTGAATGAGCGACATCTATCTCAGACTCTTCAAGATTGTGCAAATTCTATGGCATTTTACTAGCATTACAGTTTCCATAGGAGCAAAATGTTATGTATATTGTTGAATTAATTATTAATTTAACCAAGGTTTAAATCAATAACTCTTTCAAAAGGCATGCTGTTAACAAAATTCAACAAAAAAAATCATGGAAATATTTGCAGTTAGATTACTGTATGAATAAAAACAATATTACAAAACAACATAATTACATAAACATGAATAGCCTAACTGTACGAATTGCATATGTATACTGTATGTGTGCAGGTATATGTGCATATGTTACAAAGCATATAGCTGTATTCAGATTTCAGAATAAGCACTTAGTCATTTGCAATACATATGTTGAGGATCTCATCTGATGTTCATCATGTTCATCTGATGTTTGCTACTGTAATGAATATGAACGTGACATTTTAATACACGGGAAATTCCCGACATTAAACAAATAACCATTTACTGTACATGTTTATGACATTTGTGTGGTAATAATATACAGGGAAACTTCAGATATAAAAATGGTGTCTCGTTAGGTGATGTTTTCATTAAAAACATTTGATTTCCTATTAACTTAATAGAATGTATGGGAATACTAGGGAAAACCAATATGGCTGCGCGGTGGCTTAAATTTTTATGATGTCATGAGCAATCCATTTCCCTATTACAGATCAATGATGTACACCAAAGTCAGACTTTACATATGGATACTTTTGAAAATTAATGAGATCACATTGCATGGGCTTATGCAAGACAGGTCACAAAAATCAAGTACACTATTTTGGGCAGGGTCAGAGTCTATACTCTATGCTCCACACAGTGTATGATTAAGTAACCGACCCAGTGATATAGTCCACTTCTCCAGAGCTATATCTGAAAGTCGAAAAGTATTGCTAAAACTATTACTTTCCCTTTGCTTCTTCCCATTTCCATGCATTTTCTGCTCTACCCTATTATATAAGTTTTGAATATTTTCCAGAGTCACTTTTTCCTGTAGGTCCAATAAAATATCTGTGGGAAACACCTATGATTAAAAATCCATATGAGGAATCGTATGCACATGCACCAGCTTTATTCGAAAACCAACCGAGCTGCCTACTAAGCATTTTAAGACATCATAGTTGTGCTCTCAATGCAAAGGGTGTTTCAAAATGTGGGCAGCAATGTGGGCACCATGTTCCATGGTGAGGCAATCCCAGAATGCACTGCAATAAGTTCAGTGAAGTTAAATATTCATGATGATGGAGCAGAGATAAATGGCAATTATAAATAGACTTCATTTAATACTCAAAAGTATTTATAAAAATGGTTAAATCTACTTCAAAATGTACTCAATGAAGAAATTATGCTTTTTATTACTTTCTGTTTGTAGAGGACCAAAATGCTTATGTTGCTGCTTATGCATCTTGTTATTGCCACAATCCCCGTGGAACGGGGAGACGAGGAGACGAGGAGACGTGTAGTTCACAAAACGAGACTCTTTAATATCCAACAGGGTAACACAGAGTACAGGCAAGGAAGACATTTAACAGCGGATGGGAAACATGGGGCAGAACACACTATAAATAGACAGACCTAACGAGGGGAAAACAAGGAACACCTGGAACTAATTACACATAACAAGCACAGGAAACAGGAAAACCCAAATAAGGATATGGAAATACTGGGAGCACGTGGAAACACAAGACACAGGGACAGAAGTCTGACAGTTATGATATAGTTCGATATAATGCAGCATCTACTTTCAGCCCACCACCCTTAATCAAATCTGATTTTTGGCCCTTCATATTAAAATGTGTGACCAACTCTTTTGTATCGAGTACTATTATAGTTTTAATTGATTTTTTTTTTTTGTCATTTTTTCTGTCTATATTGTTTTTATTAATTTTATTTTAGTTTTAGTTATTTTGGTACATCAAGATAAATTAAATTAAAAGTTTATTTTGGCCTTGCCAGTTGGCTGAAAAAAAAAAGTGTGATGTTGAGTGTGATATTGCGTTTATAAAACAGTTCGACGACACGAGCGTGTAAATACATAAAAAAATAACAACAGAGTGTCTTTAAAAGCCCTCTTTTGTGCAGAACTACTTTCTTCTGCCACGGATTCAAATCTAAAGTTGACAGTTTAACAGCTGAGCCCAAGCCCCCGTTACTAATTCCAAAACGTCACTTTAGAACTAGTAACGAAGGAATGTTGAGTTGCTTCATTAAAAGCATATTGTATTACTGTAGTAAAAGCAGTGTATTATGTGTATGAGAGAGAGATTGACTGAGCGATCGTGATTACCTGCATCTGATCCAGCATTCATTCTTCAGGTCAATCATATTCACAATAAAACATTAGTTTGACTGTCCGATTGACTCGTACTATCCTTTCATCTATTAAGGGTGTTTCTGATGACAGTGCTGCTAAGTGCATTTGTTGGCTGCATATAAGCTGGTGTTGAAAGACAAAAATAACGTCCTTGTTCAAAACTGCGCTTAAGTATTTTTCAATTTAAAAGTCTTTACTGCCGACTCGTAAAACAGTCTCTTGTCACCATCTAATGGCGTAACAATATAACTAAAATCACCATCACTAACACACACACACACACACACACACACACACATACACACACACACACTGTTTCCTAAAACTAAATTACATAAAAATGATGAGATTTTGCCAAAACTATTTACTCTGGAAGAAATAATAGATTAATGAGACCAAAGACTACCCGTTAGATTTACCTAAAACAAAATATATCTCATGTTTAACCACTATAGAGACATCAGTGCTACTGGCAAATTCCAGAAGATTTGGCTAATGTGAGGCGCTCTCGGCGCGTGTAATGAGCGCTGAACGGCCGCTTACGCACTGGAGCTCACATCTCTGAAAACATTGAGGCAAATTTTCAAATAAACGTTATCTTTATTAACAAACCGCATATTTGAAGTCCAAACAAGTACATTTTCGCCTGAAAAACTCTTAAAAATGCATTCCTTGACACAAAACAGTATTATACAGTGGATTTGGGCATCTGCCATGAGACTGTGAGAAATACGGCAACTTCGGCAAGCGGAGTGATACAAACGGTGAAACAGCTGTTGGAGTTTTGTTGGACTATAATATTGCACTCTTATCAGCCAATCAGATTCGAGGACCAGAAAGAACTGTTGTATAAATATATCTCAATTCATGTAACTAAAACTTTTTAAGAGTTTTCGTTATACTATAATAACCTTGTTCAAGTAGAAAAATAACCCAGCATTTTTTGGAGTGTAAGTGCTCTCCTACCAGACTGACCTAATTGTTCTCTCTCTCTCTCTTTCTCAACATCTATCTATTCTTTATCTTTCTGTAACCCTCTCTCTTTCTTTCTTGCTTTCATGAGCACAGGGATTCGGCTTATCTGACACATAGAGATTATTTAATACCATCAAAGGAAGCAGGAAGATAAAATGATAGTGTATTAAAATAAGTGGAGTCAAGACTTAACCATTTCACTGTGTGTGTATGCTGAAGGTAAAGAACCTCGGTATTTCCCGAGTAACCCACACAGAGCCGTCTGTGCTTTCATCCGCTCCAGGCATCATAAGGGTTTAACTTCCCAGTCCCTGCTCCTATTCCTGCCTTCCCTCCTTCTCTCCATCTTTTCCCACACTCACATGCTCTCTAGAGGCACTGGATGCTGCATCATGGCTTCAGGCAGTAAAATCACCATAGCATTACCAGCTTTTACCACACAATTTGAACACCCATCTTGCAAAAATATCTGTGCATCCCACATTGTTTGCATGTTCATCAAACCGACCACACTATATTGTAGGATACAGTATTCCTTGCAGTATGCTCTCTTGTTTAGGCAAATAGCAGGTCATGCATTCCATGCATACAGAAAATTTTCATACTGTATACAGTATACAATAGATTGTAGAGAATAGCACAGCATTATGCTATTTTAAAATGAGGAATTTACTAGCCAAATGTTACTCTGGATCACTGCTGAATCAGTTTGCTTATTGTGTCATTGTGTAATCACTATATTGTCTTTTTTCCATCACAAAATGTAAACTACATTATTGCACAACTGTGGATATAAATGTATGTTCAACTTTATCCGCATAAATACAGTATTTTTGCATAGCACATTATCTTGATTGTTTGTATTGTTATAAAATGTAAACTAATTTGCTAAATGCGACTATAAAACATGAAGATATCTTCACTGTTTTTTAAATGCAGCAGTTTTTCATACACACACACAATACTGTGGAATTAGAAAAAAAATAGCACCGTTTCTACACAGGTCCTTTTACTTTTGTTCAGACAAACAGGTAGTCCAGCCACTGGCTGAGGTAGAAGCTACATGTTGGGCTGCATATAGAAAACTGGGCAATGATTTGAAATGTCAGCAGCGTCTCCAGAATCTCCACAGAAAAAAAATGTTTGGCAAGTTCATTGCATGTGCGCAGTCTGGTTGTATAACTTACCATGTGCTCTTGCATCACTGCAGTAACAAACTTTGCTATGGTACCGTTCAAACACCAGCATCATTATAGAGATTTAAGAGTGTTATTATTCAGATAGCAAGCTATAAACATTGATAGTTCTGTTTCAGTTAAAGACAGCTCTCCACAAACATAATCAACATAATGTAATATAATGCAACAATCAACAAAGGTCAAGGAGAAAAGAAAAGCTTCTTTGAACAATATGGCTGTGTGATATAATAACTCCATTCTAAGAGCTATAATGAAGTAAACCAGGCCCAAAATGAAGCAGTTATACTCTACACTCTACAATAACAGAAGCTCTATCATATTACAGTCAACCATACCAGATACACATCTGATTTAATTTGCAAAACAATCTAGTCCATTCACCACACAAAAACAACTGAAATAAAATTTCGAAAACAGAGCAATTGAAATAATTAAATATCATTTGCCAGGAGATGTTGAGTCACTATCATGTTCTTAATGGCAGAATGCTTTTTCCATCCCATGCTGACACTGGCTTTACTCATCGTTTAGAGAAGTGGACTAAGAACAAGTGGTCTTTGCTCATCAGGAGAAGAAGAAAGAGCTGATTGTGCGTCATTTTGGAACGTCAAACAACGAAACACAAACAGTGAAATATTATAGCCATTATTACAACATAGGGGTGTGTTTCCCGTTACCTGTGTGTTGTATTGAACATTGTTTGCATTGGTGTTGTGTATCAACACACACAATACGTAACAGCTGTTTAAGATTGAAATCATGGTCAAAACAACTAACACATACAAGAGTTATTTGAAACGAGGCAAAGTTTAACGGGGAAAATACGATAGGTCTGAACTCACACACGCACTTGACAGCAGTGAACAGGACACTGCATGTGAGAAGAGTGTATTGTACAATAACCTTGATTTAATTACCTACGAGGTAACAGAGTTTGCATTAGTTATCTTCCATAAAACACTACAGAATAACATTTAGATTTAATGGGGCAAATACAATAAACAGAAACTTGACAGTACAAAACTGTATTTGGCTATATAATTATATACAAAGCCTTTGCAGTCTATCGTGTCTGTCTACATTCATATGAAGACAAGTTCTTACCTTCATCTTGCCAATCTTACTGAATTTGTCTAGTCTATTAACTAGTCACTTATTAGCATGCATATTACTAGAATATTGCTGTTTTTTAGTACTACTGCTGTTTATAAGCACATATTAATGCCTTATTCTGCATGGCCAATTCTAGATCCCTTAACCCTACCCCATACCTAAACATAACTACTACAACAACTACTTCACTTACTATCAATAAGCAGCAAATTAGGAGTTTATTGAGGGAAAACTGTTAATACTGAATATGTGTTCCCTAATCTAAAGTGTTACTGATGTTACTGTCTCAATAGTCTTGGTTCTGGATATATTTTTATATATTGTTGTGTTCTAAGCTACAAAGCAAATCATCCAGCTCAAAGATGAATCAGATTTTTTGCTTCAAACTTTTTGGTTCCATAGTAACAGCAACTTCTTGGATCTTCCGAATTTGGGGATTATAGTTCTTCACCGAGAATTCGCCAATTACACTTGTTGTTGTCAAGGATGTAACCAAATGTTTAGGAGGGCCAGATGTAAATGTTTAAAAATCAATCAATAAAAAAACTCAACACACTGTCATGGTAATTTGTAATGTGAATTGGTGGTTAATTTGTATGAATTTGTACAGTCTCATTTGTGTGTTTTCATATGATCTGTTTACGACCCCATTGACGGTTAGGTTTAGGGGTGCGGTTAGCTGTGGGCCTTCATGCTTAGTTTTTTCCCCTAAAAATCCCATGTTTCCATACAAATCAAATTGTACAAATTCATACTGTGCAAAGACAGAACCAAGGCATGAACATCAACGGCAAAAAAAAAAAAAATGCTCAAAATGCTCAAAAAACAAAAGTCAGCACACCATAGGCTCCAAAAATACACAACAATTTAATAATGGAATTCACACAAGATAACGTTTTGAGCTCATAGGCTCTGATGAAGAAGCTCGAAACGTTACATTGTGTCCATTATTAAATTACAGTGCATTTTTGGAGCCTATGGTGTGCTGACGTTTGTTTTTTTACAAATTCATACTGAATCGCCACTTCACAAAATACATATTTTCTCATGAGATTGGATTGGAAAAACCTCCATTGATCACTACTAATCTGAAGGTATGTGCCAAGGTTACCATCACCAATCAATCAATCAATCAAATTAGTAAATGAAAAGTAAATGACAAAAACACAGTTTAAAAAAAAATGGTATTACAGTTTATATACCTATATATCATTTATCCATCTTTAACCATCATACTAGCTACACATAGTATTTAAAAAGAAATAAAGTGTTTGAATAGTACACAGAATCAATAAATATAAACTTCGATAAACTAATCATATTTTGCCAGAATCATTATCATGTTTCTAAACATTTGCGATATACTCTATCTGTCAAAAGGACAATGTTTTTCTCATGTATTTCAGCGTGCAGTGAAATGATGAGCAACTGACTGTTCACTTTAAAACTAAGACAGTAGAACAACAGCTAGGCTATCAGCATATTAAAGTAAGCTAATTAAATTATCTCAAATTTATGATAAACAATAACTGTCAAATCCTACAGAGCTGCCTTATTAGACTGCATTTATGAGCGGTATATGCCCCAAGATGCTGTCTAGGTACAACAGTTCAATGGCTTTGAGACGCTGCCCACACTATTCAGCACTATCGGGACTGTTCGTGCAAAACAACTTACAAAGTAAGTGTCATGCTGCAAATTTAATCGCTAAATAAAACATTGGCATGTGTTATCTTCAGCAGTTGTTTAGTGAAGGTGAGAGAGTAAATGAAGATCTTGAATAAATACCTGAACCTGTTGACTCCGCCCCCGCTGCCGCTCCTGCAGCGCAGTTTCATCAACACGATGCTGCAGTAAAGTTCCCTGTCCGCTCAAAAAAAGAGCAATAAGCGCGTCATTAAGAGCCTTCAGATGTGTTTTGGTAAAAGTTGAGTAAGAACCCCGTATGAGGCAGCAGCCATTGGAGAGTCATGTGTGCTGTGTCTCTCTATGTGTGTGTGTGAGTGTGAAACCCAACACGAGTGAATGAACCCGCCCCGTTTCCTCAAAGTCCCGTTAACTCTCTCATCTCCAACTTTGACAATCTCTGTCACTGTGCTTCCGACAAAACAACATAGCATATGTTATAATGTTTCTTCATGAACAGCCTATTCATATTTTATGTGCATTGGGTTAGCCTAGGCTATATGTGCATTAATGTGAATTATATGATTATTATTTTTTTTTTATAATTACAATTAATAGATTTTAGATTTATCCTAAAAAGCTGACATTACAATAAAAATGAACAAAAAAGTAAAGAAAGAGGAACCGTAGCTAAAGCAGAGCTTCATGTTGTGGGTGCTGTATGTAGACGGTAGTCTACTTTAATAGTGGTAATGTACAGTGGTATTCTTTGGAAAACTATTTTAAAACACATTCAGGCAATTTTACAATTATTTGGAACCAACGCTTTCTCCCTTTCACACACTCAATCCTCAAAAGCAAGCTCTAGCCATGAACAGTAAATACATTATTTCACAATTGAATTATATTTGACTGATTTTCAGATTGCTTCATGTAGATCTGAGGAAAATGTATGTATATGTATGAATTGACCTGATGCTGATTGACACTAATGAATGTTTGAACTTCTTGCAGTAAGCAATATAATTTTGGTTTATATTATGGAAAATGCAATTTATGAGCACCTTGACTAGCCCTAAACATTGACTCAATTACTGGCGTGAGTTGGCATCTGTCTGTTTGGCCAACCAATAGCGGACAGAGGCATTGTTCAGAAAACTTGTTTGAAAGCAGTGGTTTTTCTTTTTGCAGTTGAATTTGGTAAATCATTTGGTGCTGCAATTACACATGAAATCAAAGCTGACTCAATTAGCTTTTTATATACTAGATGTTTCTGGATTTATTGTGCAGAATTCATCTATGCATATTATACACATTTTATAAAAAGATATCTGCAGCTCACAGAGTAGAGCATGGCTCTAGCAATGTGAAGGTCATAGGTATGATTCACATTGAATACAGCTGATAAAATTGTATACCTTGAATGCAATGTAAGTCACTTTAGATAAACTGTCTGCCAAACATAAAATGTTATCTTCCTGTGCCTCGTAAATGATTTTCTTTTCAACTGATGTCAAATTTTTTTCCCCACCAACCACCAGGATGTATTTTGTGTCTCGTCCTCTATTTTTTTTTATTAAAAATTTTCACTTGGAAATACAACGGATTATGGAAGAATGGGTTTTGAACCGTGTTCCTTCTTGCCATATTTTTCCATGTGAAAGATATGACATTATCAGTGGTGTGGAATAGCCTGAAATAATTTCTAAATACAAGAAAACCAGGGTTGTCCTGTCCATTATTTTGGGCTTAACTGACTAAACAGATTAAATTTTGTGGTGAAAATACTGATGTGAATGTGCTTGCAAAGCTACCATTCCCTTGAAGTTACTGTCACCTTACATGGCCTAATTGTTCTGTTGCATATTTGGCTTTAATGTGGAGTTTAGTCTAATCACTTTTACTCGTGCACTGATTGTAATGGAAACCACAGACATAAAGGAAGTTATGTTCCAGATTTAACACATTTTAAATGAACCCTTTTTCACATATTGTAAAGTGTCTTCCGCACAATGCTCAAAATAAGCTCTTAAAGAGTCCCATGCCTGCCATAAGAAACATTCATAATGCTGGAATTTAAACAGTGAGATAGACAACCTAAAATGTTGTTGCTGCAATGGATACAGTCAGGCCCACAAAGAAATCTTGCAGATTCCATTTGTGCATGGACATGAGTAAATTCAGAAAAATATCAAAAACTTGGGAATCATAACAGTCATCATTGTAATTTTGTTTATTTCCCAGCTCAAATATGTCATTGATTTATGTCATCCCAAGTTGTGATACTTCATGTCAGCATATGGGGGTAATTAATGAGGTACAGGAAGTGAATCCTGGTTTCCCCATTTGATTACCTGGTATGATCACAGCAGGTGTTTCTAAACACCCTTATTAATATCATGTTGGATGGTTTCTACACCAGGCCTCTGCCCAGGCCTATTTTGGGAGTAACATTAGCCCACCCAATCAACATCCACAGAGTACCATTTCTGCTTCTCACAGCCAGAGATGTGACCCTCCCAAGAAAAACATTTTCGGTATTTTAGCTAACATGTTAGTGCCAAGTGGACAAATAAAGTATCAGTATCATGGATCATGGACAGTCTGAAATCAGAATGGTGCCCAAATGAAACCCTGCCCACCTCACTGTCCTTTTCCTAGAATGGACAAACTCTCCAGACCCTAGAAGAGAAGACATTATAGCACTCTTAATCAGTCCATACCGACAGACACCAACCTGAAATGCATTGTTGTCAATCAGCGGGACAGCCACGCTACAAGTTCCAATTTAATTGGCTGGGTTAATGTTACTTTTGGGTGTATGTTTTGAGTCCGTTTGGAAACAAAATCTTGTTAACAAGGTACAGAGGTGCAACAACAAGCACATTCAAGAAAGAACTAAATCACTGGATTTGCCACAGTTTGTCAGTTGTCAGGTTAGTTTCATTAAACATTTTAAAGATACATCTAAAAGTTTTTTTTTGTTTGTTTTTTTTTTGAAAATAGAAAGCTAATTAGATATTTACAAACAAAATTGTATATATCAGTACTTACTTTTAGATGAGCAGAAATTCAGAAAGTATACAACCATTTCCAAAGTTGATTGAGAACAGATTTTTTTTACTGCTACATATCTTGCTTTCAAATGACACACGTTGGACGTAACATGTTGTTTAGGCAGTTGTGGGTGGTTCTTAGCCATGATATGTGGCAAAGTGGACCAAACTTTATGCTTTTTGCACACACTTCCCTGCCTTATCTAATGAAGCTACAGGCAGAGAGCCCAACACATGGACTGTCTTGTAAATATTTAATGTACCAGGATGTTACTTTCATAGGCATCAATTACAGTGGGGACAAAGGGGACATGTTGTCACCACTTCTGCAACAAAGATGTATCCAATAAAGAGGAAGCATCCTCAGTTGAAAAGGGGGTTTTATTTTATTAGTAGGTATTATAATGATTTGTTATCTCATAATGTTTAATTAAAATGTAATAACTAGACCTTCCAGTGAATGCACACAAATTTGTTCATGAAATCTGAGTACAAATGTTTTCACAAACAAATTATGATTTGTCAATAACTTTTGCACTAAAATTTATTCTACATTTATGAAAAAATGTTGGCACATGCTCTGGGTGGTGTGGCCTTTTAAATGTGTTAAAATGAAGTTTTATACATAGATATTTAATCGTAAATATATTTCATCATACACTATATACATACAGAGCGCAAGGTACAAGAGTGAAGGTGTGGTCACATCAGTCAAATTTTGCAAGCAAAACAGGTCCATTGTCTATATTGTAGCGATGAATGAGGCACAACTCAGAAGTCACTTTCAAACCAAGCAGAGCGTGACCAACTTGAACCCACTGTGAAATCTGCATGCAGAAATGTTTCCTTTCCCAAAATTACAGACAGGATACGTGTATGTATAAAAGCTGCTTATTGGGTTTGAATTGGTTTTGGCAAGAGCGCGTCTTTAGAGCATAGCATGCTGAGAGTGACGAAAGTCCTGTTGGCGAAGGATGTGATGGAGCCGGTCGCTCCAGCCGATATGAGGACGGGGTTTTACAGCCCTTACTTCATTGTACCCAAGAAAGGCGGTGGATTAAGGCCAATCTTGGATCTGCGCGTCTTGAACCGAGCCCTTCACAAGCTTCCGTTCAAGATGCTCACGCAGAAGCACATCTTCGGGTGCATCCATCCCCGAGATTGGGTTTCAGTGATCGACCTGAAGGACACATAATTCCATGTGTTGATCCTTCCGCGCCACAGGCTATTCCTGCGGTTTGCGTTCGAAGGTCGGGCATATCAGTACAATGTCCTGCCCTTCGGGCAGTCCTTGTCACCCTGTGTCTTTACGAAAGTTGTGGAGGCAGCCCTTGTTCCCCTGAGAGAACAGGGCATTCGCATTCTCAACTACCTCGACGACTGGCTCATAGTGGCTCAGTCTCAGGATCAGTTGTGCGAACACAGGGACTTGGTGCGCTCGCACCTCAGCCAGTTGGGCCTTCGGGTCAACTGGGAAAAAAGCAAACTAGAGATGGGCAAATGAAGCCTTGTGAAGCTTTTGAGGCTTTTTCCCTGATTGTACCAAAATAGACTCAACACTTCAAAGCCTCAAAGACAGACCCTACCAGTGACATCTAGTGGTCAGCTGGAATTATAGCAGCCAAATAATTCACACATCTTGTTGATCCCAGTTTCAACACAAAAGCAATCCTCAACAATAGCGGCTGTGTCTTCATTCTGAGAATCATTGTCCACACATGAAAGTGTTACTATGTTACTATGAAGCAGGGAGGGAACACCAAGCATTTTGCGTCTCCTTATGAATGAAGCCGTGCCAAAAATTCGAATCAGTCACATCGCTTTAGGTGTTTCACTGTGACGTATGAAGCCTCAAACGTTATCGGTCACGTGATCACAGAGATTTGATACAAGCCTCGACACAGTTTTTCGAACCAGTCTGCTTCAATAGAGTAAAACAGGCTTCGGAGCCTCAGTGTCAAATGTCCCATCTCTAGAGCAAACTCTCCCCGACGCAGAGGATTTCTTTTCTCGGTATGGAGTTGGATTCGGTCAATCAGACAGCACACCTCACGCAGGAACATGCTCAGTCGGTGTTGATCTGCTTGAATACATTCAACAGCAGGATGATTTCAGAGGCTCCTGGGGCACATGGCAGCTGCAGCAGCAGTTACGCCACTGGGGATGCTTCATATGAGATCGCTTCAACACTGGCTCCATGGCCAAGTCCCGAGGTGGGCGTGGCAATGCAGCACTCACCGGGTCCGAGTCACACTGGCCTGCCGCCAAACCTTCACCCCGTGGTCAGACCTCTCGTTTCTCTGGGCAGGAGTGCCCCTGGAACAGGTCTCCAGGCATGCCGTGGTTTACACGGATGCCTCCACCACCGGCTGGGGGGCCATGTTCGATGGGCTTGCAGTGTCGGGGGTTTGGACGGGCCCCCAACTGCACTGGCACATCAATTGCCTAGAGCTGCTGACAGTACGCCTGGCCTTGAACCGTCTCAAGACGCGCTTATGAGGCAAGCATGTACTGGTCCGCACGGACAACACTACAACCGTTTCGTACATCAACCAACAAGGTGATCTACGCTCCCGTCGCATGTCGTAACTCGCCCACCACCTCCTCCCCTGGAGTCAGAAGCATCTGAGGTCGCTTCATGCCATTCACATTCCGGGCTTGCACAACCGGGTAGCCGACGAGCTGTCACGAGCTGCGCTCCCCGGAGAGTGGAGATTCCATCCCCAGACGGTCCAGCTGATTTGGAGATGTTTCGGACTCGCTCAGGTATACCTGTTTGCGTCTCTAGAGATTTCTCATTGCCAGTTGTTTTACTCCCTGACCGAGGGAACACTCGGCACAGACGCACTGGCACACAGCTGGGCGCGGGGCCTTCGCAAGTATGCGTTTCCCCCAGTGAGCCTTCTCGCACAGACATTGTGCAAGATCAGGGAGAACGAGGAGCTGAGGAAGGATCTACTGACTCAGAGATGGGGCACCTTATGGCACCCGCGTCCAGACCTCTGGAATCTTCATGTCTGGTCCCTGGATGGGACGCGGAGGATCTAGGTGACCTACCCCAAGAGGTAGTTGACACATCACTTCGGCAAGAGCACCATCTACGACAGTGGTACCCAACCACATTCCTGGAGGCCCCCCAACACTGCATGTTTTCCATGTCTCCTTAATCAAACACACCTGATTCAGATCATCAGCTCATTAGTAGAGACTCCAAGACCTGAAATGGGTGTGTCAGACAAAGGAGAGATGCAAAATGTGCAGTGTTGGGGGCCTCCAGGAACGTGGTTGGGAACCACTGATCTACGAGACAGGTGTTTTTCGCTGAGTTTCTCTTCTTTGAAGTGGAACCTGTTCGTCGAATGGTGCTCTTCTCACCGAGAAGACCCCTGAAAGTGCCCGATCAGAGTCGTGCTGTCCTTCTTGTAGCAAGGGTTGGAGCGAAGGCTGTCTCTCTCCACCCTTAAAGTCTATGTGGCTGCGATTGCTGCCAACCACGACCCCGTGGAAGGGAAGTCATGGGGAAGCATGACTTGGTCATCAGGTTCCTTAGGGGGGCGAGAAGGTTAAATCCTCCACGGCCCCCCTCTATACCCTCTTGGGACCTGTCTCTAGTGCTCAAAGCACTACAGCAGGGCCCATACGAGCCTTTGCAGACAGTCGAGCTGAAGTTTCTTTCAATGAAGACTCTGCTCCTGCTTGCATTGGCCTCCATCAAGAGGGTAGGGGACCTGCACGCATTTTCGGTTGACAATTCGTGTCTAGAGTTTGGGCCCTGGGAGTTTGACTCCCAGGTAATCCTGAGGCCCCGTCCCCGGCCCAGCTATGTGGCCAAGGTTCCCACTACTCCCTTCAGGCACCAGGTGGTGAGCCTGCAAGCGCTGCCCCCGGAGGAGGCAGACCCAGCCCTAGCTTTGCTTTGACCCGTCCGAGCTTTGAGATGCTACGTTGACAGGACGCAAAGCTTTGGGACCTCAGACCAGCTCTTGTCTGTCACGGAGGCCGGCAGAAGGGGAATGCTGTCTCTAAGCAGAGGATGGCCCACTGGATAGTGGATGCCATCACCCTGCCTTTCAGGCACAGGATGTGCCCTGCTCATTCAAGTTGAGAGCTCACTCTACTAGAAGTGTTGCATCCTCCTGGGCGTTGGCTCGCGGTGCCTCGCTGGCAGATATTTGTAGAGCTGCGGGCTGGGTGACCACCAACACGTTCGCTAGATTCTATAGCCTCCGTGTGGAGCCGGTTTCCTCCTGTGTTCTCACCTCTAATGGGTAGAAGCACTGAGAGGTTCCGGTTTTCGGGTCGGCTTGCTAAAACCGCTCCAGAGAGTCCGTACTGCAGACCCTGTCGAGCTCCTCCGTCCCCTCGGCAGCCAGACGTGGCGGAGTGTCCGGCACCATGCCCTCACTCGATGAATCCGTGAGAACCGGTAGAGGGCTGGATTCCATATGTAGAGACCTAAATAGATCCCATATTGTAACTCCACGGTTTAACCCCAGAGTCCGTGTTTCCCCGGCAACTTCTGCCCTTTTTTCTTAGAGGGTTACAATCACCCTAATTTTCCATATGCACCTAAACGGTTGTTCATATGTGTAAGTGCTTCTGAACCTTCTTTGGGAAGGATGGGGCTTCCGCAGCTATCCTGTTCCAAGTGGAATGAGTACATTTTCCCAGTGTTATCCAGTCTTACTGAGTGGGTAGTGACATAGCAACAGTAACTGGTCTTCTTGTGGTAAGCCCTGTCCTGTGCCAAAAAGAAGGGGCGTCCACAGGACACTGGAAGGGGCAGTATCCGTGGCCCTTTGGTAGGGATCCCAATTCGTCAGTCATCTGACGTGACTTGGAGTGACCGACTGAAAGGGAACGTCTCGGTTACGTATGTAACCCTCGTTCCCTCGTCCCATCGCCATGGCTTCTCTACCACCGCTGAGCGGCTGGGTCACCGGCTCGGCTCCTCAGCGAAAACCTGAATATGCGCTGCACCTTCTGCCTACTTATACTCACGCTGTGATCAGTGGCAGCTGGATGCAATAATCGCATGCCAATGTTCATTGGCTCGTTTAGTTGCACTCGAAGTGGATTGGGCTCTCTAAGCGAGATCCCAATTCGTTGGTCATCCGACGTGACGTCTCCGTTCCCTCCTTCAGGGAACGAGGGTTTTAGCTTTCTGTTCTCCTCCTCCGCCCATCAACCCCTGTGACAGCCAAGTCTTTCGCTGGATCTTGTCCATCTGAAAACACGTGGTAAGCCTTGTCAGTGCCTGAAGTGGAATAAAAGAATTGCCCCCCCCCTCCCCATTTATTTATTTATTTGTTTATATTAAATAAATAAGTACTTTTTAATAATTCACAATGAATGTATATAGTGCCACAATCAATCAGTCAATAATTAAATAAAAGTTTTCAATACAAATTAGCACAAGGCAAGCTGTGATATCAAACAGGACCACAGGGAGACGCCAAAGACCACTAAATTGCCTGCCTTTAATATACGTATCCATTCAGAATCGCTAAATTTCTGACCACCGCATAATCAGCGTTCATTATAAAACACTCTTACTTTTAAGCCAAATACACGCTGAAAAGAATAAAATTTACTGACATCTGGACGTAAGTCACCATTCTCTCCGTAATCGCTGATGAAATCGGCCGTTTTCTCTGCATCAGCGCTGTTTTAAGCTTACTGTTTGAATTCTGGATCCTTGGACTTTCCAGGAGTTTACGTTTTAAAATTATGTGATTGCAAAAGCCTGCTTCTTTTCATTTTAAGATAAGATTTTCATTATAAAGTACTGATTCAAATTAGTAATCAATAATTAATTATTATTCTACTACTCCGCACGCCTCCCCTGACATGCTCTCGCTCACCACACAATGAGGGAGACCGACTCCGCTTGCGTTCATTCACGTGACTGGTCGAGATGAGTGGGTAGTGTGATTTATATAGTGTCCTTTCTAATCATATATGGGATCATAATCACCCAGACCCTGACGATTTTACTCTAAGTACCGGCAACATGTCAGAAGTGCCGGTACGTATAAAAAAGTGCAGGTACTCTAAAGGCTAAAATATAGAAGGGTGTGTACCGGCCCACTTCAAGCACTGAGCCTTGTGGAATGTTTTAAATGGCTCCCAGATGTGAATGTTAGACAGCTTTAACCCTTTCCCAACACCCTCCCAGGAGAACGACAAATTCGGCAGAAAGAATCGCCACAACTGCTCTAGATGCTAATTAGCCTTTTTGCTGCTGTAAAAGCGTCACATCACGTGTCTGGCTATGATGCTTCTAAACATCAGCATCCGGCTTGTTTTATGCGGCCCGTGATAAAAGTATTTTGCTTTTATGTGTGTTTGTGCTACTAAGTAGTTTGCAAATTGAGGCAGTAAAGAGCTACTCTACATCTCCAGGTGCTGACGCTTGGCTGCTAAGAGCTGACTGATGACAGAGGCTTATCCACAATCCTTTTCCACATCGGCAATCTCCATGTGCTGCCCTTTTTGTGTTTCCTTTTATGAGCCATCTTTCTGGCACTATGCATGTCTTAAAACTTATAGATAGACCCACAGAGAATCTGCACGCCCAGATTTCATCAGTATTGCAACATCTGTCACAAATCATTTTAGCCTCCTCACCAGTGTCAGGGATGCTACTTTGAAACTGCAGTTTATCAAACTACTGGAGCTACAAGCTGTTCACATTCTTTGATAGTCAAGCTACCATCCCTGTTGGAAAAAAAAAGAAAGAAAGAAAGAAGAAAAAAGAGGAAAACCAGTCTATGCTGGTTGGCTGGTCTTAGCTGGTTTAGGCTGGCCTGGCCAAGCTGGTCTTCAGCTGGTTTTAGCTGTTTGGTCAGCAGGTCTTCCAACCTGACCAGCTAAAAAAGTCTCTGAGTGGAGACGTGCTGAAATCGCGTTTGGTCTCGTACTGTATGGCGTACCTTGTTAGTGTCTGCGCTTGCGTGGCCATTTATTGTGATTAACAGGAAAGTGTGTTCAAGCGCCAGCAGAAGACGGTGTAAAAAATACTCTTTGAGAGAAGCAGTCTATCAGCGGAAGTTAAAAGTAGCTCGTAAGTGTATTTATTTGTCTCATTAGTGTTTAGCGCAGTTGCCGTTGCTAGGAAACGCTTGTTTTGTTTACTGAGTGGAGACGTGCTGAAATCGCGTTTGGTCTTGTACTGTATGGTGTACCTTGTTAGTGTCTGCGCTTGCGTGGCCATTTATTGTGATTAACAGGAAAGTGTGTACAAGCACCAGCTGAATTCAATTAGTGATTTGTTAGACGGGTATAAAAAGGGTTATTATACCGCGGCAGCCCTCGTGTGAAGCCCTCGTCTTGTGAAGACCGAAGTGTGTAAAGACCATCGACTCTACCGAGCAACTCCACCGAACAGGGACACCGACAAGGGATAAGTATCGCTTTTCATTTATTCTCTTTCCTATTACTTGTTTCACTTCTCTTTCAGTTTTTATAACCATTTCTTACTTGTATGTTTGGCACAGTTATTTTTTTTAGGATTACTGTTAAACTAATGTAGTTTGATTTGTATATGTTATCTATTTTAATTTTAGTTACAGTTGTAGTAATGTTTGTCATTTTATTAGTTTTTTTCTATTATGTCTGTATAAGTTATTTATTAAGTTTTAGTTTTATTTAATTTGAGTTTTTATGGATATGTGTGTGTGTGTGTGTGTGTGTACATACAAGTAGTTGTTTTTGGTGTTTGGCTTAGTTTTATGTTAGAATCATTATTACACTCTTGTACCTTTTGATCTCTTAGTATTTTGAATTGTTTGTAGCTTTATTTTGTTTTCATTTAAATGTTAAGTTTAGAAATTTTGTCATATGCATTTCTCATTTTTATTTAATTTTTTTTATTTTTAATGTGTGTGTATATATACTATTTATAAAGTTTTAGCTTTTAGTTTTGGATCAGTTTTAGTTGTTTTAATACTACAATTGATTGTTTCTGTTGTCCTCATTTGTAAGTCGCTTTGGATAAAAGCGTTTGCTAAATAACTAAAAGTAAAGTAAAGTAAAGTAAAGTAAAAAAGTGGCCAAAACTAGCTATGACCAGGCTGGAAGACCATCTAAAACCAGTCATCTTAGGCTTGTTTTGGCTGCTTTTTCCAAAAAAAAAAAAAAAAAAAAAAAAAAAAAAAGGTAAAATGAAATATTCATGGACGAATTGTTTAAAATAGCCTCTATAACAGGCATTTAGAAAAATAGGATGAATTTAAATTTCATGCTGACTTTAAGTCACTAGTATGTTCAATGCGATGGTTGGTATGCATGAAATGTTTAGTTTAGGTGCTTTGCTATGCAGCTGATCTCTTGTGCAAAGCTTTGGAATGGACTTTCTAGATCTTCATGCCACTTCTGCCACTGCTGTGGTACCTTTATTGTGTATCTGTCACTTTCCCATGAGTGGATTAAACTGTATCTTGGTTTAGACATCATCTTAAGCTCTAGAGCATTTGGAATGAAGAGAGAATGGTCTACTCTCAAAGCATTAGTTGTGTTCAAAACCTAGTGAGCTGCCTTGATGTCTACTTAAACTGCAACGGGAAGAGTGCCTGCATTGTAAGTGCAATGCTATACCATGTGCTCTTCCAAGCAAGTTTACTACATCATAAAAGACACATATTGAGCTGGTTATCTGTTGCAAATATCAGAAAGTAATCATTTGCAAATCATGTACTATAGTGTTGTAAGGTCATGAAATTGTGCAAGGAACTGCGCGAAATTGCAAGTATGCTAGCTTAGCTTTTGGCCAAACTGAGGCAGCACCTTCTTTTCTGCTTACAACTGCCTTCATATTGGGAGCATGCCGACAATGCCTTAACATGATACACTGGATTTGGTACAGAACTATTGTTTCTGGCGCACATTATAAATATACTGTACAAAGAAGCCATGCAGTATTTCTTTTTTGAAGTATGAAAGAGCCCTACTGTACTGCTAGAACACTAAACATGCCGAACTGTTATTGCAGACAGTGAATCATACTGAGTAATTTATATATGTCAGATGCAGTGACAATCAGACCAGAGGCTGATTACAAGGGTCTCTTTCTGTATTTTCCTCCCTGATGGATTCTTGCCCGCTAATATCTGTCCCGGGTTTTCAATTGATTTATTGATTTCTTGGATTATTTATAAATTTCTAAAATGATTATTGAGTTTCACATTTGGGCATCCATACGCTGGACATTGAATTTAAATTGAAATTACAAGAAGATTAATTGCATTAATTGCTTTAGATTGACACCAAGATTTAGACAAAATCATATTTTAACTAATTCTGCCTTTTTAATGCAGAATACATTTTCAATACTATCACTAACAAAAAATGTTTTAAGTATAATGAAAATTAATCATTTAAGTATAGATATTTCTATAGTTGGCACTTTAAACATAGATAGTAATTTTTAATTAAATATCCATATGGTGAGTATATGTTCACATTGACTATTAATACTGAAAATTAAATTAAAAACTACACTTTTGGTTCCTCAGTTCAAAATTTAACCTCTTAAGACCTGAGAAAAAAGTTTTAGGAAAAAAAAAAAAGCTTTTTTCATGTCTTTACATTGTTTAGAGCATTAGAAATAAAAAAATAAAAAAATAAATATATATATATATTTATTAGAAATAATATATATATATATATATATATGTATATATATATATTAAAAATGATATTTCATTCATAAGTTATGCTATGTCCTCAGTAGAGGACATCGGGACTCAATTTCTTTAAAAAAATAAAAAGACATGAATGAACATGCATAGGCAAAAACAACAGATTTTTTTAAATAACCAATACATTTTTAGTTTTCAAGATTTTTTTTTTTTTTTTTACCAAACTGTATAAAGATGATTCTCAACTATGTTATAACAGAATGATTCGATATACCATTTTTCTTTCTGCAAAATGTGTGTAAAATGGTCATAAACGGGTTTTCTCATTATATACAATGTATCTATAAACTAAATCTAATTTGCATATTAATGTGTTTTTGGGGCAACATGTAATGAAAAAAGAAGTGTAATAATGGGAGTAATAATTGACAAGATTTTCATAATAATATATAATATTTCATAGAATATTGAAATATAATTTCTTTCCCTATTTATTTGTTATGTCTCCCAAAATACGTAATAAACATGATTTTAATCCCGGTGTCCTCATATGAGGACATGTATGAAATCAACGTCCTGTTTCGTAACAGAAAGTCATATTTTGATTTGAAACCCCATCCATAACATTTTCCTGAGATGTTGATTTATGACACACAATTTAAAAATTTGATTTAAATAATTACAAAATATTATCATATTTCCATAAGAGTGTCACTAAAATAATTTCAGACATTTCTGAAGCCCAAGGAGAGTGAGTGGTCATGGTGAAACATCCAATCATTTAGTATCTCTGAAAAGCCCTGAATGTGCTCTGTACAGGACATCCAGACTTAAAACTGTGGCATGTATAGTCTCAGAGAAATACACTAAAATATAATGTCCTCATATGAGACCGCAGGGTCTTCAGAGGTTAATTTCAAAATTCAATTCAACTTCCAAGAATTCTCAGTGTTTTTGTTTTTATTTCTGTTTGTATATGAAATAGCAGTGCTTCAGTCTTTCTTAGAACTGAGAATTAAATTCTTGGAGTTATGCTGTCTGTTTTGAAAAGAATCAGGTCAGATGAGCACTGAGGTTTTGTAATGATTTTCGGCCATGTGGTAAAAGATTTGAGTGCTGAGAAAGAGGGGGCCTGGAGAGGTTGAGGGAGGTAAACTAATAGCGTCACTGCTCTGGGGGTGGAGACATGGAGCTAATAGATATCCTGCAAGCAACAAACTCAAGTGACCCCATTCGCTGCTCGCTCTCGCTCTCTCGTCTTGGCTCAGTGCTCTGTGAAGCAGTTGTCCAACACACTAGTAGTCGTGCCAGCCAGGCTGCTTTCTGGACTGAGACTTTTTATTAGGAGACGTAATCATTTAGTGTTGCTGACTCCAGGAAAATCACACATGTAAGCAGAGTAAAAATTCAAAGGGTCCCTGTGCAGTGTGCAATTTCTACACTCAGCAGAAAATGTAATACAATATATATAATATAGCTGTTACATACTTATAAGCATGTATTACATGCATACATAATTTTTTGAAACAAAAAACATGATTGAAAAAGATCTGAATATATACGTTAAACTTTCAAAATATACTGTAATACAATATATAATTTAGTAGTACCTGTCAAAAGTTTATTTAATCAGAAATACAGTAAAAACAGGCATATTGTGAAATATTATTACAGCTGTCATGGTGCACACAAGGGAAGTGAGGAGACGAGAGGTAAACTTCAAAATAACAGTCTTTAATCCAAAAACGGGTACACACGGTAGGACAGAGACACACAGGAATAGGACATTGACGTTAATACCAGACGCTGGACTCAGGGAAACACAGGGCTTAAAAAATTCAAACTAAACGAGATAATTAATAAACACAGCTGGTAACAAATGAACTAATAAAGACAGGAACAGGAAAATAACCAAATATGGGCATACAAGAGGGAAAACTAAGTCAAGGGGAGCACGAGACAGAAAACCACAAGACAAGACAGGACACAAGTCTGACAACAACTAAAAAGTTTTCTTTTTAAATATATTTTAAAATTTTATTCATTTCTGTAATGGCAAAGCTGAATTACTGCTATTTCTCCAGTCAGTCAGTGATTTTTTTTTATGAATTTTTAAAAAATACATTTATTCAGCAAGAAAGCATTAAATTTATCAAAAGTGACAGCAAAGTATTTTTTGTTTAAAAATATTTATATTTCAAATAAATGCTCTTTTTCATTAATAAAAAAAAGTATCATGGTTTCCACAAAAATATTGAGCACCACCAATTTCAGTATTTTCAACAATGATAATAATAAGAAATTCTTACAATGATAATAACAAGGACCATTATTAATAATTGAGCACCGAATCCATGGCCCAAAGAAGTCCACTTCGGGTAACTAGAACTTACCCATAATGCCTTACAAACTGTGTGGATGTTGATGGGTATAACAAGCAGAATGCCAAGAAAGATTAGTGCTTTCTCTCTCTTGAACACACACACACACCTTCCTCAGATCCATCCCAGTACTCTCCACTAGCCCATAAAGAAGTGCAGACCTCCTTTATAAGCAGCGATAAACAGCTGGTGGTCTCATATCACAGAGAAGAGAGCGGTGAAACAGAGCCTCTCGCTGGGAGAGACTGTCTATTCACATGTTGCATAGACTGTAGACAGAAAACAGCACAATAGTGAGTGTGGACAGAAGCACTGGGGCACTCAGCCAAGAGGAAGAAACACAGACCTGTGCAACCTGTTTCTACTCGAACGGGTCCAATCCTTCTGTATTAGGATGTAAACAGCAACAGACAGATATACTCATGCTCTTAAGCTTCTGTAACTGAGAAGCTTGCATGAACTGTATCCAAGAGATGGCCCTTAAAGCCTGAAAATCTCAGGAAAAATTGGTTGATTTTAACCAGTGTTTACCCTGCAAATTCATGGGGTGTTCTAGTTAGTTTATAGTAAACTCTAGATGGTTGCTTATAGGCCTAAGTCAAACACTAAAAAAAAAATGAGATAGAAACTTTTTCACTCAGAAATTGTTAGTAAATTTCACGCATAATTACAAATAAACAGCAAGTAACATATTGAATTAAACATGAAATTTTTGAGTAGAAATATTGAAATATTTTTTTCTTGTTAAACTTACTCCAATAATCTTTATTTATAACTTTTAAAAATCATTACTTTTATAGTGTTGTAAGATTTACATCATTTTAATTTAGCTCATTTTTAAAAGTAAATCTAACAGATATAAAACTAAGTAAATCTACTCTGTTTATGTCTTTAAATGAACCAAACATTGTGAGTAAATCTAACAATCATTTTACTAAAAAGGATGTAAATATAAGTAATATATATAATATAAGTATAAAGTAAATATAACTTGAGCTACATAAAATTAATTAGAAGCTATGGGTAAATATAATTTGTTAATATTATTTAAAATTAATTGGAGTAAAATGTAATTCGCTCATTTTATGTAAAATTTATTAAAATGATCATTTTACAGTCACTACCCCTATTAAAATTGCAGATTTTTGAAATGTAAACCAACGAATCCAAGAAAAACCATGTCAGATTTTTAAAAACATTTTTCAACTTTATTGTGACATTGAAACCAACAAAATTCACATAAAACCAATAGAAACTCATATACAGTATATGAAATTATTTACATGTGTAAATTACACAGCTCTGGTCTCAAGTCAAAAACACATAAGACAATGAAAAACAACCAATACTGATATGAGTTCTATCATGAAATGTTAGATGGCGCAGGCAGATGGGACGTTAATGCAAACTGAGGATACTTACAGCGTTAAACTACTCGGCACAAGCTGATTTGTTCATGGCCAACCTGGTCTCATGACGAAAACGTACCTGTGGGAACTTTTTCGCAAGATGCGAAATACGTACTGCCATGTACGTTTCGTGACATATTCGATGTGAAATGTCCACTGAGTAGCACTAAAAGAGTGTTTGTTTTTTTTCCCCGGAACAGATGGACGTACATATGGTACGTTTTATGTGACGTTGGTTTGTACGTGTCACCGCAGTTCTGACTTGTAATGTCCATTGAGTGGCGCTATAACTCTAATGCTCCATGACGTTTTAAAATAACGTACCATCTGCACTACACCTAAACCTACCCGAAAGTATGAACAAAAGCAAATGTGACTGAAAACACAACTGCAAGCATGCCGTTTTAGCTTGTTTTTCGATCTCATCTTTCAGCTCTTCCATCGCGAGTCATGTTTTTCACGGAATTTGTACCCAAGGATTCCACATGCTAAGTCCAATTCCGTGCCGGCTGAGCTACCAAGCAAGATTGTTACATCCGGAAAGTGAAACATATGGAGGTGTAATCATAACAAAAACGATTACAAGTGCTTGCTGTTTTACCGCATCTAGTGTTCATTTCTGTTGGAAACTGCAGTGATATGTGCTTATTGGTAAGTATTTCGCATCTTGTGAAAAAGTTCCCACAGGTATGTTTTCATCAAGAGATCAGGTAGGAATTGGCAGTAGCAAGTTCCTGTACTTGCTTTGCAGCAGCAACAACAATAACCAACAGCAGCAGCAATTGAGCAGCATGACAGATCTATTCCGCCAAGACCAAATACATTAACACTGTCATATCCATTACCATGCTAAAATCTCAGAATTATATATAACTGACACATACTGTTTGAACATGGATACTGTACCAGTGTGAAAATTGTAATACTGTGGAAGTCTAATACAAAGACAATACTGGCCTAAAAATAGTTTCACTTACACCCAGATATTATAGTGTCATCAGTCACTTCTACAATTGTTGCAGTTAGAAGTAAAAGCACCATAATTTATGTTTTACATTAAAATGTCTTTGATCTCATGTGTACGATTACAAATAGCACATACTGAACTTTAAATCAAACTTAAATAACATAAAGAGGCCTTTAATATGTTTTGAAACGTGTCATGACCTGTGTGCAGACGTTACTGTGAGCTATAAAGGTCGTGCTACCATCACATCTCCCAAAGACTTCTCATGTACTGTGAAACTGTGAAAGATTTTATTGAAGCCTGCAAATTCACCAAATCCGATGTGTTGTGAAAGCTCCTTGAAACAGTGGGTAAATGATTAGCTGGCTCTCAGTGTTGACATTGCGGCTGTCCTTCCTCAGAAGTGTTAAAACGAGTGAAAGAGAGGCTGGTGAGTGCCACCCTACAGAGATAAGCTGCATGCTGTCTAGTGTCTACATACCCAGCTAACAAAATTATATTCTAAAAACATTTTGCCAACATCTCAGTTATGAAAATGTTAATTCTGAATGTTCTCGGAACGTTTAAAACATCCAGTTTTTAAATGTTTAACAATGCATTTTTTCTGGTTATGCAAATATTTAGACAACATTAAATTTTTATCTTTTTTAACATAAAAAATAAAATAGATCTTTAATTAAACAGAATTAATTTTGCTGCAAATCACACCTGCCTTAAAAAGTTTCCTACATGGCAGCTCGCTAGAGTGACTGTACATCCTCACTCTTTCTCTTTTGCTCTTGTTTTTCCTCTTTCATAATATCTATCTTTATTTCTCTCTCTCTCCCTCTGGGATATTTTGGAGAGCCTGTTCTTCAGGAGGGCAACAGCACTGAAGTATGTATATATGTATATATATACAGTATATATATATGTGTGTGTGTGTGTGTGTGTGTGTGTGTGTGTGTGTGTGTGTGTGTGTGAGCGTAATCAGACATCCTAGGGAGTTAAGACACATTAATGACGTCTCTGCAGGAGGCAATGATGTGCAGCAACAGCGGCAAGACAAAATCACTAATCAATCTCAACAAATTTAATTAACTATTAATTAACCTCGAGGGTCCCAGAGGCCGCTAGGAGGGCAAAAAGAGAGAGTTGAGCAGGACGCAGAGGGGAAGATGAGCCGCTACACACAGATAGAGAGAAGAGTACTTTAGAGGGAATATACTTTGGAAATAGCATGCTTTGAAAATGCCTAAAATATTTTCTTAACTCTACAAAGTCTACTGTATCATGTTTGATACACACATTTCTAAAGCTTCTAAATTATCAACATGATCAAAACTTTGCTAAAAATAACATTTTAAACATTTTTGTTGTTAAAAAATATTTCAAGATGAACACTTACTGAACTGAAGCAACTTACATTTATTTGATTATCCATTTGTTCATTCATTCATTCATTCATTCATTCTTTTATCTATCTATCATGCTAAAAATGTGAGTATCAAACTATCAAAATTTCATCTTGGCCTTATAAATGTTAAATATTAACTACACCAAATTGCATATTTGTGCTCTATATTCTCCTATTATACTATATGACCAATAAAAGACGTATGCATCAAATATGATACGCACAACAACAAAAAAACAACAACACATATTCAAATTTTATTTTTTTTTTTAGATTTTGATAAATATTTAGTCTAAAGATTCAATATACTGCTCCTTTAAAAAAAAAAAAAACCTTCATAGGGTTAAAACAGAAATACAATGTATTTAAATTGATATTTTTAGTAATATTGCATAGTTGAAATAAACATAAATAAATTAATGTCCTTGACAACAACACACAGAAGTGTTTCCATTACACAGAAAATGGTTAATTGGGATATAGCAGATCAAGTAGTTGCATTAACCTGATCATTTATTGTGTCAGTGCATTATGTGTCAGAATACAACCACACAAGCAGACATTAACATTATGTTTATTCTAGGCACATGCTGCAGTTTTGTCATCTGCCACTTTAAATACTTGTTCTCTTTAAAGTTGGGTGGATTCTGATCGCCTATCAATGTTTTTTTTTATATAGTTCATCAATGAAACCCAATTTACATAAGGCCTAAATAACTAAGAATTTTAAATTTATTTTAAACCAACAGAGTGTCAGGCTTGTGTTATGTTATGTCTTGTGTTTTGTTCCCCATGTGCTCCCTTATGCCCATATTTGGTTTTTCCCGTTCCTGTCTCCAATTTAGTTCCATGAGTCCCACCACATTAATTATCTTGTTTAGCTCAGATTACTTTAGCCCTGTGTCTTTCCATGTCTAGCATCCGCTGTTGAATGTCATCTTTATGTGTCATCCTATGTTCCTTGCCTTTTGAGTCATTAAAGACTGTGATATTTGAAAATGATCTCCGCACCTCCTCGTTCCTCGTTTCCCTCACTCCTGGTGTATTGTGACAGAACAGCGGACCACAACAGTAAGCGGCGCCTCTTCTCCCCATTTTAGTTTCGTTTTTGAAAGTTTTTTGTTTTCCTGTTTTTCGACGCTCGTTTCTCCACCCTAGCCCACAGAGATCTCCCCTTATTCGAGTACGCCAGGGAATTCTGCGGACTCGCCACGGCAACGGTGTGGGAGGATCCTACCATCAACTCTTTGTTCTGGCTCAGGGCCAACTACCATCACCCCGTGGACCTCCCAGACACCACTGGACTAAGTTGGAGGGAGGGTGTCCGGGCCCGAGCCAGAACCAGCCCACCGTCGAGCCCGCCGGCCAATCCTCAGTCAAGTCTGCCGGCCATTCCGAAGTCAAGTTTACCGGCCATTCATCAGTCAAGTTCGGCGGCTGCTACGAAGTCAAGCCCGCTGGCCGAGGCTCTCTCCAGCCCGCCGGCCGCTGCTCACTCAAGTTCGCCGACCACTCATCAGTCAAGTTCGCCGGCCGCTACAAAGTCAAGCCCGCCAGCCGCGACTCACTCAGGTTTACCGGCCACTCATCAGTCAAGTTCGCCGGCCGCTATGCAGTCAAGCCCGCTGACCGCGGCTCTCTCCAACCCGCCAGCCACGGCTCACTCAAGCCTGCCGGCCGATCCTCAGTCAAGTTTGCCAGCCACTCCGAAGTCAAGTTTGCCGGCCGTTCCGACGACAAGCCCGCCGGCCGTGGCTCTCACCAGCCCACGGAGGGCTCCAGTTCCTGAGTTTAGCCCCAAGAGGGCTCATGTCCCCACGTCCAGCCCCTCCCGTCCCCACATCCCACCGAGAGAGTGTCTCTGGGCCCCAGTCAAGCCCAGGGAGGGCTCCTGTCACCGTGTCCAGTCCAGTGGCTCCAACACCTTTAATTCCTCCCAAGGAATTTTTTTTGGGGGGGGGGTTATAGGGTCCCAGCTGTAGTGGCCTGGCCGAGTGGCGAGGCCAAGGCCACGGAGGCCGTCCAACCAGGGCTCCCTGGACTGCATGCTCCGCCATGGCCTCCTGAATTCCCTGATACTCCATGGCCTCCTGAATTCCCTGATCCGCTTGTGTTGTGTTATGTTTTGTGTTTTGTTCCCCATGTGCTCCCTTATGCCCATATTTGGTTTTTCCCGTTCCTGTCTCCAATTTAGTTCCATGAGTCCCACCTGTGTTGATTAATTATCTTGTTTAGTTAAGATTACTTTAGCCCTGTGCAGGGGCGATTCTAGGATTTTCATTTTAGGGGGCTCAGCCCCCAATGAGAGTATATATCTCACACACACCTGTTTACTGTACAAACACAAAATTTTACTGTTTGCACTTCTAGTACATCCCTCTTTCCTTAGCTAAAGTATGCAAACCTCTTTAATTGCCACATGCACTGGAATATGTATTACACTGAATGTTAAATTTTCAAATGAAAATGGCAACATGATCTTTTTATAAAGTATACGTTCATATGTGCTTTATTTTCACTGGAGGAAACAGCTGTGGGTAAACGCAGCGAAAATTTAGGCTACTGAAGATTTGATGACAAAGAGCTGAGCAGATGCAGATATTATAACAATATAGATAAACACACCTTGTCCTCTGTTTCTCGCTTTGCGTAACCGCGGTCTGCGGATTGAAGAACGCACTGAAAGACGGGGAGGAGCCGATCGAAGTCTGCCGCCGTTTTCATGTGAAATTTAAAGGGGACTGAGGCGATCACGAATCGTAGATTGTGGAGCTAATCACAGAATTTGGGGGGGGGGGGTAAGTAGTCATTTTAGGGGGGCTATAGCATCAATGCTGCAATGCATCTCAAATTTATACAGTATACAAAATAATACAGTATGCAGAAACGTCTTCTCACAGTCTGATTGGCAAAGATTTGACTTTGTTGCAATACTATAGCACCATGCTTATAGTCACACAGTGGAAGTCTGGTTTTGAGGTTTGAAGTGCTAATTCACTATAAAAACAGCGGTTGGATGGTGCAAGGCAGAAACACATATGGTGAAAAAAATAAAGAATACTGTGGAAAAACATGAAAGAAAAAAAAATCAACCACAGGAAGGCTGGGTGAGGCCCAAAATTGTTAAACACAAACACATAGACACAAACAGGCACATGCAACCTCTCTTTGTACACCAATAAATGGTCTTCGTAAACTACAATTAAAACCCTGGGCACTAATTTAGTGGAAATGGCAGCCTGTAAAAAAAGAAATATGAGAGAGAAGCAAAGCACAGGAATAGAGCACAACAGTTACAATTCAGACTGAAAAATCCTATTCAAAACTCCCAGACAAACTGATTTTTAACAACCTGCATTAACCTTTTAATACATGTCTACCATAACCTTAGAGGTTGTTAAGCAATGATATTCATCACGTGACTTTCTTCGCTCATTGTCCATGTTTATGACTTTCAGTGGGGCAGTAAATACAAAAACATGTGGACAGAGATAATAAAAACTGGATTTGATCTATATTAGGTCTCAGAAAACATTTGAACAGATCACATGTTAGCACATAACCTACCACTTTTAACATTCAAGGACATTCATATACATTTAATCCACAATTCGTCTCAGTATACTGGAGCTCTCTGTGTATTTGGTGTTATATATGAAGATGGATTATGGATACACTGGCAGTCAGAAGGTTGGAATAATTAAGATTTTCAAATGTTTTTGAAAGAAGTCTCTTAAACTCACCAAATCTGCATTTCTTTGATTCAAAAGGCCGTAAAAAACAGTAATATTGTGACATATTATTACAATTTTAAAGTCGTCACCTTTATTTATATACAGATTGTTTCAAAGCAGCTTTACAAGAAAATAGTGATTCAATGATGCAAACAAAAATCAATTCTGCTGTAAAGCAGCTCTAAAAAGACAATAGTTAACAGTCATTATTCATTTGAAATCAGTTCATTGTTGATTTAGTTCGGTTTAATAACTGTGTGAAGTTCAGCAATTATAGATTGAGTTAAAAAGCAGCTCTGGAGAAAACAGTGATGTCATCATCCAGCTCAGTTCAGTTCTCATCCAATACTCATCCAATAATATTGCCAAATATCAAGCATCCCCAACTAAGCAAGCCAAAACGTGACAATGGCAACTGTTTTCAACATTATAAGAAATGTTTCTTGAGCACCAAATCAGCATATCAGAATGACATCTGAAGGATCATGTGACACTGAAGACTGTAGTAATGGCTGCTGATTTAGCTTTGCCATCACAGGAATAAATTACATTTTAAAACATATATTTAAAAAAAAAAAAAAATGTAATTATTCTAATCTTTTGGCCGCCAGTGTATATAAATGTCCATGAATGGTAGTAGATTTGGTATGGTCTGTACTCAAATAATATGCTCCAACAAAAGAATAGCTAGTACTTCCCAGTGAAGTACTACACTATCCACAAACTGTGTAGTAGTTGAAATTCATTTGGTAATATTGTGTGATAACACTATCATGGGAAAAATGTCATGGTCATGTCATGTAATCAAAATCACTAAAATTAAACATTAATTCAGCAGATTGTTAGGATGTTGTGTGATTGCAATGGGCCAAAAATATCTGAAATTTTGAGGAGTAATAAAACCTACTGTTCAACATACTGCTAGATTATTTTTATGTTAGATAACAGTTTAATTTATTCAATAGTTCTAACAAAAAAAAAAAAAAAAATTGAATTGTGCCTCTTAAAGGGATACTCCACCCCAAAATGAAAATTTTGTCATTAATCCCTTACCCCCATGTCGTTCCAAACCCATGAAAGCTTTGTTCGTCTTCGGAACACAATTTAAGATAATTTAGATGAAAACCAGGAGGCTTGTGACTGTCCCACTGACTGCCAAGTAAATTACACTGTCAAGGTCCAGAAAAGTATGAAAGACGTCGTCAGAATACTCCATTTGCCATCAGTGGTTCAACCGTAACGTTATGAAGCGACGAGAATACTTTTTGCGTGCAGCGTTACTCTCCAAAATGGCGCTACAGTGACGTTACGGTGCCAAATTGTTGAATGAAGTGGTTATTTTTGTTTCATTTCCATACAAAAAGTATTCTCGTCGCTTTTGATTAATGACAAAATTTTCATTTTGGGATGGAGTATCCCTTTAAAAGTAATGCAACACTAATGAGTACCATATTCATGGAAAGAAATGGGTGCATCCTTTGAGCAACCATTTAGGAAGTCTAGACAAATGCTGATCCTTCCCAGCCAGAAGAACAAAATGAAATCAATGTTTATTAATGCAATAGGCTGTTGATTACGTCTGCATGTCAAATTGGGCATGAATGCTTCCAGAACACCCTCTGGAGGCTCCAAACCTCCTAACTCAAGTTCTGGCAGTAATAACTAACCACATAGCTGATGAAACGCACAGCAAGTACTAGAAGGAATCCTGTTGTCTGTCAAAACCTGAGAAAGCTTTTGAATTCTTAGCAATAATTCTCTCTTTGCTTAAATACAGTCTTAAATACACCAAAAAAGAAAGATTTTGTCTCCGCACTTGTATCTCATGTTCTTTTATCTAATAGTGAAGATTATTGAATTGTGAGTTGAGCGGATTGTAGATCTTAATTTAAAAGTTTTAAATCATCATGTTTTAAATCAGTGTTTTCACAATATACATTGTTTCATGTTAATAATATGTTAATCCCTTTATAGTCACATTTTAATATAATCTAACATTTTTTTAATATAATTTGCCTGTAATGAGATTTGGTGTATAGCATGTTTGGTAAATAGCAAGTATCTCTTTATGTGAGTCTATTGTATGTATGCAGATAAAATTGAATGTACTACATATGCAACTTTTAATATATTGCTGGGCAATAATACATTTTGATAGTCACCTCAGATAAACTTTAGGAAATAAAAGTCAGCACTGTTAAAACACAGTGAGCTTGTTTGGTGGTTTAGCACTTCAAACAGAAAAACCGAAAGAGTGGAAGAGGTCAAAGAGAAAGGGAGGTAGTGTGCTTTTACAAGCACCGTTGAACATTCATGTTTGCTGTGAAGGTGTTAGAATAACACCAGCGCTGAGCGTCTTTGTGGTTTTGGTGTTTTGAATCATGGGTTATTTCTTTCGTATCTGTGCTTCCGGAGTAAGTGCCACACCCTACATTTACAGCAAAGCCCTTCTCAGCCTAACTCAACTAGAGGTTATTTTACTATAAATCTGTCAGTGCGTCCTGTTGTGGTATATATTGCGGTCCAATGTTATTTTAGAATCATACTGAATAGTACTATTATACTATATTACTTTTATAGTTTTTATTAATACATTTTGTTTATTTAATTTTTAATTTTGTAATAATTATTATTATTATTTCATTTTATTTTAGTTATAGCAATTGTTGTATTTTTCTCTTTTATATTATTTTTAATATGTCTATATCACTTTTATTTTAGTTATTTTAGTTAGTTTGGTACATCAACTCAAAACTGTACGACAGGTTGCAGACAGACGAATAGAAACTCATTTTGGTGGTCTACAGTTTGGTTAGAGTTATGTGGTCATGGTTTCAAATTAGTTAACCCACAACAACGTTTAGTGGGACACCACACGCTCTTACAGAGGCGGTGACCTTTTTTTAAACTCATTCACTCGTTACTCATTCAGTTTGCCTTGAAACTAACGTTTACTAAACAATGCCATTATTTATAATTGAGCACTACTAATAACTGATAGTAACTGAGAACCAATTCAGCATATTAGAATGATTTATGAAGGATCATGTGACACTGAAGACTGAAGTAATGCCTGCTGAAAATATAACTTTTGCCATCCCAGGATAAAATTACTTTTTTAGCTTTAGCTTTGTGACATGGCATGTTATCCTGCTGGAAGCAGCCATCACAAGATGTCTACACTGTGGTCATAAAGGGATGGACAAAATCAACAATACTCAGGTAAGCTGTGCAATTCAAGCAATACTCAGTTGGTACTAAAGAACCCAAAGTGCCATGAAAATATCCTCTATCCCATTACACCACCAGCAGCCTGAACCATCAATACAAGGCAGGATGGTTCCATGCTTTCATGTTGTTTATGTCAAATTCTGACCCTACCATCCAAAAGTTGCAGCAGAAATCGAAACTCATCAGACCAGGCAACCTTTTTCCCCTCTTCTATTGTCCCATTTTAATGAGCCCATGTGAACTGTAGCCTCAGTTGTGTTTTCTTAGCTGATGAAGGAGGCACCCAGTGTGGTCTTCTCTTTCTGTAGCCCATCTGCTTCAAGGTTTGACATCTTGTGAGTTCAGAGATGCTCTTCAGCATACCTTGGTTGCAACGAGTGGTTATTTGAGGTACTGTTGCTTTTCGATTAAGTCTGGCCAATCTCCTCTGACCTCTGGCATCAACAAAGCATTTTTGCCCAGAGAACTGCCACTCACTGGATATTTTGTATTTTTTGGACCATTCTCCATAAACCCTAGACATGGTGCGTGAAAATCCCAGTAGATCAACATTTTCTGAAATACTCAGGCCAGCCCATTTGGCACCAACACCAGTCACTTTCAAAGTCACTTAAATCACTTTCTTCCATATTCTGTTGCTTGGTTTGAACTTCAGCAGTTTGTCTTGACCATTGGTGCATTCCAAACGGAATATTTCGCCCTACGAAGGGCACTTCGGAGTGAAAACAATCATGGCCGCCATATTGAAGTGTCGTTCCAAACCGAAGTGCTCAAAACTAGCCACTTCAAAGGGCCATTCGGAATGAAGGATTTCGAAGGGTACAACTGATGGACACTTCGGGCCCCCATGATCCTTCGCGCAGATTCAGATCCTTTGCATGATGACGGCGCCTCCGTATGGGCACGGGATGATGACGCAGAAGGGCACTTCAAGAAACAGTTGTTTGATCCCCTACACCCTTCAACCCTTCGAAGCTTTCACTCCGGAGGGTAAACCCTTTGAAGGGATTAGGGCATAGGGATGAGCCCTTCCGAATGGAATGCAGGGTTTGTCTACATGCCTAAATGCATTGAGTTACTGCCACGTGATTGGCTGATTAAACATTTGCGTTAATAAGCAGTTGACCAGGTCTACCTAATAAAGTGGCCAGTGAGTATATATAATGAAGCCTATCTGTAAAATCATTAAGACTCTTGCTATCATGAGAACTTAGTAGACTTTTCTTCCAAAATGTCATTATGTTGTACACTAGAGTTCTTGACCTTGGCTTAAAATCATACAATGTCGATTTTGACAATCTGCTAAAGAGTAAACGTACTTACTTTTTTTTCTTACTTTCTATTATCAAAGTAACATCTGATATGGACATGTGGCAGTGAACTGAACGCCCTTCACACATGAAATCACAGATTAGTATCTAGTAAAGCCGGCATCCGAATATACTCTCCGGATTAAAGCAAAAGAAGGTATGACCCTGGCACTGCAGTGGAGTGGGCACATGTACTGGCATGGATGTTGGCACAGAGCTGACACAAGCAGATATTGTGAGGACGGGGGAGGCTCCTGGCTTCAGGAGTGACACCTGTACGAGCATGACTGAGGGTGAGATTGAGACATGGGAAGGGTGCTGGGTACATGAGCTGGCTCTGTGAGAGCGGGCAGCGCTCGTCTGCCTGAAGAGATAATCCCTCCATAAAGTCACGTTTCAGGAACTCAGGAGGTTGACAGATGGCACAGGCCAAGCAAAGTGAATATGAATGTGTATGCATGTGTATTTTTCTTTTTTTTCTTTTTTTTAAATTGTGGTTTCAAGCCAAAACCATGGAAAAGTTCCTACTAAAAATGTATAAGGGTTTACAGGCATACATTACTACAGGGTTACAAATGGGGGGGGTTCATGAGATGATGAAAAGCTAATAATTAAATTCAGAGTACAATTAAAGTAAATGTGGCCACACAGTTTATCAAAGAAAAACTGAAATCATGGTACTGAAATCATCAATTTTCAAATCAAATGATGCGTGTTTCAGAGTAAAACACAGCACTGTGTTCATTTGCATGTGGTTTACAGCATTTTCAACATCTCAGCACATTGTCCCCACAAGTATAGTCATACCAGTAAATGTTGATCTTGTAGGGACAATTTTTTGGTCTCCATAAGGAAACAAGCTTATAAATCACACAGAAATTTTTTTGAAAAGTTGTGAGGGGTAGGTTTAGGGGTAGGATTAGGGGAAGGGGATAGAAAAATAAGTCTGTACAGTATAAAAACCATTAGGTCGATGGAATGTCCCCATAAAACATGGAAAACCTATGTGTGTATCCATACATTGGAAGCCAATGGTAACCAAAATTTTTTGGATATCAACATTTTTTAAAGGGCTAGTTCACTCAAAAATGAAAATTCCAAACCCCTAAGACCTTTGTTCATCTTTGGAACACAAATAAAGATATTTTTGATGAAATCCGAGAGCTTTCTGACCCTCCATAGACAGCAAGGGTAATACTACGTTCAAGGCTCAGAAAGGTACCAAGAACATCGACAAAATAGTCCATGTGGCATCAGGGGTTCAACCGTAATTTTATGAAGCTATGAGAATACTTTTTGTGCGCAAAAAAAAAAAGACTTTATTCAACAATTCTTCTCCCCTGAGTCACCCTAAGTACTCTCCAAGGCGCCATTTTGGAGAGTACCATGACGCATGCGTGTGCTTTCCTCTGAACGTAAACAAGGCGCAGCGCAGTGGATACATGCAGGAAAACACGTGCATGCATTATGGTACTCTCCAAAATGGCGCCTTGGGTGACTCGGGGGAGAAGAATTGTTGAATAAAGTCGTTATTTTTGTTTTCTTTGTGTTTGCACACAAAAAGTATTCTCATAGCTTTGTAAAATTAAGGTTGAACCTCTGATGTCACATGGATCATTTTAACGATGTCCTTACAACGTCTCTCTGTGCCTTGAATGTGGTAGGACCCTTGCTGTCTATGGAGGGCCAGAAAGCTCTCAGATTTCATCAAAAACAACTTAATTTGTGTTCTGAAGATGAACAAAGGTCTTATGGGGTTGGAACAACATGAAAGTGAGTAAATAATGACAGAATTTTCATTTTAGGGTGAACTATCCCTTTAAAATATCTTCTTCCAGCACCAATGGCCTTGTCATGACATGTGGCGCCATTGCGCTTTGGGCGTCCTGAGTTTGAGTTCTGGCTCACAGACTTTTCCCGATCACATCCCCCTCCCTCTCTCTCTCCCTCTCTCTCTCTTTCTCTCTCTCTTTTTTCTCAAAAAAAAAAAACTTCTGTCATGTTTCAAAGAAGAACGTCAACAGGAAATACAAGTTTGGAAAGCTATAAAGGCCTGGTTTCATAGACAGGGCTTAGATTAAACCAGGATTAGGCCATAGTTCAATTAGGACATTTAAGCAATTTTTTTAAGCGTGCCTTAGAAAAAAATATTACTGTTGTGCATCATGAGACAAAACAAAGGCACTGACATCTTTTAAGATCAATCAGTGCAAGTTTCTTTCACTTGAAACAGCTCAGACTTACATTTTAGTCTGGGACTATGTTTAAGCGTTGTCTGTGAAACTGGGGGAAAGGTGAGTAAATGATAACAGAATTTTCATTTTTTGATGAACTAACACTTTAACATGCACTAGGTGGAAATTTGGGACATTGTGAGTGTTTGATGTCGAGTACTTTTGAAAATGTATTCTGAGACACCTGCATTTTTTTCCATTCTGTGCTACATTTAGCTGTTTTTTTTTTTTTTTTTTTTCTTGTGTCACTAAAAGGGTCACTAAATGCAAACATAAACTGTACCTACCAATGTTCAATGTAAAATCTGGGACTTGAAACAAAACCATCTGAGAACCACTGATCTAATACATGCCTTCATTGCTCTAATATGTCAATATTTACAGATGACCTCAACTGATAGTCATGCGATCCTGACATCAGTATGGTGTCATGTATCCAGCCCTTCCTGAGGTCTCAGGAGCAGATGAGGGATGCTTGGATTGATGTTGGGAGACGTGGATCAGAGGGGATGAGTCCCGATCTGCCTAAGTGGAGTCAATCAGGACGTAGAGGGTACAGAGGATGAAACAGATGTGATGAGATGTTAGAAGGACAGCAGGAATCAACCAGGGCAGCAAGGAACCTGGGGGTCATGTTTGAAGACCAATTGAGCTTTACCACCCACATTTCAACAACAGTTCAGTTGTGTAGGTTTGGTACATTCATCTTTAAAATTAAAGAGAGGGAGTATCAGCATAATGATCAAATGTGAAACTCCAGTGTCTCTCTAGTGTTGTATTTAGTAATCTATTGCAGGGGACACTGTACTAAAGTTTAACAGACAGCTATATATATATATATATATATATATATATATATATGCATAAAGACCCAGTTCACACTGTTGGAAAATTTGTATTATAAATATGTGTAAATATTATTTAGAACGCATTTAGTTTCTATTAGTCTATGTTACATTCTTTTTTTTTTTTTTTTTTGGCTTTCTACTTACTGTACAGTGTATCATTTATTTATTTATTCACTTATTTACGTACTCATTTACTTTAATCATTTTTTTAAATGTTACTCACATTTATGTTACTCACAGCTTATTTATTTAATCTTATTGTTATAATTTATTAATTTATTTATTTATTACACTGTTTTTCTGTAATCTTTTGCACAGACTCCATAGCACTCTTTTGCAGCCCCTTGTGGGTCCCTGGACCACAGATTGAAAACACCTGGTCTATATTAATTGGGGTATAGTAGTAGTAAAATGGTGTGTTAATGTTTTGTGCTTGCTGGGATTACAGTGAGTTTAGATATATTCAATAGTAAATTCAGGATTATGTAATGGATTAATGTAATCCCTGTTTGATATTCATATGTGGATGTTACAGACAGAATTTTGAATTATTTGTTGGTGGTCTAAGAACAAAAATATATTGCATATTGCAAGCTGGCTGACAGAATGAATAGGGTATGCTAATGTGTGTGTGTGTGTGTGTGTGTGTGTGTGTGTGTGTGTGTGTGCGCATGTGCGTGCAGATCAAGTTGTCTCTCGGTTTTGTTTCATGACACACTGTTACATCACAGCAGGAGACATTTTAAAGTTTAACATTTTGCTCAGAGCAGAGTGTGTGTCACTGCCAAGGGAGACAAGACACTGAGCCGCCCACCCTAATACAGCCTCCCAGCATCCCCCAATCTCTCTTTATCTAACAAATCGTCACCCTATCCCCGCTATCAAGAACTCCCATTATCTCACAATTTCTCTGTCTCTGTTTGGTCTCTGAAGAGGTTTTGTGGATTCTGGCTTTCATCAGACGTAGAAGCTGATAGGCAGAGAGACATTTGAAGAATGGCATTTGTGGGATGGGATGAGGGGAGGTATGGGCAGAAGAGAAAAACCTGAATAGATCAGACAAGAGTACCTCATGGACCAAACTCCCACAGGAGTGAGTGTGGGTCTGTGTTGTCCCATTGGCTTTAATGTGCTGTTTCTTGATCACTCTCAGATTCATCCATGAACATGCAAGTCAGTGGCAAGGCCAGAAATCTCCACCCTTACCTCTGTACTGTCTTCTTTCAAAGCTACTTTAAAATCTTTTTTTTTTTTTTTTTTTTTTTTTTTTTTTTGGTTTAACAAGCTATAAGTTACTTGCAATTTATAGTTAAACTACAGTAAGTCTACTATTTTGAAGAAGTAGTTAGCTACACTGTGAGGCACTTACAGTATAAGAAAGATACTGAAAATAATTTTGGGTCAAAAAACAATAAAATATAATGTTTTTGAATGAATGAACAAACAACATTAAACTTTAACAGATACATTTACACTAAATACAATGAAAAAAAAAAAACTAGAATAGCCTACTGCAGGGCTATTCAATTGGCGGCCCGCGGGGCCCAATCCGGTCCGCCAATCATCTTCATCCGGCCCGAGAGAGAAGCACACTCAGGTCGCACATATGGCTTGAATTGTTATTGCACTAATTAGTTTCTCCACAAGGTGGCAACACTGGCCCGGGTCAGCCGAAAAAGAAAAGAAAGAGACGCAAGAACAACAACAACCTACCGGAGACCGCAACATCAACAGAGACGGCAGCGTTGACAAGCGCTTGTATGAGGGAGTTATGAGATATCCACAACTCTAGTTTCACCAGTTATAAAGACAGTGTTATCGGTCATAATTTCTGGTGAGAAATTACGCAAACACTGTACGAAAAGTATTATGTTTTTGTTTTATTTGTACTGGCCTTTTCAGTGCCGCCTTTGCACTTTCTATTATAAATTTTTGATCTATTATTTTTTGCTCGCATATTTCCAACAATTACTTTTTTCTTCTCTTTTTTTTTTTTTTTTTGAGCAAGGTGCCGTTGTCAGGGGAGTCAAAAGATAATTACTTCATCATTGCCAATTAACTTCAGAAATGGAAAATAAGGGACAAATGTGATTCTTTATCTTATTATTTAAGAAAATAGTGTTTATTCTTGTAGAATATAAGTCTTTATTCTTTAAGAAAATAAGGGACGTTCCAAATATTTGTACTATATCATAATGTAAGCCCAAGTCTGCCTGCAGTTAAAAAGTTCTCAGAAATAATCACAATTGTTTTGCTTAACCTATTTATGTACAATTATTCTAAAAAGAACAAAAAAAAAAAAAAAAAGTCATTGGCCTGAGTAAATTGTACCATTATAGATTTGTGACATCACGTGTAATTTAGGAGGTGAAAATACTGTGAAATTACAAATGGCATGTAATTTGAAAGTGTAACAACTGAAGGTCTATGAAATGTCAGTCAATCAAGCATTTTTTTTTTAAACAATAGCACTGAAAGTTTTGAATTAAAATATTATTGCAACTATAGCCTTTGGATGAATGAAAATGCATATTTTTTCAATTAAAGAAAACTTAAACAGTGTGGACCGCTTCTGGTGCTTGGATTTGTACTTCAATAATGAGGTTCAAGTTTGAGAACAGACTACGCTAGAAGGTTATTTTATTATTATTATTATTATTATTATTATTATTATTATTGTTATTTTATTTATTTATTTATTTATTTTGTAATGCATTTTTTCCCTCTCTATTTAACAGCATTAACTTACAATTAAAGACATCTTCCCTCAGGTAGATTAAATGTTTTCCTGCCGTGCTGGATGTTGGGCTCATGTCATGATCAATAAGTTGTTTGCATTCGCCCAAACTGATTTTGTAAAATAAAAAAGCGGACAATTAAAGGTCATTGTTAAAAAATAAATACGACCTAACGTTGTGTCAATCACGTTTACACACTGCCTCCAAAACTTTCGTCTGTCATAAAAAAATTCGGATCAGGTTTGATTTTCTGCGTTTTCGCATCCGTAGCATGCATTTTGATAGGAAAGGATGACGAATACGAAAAAAACGAAAAAACGCACGCGAAAATTTCGGTCTCAATGTGCAATGACCTTAAGGGTGCAGTTAGCGCGAGTCCTGCTCGCTGTGAAGCGGGAGCAGCCGGCAGAGGATTCCGCTTGATTCCTCAAACGCCTACGTTCACAAATAAAACAATGATTTGCGCAAAAGAATGATTAGTTATCAATTGAGAATTTGTTACTGATATGGTCTGGTGAAAATAATAATATGGGCTGCGAGAAAATGATATATAAAAAGAGTGGGGCTGCTATGAGTGCAGGCAGCCTAGGAACAGCATTCAACCCAGTGGCAACAACACAGGCCCTAGCGGCCAAAAAACCAGACCGGTGTTCTGTCGATTTGTGCTACCCTGTCAGATTTTGCTACCTCCCATTAAAACAGTAGGTAGTACAATTCGACAACGAAAAATGCTGGCTGTCAAATTATGATTTATTAATGTCTACACCTACCACAACCCTAAACCTACCCTTACAGTAATGCAAATGCTGTAATTATGTGTTATATTCGCGGTTGTGGCTAGAAGGGATACAGCTACCGGAAACCAACAATAAATAATTTTTTCTACCTATTAGATTGTGTTTTATTAACATCTACACCTACCCCAACCCTAACCTTACCTATACAGTAATGCAGATACATTAAATATTGTTGTTCAGCGTGAGAAAAAGGATGCAATATTGATGTGCGCATGCGCAATAAGCCCTGGTAGGAAAATCTGACGGGTAGGATAAAATGTCAGGACACCGGCCCACCGGGAATCCTCCCGGTGCTCCCGATTAGCCAATCCGGGCCTGGCTTCAACGGACAAAAACACACACAATTATGACAAATGCGCGGTTTTGGCGAGTTACCTCATAAACTTATTCTTAAATGAGTTATATATTAAATTAGTTATAAAGTTGGGAGAATCGAATATGTGTCAGTTCTGTGTCATGTGCATCAGGTTTTAAAGAGACAGCGGTGCTTTTAAAGTGAAATCTGCTGAAGTCTGTCTTTGATGGAAATGAAAGAATAAATGAAAAACAGAAATCGTCACTGACTGCTCTAGTCGCTGATTAACTTTTGTAGCTTGAATAAGAATAATCTGTTTAGTTTATGTATATAAAATTTATAGTTTGTGAAGATTGTTTTAAAATCAGTTAAATTAAAAGTTGTTGTATATTTCAGAGCCTATTAAATGTTAAAAATAATGGCTTTTAATTATACTGTGGTGCTGAATGGATATAATTAATAGGTAAAATGCATTTAATAGAGACACTAGTAGCAGTATTGGAATCAATACTTCATTAATAATAGGCTACTTGGTAAAAAGATGCCATTAAACACATTTAAAATATACTATCTTTATGTTGTTTCTACATTCATTTGGAGGTTCAATGTGAAATTATGATGATATCAATATATGTAAATATGCAATTAATTATAGAATTATATAATCATAGAATTATCTGATTAATTACAGAAAAATTAGATTTTTTAATTGACTGATAGACAGCACTAAAGTTAACCTTTTATAGATGTTGGTAATACTAGTTTATTTTACTGCTAAATATGCATTTCAATTTAATTTCTAATTTTATAGGCCCCCCCAGAAAGCGATCAGGACAGCCCCCACCCCATTGGCCCCCTTCAAATTTTCAGTTCAATAATCCGGCCCTCAAATGAATCTAATTGAATAGCCCTGGCCTACTGCTTAATTTATATAGACATGCTGATAGTGTGCTACAACAAAAAGACCTGGAATGCCATAGGGACTTGAATCAATGTTTCTGTTCATTTATAACTGTTCAAATAAAGCAGTTCACAAGAATGAATCAGATAATCCAAAGCTACATTCACACGTTCATGTACAGTAGCAAGAATAAGTATGTGAACCCATTGGAACTGGTTGGTTTTCTGAATTAATAAGTCATAAAATGATCTGATCTTTATGAAAGTTACACGTAGACAAACAAAATGAGCACAAACAATTAAAATGGTTAATGTCTTTTGAACACATCCCATTTCACAGTGCTGTGGAAAAAGTAAGTGAACTTTACCTTGTTGGTTGGTTTGTTTGTGAGCTGTTCATGAGTCCCTTGTTTGTCGTGAGCAGTTAAACTCCCCAATGTTCTTTAGAAAAATTCTCCTGCACAAGGGTTAAAACATTCACTGATGCTCAAATAGGAAACAAAATGCATTAAGAGCCAGGAGTAAAAACCTTTTTGAAAAGGATGATGTGTAATTTTCTCTGTAATCTTCGAATGAGAGAGAAAGTAAACATCTGGCTTCATTCTGCACTCAAATTTCTGTCCAATCAGATGCTCTTTAGAATCCGCCCTAATTTATAAAAGCTACATATAAAATCATTTACTTGTCTACACATTTTCTATATGGTGAATGTCACTATGTGCACTTTAGAGCAGTAATGTCCACACACGCACACAGTATGCTCTTTCCAGAGACATGATAGCACAGAATGCAGTTACGGATCATGGACCAACACAAATTACAAGCTTTTTAACATCATAACCATTACTACAAATTATCATTACTCTAAAATGGGAATCTATTGGGTTCAATTTTATTACAACTGTAGCTGTCACAAGCCGTCAAGTGCTGCTTTGCTGAGTGATGTGAAACAAAATTTTATTGATTGATAAAAATTTTTTTAAAAAAAATTAAAAATAAAGACGACCTCTTTATTATGTGGCCCTGGCTTATTTTTATCAAAGCACCATGGAAAACAACACTCATCAGGCCACTTCACAGTAACTTTAAACACACAATAATATTATAACACATATGATACAATTGAGGTTAAACCTGCCACAATGCTGCATTGTGGACACTCCTGAATTAATGATGCTTTGTTAATTTTGTGTTTTTTTAAGAGATTCACTGCCCCTGTATCCATTCACTTCCAGTACATGGAAAAGAGCAGTGTGAACATTCTGGTAAACTTCTGCTTTTGCATTCCACAGAAAAAGCAAGTTTTGAACCACATGAGGGTGAGTGACAGCTATTTATTTTAAGGTGAACTTTTAATTTAAGTTGAAAACCCCCGTTACATGGTAAAAGGTATAATGTAACATATAGGATAAACGGTGAAGATCAGAAAGGTGTTTGTAGAGAAAGAGTCCTTAGGCTGAATTGGACAGGCAATCTCTTCCGGAATGAAGAAGGAATGTCTGACACAGATACCACAATAATGGACAATGATGAACTGTGTAATGAAGATGAGATGCAGCGGCTATGAATAAACGAGGGAGGGAAAGACAAATGAGAGTACACTATCGGAATAACACACTTCTTCATCTGTGAATGGGATATCACACTGTAAGAAAAGGTCCAAATCTGATAAAGAGAGAGACAGAGAGATGAGAAAGAACAATCAATTTTGGAACAACTGAAACTTTAACCTCTAGTGTCAATGGTTCTTCCTGACCACAGAAGCAGCAAGGAGTTCAACATCTCACTGGTCCTGAGCTTACTTTTTGGACCATATAACAGTAAGATTAAAACTGTATATTCTTTATTCTAATTAATGATTTCTGCCACTGATTGACATGATTTTCCCCCAAACTGAAAATAGATTAACCATATGCCTTTAAAAGTACAAAATCATTTTAGAGGCAGCTGCCGTTCAATTTATTTTTGATTGTTTGTTTGTAAATATTTGGTCATTATATTAAGTACTGCATCATTCCACATTTTATAGCTTTGGCACAGCCATGATGCATTAACCCCACAAAAGCAGTGCTGGACAATGGACAATAACTTTGGCAGTATGAAATGTACAAGAAACATACTACATTGATGAAGATGCAGGGCTATCAATTACTCACTTTCATGTCGTTCCAAACCCTTAAGACTTTTGTTCATCTTCGAAGCACAAATTACTTGAGAGGTTTCAGTCCCCCCATTAAACGTTCATTTACCCAAATATTAGACACTTCAAAAAAAAAAAAAAAATCATAAATCTTTTAATATTGTAAAATAAATCCATATAAATCAAGTCCTTTGAAGTGACCATTGACCAATGGACATACACAGAGCACATAAGATATGGTAAACAGAATCTTAAACATGCTTTCTTAATAAAGGAGAACCAATGAGGTTTGTTCTTCCACATCTAGCAAGCACGGTTGAGCTTCCGTTTACTATATTTGATGTGCTTTGTGCCTGTGTGATGTGATGATCAGCATTGAGTCTGTTCCTCGAGAGTGCTGGCAGGGACCCAAGTAATCAGCCATGCTCTGGGGGTTGAAAAACTCTAGGATTTTCAAAGATTGCTTTTCACTCATCTTTCTGGTCTGAGGCCTGGCCTGGAAAAGGCCTGCTGGCAGAGAGCAGCACATTGTCTCATGTCAACATAATGACAGCTCAATCTGTGTGAAAGATTGCTCTGGAAGCATATTTTAACTTTGACAAACAATATCTCTGTTCCAAAATATGAGCTGCTATGCTATCTACCCAGGAAACTACCTTCTAAGGCAGCATCCTAACTGTTATGGAACCTCATATGTTGTAAACCTATTGTAAACCTTGTCCTGCAAAAACTCACATTTAATGCTTTCAAGATATAGGTCATGAGTAGTGTTATGGTTACTGAGGGATTCAAAATAAACCTAGTATATGAATCTTCATGTGTAACAACTGGGGTGCCTCAGGGTTCAGTGTTTGGTCCCCTCCTCTTCTGAATATACAGTATACAACCTCACTAACCCCAATCTAGGCACAAAGTTTCTATCACAATGATAGGCAGTTCTACCTGTCATTCCTACTTGACAACCCCACCAGCTTATCCCTGAATTTTAGACATTTGGACTGGATGAAGGAACACCATCTTCAGCTTAACTTTCCAAAGACAGAGCTCCTTATAATCAAAGCAAACCCATTAGTCAAGTACATCATCACTGTACAGATGGGTTCAACATTACTATTGCCAGTAAGGTCAGCCAAGAACCTGGGGTGTAGTGTCAAATTGATAAATATATTAACATTTTTCAATGTAGAACTGCATGATATTGTGAAAAAAATGCAATATGGGATATGCAGCACAATAAATATCTTAATTTAAATTATAAAAACTGAATCACCAACAACAGGAATGCTTTGATCAGGATTACTCTGTTTCTCATTTCAGAATCATCCTTCAAGGTTAGTCAATGCAGTTCTTAGTCTTTGAGTGATAACCATCAAAAATAACACCCACCACCCCTCACCTCCCAATATTATCAATGAATCTGCAAGTGATTATTTCTAATAAAAATATAAAAAAAGAAAAAAAAAATACAACTTAATATATTCATATGTGAATATGAATTTAGCGTATGATCAGATCTAGCTGAGAGCAATAAAGTTCACACAACACAGTAACGCAGCACTGACATTCACCTCTCAAACTGACAAAAGCAGAGCAGTGTGTGAAACCACAGTCATGCAATGAAAATGTGTGACTGACAGAGACACAGAGAAATAGAGAAAGAATTCTCCAGAGTACTCTCTTTGTTTTGGGATGTTCGATAGCTCATGTTTGACATGACACAGTTAACACAGTTATACACAGTTACATGTGTTGCGTTATATCCAGTTGTTTGCTATAATTATCTATAGTTCAGCAATGTGGCCTACAATAGTACTTTGGCCACTTCCATAAAACTTCACAGATGATGTAATCAATTTAGTATCTTTACACTCTTAAATTACATTGAATATTTTTTAATTTTTGAATAAACTTTGAATATCTCATATTTTACGTGTATTCAATAACTTATTGTTACTTGTTTTATAGTGTACCGTTGTTTATGATTCGATTATGTCATTTGCAATGCTTCACGGGATGGGTATTTCATTCCCATTTTTTTTTTTTTTTGTTTTAAAATCACAAGATGTTAGGTGCACAGCCCTATACTTTTGGGGGGTTTTTTTTCTAGATTTTCATATACTTCAATTCACTGAGCCAACATACAAGTAAAACAAAATTGAAGGGGTCATGACTTGAGAAATCAAATTTTCCTTGATCTTTTGACATAAGAGGTACCATTAAAACATCCTGCAAGTTTATAGCTTAAAATGTGCAAAAAGTTCATTTATTTAGCTAAGCCAAGGTGGACCCTGGAGACAGGCACGTGGACACATAGACATCAAAGGGGGCTTGAGCACCTGCCCTTTTTCTTCCTCGAGAGAAAGTGCCCTTTTTCTGGGCTTTTTTTTAATTTAATTTTTTTTTTTTTAATAAATTAATATATGTATATACATGCGTGTTTCTGTTTGCGCACAGCTTTCTCTATCAAACAAATAAAAAAATCAAAATATCAGGTCGGGGCAGGAAATGTTGAGACTTTCTACCCTCCGTGTCTCTGCGCAGCACAGCAGTGTAGCACACATTGATCAGCACATCATATCACAGACAGGCAGAGAGCCGCAGAAGTGAAGCCCTCTTGGCACGGAGGTGAGTGGTGATGAACAAAAGACTAGGCTACCTGTGCCTCGAATTTACAGCTAATTATCCAAAAGGCAAATATAGTTAATTTGTCTTGCTAATCCATGACTCATGAGAGCAACCATGTAAGTTAGCTAAAGTTTAGTTAAGGCAATAGTTAAAATGCATTTCGAATGATCACAAAATTCAAGGTATGGGGGCAGAAATATTTATATAATTTCATATAGTTAGTCAGTATCACGCGAAGACTGACGTTTTTTCCACCAAAAAGCAGCATGATTACAAATGTGATATTGATTTTATACAGCAGTTCAATAAACAAGAATTTAATATTAAGACACTTACGTTTTAGACACAATATTGACTGTTTTTGCTCTATTTTGCCAACAAATATAATTCCAATTTGCATCTCTGAGCAACATGACGGTGTTTTGTTCCTGAATGAATCATCCGTTTAAATGATTCGGTTCAGTCACAATGACTCACTTAGTAACATTGACTTGCTGCCACCTACTGGCAGTTTTAATTTCACATTTGAGTATCTTTTCATCTATTTTTTAAAAATAATTTCAAATATCAGTATTCAACGTTTTATGTTTAAAATATCAAAAGAGTATTAATGCATTTGTAACTGCAGGTTAAATGCATTCATGTCCCGCATTAAACAGTGTGTAAATGCATCTAAATGCCACTTCTAATGCAGCTTCTGTGTTTTCTCTGCATTGCAAAGATTAATTTTGTCAATATTGATTTCATTTGCATAACAGCCCAAATGACTTATTATTCTAATTGACTGATTCAATTGAAGAATTTGATTGAAAAGATGATGCAAAAAAGGGCTTTATAAAAGGTAAAAATGTCCATAAAAGGTAAAAAAAAAAAATCAATTTAAACTTATTGGAAAAGATTCATTTCTATCACTGCTGTGAACTGATCACCACACAGAATATGAAGAATATCAAAAACTTTAGGAGTCAGCTGTCCACGGTAGTCCTTAAGATATCAGCACAGTAACACACTCACCAAAAATATCGTCTAATTACCATTATCAATAAAACCCCAGAAAATATTGAGATATATTTTTTGTCAATATCGCACACCCCTAATATATTTAACGTTTTCTTGAGAATTTTTTTTTTTTTTTTTTTTTTTTTTATAAATATGAGAAGTGCCCTTTTTTCCACTTGAGCCCCTGCCCCTCAAAATGTCTGTGCACGTCCCTGCCTGGAGAGATATAATTTAAACAATGTCCAAATAAAATTTTTAAATGTTTTGATCAATCTTGGAGTTGGTTGGTTTGGTTTAAAGCTTACAGCTTGCAAATCTGTGGAAATGCCATGCAGAAAATTAATGAGGAAAATACTTTCAGGGCCACTGTAGTTTGTGGTCACTGTTGAGCTATTTAGCAGTTGCTCTGAATTACTGAGCATGTTTAAGATGGCAATAAACTCCAGCATACACATAGATGGTGACTATAATATGCCTGCAGAGGTGTTAGCAACACAGTTCATTCCAAGTTTTCAGTGCGCACTAGAGTTCAGAAACAGCAGACATCGAGAATCAGTTCAGTTTGGCTGACCTTTGACTGACTTCCAGATGCAGGTTCAACTATATTCAGTAAAACCACACACTACACCAACCCAGTTACTGGATTTTGTTTTGGGCAGTCATTTGTAAAATCTCTTGAATGCAATGTCACATTGAAAGAGTGAAACAGGACTTTAATATAATGTAACCCTGAGAGTCCTGAGAGATTTCTTGGGTTTGTGTTCACTTCTAAGGTTAGAAGTCAATGGAAATGAGTACAAGTTCTGTGGGACTATAGTTAGAAAGATATTTACCAGAAGTGATTAATTTGGGGAAGTTGTAGTGACAGATAAGGTTGTGATTACCATGAGGAGAGAAGTGAAAGTTTGAAGACGTAGCTGCAAGTCTCCATGCTGATAAAGCTCTATCAAGCTATTAAAGTCATCTAGAATTATAAATGGTATACATTCTCATTTAGAACTGTCCCAAACATAATTCTGAAGTAAAGATCTTTAGGAACACTTAATAATTGCAGGTGTATTGGAGCAGGTTATGAACTGATCTCTGCAGGAAAGTAGCTCTCCAGGAGCAGGATTGGGCACCCCTAGGCTTTGAACCCCACCACTCCCACAAAATCCATTTAGAAGACTCTTGTAGTTGCTCCTTCTGAGAAAAGGGACTCTACAGAAGGGGTTTTGAAGAAGCATATCTTTGGCTGGGGTTGCTGCTAATGGGCCTCTGGATCAAAAGTCAGGGCAAGAAGCCAAAATATTGCAGTAAGGCCCTAGAGAAGGGATCTTCAACCCTGCTCTTGGAGAGCTACCATCCTACAGACTTCATTTCCAACACACTCCAAAAACACTTGCCTGTAATTATCAAGTTACCCAGAACACCTTGATTAGCTGGTTCAGGTGTGTTTGACTGGGGTTGGAGCTTAAATCTGCAGGATGGTAGCTCTCCAGGAGCGGGGATGGAGACCCTTGCCCTAGAGGGACATAAAAGTTGAGAAGGAAGTGACAATTGCCCCAAAATAGTTATCTATTTACTAGATCAGACAAAGAAATTTGCTACAATTTTATTATACTTCATGCTGAGATAGCTAGTTTAAAATCATTTGACTAAAATAAAAAGCTTGTAACAGCTCTCACTTCTAAATGTGAATACAGTGATATATTCAAGGTCAAACAGAAAAATGACTGTAAGTAGAGGGGTGAGTGAGAATACTGTTGAGAAATTTTTTAAAAATTCCTGGCTAAAATATTTAGAGGCTTGAATTTCTGCACAATGTCCAGAGTATAAAAAATATGCGGGAGAGAAAAGAAACAGGGGGGAAATACCAGAAATTATGCTAAAACATAAGGAGAAATTAATAAATGGAGAAAAGAGGGCAGTTGGCAAACTGTGGACAGCTGATGCTGAAACTTTTAAAAACCACACATATCTCTCTCTCTCTGCAGTTATACTTTAAATCTTCAAACCAGAGAGAAATTAAGTGTGGTGGCAGATATTAAATAGGAAAAAAAAAAAAAAATTCTAGTCTCAAATAAAATAAAATTTGTGGTAAGTGATTCTCTGATAAATAGAAAGTTCAAAAGAACAGCATTTATTTGAAATGTTGAAATATTGAAATTATTTAGTAACAATGTGAAAGTCTTTACTGTCACTTTTGATGAATTAAATGTGTCCTTGCTGAATAAAATATTTCTTTCAAAAAAGAAATCTTACTAACTTTTCAACAGTAGTGTACATGCAGCATTTTGCAATGTTAGAAAATGCACACATGCCATCTGTATTCTCTCCAGCTCCACTGTTCTACTTTCCTCTATACCTGCATACGAATACTCTCTCTCTCTCTCTCTCGAAGGCTGTCTGGCTTTGTAGGAGGTTCTGTCAGACACTAATAGACTCTTTTTTTTCCTTTGTCTGATCTAAACCAGAGCTATAACATTGTTGCTGCCTTCCAGTGGCAACAAAAGCAAATCTGAGCTGATGTTTGATGCCTGTTATAAAGGTCAGTAATACACAATCCACCTGTCAGTCAAATATATGAGTACTGTTGTGCTACATAAACGATACCATTACTTCAGTCATACTTGTGTTTTTTTTTCTGGTGAATAAGAATAGGACCAGGCCATACCTAGAGACCAGAATATCATAAAGACCTGAAGGTGGGCTCTTTTGGCTCGGGCTAGTAAGCAACCCTGTTGAAAAAAAAAAACATCATATGCTGGTTAGGTATGTTTTGAAGCATGGCTGCTGGTTTGAGCTGGTTTAAACTAGTCCTTAGCTAGTCATGAGCTGGTTTAAGCTGGTCATGTGCTGGTCTTAAGCTGGTCCTGAGCAGGAGCTAGTTGGGACCAGCTTAGGACCAGCTTAGGACCAGCACATGACCAACTAAGGACCAGTTTAAACCAGCTCATGACCAGCAGCCATGCTTCAAAACATACCTAACCAGCATATGCTGGTTTTATCAACAGGGAAGTGCCTAGTAACCACCCAGAACACTAGAAAATGTAAATATCTGGTTTTCACAGATGCATGAACTTGAAGCTTGAGTTTATATATATATAATCAATCTACCTCTCAAGGGCACCATCAAATAATGTCATTCCCTTATTCACCTGATTCTCTCTCTCTCTCTCTCTCTCTCTCTCTCTCTCTCTCTCTCTCTTTTTGTCTTCCCTCTCTCTTTCCTTCATGTCACATCACATTTGGCGGTGCTCTTGGGGTAAAGGGCAGCGTGGCTGCAGATGAGTCAAAGCTCCAGGCTGACAGGCAGACCTGTGGTAAAGGTTACCCAGGGAGGGGGCCTGTGGCTGGGCCATCACACAGCGCTCAGCAATCGTCCCCCCAAGAACCTGCCGTCAGTCTAGCATTCATCACAAACTCACTTGCTTATGCACCTAGAAAGTCATCCTGGAATGGCTAGGGGCACAAAAACATACTTTAATATATAAGAAAATCTTACATATGTTGTTGCAAACCTTTCTGCTGTTTATATTTTTGCAGAACACACATGGAGATTCAAAGAATTTTCACATTTGTGTGAGAAACAGATGTAAATTTAAGTCATTATTCACTGAAATTCTTTGCCTTTGCTGCATCAGCTCTCAAATGTTATTCTTTATTATTGATAGTAGAACTGGTTCATTTATGATATACACAAGAACCAATGGGATTGGCATTCAAAACTTAAATTCATCACTAAATCTTCAAAGCTATCACTTGGAAAACTTGATGGTATTTTTATAGTACTTTTATGGAACTTGACTGAAAAAGAGCAGATAAATATTCTTTAAAAACTTTTTATTTGTGTTCCACATTAAAAAAAAAAAAGAATAAAATAAAAAATAACAGCATACAAGTCATACATTCTGCAACTTTGTAAATTTTTACAGAAAAAAACTGGTCATCGTACAAAAAATGATGCCACAGATTATGAGACTTTGAAGTCGTTCTGAAAACAGACTCATTGCTATGAGACGTATAACAAAAGAAAGCAATATGTGTTCTTAAATCAGCTCAAAATATCCAACATGTCTGATATCCCTCGACTGGATAGAATTATAGTCTGAAACTAACAAACTGAAGCCTCTCCCCATCTTTCACAAAGCAATTTTATGCGAAATCGGTCAACTCTGACTGCTCAAAATCTGCTGATTAGCTTTAATTTCGGTAACTAGCGTTGACTCTTCCAGACTGCAAATTAGGGCAAAATCTGTGCAAAAGTGTATTCCAGCCTTAAATAGTGAGCTAATTGTTACTTTAATGCTCACAGAATCAATGAACAATTCCTGGTTGATGTTCACAAATCTCTTTGCCATACACACACTTTTGTATTTAATGGGTCAGCAGGCCTACTTTTCTTTGACCCGCCAACAGCCAACAACTCCATCTAGAGGCCAGGATGGCTCTAATGGCAAACACACATCAAAAACACGTAAACACATGCCTTTCACAAAGATCTGAGCCTCATACCCCTTTATCTCTCCTAGCCATTAAGAAACTTTTACTGCTTAGAGGTTGCTATTTCATGTCTCAGGAGACTTAATGGATTTCTCGGTCTTGTTTCATTTAAGTAGAGATACAGAGGTACAGAGCTATACAATTCATGTTGATAGCGAAACCTGAAGATCATATTGAGATGTCTTTAATGGTGATTTTGGCATCTTGGCAAGTCTAAGCACAGTTTGAAATCTCTTCTGAAATTCTAGAGGAGACATGAAATTACTGTGATCTTTTTCTCAGGAAAAACATCTTGGAAACAGGTGATGTAAGGAACATAAAATTCAAAAATAATAGAGCACTTTTTCCTATTAAAATGGGAAAAACACACACAAACACAAATAAAATAAAATATTCTTAGCTTTATTTTACACAGCACCCCCCTTCATGAGTTGCCATTACCAACAATAAACAACATTTCACCATAATTCCATGGTCATTAGACCACAGCAGTGATGACATATAGAAGTAGGATCCCCCCTCTACAAATAGGATCCATATAGGATTTTTCCATCATCTTTTGGATTGCTGCATAAAATAAGCTTGGTGACTAACAAAAGTTAATTCTTACATGTTTTGTTTATCATGATAATCTTCACAAATGAACACAACTTTTATTCATTTTAAAAAATAGTAGAAGTGTAAAAAAAAAAAAAAAAAAACGAAGGCTATAAATGAACTATACCACAATCACATAACTTCAACATCAAAGTTGAAAAGCTGAGCTTCCTCTATCAAACTTTATTTTTAAAAAGTTAGAATAGTTTGCAAGAGCATGATTATGAACACAATAAGGCTATGAAAGCAGACTAGTGAATAGATGAGTTTTCCTGTTCATTGTGATGGAGTTTAATGTCCCTGACAACCTCTGTAGTCCCATGTAGCCAATTTTTAGCAACAGTAAAAGGTTTTAAAAAACACAAGGGGGTATTACTATGGAAGACCATTTCTGCCAATGAATAAATAAAAAAAAGGTAATTGCAACTTTTTATTTCACAATTCTAATTTGTTTTCTCACAATTGCAAGTTTACATCTCGCATTAAATGCAATTTTTACTCAGAATGATATAAACTTGCAATTCTGACACTTTTTTCTCAGAACTGCATGATATAAACTTGTAATTGCAAGTTACAAAGTAAAAATTGTGTGATATCAAGTTGCAATTGTGTGTTAAAAGTCTGAATTGCAAGATATCAGCTGACTTTATTTCTCATAACTTTTTTATTTATGGCAGAAATGGACTTCCATATATTAATCAGTAATATATGGTCATGGTTGTATTTTGTGTCATAGTCTCAATTGAGAGTGTGCTAACCACAGACCTTATTTCAGGCAATGAACCAAAAACATTGACTTCAGGACGATGGAACTGGAGGTCCTAAAATACTAACTCGTTTCTGGGTTTTGGCTTACCAGAATATGTCTTCCTGCAGCACTCTATTTGTCTTCAGCAATTTTTGTAGCTTGGAGTGTCATAATTTGTTCCTTTCAACCAACAAAGAGGCTTAAAAAGGTCCATAATGCAGCTAATTCAGACAGGAACAGCCATCTGATTAATATGTAAAGTACCACATAAAGACAACTGACAGACAATCAGATAATTAATATTGGGAAAGTGTTTTGATAGATAGATAGATAGATAGATAGATAGATAGACAGACAGACAGACAGACAGACAGACAGACAGATAGATAGATAGATAGATAGACAGATACACTCTTAAAAATAAGGGTGCTTCACAATGCCATAGAAGAACCTTTTTGTCTAAATGGTTCCATAAAGAACTTTTAACATCAGAAGAACCTTTCTGTTTCAAAACAGGTTCTTTGTGGCGAAAGAAGGTTCTTCAGATTATAAAAAGGTAAGAAAGAGATGGTTCTTTAAAGAACCTTTCACTGAATGGTTCTTTGTGGAACCAAAAATGGTTCTTCTATGGCATCGCTTGAAGAACCTTTTGAAGCACCTTTATTTTTAAGAGTGTAGATGCTGTTGGTACAGCAGTTTTTATCTTGTCACATCAAGTTAGAGTTACATACTAACAACACAATGCAGGACAGGACACAACACGCACACATTTTCTTTCTCCCACACAACAGATAGACAGATGGCAATGAAGCTCGACTAAACGGATAAACACACTGACCTCAAAAGAGGAAGGAAATGAACCAGAAACAGGATGCTTGAGCTCCATGTCAGAGAATTTCAACAATTGTGGGGCAGAATATTTCTGCTGTCACCAAACCTTCCCCCACTATAACTACGTCAGTTTACCCTGTTTACATCACACAAAGCCATTCCCAGGCCTGTGGGCGACATGAGAGGGCCACGGAGTTCATGTGCCTGCTGGAGATGTACTGTATACTCCAAAAGCTTCCGTACATGAAATATGATGTCATCTTTGAGAAGAGAGAGACGCATGTCCTTGGGGAGTAAGAGGAAGATTACGGCGGGAGGATAAAGCAGGGAAAGTTTGGTGGGAAAACCAGACACAGACAATTCTTCTCTCCAGTGCTTGATGTGGTCTGGTGCATATTCTTATATGTCAACAACTCTAAACACTCACTTCTGTCTTCTGTAAAAAGATAGTCTGCTATTAAACTATATGTGTTTTTATTCAGGCAGTTAGCATCTAGCTATAAACATGAAGACAATTTAACGAATTTAACAATGTTTTCGATCTAAAGGCATGACCACACCAAGATGAATATTTAGTATGAATATTCAGCACAATAAACATTTTAATTTTAATGAATAACTATTAATATGTCCATTCACACAAACATTCATATTCATCAATGCAACATTTTTTTTGCAGATACATTCGTACCATATAATTATGAGATTGCAACTTATACAAAGCATTCACATCCTTGTAGAACTTGTATTTACAACTTTAGCTCTGACTTGTAGCACATGATCACCGTACCACCTGAGCTTAGCAAAGTCATTTTGCCATTGATAGCGCTGCCAAAGGTCTGCGTAATTCCGAATCAGAAGATATGAACAGCTCAGAGTAGAACATCACAGGTTTTCATCTTGTAATTACTGTAATTGCAACATGCCACAGCATAATATCTTTTCCATCACACCGTAAAGAAGACTGGCCAACCAGATTTGCACTTTTGGTCACATACTCCGAGCTGCTGCTGTTACATAAAAAAAATTACAGCTATGCAGTGTTTGCTGTTCTCTACTCCCTGAGCATTGAAGTTCACTTCACTTGACAATGTGTTAATTTAGAACACCCTGCAATGTCAGCCAACATAGTCGACACTTGAGTCGTGCATATTATAGGAGCCTAAACTATGATGACATAATATACCTATGTAAATAAATATGATATAAATGATCACACCTGGGACTAATTAAATGCTGGAGTGATGCACAGTGACTAGTGGGCAAAATTCCTTCTCCACTTCCTGTTAAGTATTGATGTTCCCTTAGTACCTACATCACTTGCACTTCCAGCTATGCTTGTTAGTTCTCTTTGGATTGGAATGTCACTTAAGATGGTGGAGTAGCCTGTGAAGTCCATTTAGCAGGGCACTTATGGTCAAATGGAACACACTGTACATCAGACTATTTTGCTAAGCAACAGTGAAAAGCAGAGAATAAATCTGAAACCGTCTCTCTTGTATCTGTACTGTACAGCTGTTTGAAAACATGTTTTGACTTCTATGTAACAAGCAGGTGTCAAAAGTGAAAAGCTGTTCAGCGTTTTGTGGAGCAGGATAACTGGGGTATTTATGCTTTTCTATAAGCACCCCTTACTATTAGAGGGTGAATTTGCAGTTGTTTTTGAATTTGTAAATTTGAGCTGAGTTGCAAGCAATGAACCAAATCAACCAGCTCCGAGATGATTCCCTTTTTTTATGAGTGATTTGAGTTAATAAACTACTTAACCCAATAAAATACTGTAGTAGATAAAATCAAATCAGAAATGACAATACAATATTAAATAATTGATTTATAGTCTCATATATATATATATATATATATATATATATATATATATACTTTGTCCAAAAAAAAAAAAAAAAAAAAATCAAATAAATTACATATTGTAGTAGCCCTGTGCTTGGTAAACACACCATTAAAGAGCAAAAATAAGCTATATTTATTTATTTTATTACTATATTTTAGGTCTGTCACAATTAATAAGTGCTTTACAAATTTATTAGACCACCACCCAATGTAAGGTTTGTGCCACAGCTGCCCTAAAATAACAGCATTGGTGATTACCAAAATTATATTTTATGTTTCTGTAATGGTTAATCCACACCAGTATGCTCTTTAGTCACAGTAGTGTTTCTTATGCTAAAATATAATTATTGTTGGGATGTAATGGATTCAAACATAGATCACACAAATGTTTAATCAAAAGCAAGTCTTTTGGAACAGCTAGAAACTATTTGGAAGTCAATAACAACAGAGACTGTGGAAAAGTAAATAAAATCAATGGGAGCAAGAATGTAAGCTGTTATTAAGGCCAAAGGAGGCCATACAAAATAAAAATAAAATACTTTTTTTTTTTCATTATTATGTGTGAATAAAGACTATTTCGTTTTTTCAGTTTGTTATTTGCCTAATACATGACAAATTTTTTTAGGGTGTTTTTTTTTTTTTGGACAAAAAGATTTTGACTAATATGTTTTCTCTTTATTATGACAGGTGGTCCAATAAATTTGTTAAGCACTGTGCATCAGCATGGTCAGTAAATGATAACAAATATTTCCATTTATTCTGTTTTTTTTTAGATGGTTTTAGGAGGTAATGTACACAATTTGCCTCTCTCTACCCACATATATATGCAAAGAAGGGGAGTACTGGCACCTATATTTCCCACAGCTCCTCTCTGTTCCTCTTCTTCATGCAGAGAATCACTCGTTGAGTGAGATGACCTAAATACAGACACAGCTCCACACCGCACACAAGCCTGCTGGGCTTTAGAAAGGGAGGGAGGAAAACACTGAGAGTAAAGCAGAATAAAGTTTGAGACGTTAATCTTTTTTTTCCTCTTTGGGCAGGAGAACAGTTACGTAAAAGCCATCTATAATTCCCTTCATGCGGATCAAAGGAATACAAGAACCCAATCTGCATACATGCGGCTATACACCCGCAGGCACAGACACACGTGTATGTGTGTGTGTGTGAGAGAGAGAGGGAAGACAGTTTCTTCTTTTCTTTAAGCAATCTATAAACTGACATTAAACAGTGTTATTGCCGCTACTAGTCCTACTAAACTGGTCGATATGTTCAACGATAAACAACTTATGAAACAAAATGACTACAGGGCTTTTTACCCTGGGTTGTCATCGTTCTAGACCCTGCTTTTAACCCTGTGCAGGCAGGGGAACATTTCACACTTGTAATTTGGAAGAGGTTATCATTGTTTTTGACACAGAGTTATGAAATCCTACTCCACTGCTTTTGCAGTGATAACCCTGCATTGCTGTGAAAGAAGTGTACAAAGGAAAACAATGTTGTATTAGGGGCCATTCACACAGAAATTATTTTTGCATTTAAAAATGAGACACACATACGGAATGGAAAAAACACATATCTCAGACACACATTTTTGTGGAGATAGAGCCGTGCATTTTTATAACAATGTGTTTTGCATGAGATTCTGCAAGAGATGCAACGTCTGATTGCAATAGTCTAAGGGGCCATTCATACAGAATGTGTTTTTGTGCTGAAAAATGCGAGCCAGAGGGCAGTGGAATGAAAAAACGCAAGGTCTAGAGATGCATTTTTTATAAGTTGAACTAGAGTGCTGGATTTTTAGAACAGCGCGAGACTCTTCAAATGACGTAAGACATGAGCACTATGGTCTAAAAGACTGTTCACACAGAATACAGCATGAATAAACAAATAAATAAATAAAAAATGGTGGTCTGTCTAGCAAATGGTTACATAGAAAAACATTGGCAGCACAGCGAAATGCAAAACCGTGTTCTGTGTGAACGGCCCCAAACACATTCATCTAGTGGATAGAAAAAACGCAGCACACTGAAGCACACAAACACATTCTGTGTGAACAGTCCCTTAAAATGTAACAGCTAGAAGCTTTGACAAGGCACCTGATCAGAAATTTAACAGCATGTATAAATGGGAGAAAGTGCAATATGAATTATGACAGAATAAGCCCTGCCTTCTAAATAAAAGAGCCAGTCACCAGGGGGTAAAGTCATTGCGTCACTGCAGCTGCTGTTAGAAACTCCAGTTGCTATAGACAGTGGCGCAGGCTTAGGACTGCATATGCGCATTTGTTGGACCAACCTGAAATAATAGATTTTTAACACTATTTGGGCATAAGAAATCGGGGGATCATTCACATCAGATTTGGTTTCTGATTTGAAATGTTATTTAATTGTGATTATGGCAAGCATTTTTTTGAGATTTTAGGATTTCCACATTCATATAGATAGTACTTGGTCTTGCATGCCAAAAACAGCTGCCCGAAAGCATTGTAAATATGGCCGCTGAGTGAACAGACTTCCTTGAAAGGGACTTTGTTTTAACTGCTACTTAGTGACTTACTAGTTCTTTAACTTCTACTACTGGAAAATAGTTAATTTATGGTATGAGGTTTGATCACAGTTTAATGCCAAAAGCACTCTTCTTTTAATTTTTTGAATGACAAAACTTAAAAATAACATTGAATGCCTTCCATTTGCTGTTGCTTAGTGATTTTTGTGTTTTTTGACTAGGACAGTTAACAGTTTACTTCCAGTTGCTGCTGCAACTACTTAAATAAGAATTAACAAAGATTATGAATGCCCAATATGACTTGTTAACCCCGTGCAAAGTATGAGCAATGTGAATCAATGCCAGATAACCCAGGATTTATTTAATATGGGGTTTAGAATTTGATAGCTTTCTATTTACCTTTTTACTAAGTGTAAGTTTTAATATGGTCATGATAAAAATCTATTTTGACCCTTTTCGACTAATGTAAAAGCTATTTTTGCACATAATCAAAGACAATGTAATTGAGAATTTTCTGGACAAATAATAGAGTGCCTTTTTGACCCACCTATGACTTTTAGGGTTAAATTTACATTGCCGAACAGTGAACACAGCTGATGAACAAAGCTGATTTTCGCCTCAGTAGCAGTGAGGAAGAGCAAAGACCATTAGGAGAAAGACAGGTTGAAACAGTGTTGCAAGTAAATGAGACAATTCTACCATCTCCTGGCTGCAATGAGATGTTGCAAATAAACATGCTGAGATCTACTCAGCATATTTGTTTTGTAAGGAGAGCATTATATGATGATAATGTCCTGCTTATTGCACAGTTTGGTAACACTTTAGATAGTGTTACAAATTTAACACACACAAAAAAAAAAATCATCCAGTAATTCTTTAAGGCATTTGAATAAATACTGAAAATTTCACATTCTTATCTATTAAATATAAACATATCACTTTTTTTTTTTTTTTGCATTAAACATCTAGTCATGGTCTTGTGAGATGCTTGAATTTTTCAAATGATGTGCACTACTAGTGATAACTACATGGTTTCCTTTTTGCAGAAAGTTTGACAAACCTTGGACAAGTCATATCACTTTGTAAAAATGTCAAAATGGCAGTTATTATATAATGGACATGGATTAAAAGCCATAAAACTATCACTGCAAGTCTTCAACAAAGTGAAGAACCAACAAATTAGTTCACACAAAAATGAAAACTGGGTAACTTTATTTTAAAGTGCCCTTGTTACACGCTACATGTACTTACTATTATAACAATAAATTATGCATAATTACATGCACGTAACCCTAACCATATAGTAAGTACATGTAGTTAATTAATATTACTCAGTACTTAAATGTACAAAGACATCTTAAAATAAAGTGTAACCGAAAACTATCACCATTTACACAACCTCAAGCTGTTTCAGTTTTTCTTCTGTTGAACAAGATATTTTGAACACTGGCAACCAAACAATTGCTGGTAGCCATCCACTTCTGTTTAGAAAAATAATACTATGGAAGTCAATGGCTACCAGCAACATTCTTCAAAATATCTTGTGTTCAAGGGAAGAAATAAATTCACACAGGTTTAGGTGAATTTTCATTTTTGGGTGATCTTATGTGCATAAACCCACTTTGGTATTAAGAGTCTCGAGTTCAAAGTGGAGATCAGAATGAGAACATGCAGATATTGTAATCAATACTATGTATCCCACAGTACACGCTTTTGTCATTTGTGGAAGCAATTAGAAATATATATTCACTTAAAAATTAACCATCATAAAAGTAGTCCATAAAACCAAACAAATCTCACTGAAAATTTATTATAAGCTTTGAACAAAAAGAACATATAAAATATTTACAAGACAACACAACATGTATAAAAAGCAACAATGAACAATGTTATGTGCTATAATGTTGTAATGTTATAAAAAGAAAAACTAAGAAACCTGGTCACAGATGTGAGGCTAGTTTGTCATTGGTCACTTAAAATTGCCAACATAAAACAGGCTTTCTGCAAGTATAAATTTTTCCTTAAGGTTTATATTCTTTTAAAAACATTCATTTTTATTTAGTAAAAAAAGAAATAAAAACGTAACAACTCCGTGACCTTCGAGTTTCATACAGGACATTTAACAGTCATCAGAATCTGAATCAAGAGTATAGGTCACAGGTTTGGTGGCACGTGCAACTCGGCTCCTGGGAGCTACAGATGGCACTACCTTCTCGTCCAGCTGAAAGCTGTCGTCATCATCCCAGCTCTTTGCTTTCTGAAATGGAAAATATCAAGATTAAACTCGCCAGCTTTTCAATAAAGGTACCATAGCTATGGCTATACTAGAAAACTGTATGTGTATTCGTTTCATTGCTTGCTGCTTCTCTGTACTAGGAACGCCATGGATTAATAAACTGATGACAACACATTACCAATTACACTGCACATTTCACAAGATTTTTGTCAGTGCTTAGGATCTGTAGCACTTGCTTTAAGCTTTAACGTTATAACTTTCCTTTTCTTTGAACAAAACGAATGTTGAAAACAGTAGATGAATTATTATTCTTACAAAAATAAAACTGTACAATTACAAATGTATTTATCAAACAAAACTTCACATGCAGACCAAAAAAAGTACATTTATTGTGGTCACAAATTAAGAATTTATTCCAATGACTTAATTTGTTCCCTCATTTTATTAATTCAATGCCACTTTGTACTAATTCTCTCGTTTTTATTTAAATTAAAATGAGGGCGTTAATTACTACAATGTGGCCAAAATTAAATAAAACACTGTACTTTATAACAGATTTTTTCTTGTACTGAACAATTATTTGTACAGCAGTTTAATATTGAATGCTACATGCAACTATATTAATTTGTAAGTATGTTCATCGATATTTAAATGTTTGATACAGGAGACTTCTGGAGTTAAACATCTGCATATTTGTTTTCACTGTGACTGAGAAGAAGATTTGGTATTGACTAGGTATTGGGTGTTGATGTCATTAAAACACTAATTCTGATCAATAGTTAAGTGCCAAACTACCTTTCCAGCAGTGCTTTTGCCCTTGAGGCGAGCCATCAGATTGCCACAGTCAGAGTCTGAGCTGTCTGATTGGTCACTGCTCAGAGCGGGCTTCCTTTTCTTGGCTGGTTTCTTCTCAACTACAACAGGGGCTGTGCCATCAGAGTCAGAAGACTGTTTGACAGCAGTAGGCTTCTTGGTGGCTTTGGTTTTTTTAGGACTTGTCTTGGAGAGCACGTCAAGGATTGAGGGCTGTTTTGCATCTAGAAATATAAAATCATTCATTAATTATTTAATAAAAAAAATGTTATACTGATATTCAGTACAATAAAGTACAAGCCATTCATTACTAAAACCAAGAATTTACACTCTTTAAAAATCAAGGTTCTTTACTGGCATTTATAATTCCATGAAGAACCTTTAACATCCATGAAACCTTTCCATTGCACAATTTTTATTGTGGAAATTAGAGATTTATAAAAATGTTCCTCACACCAAGAAAAAAAAAAAAAAAGGTTCTTTTAAGAACTGTTCACTGCAAGGTTCTTAGGGAACTAAAAATGGTTCTTCTATGGCATCACTGCCCTATTGGAAACTTTTAAGACTGTAACTGCAATGAAATCCCACCATCCTCTAAAAACGTAACAACATTCAAATACCTGTCACTTTCTTCTTTGAAACAGCATGTGTCTTCTTTGCGGCAGGTTTCTTGGTGGCGCCTACAGCTGATTTTTTCACAGGTTTAGGGGCCGGCTCTTGGCTGGTCTCAGCTAGTTTAACAAGCACGGTGAACAAGTAAACCAGCTGACAAGAAATATTATTACAGACAAAGCAAAAGAAATTATCTGTGATGGGCAGAGAGTTGTGTGGTACTTACAGCCGGATTTGCTACTGGCTTCGAGTTTCTCTACTTTTGGTTTTCTGGCTTTTGCTGGTGCTTTTTTCCTGAAAGAATTAAAGAAAATAATATTATAGAATAATATAGATCGATTTTTTTTATAATAATAATAATAATAATAATATTATTATTATAGAGAACAGGTGAGATCTGTGAGACAAAGAGATAGAAGTGGTGTCAGTCTTACATAACAGGTGCAGGAGGAGGGGAGTCAATGTCACTATCAGGTGCACCGCTGGGTTCTGGGATGAAGGACTCATCATCCTTAACGACAGCACGCTTCTGTTTAGTGCTCTTTGCCCAGTCATCAAACTCATCTTCACTGCTCGACAGACTGTACTTTTCAACCGCAGCTGTAAAGACAAAACTTCTTAGTTTTTCCTGACGTTTTCCAATTTACTTTCAGGGATCAACACTTTTTGTCAAAAGGATTTGCAGTCTCTACTTGATGCAGCTGCTGATATTTATATGGCCAAAAATTAAGATGAAACTGCAAGAGCTTGTAACATATATCAGCAAGATCTTGATAACAATATAGCAGACCTCAAATAAAATACATGTCTGTTGTCACTATCTCTCCCAATAGTCTTAGTAAGAAAAAAGGCAGCTAATCAGTTTTACAGTTCACCTTGCTCCATCACTTCATACTCAAGAGATGTACTTAGCTAAACCTCATGGACTAAAGGAGAGTAAACATGCATGAAGATTCTCACCTTTGCGCTCTCGCTTCTCTCTTGGAGCCACTTCCTCAGGGATGAACTCCATTTCAGATTCAGACTCTCCCTCCTCAGAAGACCAGGGGCTCTTCTTCTGGACAGGTTTAAAGGAGAGGGTGGTCTGCTTGCGTGACTTTGTGCCTGACACAAAGACAAGATGAAACCTTAAGATCAGAATTTGATGACACTGCATGAATGTATCTGATAGGTCCTATCAAAATTGCACTTTACAGTCTTCTGTAAATTCAAATTCCCCCATTTAAGTACTACAATCTCAAGTAAAATGGGGGCATTTGAAATTCTATATCGACTGTGTGATGGTGCATGTGTGCACTCTACAGACTGAGTGCCATGTTTTCCAATGGACTCGTGGCAATTCATAAGCAGTTTTTGTTTTGATTGACTTACACCCCACTGAGGATTAGGTTTAGGGGTGGAATTTCAAATCATACAAAATCCTATAATATCGTCACCTCATTAAATAGTTATTTATAAAAATGTTTTACTAATATCGACTACACGAAAAGCAGCAGTCAATAGACATCCAACTTCCTCTATTTTCATATACTATATGTACTATAGTACATGTCTGTCTTACTTTTGTCTTTGGCTGGCTCTTTCTTGACCTTCTTAGTGAGTCTTGCAGTCAGTCCCATCTCAGAGCCATCAGCTGCTGCATCTGCCTCATCATCAAACTCCATCTTCATCACCACACCAGCCTCTTTCTAAAAATACACACAAGTATTCCCTCAGGATCAGCTAAACTTATAAAATGTCTGGCTATGAAAACAGATTAAATTTGCTGCTGTAAAACAAAAACTGAATAAACAACTAATTAAAAATTCACTTGAAGTGCAGTACAGGGACCATTCAGAGATTTGCATACATGCTGTTTAGGCATGCATGTAAATCTCATTCTGCACACACATACCTTCACAGCTTTGCCCTGTTTGGCTCCCTCCTTCTTAACGGCCTGGACCTTCATGGTGCTGGTGATGCGGGGGATGACGCGGCGGCCCTGTGGGGTGGGCATGGTCTCGTTCTTTACCTTCACCACCTTTGATTTGCCCACTTTACCTTTCACCACAGGCATTGCATTCTGTGACTCAATCTCCTTCTGTTCCACACGCTATATGCAAACACACAGATAACCATTGATGACTTTACAAATCACTAATCACACCGAAACGTTAGTTTTGAAAACAGGCACAATTTTCATTAAAATGACTGGAACTTATTTCTTCATACAAAGCAAATGCAGTACAAGATGTTTGGTACATAAGCTTCCACCAAACGCAAAAAAGGAAAATATAATCCGCATCTTGTTTACCTCCAGCTCCTCAGTAAAGGCTGCCAGATCCTCTTTCCACAGATCAGCAGGTGCTTTCATCTTGAGCGCGTTTAACTCTGTCATCTGCAGAACAAAAGCATGAGAACCTTTGTAAACTCCACTGTTATAATAAATCACCAGCTGTGCTTCATCCATCACAGACTTGTAGTCACCTTAGCATCTCTCTGTCTGCACAGCTCATCTTTCTTTTCTTTGGTCAGGTACCACATGGGCATACTGAGCAGATAGTTATAATCAGGACCAGATGTGTCCTCTTTTTCCTTCTCCTCCTCATCCTCCCCAGTATCCTCATCTGCATCCTGCCAAACACACACTGAAATTGATACTGATGCAGGTAACACAAGTCAAAGGAAGAAAACAAAAGCAATTAATTCAATAAATGAGGTTCTTGTAGGGCATACCTTCTCCTGAGAATCTTTCCAGGCCTTAACAGGGTCCGAGTCATAGCCCATCTGCTGAAGCATGCGGATCAGCTCCTTCTTAGGTTTATTTTCTAAAAGTAATAAAGATAAGAAGCTTGACATCAAAGACTTACAGACAGTTACCTTGGAATCTGTATTTACTTTAACACCAAGGGATACACAATATATAGTACCACATACAATGTTTCCCATCAATTACCTAGACTGTGGTGGCCAGTCAGAGTTTCAAAATTAACCAAAAAAAAAAAAAACATTTAGACCAGTCATAAAAGCTTTGGAAAAGCATCAAATAAACTAAAATTATCAAATCGTAAGAGGTTGCAATTAAAGTATATAGACTGTTGCATTGCATGGCTCAAAGTGAAGCATGGAATGCACACAGCTTGTGATCCAATGTTTTCCAAGTCTCAGAGCATTTTGGTTCACAGTGAAGTGAATGCAGGAGAAAAAAAAAAAAAAAAAAAAAAAACTCTAGGGTTGAGCTCTTGAAATTAGGATTGTAAAATAAATTTACATTTGTTTAATCATTTAGCAGATGCAAAGCGACTTACAAATGAGGACAATTAAAAGCAATCAAACCAACAAAAGAGCAACAATATGCAAGTGCTGTGATAAGTTGCGGTTAGTCAGTTTTTTTATTTTTTATTTTTTAAATATAAATGCAACAAAAACAAGATAGAAAAGAAATAGAGAGTGCTTGTTTTAGAAGGTCAAGTATTGATGGAAGAGAGATGTATCTTTAGCTGTTTCTTGAAAATGGCTAAAGACTCAGATGCTCGGATAGAGTTGGGCAGGTCATTCTACCAGCAGGGAATAGTTAAGGTAAAAGTCTGTGAATGTGATTTTGTGCCTCTTTGGGATGGCACTGTAATGAGCTTCTGGAGGGCACGTAAGTCTGAAGTAAGTGTAAATGTAATGTGATGTGGACTGAGACATTTCACAGCTAAAACCCATAGTCTAAAACTCAGTGGGAAACATGGATATTAATTCTGAGGTAATACTGCACATGTTATAAGACACTAATTTTACCATTTTTTACATTTAGATCTCAAAATGAAAATCCACTTTCCCCATGTGCATTCCAAGGTTGTCACTGTTATCAGTTTATCTGTACTGGCTAAATAACACCCATAAAATATGATCATCATTAAATATAATAGCTCAATCCATTTTCTTGTAAAAGTACACTTTTAGAAAGCAAAATGTGTTGATAGCAGATAAACAGGTTGAAAGTGCACTTGTAATGTGTTGAGGTCAGTGTATGGCACAAGGCAAAAACAGACTTCATGCCAAAAACATTACCAACTGCCACATCCATGATATTGGTACTACACAGTACCAGTCTTGTGTAGTGTGAATGCTCTATCCCTTTTAATATGTGCTGCTTCTGCATGTGGTGTGAAATCAAAGACATAGAGAGAAAACAAAGCATGTCTCACCGATGACCAGTGTGCCCTGGATCTTCTCCAGAATGAATCGGGCCTGGTTGGAAAGTTTGGCACTTTCAGCTCCCAGCATACCTAGCAGCCAGTCTTTCCTGAGGACATAATACTTCATTCTGAGCTCAAAGAAATCCTTCAAGATATCCTGAACAGACTCATACTTCTTCAGACTGCCCACATGATCAAACGCCACCTGCATGAGAATGAGAATTATATAGACAACGCAACACAACAAATGATTTCAGGATTGGGCAAAAAAAAAAAAAAGCTTTTTTTTTAAAATTTATTTTTTTTAAACAGGATGCATATTTTGATATCAAGTATGTGGTGTGTGTTGTTCACCATGGAGTGACAGGTGAGCAGATTCTGTAGTTTGAAGACTTTGTGTAGTCCAGCTGCCTCAGCCTCTCTCAAGCGCTCCTCTGTCATCTTAATGACGAAACGCACTGTGGTGTCTGTATGATACTCCTTATAGTCTGTGATCAAAGGAGGAACCTTCTCCGTGCCATTCAGCATCGCCTCCAACACATTCTCCTTATAGGTCTGAGAGATGTCATGTTATTCAACATTTACTCCAAAGAAAATGAAGTTCTTTTATCTGTTGACCTGACTGGCATAATTTTCTGCTCAATATTCTGTCTCAACAGCTTTACACCAAATTTCACAGGTTAAACACTGCTAAATTTATATACAGCATGAAACATGAATTTGCAGTGAAGGAAACATTGGTATAAACATTTTAAACCCTAGCAGATTTATCATGTCTACTGAACATTTCCAACCACTACAACCTTGTACGGACACCTAATATCTGAAAGTAGTCTTAACATCAGTCATTCAAGCATTATAATATGATATTATGATAATCAAGTATTACTGAATGATAAAACTTTAGTAATTAGAATTAAAACTTTGTAACCATGTATGAATGCATATTAGTCTTTTTAACTGAACTTGGTGGTGCTTTTTTGGTCATTCAGCGTTTCTGTAAAAAAAAAAAAAAAAAAAAAAAAAAAAAGGGAAAAAACTAACAATAATACTGATAAGAAAATAATAATAATGCAAATTCTACTGCTAAGAACAATATAAAACGCACTAAGGATTAATGGCTGCTGGATTTATGAATATTAATCAGGTTGTGTGCCTTTGCTCGAACTGATTTGGTGAAATCAATATAGGGACGATAATAGGTGAGCGCCAGCTAATGAGATTGTCGTTTGCGCATTAGTTCTGCCTACTACCAGAGAACCTGGCAGTTCTTAAAAGCTGAAGAATTCCAAAGCAATTATTAAAAATAAAAATTACATTTTGACAAGAAAATACAACAAAATATCGTTTACATGTAGCACGTCAATGCATGATATGTAAGACTCTCTCACTCTCTCTCTTTGCGTGTGAGAATAAAGCAAATCGTTGGAGAGATGTGCACCTTCACACTAGAGTTTACGGTACGCGAAATACAGGTACGCTGCGCTGAAGCGCTCAGTCAGTGTGTTCGGCGAGTGAAAATATCTGTGCTAATCTTTATACTTAGCCTCCAACTCACACACTGGCGAATAAAATCTGAGAATTTATTAGCCAGCGGCTAATATCAGACATCATTTGGTCACCCAGAATGAAGACTTAGTCGCATATGCGAGTGATTTACTCGCAATGTAGAAGGTTGCACTACTTGCCACATACCAAATGGGCATGGGTTTAATAAAAAAAAAAAAAATAAAAAAAAAAAAAAAATAAATAACCTAAGTCCTACAAGGAAGCATGAATAAACTTCCTAAAGCAAGTATAAAAACAGACTTCACACACCTGTGTCCAGGTTTTGATTGGCAGTTCAGTGATCTCAATGGTGGTAGGGTCAATGATAGCCACCTCTCCATTATTCACATACTGATTCTTCGCCAGTTCGTGAAGGGTGCCGTTGAACCCCTTATAGCTTGGCAGCTAGACATAAATGAGCGAAATGAGTACATCAGCCAGTTCTGGTTTAGAACAATATGCATTATTAAAAGAACTATGCATTTATGGTAATTCAATTTAAAACATGAATTTTTACCATGGGAAGTGGATCTTCTCCATTGAGCATGCGGAGAATATTGTTGATAATCTCTCTCACATCATAGTTGGGGATGCGGCTGGCCCATCCTGTGCCGATGCCCTCACCTCCATTAGCCAGCAGCAGAGGGATGATGGGTATGTACCATTCTGGCTCCACTCGCAAATTATCATCGTAGTTATACTTCAACAGGTTATCGTCCACAGCAGGGAAGAGCAGACGAGCAAGTGGACTGAGAATAATCAAAAACGATTTTGTTTTACTTAACTAGTTATGAAATTTTTATTTGTTAGCCATAAACTTTAGCCGTGTGCATCTGCGTACCTGAGCATGGTAAAGATGTATCTGGGGCTAGCAGCGTCTTTGCCTCCATGCAGACGTGTACCAAACTGACCCAGAGGCTGAAGCAGGTTCAAATTATTACTGCCCACAAAGTTCTGAGCAAGACCCACAATGGTCATCATCAGAGAGACCTGAGGAACAGAAAAAAATTTAAATTTAAATAGTTGTCTCATGTGAAAGCTACAAGGTTCACTGGTTTTCTATTATAGTCATGACAGTAGTTCGATAGACATTTTTGCACAATTTTACTTTTGAATGTGTATTTTCATAACTAAAATGGGGCAGTGTCTTGCTAAAACCAAAAACAGTGTGACAAGATTTTCCATATACAGACTGAACAATGAATGAGGGGAGTCCTCACCTCTCCATGGTGGTATGCTGACATCTCAGCCACTGATCCAGCCAACTGAGCCACTTTCACCTCTCTCTTATCATTCCTCTTAAAACAGCAGAAAAGCACTTTCCTTTGGCCTGGTTTTAGCCCTGAAACATATACATACATATTACTTCTCTGCATCTTTGTTCAATAGTTCTTTGCTTATATTCTGGAATTGCCTTGACCATGAATGACACATGCAATGCTACCATAGTTTTAAGTCAATCTTATAAAAGCAGCATAATTGCATTATTTTACTAACTACCCTTTGTAATAGCCTTTACAACTATTCAAAATAATTCAACAATGACAATTGCAATGCTGGGGAAACTCAGGTTTCTCACCATCCACCAAGCAGGGGATTGATCTCTCGTTGTCAGAGTTGGAGAACAGCACAAGCTCTTTATTGACAAAGTCATGGTAGGTGAGGGATGTGGTTTCCTGTCCATACAGGTACTCCTGCGCAAAGCAGAAACAAGATCATGCTTTCTAGAGGCACACAAAAATCAACTATTTCCAAAAAAAAAAAAAAAAAAAAAACCTCCACATAGATTTTTTTTTTTTTTTTTTTTTTTAGGGTTAAGGCACCTCAGGCAGGTTGTGTTCTCTGCGCTGACGTCTGTTGATCATGAAGCTGGTCAGCCATTCCTTCCTCTCATCTACCATCTTCTTACTAAAGGCCTGCAGACAGACACAAAAAAAGTCATAAACATCATCTTTAGGAAATAATTTTATATTAACAAAGTTGCTCAATTGTGTCCACTGCAAATTCAAACTGAGACACGGTTACCAGGGTGATAGCTTCATCATCAGCCGGCCCAGAGTACTTAAATGGGATTCGATGTCTCGTCATATCCGAAAAATACTCCTTGGCCTCCTTAGATGTGCTGGTACCCAAACCTGGAAAGAGGCAGATAGAAAACTACATGTGAGATGTTTGCAAATGACCATGTATACATGCATGTTTTAGAACCACTTTCAAATGTTATTGTAAACACCCAGTGTGCTGGAGACCCAATATGTGCCCCCTCCATTTTCTACATCACTTGCACACATAAGGACAGAGTAAAAACACTGCTTACATTTGCCAGTGGACTACCACAGGTGTTTGAGACAAACCTTTGTAGTATTTGATCTTCCAGGATCTGATGTTACTTTGTTTCTCCTTCCACTCATTGAACTCTGGGATACTGTAGAAAGCAAGCTCCTGCTTCTTATTGGATGCCTAGAGAGCGACAACACTGACACTCAATGAAATGTTTCCTCAACAAGCATTTTTACTTATTGATGACAACAGGAGCAGCTGGAATCTACCTTGATGATAGGGGTGATAAACTCTTCTAGGAAGCTGTGGTGCAGCAGTGACGGCCAGTTATGATGGATGAAGTTGATGAGAAGACCTTTAATGTGAGATCCATCTTCATCCTGCAGAAATCACCCATCAATATACATACAACAAACTACACTTTGTATTCTGTAACAGGCACACTGTGTACAGTCTGACCTGATCTGTCATGATCATGAGCTTGCCGTAGCGCAGGCTCTTGAGTGACTCTGGGTCACTGTAGTTCTTCTTGTACTGCAGACCCAGGACCTTTATGATGTTGTTGATCTCAGCATTCTCCATGATCTACAAAAAAATAAAAAATAAAAATAGTTTGCTTTTGTGGGGTCTGTAATCGATACAACCCCATGAAGTGGTCAATAAAATGCTCTTGAATTTACTGACCTGTTTGTGCGATGCCTCTCGAACATTGAGTATTTTACCACGCAGAGGGAAGACACCATAGCGGTCACGTCCCACCACACCCAGACCAGACACAGCCAGAGTTTTGGCCGAGTCTCCTTCTGTCAGGATCAGAGTGCAGCTACTGGAGTTCTTCCCACCTGAAACAAACCAACAATCCTGAAATGAACATCCAGGCTGAAAGTGTCCTAACATTTTAACAGCACAAAAAAACCTTGTTACCTGCATCGTTGGCGTCATCCAGCTTGGGTACCCCTTTAATCTTAGTGTGTTTGACAGCAGAGCATTTCTTATTGAGCTGAGCCTGGGCTTTAAACCTCACCCAGTTCATAATGCTCTCCACAATTCCACAGTTATTAGCCTTCAAACAAGACACAGAGGGGGTAATTAGCTTAGTAGTTTATGCAGCTGTAAAGCATGTTAAATCACAAACTACCTGCTAGTGATGAGTTAATACTAACGTTTCAGTAAACGGTACCAATAAGAGTAAGTTTTAACCAATGCATACAAATTTGGAACTATTTAACTTAAAATAATGTACAAGTAAATGTTGAAATTCATATTAAGATTAATAAATGCTTTAAGTGTTTTTCATTGTTCACTAGTTAGTTAGCTAATGTAAATAAATGCAGCCTCATTGGAAAATGTTATCAAATAAACATACATCAACACGGTCCCATCCACTTCTATGGGTATCACCATGTCAATCATCTCAATTTTCAGTACTGAATTGGTACTTTTGGTACAAGCACTTCAGCTATCCCATGATTTCATACAGCATGGTTCAGGCAATTCAAGATGGTTTAAGAGTCATATTTCTCACCTGTTTAATGAACTTGTCACTGAAAGTGCAGGTGGAACCAAAACTCTTCTGCTGTAAGGTCATGTTCTCTTTGGTCTGAGAGTCAAAACTGGGGTTTTCAATCAGACAGTTCACAAACAACCACATGTGGTTCTTCACCTGCAAACACAGAGTTCAACCAGTGCTTTACATCTAATCACAAAATTAGAGTCATAATCTTTGAGATGTATAGCTTTGATAATGTACCTGGAAAGGTTTGACAGCCACTCCAGCCTTGTTCTTCTTTTTCACCACTTCAATTAGTTTGGACACAATCTGGTCTGCAACATAGTCAGTGTGTCTGCCACCCTGAAACACACAAAATCATGTTTAAAGCACTTTTTACTTTCAACTTACAGTATCTGAAAGATATGTCCATCAATGTTTACATGTCAACAACATTTAATGGAGTTTCAGATAGCCACCCAGTTAAGGCCCCCCCCAAAAAAAACAATACTATAGCGTCCACACCAATATTCTTATGCTAATATTCAGCTAATGTCAGATAGATTGAGTGTCTGTCAGTGCCTTTGGTCATCAGTTGGAGGTGGAAAAAGCAACAATATCTTTCCTCTGTGCCATTATCATTAGGTCTTACAGTTATGGCCGGCAAAGGCTAATGACTGGCTAATATATTTTTCAGTCACAGTGTGAATAAAAGTTGTGAGCTTTTGGCAGCATGCACACCGCTGCTGTTACATAAAACTACACCTCGGTGACGCTTAGTTTTTGCTTAGTAGAAACTGACATTTTTGCTCTGCTTAACTCTTTCCCCACCATTGACGAGATATCTCGTCAATTAAGAGACAACACTTCCCTGCCAAAGACGAGTTATGGCAATCTGAGTTCTAGGTGTATTACGGTAAGGAAACCCCTTGTGCATGCCCTGAGTGAGTTACGGGACTTCCCGATCGGCATAAACGGAAGGATCAGAGAAAATATAGATCATATAACATATAAAAATGATGTATACAGCTGAACAGGCACTGGAGGTGTTGGAGTCGGATCACTCATTTTTGACCATTTTGAATCTGATTGGGACTAAGTAGTCAATGTAGGAAATGCCTTTACAGACACAAACTTCTCGTGGTGTCTTGGATATCCAGATCGACGGGTTATCAGTCTATGTAAGTATGTATGTGTGTGCGTGCTCTATATATGTATATATACACACGTGTGCGCACACACATATATATGTATGTGCGTGTGCGTTTGTTCTGTTTATTGAATGCAATTTCAGTTATTCATTTAATTATTTACAGGTGAAAGATGCACTACTTTGATAAAAATGCATTTTTCTCAGTTTTTTGTCCAAAATGTTGTGATGAAACCTATCTGCATTCAAGTGGTGATTAAACACATGAAGAACACATGAAGATGAAAAAAAAAAAAATTATTCTCCCTTTAAAAAGAGAGGCTCAGTTCTTTATTTTGATATATAATATGTTCACAAATCACAGCAGAAAATTTTCTAAGGGCCGTCAAATTTAGGTGAAAATCATCAAAAATGCTGGAGGTGGCTGGCAACTTAATTATAAAAAAATAAAAAATAAAAAAAAAATAAAAAAAGCTGGTGGGGAAAGAGTTAAACAAGCTTGCTTGATGCATGAGAATGAGTTCTCTCACATCAAGCTATGATGTGCTCTAAGTATATGCGTTGATCAACATTTATATGTGAATAAATGTCTAAATCGAATCAGTTGATCATATAAAGCTCTCATGTCTCTTCGGAAGACTTGAATTAAACCACTCTGGGCTGGGCGATATGGGCAAAAAAAACTCACGATATTTTTTTTTTTCCGTATCAGTCGATATCGATAATTATCACGATAAATGACAAAAAAAAAAATAATAAAAATCTTTCAAGTTTAAAGTCAGATTTTTGCTCCAATGCGAAAGTTGTAAAAACCAGACGGTTAATTGGGGTTTTAAACTATTCTTAATGGTCAGAACATGACAAACACTTCGTTTTTTAATTCTTTACACTTTTCCAGTCATTTTTCCTTAACAAAATAAGTACAATTTCTTAGTTCTGCATGTTCTAATGAGTAATATTGTTTCAAATCAAGAAACGGGTTTGTGTTTCCTGATAATATTAATATAACTTTTTTTTTTTGTCTCTTAGAAATACACATTTGATAGTAACTTGAGTTAGGATGCGTAGATTTATGTTCATTATTAAAATCAGTTTGCTACAAGCAATCTCATTTTTATATGGTGAAATGTAATGATTCTGACAGTGTGAGGTGATTTTTTTAACCATTGGTCTTCCATAGTAGCATACATTTAGAACATGATAATCACAGTTAAAACCACATATATAGCACATCAATACCATGGTAAAATATGGCTTCTGGGTATTTGTATGAAAAACAGTCGTCTAAATACCTTTACATTCCATTACTCCTCCTTCAATACATTTAATACATGTCTACATTAATAATATAATACAATTCCACACGAATACCCACATTTCTGACTCAATACCATGGTTAATTTTGGATGAATTAACACTTTAATACCTGTTATAAGCAGGCCTTTTGGAAAGGTTTGGTTAATGTAGAAATATTATGCTGAACATAATGCAAGATTTGAAGATGTTTACCTTAGTCGTGGCAATGCTGTTAACAAAGCTGACTTGCTGGAACCCTTTATCACTAAGGGTAAGACACACCTCCCAGCGCTCATTCACAGCCTCGTGGACTATTGTCAGGGGAGAACCGGTCTCATCCACCTTGTCCTTTAGATACAGGTCTACATAGGTACGGAAACCATTAACCTGAAAAGATAAAGGTAATTAAACTTGGGTGGAAGATACGGCGATGTAAACAAACCAAAAAACTTCATGAGGTCAAGAGCAAAAACCAGTCATATACTCACTCCCAGCTTTTTGCCGTTGAGAAAGACACGGACACCCTTAGCGGACCCAGCAATGTCATACGCTCGTCGAGTGAGCAGTGCGACAGTGTCTTTATCTAAAGCCTGCATCTTAAACTTTGCCAGGTCCGGCTGGAACGTGATGCATGTGTAGTCATCACCATCAAAGGGTTTGATCTTGCACTCGCCTTCTCGCCCCATATTATCAAACCATGTCTTTGGGGAAAAGGTTAAAACAGTTTTAACATGTTGGTCCAAGATAAGGCACATCATATTCTGATCAGTGTTGTTACTATTAAATCACATTTGACTGTACGATAGCTGAAGCATCACAATCTGACTGGATTGCTCACAGAATTCTAAACAGGAGTGCAGGAGTGTTCAAGTGTACTGCTTTTTTCCCACCACCAGAGGGCTTCATCAACTGACAGCCAATACTTCAATGTAAAATGACCTGGTTTGCAGTTGCAAAGATTTAGTTTTTAGGATATAGGTATGTAAATCATAACTGTGGTTTACTCAACGAAATCAGACATTTTTCTATTAATTCAACACGGTGGGGTCACATGACATACACAATCTAGTTCTTTATTATAGATCAGTGATGATCACAATAGAAATCAGTATCATGTATAGTACCACTCATTGTATTAATATTAATAATGGTCATACTTTACTTTAAAATCCAATTCTCACCATTAACAAATCATTAACTATGATTAACTATCATAACTATCATTAGCTATTGGGTAGGATGTAAAATACATGGTCATGCAAAATATGTGCTTTATAAGTACTAATAAACATCCATTATGTTAATAATAGGCATGTTAATAAAAGGGGTGCAACGGATCGTAGATGATCCACGATCCTGCAACTGAATACTACGGTTACTGACTTCATTTATAATTTTATGTTGTAGGCTGTTCATCTATGCTTGTAATTTGTGTAATTGTTCTTGTTTTATTACTGACTTTAGTAGTTCAGCTAATAGTTTCTGCTGGGGTATAGAAGTACTTAAAGTAAGCTTTAGTAATTAATGAAAAGCAAACAGGTTTTTTTTTTTTTGGGCTGATCCGAAAAACAATCGAATCCGTGACTCAAAATCCGTAGTATGATCCGAACCGTGAGTTTTGTAATCCGTTGCACCACTAGTTAATAGTGAGAATGGGTCCCTATACTTAGTGTTACCTTAATTGAAATATTCAAAACACTAAATTAGTATAGTATAGTATTATATATATATATATATATGTGTGTGTGTGTGTGTGTGTGTGTGTGTGTGTGTGTGTGTGTGTGTGTGTGTGTGTGTGTGTGTGTGTGTGTGTGTGTGTGTGTGTGTGTGTGGTAATTTTGTTCAACATGCATGCAGCAATCCGGTATCAAGCTTGCCTGTTTGAAACAACGCTTTGACTCTCGACAGGCAGTCTCGACTGTGAATTTAGTGCTGAAGATGTTACACAGCTTCGCACCGTATCCATTACGGCCACCTGTTGAAAACACATACGATTAAAGATTCCAATCAAGTCAAGTCCATACGAATCCATTCACTTCCAGCTCAACCTCACCTGTGACCTTCTTCTCATCATCATCATAGTTACTGGAGGTCAGGAGTTGGCCGAAGATCAGAGCAGGAACATACACCTTTTCCACCTTGTGCTCAACCACAGGAATACCCTTTCCGTTGTTCCACACACTTATGGTGTTATTCTCCCTGCAAACACAAACATACATTACTTAGATGTCTTCATCTATAACACTGAACAATCAGCGCATGGGAAGTACTTACGAGTCAATGTTGACCTTGATGCAGTTCATAGCTTTGTCCCTCTGTTTGTTATCAGCAGCATTCACTATGAATCAAAGAATGAGTATTACACAAGTTCTAAGAGCATATCTCTACATAAGGTCAAAACTGAGCTGTCTTTTAAATGTTTGACCTTTATTGAACAATATTTCATGTGCTCTATGCATGTGAATTGATATTTATGTGAATAGCCTACATTAAATCATCATATAACATAACAATAGTCTCTCTTCAAATGACTTTGATTAAACCACTTGATTAATTTGGATTAATGTTAGAACATCATTCGTGATTTATGAAAGTTTTGGATTCATTGACTTTCAATGGAGGGACAGAAACCTCTCAAGTTTGCGGTTTCATTAAAAATATCTTCATTTGTGTTACGAAGATGAATGAATGTCTTAGGAGTTTTGAGTAGCATTTGAAACTGTAATGATGCATGACATGTTTTAATTAAAAAAAGAACACCATGCTCTTAAAAAGTAAATAAAGAAAAAAAATAAAGATGCAAAAATGCATACTAAAAATACTGTTGTGTGTGCATTCTGTTTGAATTTGTTTTTATATTTTATGAAAATAAAATATGCACTTCAGTAATTCAAGTCAAATGAAGAGAAAAGTAAGAGAGCAGGCCTATTTTATCAATAAAATGTTATTTAAAATCTGACTTTTCTTTAAACGAAGATAATGATTAAAGATAGTTTTCATAATACACTAAAAGGTAAACTGCTTAATTAGAGATGTTGGTTAATCAAAGCAATGACTTCTGAATATTCATTCTTATGTTTAGACAAGTCCATTTGTAAAAACTGCTAGCAGCAGAGTACTTGACATTCACCACAAAAAAAAAAAAAAAAAAAAACCCTCACCCAGAATCTCGTCAAAGATCTTGTAGAGTCCTGGGACAAATGTTATGTCTCTGCAGTTCATTCCCACATCCTCATCAAACACCCACATTTGCTAAACAGGAAGTGAAGAAACATTGTCATTCTACAGTTGTGATGGCAAACATTTAAATTATTTTGAAGAAATAAGCTGGCCAGGTTCTTGACAGAATGAAAGAAACTCAAACTTTTAACTGTCATTTTTTAAGTATAGTTCAGCAAGTATAATTCACCACTTTAGAATCATTGATTCTACTGCTGTTTTAATGAAACATGTCATGGGGCAGTATGTATTATTCATAAACAGCGGGTGCCGGTGGCCCTGAAAAATAGCAGATGTGGATGATCTCTACCTGGGTAACAGGCTCCACAGAGCCTATGTAGGTGTCGGGCCGGAGCAAGATATGCTCCAGCTGGGTCTTCTTCTGATAGATCCTTTCCACAGACAGACGCTTCTCATCTTTCTTGGGCTTACTGAGAGCCTTATTCTCAAACAAACTCTAAAAAAATAAAATAAAAAGAGACAAAAACAATGTTACATTTCGATGCAAGGTAAGATTGATTAAAAAAAGAAACTATATTCTTTTTTTTTTGCAAAACAAGACATAAGCCTAGATGATGTGGGACAAAGGACAGTGTGAAAGTGTTTTTTGACTGTAACTAGTCCAGTTATTTTCTGCTTTATATTATTGTTGAGGGTCAATTTGACCCCAACGCATTACTGTTTGAGCTTCAATAAAGCACACAGTAGTTCTTTCCACACTTCTGTTTAAAATATTAAAAAATAAAAAAATGAAAATTACAATACTGTGCATAATATTCAAGGTTTATTTTTAAATACACTTGTTTAAGCCATGCTGTCATTTTTTTTAATGTGTGAGAAAGTTTAACGTTAAAGATTTTTAGATTTTGGGGGGTTTTCCATAGTGTGACTTTTGTTGAATTGATTTTGAAAACACAAAGGTTAAGAGGTGTTTTTATGGTAAAGGCCAGTCTTATTCTATAAAGCATTTTGTACAAAATTAGCATGGAGTGAAAATAGTGCCGTCAATATTGGGGACATTTACTAAAAACAGACAAATTGGTCAACTTTCAGGAGTAGCCTCAAACAGACATGGCAAACTAACGGCCACAGCTTGCAAATCTTGTAAATCTTAGTGAAAAAGCCGTGTAGATAAATAAAGCGTCCATTTCTCTTCTGCTTTTTGTGGTAATACACGTTTACACCACGTTACCAGTACATTGTAGCAGCAGTACCGAACTACAGCGGAAATTATAGTTACCATGGTAACTCTATTGCAAGGGTGAGGAATCCGTTTTATTGAACTCGTTACTAAGATTCAATATACAATGTAATTCTAAATGTGGCCTACAATTAAAAATAAAACACCACATTACGCTACACAACGCAATACAAAACACAATAGTAACGTTACCAGTACGTTCGCATTAAACATACCAACTAAACTGCGGCAAAAGTATAACCCATATAATGATAGTCGTGTAGCATATTGGAATTAAACACTGTTAACGTCTCAAACCTAATCTAACTACTTTTATATAAGTAATTAAATATCATGCATTCTTTTATCTACAGTTAATGTTTTTTTTTTATATAAATATATCAACACGTTACATTATTAAGGGTCCTCGTTCTTTTGACAATGATGTTGTATAAATTAACGTTACCTTCAGAGGTCCTTCTGTTCCAGCCATTCTCACGGTTTACCTCCAGCACGAAGCGAAGCAAATGAAATTATAATTATGTTACAAACAGATCTGACTTTTACTGTTATCAAATCACTACTCCTCCTCAATTACAGAAAATACTTCAAACTATCTGAACTAAACTTAATATGAAAGCAAAAATCCACTGACACGCACGCGAATACAAACCCGAGCAACAGTAACCGATTTTCAAATTTCAAATCACACATATGTCCTCCCGCCAAGACCGCTGGCCAATCACTGTCAGGAGTGGGTTGGGCTTTTTGTGTTCTTAACCAATGGAATTTAAATATTTTGAACAGCGACCCGCCTACTTCAATAGGTCCAATAACAAAAGCGATAACACTAGTTAAGCCAATTAGATTTTTGTTCCGGTCTCTCTCACGGTCAAACGGTCAAAAACAGTGACATAATTGTCAACAACACAGAAAAATGTTTGCGTTGTTGTGATTGTATATCTGTGAATGGCATAAAATACATTGAGAAAAGGATCCGAAGAATTTGAGGATGAAATGTACTAAATCACGTTTAAATGTTTATAACGTTTATTCTTAATTTCTTCTTCAAATTATTATTTAAAAACAACAATGCTAAAAATATAGTAAGGTATTAAGTTCAACATAAACATGTTTACTCTGTTGCCATATATCTAATAACTAAAAAAAAAAAAAAAATTAACCTATAAATTCATTGAGAGAACAAATGCTATTACTAATAGTAGTATGCATATTAAAATCATCCTTTATATGTTTTTAAAGGACTGTTATTGCAGTTTTAAAGATGATAATCCAACATCAGTTCAAATATAGTCAGATTCACCATACACAGCCTACACTTTTTAATTTAAATATATATTTGTAGTGAAATGGAAGCAGACACACAGATAGATTTCTTCTGTGATGGGGCATAAAAGCTGATTGGTTGTTGGAGTGGTAATAACATTGATTCATGATGCACATGTGCCTCTACCTCCCTCCCCTTTCTGTCTCTCTCTTTCTCTCTCAGCCTCCTTCATTTCATCACTGTCCTTGGGTGTGTATAGCAGTGTCTGACATTCTGTTGCTGAGGACTGTGTGTGTGTGTGTACACGCAGAGTAGCCCAATGACGTTGTAAATTTGTGCTCATCCAGGAACAGAAGTCCTCCAGCAGCATCCCTTGAGCAGGGCAGAGGAGCAGTATGTCAGCCCATCCCAGAAGCTAAGCTTTGCTGTGGGATACGCAACTACATAGAGGTGAGTCTGTTTATCCAGCTTTCCTCATCCATCCTGTCCCCCTTTCATCCATTTGTCTTAATGAAATATTCATGATTTACAGCCTCTGCTTGTCCTGATTGTCATCTGCAGCTCTTATAGCAGAGGTGAGCTATGTTAATGTTTTCTGTAAAGAATGTAAGTACTTCTTTTCAGACGTTTTTCTTGATACAAGGTTATACATCTGCATAGCCAAGGAAATGTTGATGAGCATGTACCATTTCTGTTGTTTTAGCCCTGCAGTGAAAGTAAGCTTTTATTTGCTGATATGTGCACACAGGTCAGATTCGTCCCCTCCCATCTCCATATTGATTTGTTTGCTATTGCCATTCCCTGCCTGTCAGCTACTTAGCAGCCCTACCCCCCTAATTCTTATAGATGGGATAATGTGTGAGGGGGGCAGTTTTATGGCCATTAGCTTCATATCTCCATCACAGTGAGATGACTTTTGAAAGTAAGGCCCTTATAGTCATATAGACAGTGTCAGTTGCCTAAACAGTCAGATTACAGTGATTTCTTAATAAGTTTGCTATAAAATTGTAGTCCTGTCTTGTGTTTATTCTGTATTTAGTGATTGTTTTGCCCCCAAAAAGGTGCAAAAGCTGTCACTGGGGCAGTATCATTTCAAAAGGTACCTTTAAGGTACTAATATGCACCTTTTGTGGGTAAATAAGGCATGAAAGTGACAGCTTTTGCACCTTTTGTTTCTGAGAGTGTAGAAGAGGCCCTGGTTAATGGATCAGGGGTTTGAACTTAACCACAGGGGAGGTGGACCTTTTTCAACCACCTCTCCTAATCACAATCTCGCTCTACACGCTATTCCATCATTGTAAAAATGCTAAATGGTAAGTTATTTGGTTAAAAAAAACTATAATAGCTCTAATTGGACATTCTGTGCAATTTTACAGCAAAATACTACAGGTAAATACAGTTTTTGGAAGTGAAAAAGAAGAAGTCATCTTATAATTTACAATAGAAAAAAAGCAAATTCACAGAAATCTGCGACAGCTCACATTTGATGGTTCTCCATTGAAATAACTGTTTCTTCTTAGCAGGGATGGGCAGTATTTAAAATACGTATTTGAAATACAAAATACTATTTTGTATTTTGTATTTAAATACCTTTGAAAAAAATTGAATGTATTTTGTATTTAAATATATTTAATCTTAGTATTTTTGTATTTTCAAAATACATAAAATACTTTTTGCCAATTAACCTCTTTATTAGACTGCTGATTTCCTGTATTAACTAGTTAAGACATGCCGCTTTCATGCATGTGAGCTGCAGCTGTATGACTCCATCTAGAATTGGGTAATGAAATTTTCTGGACTCCTCAAAGGAAATAAGGAATAATACTGCCTTTGTGTGCTATCAAAATTTCCTACTTCAAATTTCAGAAGTCCTGATTACAAGCTTGTCGCATTCAAGTGCTTTGCTGTTGGAAAGAATAGGAATCGTGGAGGATGCCAGGTTTCCTAGGAAAATCATATTAAAGCCAAATAGATATTTAAGATATTTAATTTTGAATAAAATATATACAAACACATTCACAGATCTTTATAATTAGCTTGTTGATGACTCTGGATTTTCAGTCAAATACATGCTGTTTTGCTGTGTATAAAACACAGAATGCTTGAAATGGTTATTGCACTACTATGTGCATGACTTTAACATTAAAACAAGGTTATCTTGATTTTGTGGGGGAAAAAAAGCATACCTGTCCCAGCAGCAAATGTTTTCCTCTCCACCATATTTAAAGTTTATGGCCTGCACAACTCAGAAACTTGGGTATAAAAATTATAGTAGAAAGTAGAAAATATGACAAAGGCATTCATGTCCAATTTCCAACTAGAAAAGTCACATTTACAAAAAAATAAATAAATAAATAAATAAAAATAAACAATTGGGATAGCCTGTGAAGGCAGAATAAGATAAGGTGAGGATGTCATGGTCAGTTGTACTTGTTGATTAAGGTTAAAATGGAAAACCATTCAGATCTGCATTTAGTTAAAAATGGCATGAAGGTAAAAAAAGGGCACTAGCAAGGGGAACATTAGCACTATAGTCAGTATTGTTAGTTTTTTTTTTTTTGGTCAGATTTTTGTTTTATCAACTAGCCAGTCAAATGTCTTCATTAAACTTTAATCATTACTGCTTGGTATGGCGATATGACAGTATATATGTCAGTGACGATATAAAGTGTAAATCGATTGAACTTTTTCTATATCATTTATATATAGTCATGGTATGCAAATATATCTGTGGCCCTTTTAGTGGGCATTAGCTATTGACACATCAGAGTGATAAAGAAACATGGATAAATGAGTAATAAGCAGCTTTCTGTGTGTGTGTACCCCAAGACAAAGATAACAGTAATGCTAATAATAAAGATATAAAGTTAAAAAAAAATTGTTCTAAGGGCATACTCACACTAGGCACAGTTACCTTGTACTAAAGCCCAAGTGCGATTGTCCTTTCGCTAACAGACATATTTCAGAGGATTATTACAGAGGCAGCTGAGGTTAATGGTGGAATTTGCAGCTTTACTCACAAACTATAATACCTGTTCATCAATAAGATGAGAACCAGACCCATTATAAATCTAAATGTACTCAAAATTTAATGAATTGAAAAGTGTGATATCCAAGTAGTAATAAAGATTTTTGCTGTCATAATGCATATCACATATAAATAGCGCATCCAAAAAATAGTAAATTAACTGTTCCATGCTCCGGCGCGGTTAGCGATCACACTACATGCGTACCGCACCTGAGCCACCTCTTCAAGCGGACCAGGGCATGGATAAACGAACCACACTGGACACGGTACAGAGCAGTCACACTTGTGAAATGAACTGGACTTTGGGGGTCAATCGCACTCAAGCATGGATCAGAGCCCCTAAACTCTTAAAAATAAAGGTGCTTCAAAAGGTTCTTCACAGCGATGCCACAGAAGAACCATTTTTGGTTCCACAAAGAACCATTCAGTCAAAGGTTCTTTAAAGAACCATCTCTTTCTTACCTTTTTATAATCTGAAGAACCTTCTTTCACCACAAAGAACCTTTTGTGAAACAGAAAGGTTCTTCAGATAATAAAGGTTTTTATGGAACCGTTTAGACAAAAAATGTTCTTCTATGGTATCGAGAAGCACCTTTATTTTTAAGAGTGTAGTGTGAGCACATCCTAAATCTAAGTGAATAGCAGATAGTACACCACAACTATAACCATAACAGCACAAAAAATGATGAATGATAAAAACACTGACAGCCATTTGGAATCATTTCTGCTTTAAAGAGCTTGAGCATTTAAAGTGACAGATGACACAACTGCACTGTATACTTAGAATACACTAATATAGTTATCTTTATAATTATCGTTCTTGGTGTAAACAGGCCTTAATAGTGTTACTTCACTGGATGGCCAATTTCACATGTATTTTGTGTATTTTCAAAATACAAAATACTGTATTTGTGTTTAAATACATTTTTCCACACAGTATTTTGTATTTTTATTTTAAATACATTTTGATGTATTTGTGCCCATCTCTGCTTCTTAGTTATTTTGTTATCAGTTGTGTACATTTAGGTGTTACATAATATGCTGTTAAACAAGGATTACTGCATTGTATTTTAGTGTCATTTTTGTTACCATGATGGTGTTTTGTATTTATGTGCACTGTGTGCGCCTTCAATGTATTTTGTACCTCAGCTTGTGAAAGAGCAACTTGTGATTAGCTTTGATTCTCTTTACCACCTGTGTTTTTAAAAGTGCTTGTCATTATGAAGGTAAAACATATTTTAGTAATATATTTTAACATTATTTCAATTATGAAATGTAAGTTTTTTTTACTGTAAATTTAATTTCAATCTGTAAAACTTTAAATGGTCTAGCAACCACAGAATGCCTTTTTTTTCTTATCTTTTTTTTTTACCATGAATTTCTCTTATTTTTTCCTTTAACAGTGAAGCTACACATAAACAAAAGTGTGCAGATCAGCCCAAAAGAACCAGACAAATATAGACAAACAGATAGACTGTGGGCGCATAGATGGATGAATGGTTAGATAGATAGATAGATAGATAGATAGATAGATAGATAGATAGATGTTATGAATATTGTGGTAAGGGCAGCAGATGGCACAGCGGCCTGTTGCCTGGACACTGTGTATGTGGCAGCCAAATCCAACCTGGCCAACTGGTCAGTGTTGTATATGTGGGTTTTTTTGTGCCCCTACTAAGAGAGTTTATGTTTATGTGAATTTAACAGTTCTACAGTATGGAATATAAAATACTACACAAAACACCTCTTTAAGACAGTGCTTGGTTTCCCCTATAATTCAATGCAATAATTCAGAAATTTAAAACATACCTGTAAATACACAGAAATAGTTAATAATAGTAAATATTGTGTGTACATAAAGTTCTTTGCTTGGTCAATTATTTTTAATGAATTTCATTTAGTGGTAGTTTGAGAAGCAGATTTTAGAATCAACTTTGCAGACACAAAAAGAACAGATCTTAGTATTTTTCAATTGATCAGAAAAGCACAGACTGCCACTGCTCTGTTTGTGGCCAAGATAGAAATGTGTTCTTGTCCATATGCAGTTAAATTTTAAAATTTCACTCTTTCAGATTGAAGATGTCCTCCACTCCGCTGGCCGAGGCAGAAGAGGATGTGTTTGGTGAGTGACCTCTCCCGTCTGCCCATCCCCTCCCCCCTCCATTAATGTCCAGATCTTCATTTCCACTCTCCCAATGCACTGAGCGCATTACAGGAGAGAGCAGCTACAGTCTGGCCTCTAAAAGCACCAGGGGCTACGATTCTCTCTGAGCATGTGCACTGGTTTGTTTTAGAGTCGTAAATATTTTATTAAACATTTTTGTGAATTTTTAGATGCCATCTATCATGGTTGAGGAATAGTGGTAGATGTAATGGGCACATTCAAGAGTTTGGCTTCACAGGATTTTTGTAAAGGCTTTGAAGGTGCAGCTTGCTGAGTCAGTGTCTACGTCACCACAGGAATTAGTGCTGAGATCTGAAAACAAGTTTGGAGAAGAAAGGTTGCTATGGAATAGAGTAGAACCATGTGACTGGGTCTTAAAATACAGAATTTTTATAAGCATGTTCCCACTCCCAATAAGCAGCCTACAACAGAGCATGCATTAGTACCCACACACTTTTTCTGTGGTGTTGATTCCGGAAGTATTTTTTCCATTCATTTTTCCTATAGGGATTTTAAAACAGTCTTTGTTTACGCATTATAAGCCATGAACCAAGCCAACCAGCTATGAGGTGAATCACAAAATTACACATTTTATTTGAAGCAAAACAATATTTGAAAATATGACAAAAAGACCAAGGTACAAGATAATGAAGGGATAGTTCTAAGGGATAGTTCACCCAAAAATAATAATAATAAAAAAAAAAGTCATAATTTTTTCCTTTTGTCATTCTGTCATCATTTACTCACCCTTAAGTTGTTGCAAACTTGTATGAGTTTCTTTCTTCTGCTGAACACAAAAAAATATATATTTTGAAAAATGGTAACCAAACAGTTGACGGTAGTCATTGACTTCCATAAGTATGGAAAAATATACTATGGAAGGCAGTGGCTTCTCTCTGTTTGGTTACTAACATTTTTCAAATATCTTCTTTTTAGTGCTGAGCAACAATTATTCGAGAATAATCGCATCCAAAATAAAAGTTTTTGTTTATATAATATATGTGTGTGTACTGTGTATATTTATTATTTATATATAAATACACACACATGAATGCGATTAATCACAATTAAACATTGTCCAGCACTACTTCTTTTGTGTTCAACAGAAGAAAAAAAGTCATTCAGGTTTGGAACAACTTGAGGGTGAGTAAGTGATGACAGAATTTGAATTTTTGGGGAAACTATTCTTTTAATGGCTGTAGTGAGAGAAAGAACTACAATCCAAGCATTACGAATGACATAAATCAGAAATGATGAAGAAATAAAAAAACTATTAATTTAGAGTTGTTGAATACATTAGTTTATTGCAAAATCTGTATGTGTGTGTGTGTGTATGTGTGTGTGTGTGCATGTGTGTGTGTGTGTGTGTGTGTGTGTGTGTGTGTGTGTGTGTGTGTGTGTGTGTGTGCATGTGCATGTGTGTGTGTGTGTGTGTGTGTGTGTGTGTGTGCATCATGGATAATGTAGTTTTTCACCACCAATTCAGCTTTTAGACATGATTATTTTAAAAAATAAGTTTAAATAATCTTTCCTGATGGCCACTGTAAAGACTATAAAGTCTATCCCTCACAGCCTCCTTTTCATCCGTCTTAAATTCAATATGGCATCTAAACTGACTAAGGTCTATAGTACATATACTATGCATAAGCAAATTTTTTGTAGGCATGGAATACTTGGATTACTAACGTTTAACGAAATATACACTGTACAACAGATCATACGTTCAGAAAAAATGGTACAACTGCTGTCACTAGGATGGTACACTTCCAAAAGGTACCTTATTTACTCCTAAAGGTACATTTTATTACCTAAAGTGTACAAAGTAGTATGTAAATGGTGTATATTAGTGCCTTTTGAAAGGGTACCACCCCAGTGACAGCTTTTATACAGTTTTTTCAGAGACTCGTAATATGGAATCCCTCGGTCCAATCCTCTCAGTTGACCGTGACCATGTCATATAACTGCTTTTGGCTGCTTTACTGCCTTTACATGCCACTCGCAATTAAAAATTCATTGTGATGAGGTCATGTGACAAACAGTGATGTCATGTGACAACAAAGCTGCACTGACATAGTACTGACCAAATGTTTACATAGTTTTTGACATGCACATATTATCTTAAAAAAAGTATATTTCCACTACATGCTAAATACTTAAAAATAATAATAATAATAATAATAATAATAATAATATAGTACAGTGTAAAGAATCTGTCACAATTTATCAAAATTAAGCACTATTTATTTGATTTACAGCACTATTTAAATCACAGCAAATTTGATATTTATGAATATAAATATTGCACAAACACAAAATAATGAAATATAAATACTCATATGAAGTTCTTGTTGATCTGTAGCTACACATCTACACACTCCCCAGTGCCATTCTCTCACTTTAGTGTATTTGTTAGTGTGTGTTTGAGTACTTCCTGTTTCACTGACCCTCACACACACCCCCAGGGTGTACATGAGGAATGGCCACCCATCATTTATATAAGTAATCTAGGCTGTTGACAGCTTGATAGAGCTTCAGGCCTGCTTTACGGTGTCACTGCATTTTATGGATTGTAACGAGAACACTAATGTGTGCATGAGTGTGAGTTGAGAGCAGTGCAGCAGTCTTTTATCAGGATTTTTATCATATTTGTGGTCTTAGTTTGTGCGTCTTGGGCTTTTGCCTCCAAATGCTCAATTTTCAAAAGAACTCAGGGAGTAAACATATGCCTATGTGTTTTATGCCACATTAGATCTGACGGAGGCGGTTCCAGAGACCGAACGACTTGACAGCAGTCTACAGAAAGCCAAAGCACAACTGTCAATCAAAACCAGGAGGCATCGGCCCTCCCGAACCCGCCTGAGAGACAGCGTGAGCTCGATAGATGGAGATGACAGCATTGATAGAATGGTGTGTGTTTGTTGTAGATTTCATGCATCAGACTGAATGTGCAGTTCACCCAAAAATGACAATTCTGTCATGTGTCATGTTATTTACTCACCCTCTTGTCATTCCAAACTCATATGCTGTTATAAGAGCCATCACCGTACACTTAATTTTTGATGGAGCGACAGTCCTGACTCACTTAATGCCCTATAGGTGAGAAAAGAATTGAGAAAAGTCATGATAAGCACTATAAATACTATAAATAAGCATTTATTTGGTCAAAAATACAGTAAAAACAGTGAAATTATATTTTTAAATATATTTTTTAAAATGTAATTTATTCCTGGCAAACCTTAATTTTTAGCAGCTGTTACTCCAGTCTTGAGAGTTACATTCTGAAACATTAACATGGTGCTCAAAAAGCATTTCTTATTATTAATGTTGAAAATAGTTGAAAACCATGATAAAAAAATTTTAGGATTTTTTGATGAGTAGAAAGTTCAAAAGAAATTCATTTATTGAAATATTTTGTAAAATTATAAAAGTCTTTAATGTCACTTTTGATCAATTTAATGCATCCTTGCTTAGTAAAAGTATTCCTTTCTTTCAAAAATATTATTATTCACTAAAGCTCTTTATTGAAATTGGTGGTAATTTTTGGAACTTAACAGTCATGGTCAATATAAAAGATTTCTGTGAATGTAATCTTCTTTTGTGTTCCACAGAAGAAGAAAAAAAAATAACAGCATATGTGTTTAATTCAGAATTTGTTAGATAAAAAATTATTTTAAATGCAACCTTGAGATATATGTGACCCTGGACCACAAAAGTCATAAGTAGCACAGATATATTTGTAGCAATAGCCAAAAATACATTGTATGGGTCGAAATGATCATTTTTTCTTTTTATGCAAAACATCAATGGAATATTACGTAAAGATCATGTTCCATGAAGATATTTTGTGAACTTCCTTCCGTAAATATATCAAAACTTAATTTTTGATTAGTAATATGCATTGCCAAGGACTTCATTTGGACAACTTTAAAGGTGATTTTCTCAATACTTAGATTTTTTTGCACCCTCAGTTTTCAGATATTCAAATAGTTCTATCTTGGACAAATATTGCCCTATCCTAACAAACCATACATCAATGCAAAGCTTATTTATTCAGCTTTCATATGATGTATAACGCTCAGTTTCAAAATATTGACCCTTATGACTGGTTTTGTGGTCCAGGGTCACATATAATCACCACTGTTATTGTAGTATAACTGAGAAACTATTATAGTTTTTATTATCATTTTGAATAGTTTTTATTTTTATATTTTATGTTAAGTTTCAGTAATTTTGTAGTCATTTTTTGTTTTTTCTTTAGTATGTCTATATAGATTTTATTATTTTATATATCAGTTTTAGTTTTGGTTATTGTAGTACATCAAGTTAAACTAAATGAAAATGAGAAATGTACTTTGGCAACTAGCTGGAATAAAATAAGTTTAAATATTTTATCATTCATGTGAGACTCATGGGATTATGATATGTCGTTGTGTGTGTCTGCGGTCTAGAGTTATGGCGGCTCCGTGCAGACCTCCTCTTCTCCAGTCCACACTTCCTTTCGCTGCTCCTCCCCCTCCTCTGACCTGCTCCTTTCCTCCCCTTCCTCACGGAGAGACCGAACCTTCACCTTTGACCCCTACACTGTGGTTGGAGAAAGGGAGGCACAAGATGAAAGACGGAGCTACAGGCACCTCCTGAACACCTCGTCTCAAGAGGCTTTGCCCCTCACCCCATCTAAGTCTCCCTCCAGACCCTGCACCCATTCAGAGACATCTTCCCCAGCCCATCTTTGCCAGACGGATCACCTCAAGTCACGTGAGAGCAGCCAACCCCTTCTACACTATGGAGAATACTCACAGAGTGAAGGTTTGAACTGCATATGAACATCTCATCTAATGTAATATCATAACTATCAATAACTTGGACAATAAATGTGAATTCTGATTCTGAAATTATTTTGATTCTAATAGTGATTCTGATCCTGATTCTGACTCTGACCTTGATTACTGTAGATTCTAATTTTGAGTTTACTGTATATTCTGATTCTGATCTGGACTAAATTCTGGGCCCAGTTGTTCAAAACTTTTTTTTTTCCTGGATCAGAATGATTCATATTTTGAAATCCCTTGTTTTGCCATCCTGGATCAGGTAAACATTCTTACTTTTGTGCAGTTTTTTCAAAGTAACATTGGATTAGATCACCATGATCCAGATACAAACTTTTCCAGATCATGAAATCTGGATTACCAGCACTCTAAATGAGACTACATATCACAATACGTTTTTAAAGTTTTAAATGTTGTTCCTGAAATCCACCATGAATCCACCCTTCTACTGGGATCAGTATAATCCTGATTTTTTGGATCAGAAATATTCCAGTTGAACTAAAATATTTGAACAACACATACTAAAGATTTGACCCAGATCAGAACTAAGACTGGATTATGTCATCTAATCCAATTATAGAATCTTTTTTTTTTCTTTTCTTTTGAACAAGCTATTTTCAAGATAAGAACCCATCTGATAGCTGAAATTCATTTTCTGATATACATTTTCCTATTTAGAGCTCTGGAAATTCAGATTTGGTAGTCTGAATCAAATTTTGGAGGGAAAAAAATAAATAAATTACTTTATCCTGAGTAGGAAAACATGAGATTTCCAAATTAAATGTTTACATATTAATAAGTTTCAAACACATGGACCAGATTCTGATCAGGATTCTGATGCTCATTTTGATGATCTGTTTTCAGACGACAGTCATGACACAGGCCCTGATGAACCTGATAGTCCAACGGTGCTGCTGGACAAGAAAACCAGGAGACGTTTTCTTGATCTGGGGTTAGTATCCAGCGTTGCCAGATTGGATGGACGATTTCAAGCCCAAAAGCTCACAAAAACCCGCCCACTCCAACAAAAAAAACGCCCAAAACTTTAACTGTCAAAATAATGTGATAGAATATGTCAGTCAAGGTTGATAAGAGCCATTTTAAGTCCTTAAAACAAAATAATGACGACAAAATAATATAAATATAATATTAGATAAATTTGCCATGGATCAAATCGGGGCAAATACATTAAAGAGAATTACCAAATATGATTAAAATATGCAAACAGACACTGTCAAAACAGCAATCAAGAAATCAACCGATACCCTCAAAAAGAACACATGCATCATTTTCAATGTCAATAGTCAGAATTTAAATGCAAAAAAGTGCCCAATATAAGTGATCAGAATAAGCAATTAGGTAGGCTATTTCACACTCGTTTATGCACACACCATGACAGTCAAAACTGTGTCATTTGTTGATGCATACTGTATGATAATCTGACAATAAAAAAATAAAAATAAAAAATAACAACAACAATAATGTGCTTACTTACCTTCGTATCGCTCTATAATCTATAATCTATAAATTCATATTGTAGAACATAATACAGAACTCTGCACAGTCAAAACTAACAAGTCCAGCAGCTTTCAAGGATATACCAAAGATATACTTAACCGTTTAAAAGATAAAAGACTGGATAGATATAAATAAATATTGATTAAATAATTTAACTGTTCTCTGATTTCAGAGTTGCAGTGATATTAGAGCCTTCGTGTCATCTCTCCATTAAGGTGTAATTCACGTTTTGAGAGTTAAAACACTCTCCCACGTAACTTAAATTTAGGTATTATGATCACTTATACAGTTATACATTCAAAATCGGATCCGTTATCACGCTAGTGATTGGCTAAAAGTGGGCCACGATGTCAACATCAGCACCAGTCATCTTTGCAGTGTGCTTGTGTGTTTAGTAACATCGTGATGACTGATTGGATGCAGTATATGTACACTTGGGCTTGTTTCTTAACCAATTAACCTATACAATTTATACGTCTGAAAACCGCCAACCTGACCCCAAACCAGCCCATATTTTGTCCACCCGCCCAAGCCAATTTTTACCCGCACAATCAAATTCAAAACCGCCCAATCTGGCAACACTGTTAGTATCCTACAAGTTTACATAATATAAAATAATAATAATTACATAAATAAATTAAATGTGTTAGATGAAGGTTGGACTATTTATCCTGTTAATTACAGTGCACAGTCTTTGTCGTAGCAGGAGTTTGCTAAACATTTGGAAGATTTTAAATGTTAAACATGCAGGGACAACTATAATTAAGCAATTTGTAGATACTTTTTCCTCTGTATGTGAGAGCAATCAAACAGTTGCTATAGTAGTGACCAGAGTTGTGCTCTAAGGTTATCTGCTTGTTTTTCTGTGGGCAGGGTCACTTTACGTCGCACATATGGAAAGGTCAGGAAAGACAGATCCAACAGACTATCAGCAGGAAATCGGTATGTGTGTGAGTCTGTCCTGCATTTATTCATCTAATGTCAGTCATCTAAGCACCAGTGTTTCCTTGCATACCTGTACAGACGTAGATGTGTGAGGTAATATGTATATTTGTATCCAGGGATTCAGAGAGAACAGAGAACCGGTCCTCGCGTTCCTCTGGTCCACCGTTTGTGCCTTTCTCCTGGTTCAGTGAAAGATTAAGAAGTTCTGGCTCCCCCAAGAACATCCAGTCCCCATCCAGACCTTTCACCCAGGTAACCTAACCTCAGCTAGAGTACACAGGTTCTATTATTCTACTAAAATTAGCTCTTTGACAAACAAAAGTTGATCATTTTTATATGTTTTGATCATTATGATAACATTCACAAATGAACACAACTAAATAAAATTGCCAGAAGTAAAGCTAAAACATTTGCTATTAACAATCTTAACAACATGATTTCGTTACTCACCACCATCAAGCTTCTGACAACTCTTCAGTCTTTAAGAATATTTTCCTTAAAAGTTTCCATGAAAATTAGAATAGTTTGCAAAGAGCATGATGTACAACAATGAGGCTATAAAAGTAGACTAGTGAGTAGATGAGTTCACCTCTTTGGTGTAAAGACATTTAAGGTCTCCGAAAACCTCCCATTTAGCTACTTGTTAGCAACCACCTTTTTTGAGTCAAGTGAAAGCTTTCAAAAAAACACAAAGGAGTATTACAGATGTATTTTATGTTATAGAATAAAAAAATTTGAATGTCTTGAGCTCGTATTAACCAGGCCTTATTTCAGGCATTTAACCAAAAACCCATTCAAAACTAATAACAATTGACTTTAGGACGATGTAACCAAAAGCGCTAAAATACTAGCTCATTTGGGCAGTTAAAATACTGATCTGATAGCGAACACACAGCCTCTGTGTATACAGTATTTCTCATTTCACAAAAAAGGAGGTGTTTACATAGAACTTTTTAAAGGCATAGCTGCAAGAATGAGCCAATTAATTGTACTGGTCAGAAAGAGGGTCATGAAAAAATTGCAGTTGCAATCACTCCTTTAATGGAATGAAAATAATGATTAATATTGCAATTTCTGTATGAATTCTCTCACAGATTGAATTAATAGCCTCTTTGACAGAGATGAATTATTCATTTTAAACAGCCAATTATGGAATATAACAGCACTGTAACACTCATTTCTCATTCTTCAAGGGCTCCAGTACTGATGAAGAATTTGATTCTTCAGTGGGTTTACTGGAAGACTGCAGACCCTGCAAGACTGAGTCATCACAACCCTATCAGACCCTCCCTGAGCATTCAGATGGGGTGAGATAACAAAACAACTCTATTGCAGAAATTACCCACTCACATCTAAATTTGGTCAATCCAATTGAGTTGCACCTTTAGTAGAGTAGCTCATCCAGATGTAAGGCTCAACTACATACTGTATATGGAAAATAACTAATGCACATAAACAAGTACACTATTAAAAATACAAAAGTTTGGAATTATATATAAATGTATTCCTGTGATGAAAAAGCTGAATTTTCAGCAGCCGTTACTCCAGTATTCAGTATCACATGATCCTTCAGAAATCGTTCTAATATGCTGATTTGATTCTCAATAAAAAATTATGTTGAAAACAGTTTTTGCTGCTTAATTTTATTTTATTTTTTTTGTGGAAACCATGATTCCATTTAAAAGTTTGGGCTCAGTAAGACTCAAACAATTATAAATTAATACCTTTATTCAGCAAGGACACATTACATTTGATCAAAAGTGACAGTAAAGACATTCATAGTGTTATAAATGGTTTCTATTTCAAATAAATGCTGTTTTTGAACTTTCTATTTATCAAAGAATCCTGGAAAAATGTATCATGGTTTCCAAAAAAAAGAAAAAAAGGCAGCAAAAACTGCTTTTAACTACGATAATTATAAGAACCATTAATACTAATTGAGAACCAATAATACGTACTAATATCTGAGCCGCAAATCAGCATAGTAGAATGATTTCTGAAGGATCATGTGACACTGAAGACTGGAGTAATGATATTGAAAATTCAGCTCTGCAATCACAGTAATAAATTACATTTTAAAATATATTAAAACAGAAAACAGTTCTTTTTGATCAAATAAATGCAGCCTTGATGAACATAAAAAACTTTTTTTAAAAACATTAACAAATCTGAATTATTCCAAACCTTTGACTTGTAGTGTATTTAAATACACCTAAGAGTGCAGCTATTTAATGCTAAATCCAAAAAGAGACAGAAAGGTTGCAGAACTGCTTGCAAGAACATCTTAATATACAGGTAGAACATTAATATAGATTTTTCATGAAGTGCCATTTCAGTCCTCTCAAATGCAAAGAGGAACATTTGGAGATCGATGGCACTGGCACACTGCTATACAGCATCTTTCAGTGAGAAGGACAATCATATTAGATTGAAGTGAAACAGATTCACACTAGCTTAATCATATTAAAGGTGGTTTGTGCTGCATATTCAATTTGTGCTCAGTGAATAAATTGCTGTGCTGTTTCATATGCTAAATTAAAGCATTTGGTACATATGCCTGTTGGTTTGCTTGAGCAGTCATTCTTCAAACATTACACCAGTAACCAACTTAAGTATAGTTTGTTCCTTGCGGGAAAAAAAAAAAGCTGTCGCTCTATACCATTCTGTGTCTTTTTTTTTTTTTCAGAATGACTGTGACAGCAGTCGTGGCACAGATTTCAGTTTTAAAAAGAAAATGCTTTCTGCTGCTGGTAAAGATAGGACAGAGCGACAGAACGGTGTTCATGGAAAACGGGACAGTGGGAAAAATGGACACAGTGAAGATGGACAAAAATTACTGACCACTTGATGGCGTTTCTGAAAGACTGAATACAATACGCTGCAGGTGCCATTATTAATGTCAAACATTGCATTGGCTTTCACAATGTATTATTGATGGATATAGTAATAAAGATAACGTGCAAAATTTGTTCATTTACTTATTTTATTCAAAAACAGATTCAGGAACATGTGTGCAAGGTGTCTGAAGGTGAAGCGTGTCGTTGTATTATGTACATTTTTTTGTAATTTATTTGTAATTTATTGGACATTAATGAGACCTCATCAGCATATTTCTCATGAAAATATTCACAAAAGAACAATTTTGACATATCATTTAGAAAAAAAATATTGAGTTTAACATGTGCTTGAAAAATCTGGATTATGGATAACAACTGGACCATGAAGTGAAAAACATGTTTCAAAACCAGGCTCAGCCATCTTGATGACAGACTTACACTTGACAAAATTAATGACAAATTAGCTTAATAACTCATATTCATCAGAATATGTGGACATTCATATGCCACCTGTCATTACAGATTAGTTGAGGGGTGTTCTGGGATGAAGGCTATGGCACAAGGATGACATATAGCAGTTTTTGAGTGTTGTGGCGCTGTAGAAAAAAAAACAAATCAATGTCCTGAATGTGATTTTACAGCTTCAGGCAGAACCTGGATGAGTAACAGGAATCTACTTAGGAATACTTGCTGACATGTACTGTAACCCAAACCAACAAACCGTCCTTTTTAGCGACCAGTGTACCCTAAAAATTATAATTTGTCCATCATCGATCTCCTGTACCTCCTCGACCACTGAGACATTTCGCATCGGACCAGGGCCGTGCACATACTTTTTGAGGGGCATGTGACCCACCATCCCCCACCCAATAATTTTATTTAATTTTTTTTTTCACTTAAAGACTTTAAGATTTATTCACTATTGATAACCACAATAATAATATAGTTTAAAGATTTTTTTTAGCTATTCTGTTTGGTTTTATAAGCTACTTTGTATTATTTGGTTAACATGTTTATGTAGCCTATGTCATTGAGAAAAGGGGAAGGTAATTAAGCAATGAGTCAAGTATTTTTACCAAAGTATTTTGAAATATAATTTAATAATTATGTCCAACACAATTCCAGTCAAAATAGGAGATTATAAGAAACTATACCGTCACTATAGCATATTCAACATGTATCCGTCTACCTGGCAAAAACATTAAACTAGGTCTAAAATAAGCCAGCAATGAAAAAAATAATTAAATATTGTGAAAAATACAGTTGCAGTGAAAAGTTTGAATTGTACCAGAGCTGATCTGATTCTGTAATGTTTTTTTTGCTTTTAGTTACTAAAACATTACTTAAAACCAAAGTCCCTTTAAGGTAAGTCATGTCACTCGACGGCCATCTTTGAAACGCCTCTCGAGCATGCAAGTGCAGCTCCTATCTCTTAGAATGGGGAAACATCAAATTCTCCAAAAGTGTTCGCCAAGCTTACAATTAAATTTCACATTTGAAATCACCAATGAAATCTGACAACAACTGTATCATAAATGTTGTTTATTTTGCTCAAATAGCCTTAAAAAAAGCTTATTTTCTCAAGCTAGATCAGCCAGTGCGCATGCGCAGTCCTAGGCGCACGTCTCAGAACGATGACTGTTTCTATAGCAACCGGCAGTGTTGCCAACTAATTTTAATAAAAAGTGCTAAAGGAAGGTGGATTTGTTGCTAAAAGCTGCTAAATGACGTGATGTCATTGCGCGATGACGTCATTGCGTAATCACGACGCAAAATTGTCACATCGAATCTCAGCAAAAAATATATTTTATATGTTAATTTAAATTTGTTTGTAAAATAATATGCATACTATTAAAATATAAATAACTGTATTTTAAATACATTTGAATTATTGAACACTTACACAATTATGAAAGATTACAATTTAAGTTTTTTTTAATAGCTAGTAAACTAGTATACTTCACATTCTCAACAATTATGCTTTAAGCAGTGTATTAGTAGTTAGTTAGTATGCTACACAATCTACTATGTTAATATGAAAGAGTTTTCCGTATTGGTTTTTTACCTGCATTTTAAATTACGCATTGTGATTTTGGGTTACAAGATTACAATGGATAATGGATAATGTCCTGGAAAATTACTAGTATCTTTCCATTTTTCTTACAGTGTACTAACTGATCAACAATCGCAGGTAAGATACTAACAAAGTGTATCATAAATTAACAATTATTTGGCTATTATTATGATTATTAAATTTAACAACTGCAAATAGCAGCTAACTCAGTTCATGTGATGTGTGTACTGCTAGGCATCTTTGGTTTCCTCTTTTTGTGTAATTTGGATGGAAAATGTGTGCCTTTTTATTGTCTGAGTCACTTATTGAAAGTTGCTAAAAGTTGGCAAATAAATTTAAAAAATTGCTGAATTTGTTGCTAGGTGCTTTTGGAAGAAAAAGTTGCTAGGGTAGTCTGAAAAGTTGCTAAATTTAGCAACAAAATTGATAAATCGGCAACACTGGCAACCGGGACACTTCTAATGGCAGCTGCAGTGACGCGTTGACTTTACCGATTAGCGATTGGCTCTTTTGCTCAGAAGGCGGGGCTTAGAGCGGCCATATTCAGCGTTGCATTTTTCCCCATTCAACTATACAAGTGGCATGTCTTGGGTATTCAATAGTCTTTGCTTAAAACCATGTTTTACTACGTTTATACATGTGAAGACGAGCAGAGAGTTGGCCTATTGAATTACTAGATTAAGAAATTAGCTAGCGAATACGTGCATATTAACAGCACCTTTTGACCATGTATGATTAAATGTTAATAAATTAAGTGTATCAGCAATAATAAATCAAAGAAGAATTTTTTAGAAATATATTTTACCTAGGTGACAAAGATCACTAGTCGCTTTGTGTCAAACTCAAATGCAAGTTACAGGGTTTTTGACCTGCAAATGTGCATTTTGTCCGTCAATAAAACGGCGGCATCGTCTCCATTTTTCCTGTTGTAAAATACATTTGGCCAAAATCTCATTTTATAAAAGAGATGAAATGCTACTGTATGCACAGGCTAGTGCGTTGGCTATGACTAGATGGCAAATGATAGCCCTCTCTCTCCACTTTCACACGTCTCAGACCTCAAATACATAAAATAAGTGCCTTTATAGACATAGTGTTTTTTGCGTAAAGAAAATGCTGTACTTATTCAAACAAGATCTTTATTTACCCTTAAGACTTCGTTCAACTGCTGTGGTCGTGGAACTTAAGTTCATTCAGTCAAGATAGAGGGGATGGAGTTATGAGATTTTACTGAGTTTTGAGCGGATCCAACAAGATTTAGTCACAAACTCGTTTTAATACCTCTCACCGGCTAAATATTTGTAAAACATGCAGACAAACATAAAGGGTGACAAATAGCATTGATTTATTGAAGAAGAAAAAACAACGCCACCAAAAAAAAAGGGCACTTCAGAGTGTAAGGGAAAAAGGCCACGTGCTCTGCACAGGTTGAGCCCTACCTGTGCACGTGCCTGTTTGAACGTTACGATTTTTAGGCTAATGGTTGCAGGCTTGCCTTCTAGTGGCTTTGGGCAAGCCTGCAACCATTAGCCGAAAAATCGTAACGCTAAAGCGTAACGGCTAAAGCTAACGCTTCCGGTCTGCCAATACGTGGGAAAGGAGAGAGGCCGTTTTTTTTTTAATGGATGTCAGTGGGGGAGAGGCTTCACTACGCTGAATAAACAGCTTTTTAGAGGAAACAGCTCATCATTTAATAAATCGACAGCCTATCTGCTAATCTTCAACATGTTTTACACTAAACAAAACTTTTGGATTGAACTATATTTAGAGTTTACCACGAAAAAAATGCTGTTTTATTAGAGAAGTCACTAGGTGCGTTTCCATTACAGATTTGCGCAAAACTTTGGCGATATTTTATAAATGTCGATAAAAAAGTATTTCGAAATGACAGCGTTTCCATTAACCAATGTTATGCGACTAAAACGTAACTTTTTGCCTCTCGCGATAAGTCATGGCAACGGATTTTGGTGAGATTTGACGGATTTTGGATGTATTTATTCAAAGGAGGAGTAAGCGTGTATCTTTACAGAAGCACCACGGAGATGCGTGGCGTGGCTGGAATAAACAAGCATTGACTAGAGTGGCCGCAATCAGCTTCAGTGGCCGAATCAGAGCCACACTGCACCGCAGACGTCTGCAGTGTAAACTAGCTAAGCATTAATGGCAGGGAAAGCCCCTTATATTCGAGAGCGACCACGTATGAAGTGTTTCTTGGAGGTTATAGTACACTGAAGAATGATTATATGACTTTTTACATACGCCATGTGACCTGTAAATGCGAAAAAAACCGTTTCCATTGCAGTTTTGCGAAATATTCCTTTTTCGAATTGCCTGAAAAACCACCTCATGTGAGCGTAAAAATCTTTTGCGATATATGGGAGTTTTTTGCGAAATTGACGCGTTCCATTAGGCGTAATTTCAATTCGCAATTTTAATTTCCGCAATTTGAAGGGTAATGGAAACGCGCCTACTGACTTTTTGCGACAGGTGGGATTCAGCTTACGGCACTTCTCGTTCATTCCTATGGCATCCGTAAACGGCGATTGAGTGTCGCACAACTCTGACTGAAATTCAATGACGTCAAGGCTGTAATGTGATTGGTTATTACGGCACGTGATCCAAGTTAGTCGTTACGCTTTCTCCAACATTAAGTAATACAGACCCTCTCATCCATATATATACATATAATTAGACATATAACATATAATCATATATATATATATATATATATATATATATATATATATATATATATATATATATATATATATATATATATATATATACACAGTGGAGTGAAAAATTGTTTGCCCCCTTCCTGATTTTTTATTTTTTTGCGTTTGTCACACTTTAATGTTTCAGATCATCAAACAAATTTAAATATTAATCAAATATAACACAAGTAAACACAACATGCATTTTTTAAATTAAGGTTATTTTTTAATGAAGGGAAAACAAAATCCAAACCCACATGGCCCTGTGTGAAAAAGTGCATTTCAGAAAAACAACATCATACCAAGAGTAAAATATGGTGGTGGTAGTGTGATGGTCTGGGGCTGTTTTGCTGGTTCAGGACCTGGAAGACTTGCTGTGATAAATGGAACCATGAATTCTGCTGTCTACCAAAAAATCCTGAAGGACAATGTCTGGCCATCTGTTCGTGACCTCAAGCTGAAGCGAACTTGGGTTCTGCAGCAGGACAATGATCCAAAACACACCAGCAAGTCCACCTCTGAATGGCTGAAGAAAAACAAAATGAAGACTTTGGAGTGGCCTAGTCAAAGTCCTGACCTGAATCCTATTGAGATGCTGTGGCATGACCTTAAAAAGGCGGTTCATGCTCGAAAACCCTCCAATGTGGCTGAATTACAACAATTTTGCAAAGATGAGTGGGCCAAAATTCATCCACAGCGCTGTAACAGACTCATTGCAAGTTATCGCAAACGTTTGATTGCAATTGTTGCTGCTAAGGGTGGCCCAACCAGTTATTAGGTTTAGGGGGCAAGCACTTTTTCACACAGGGCCATGTGGGTTTGGATTTTATTTTCCCTTCATAATAAAAAACTTCATTTAAAAACTGCATGTTGTGTTTACTTGTGTTATCTTTGATTAATATTTAAATTTGTTTGATGATCTGAAACATTAAAGTGTGACAAACATGCAAAAAAATTAAAAATCAGGAAGGGGGCAAACATTTTTTCACACCACTGTATATTTACACTGTTACACTGGCTACTTTTACACTGTTACTGTGGTGTATTATTCAAGTTAGTGGTTCTAAATACAAATAAATAAGCGCTAACAGCACACGACATCGTGAAAATAGGGGGAAATATTAACAGTTATCGAAACATTTTAACCTGGCTAGACCCCCTGCTTTGCAGCACAGTTAATGATATGCTAGGATCCCTTGACGCGATTGGTTATTGAAATCTGTGACTGTGTCAAACCGCATTTCTGTGACTACAGCTTTAAAGAGAAAATACTCAGCAATGGTGTTGATAAATGGATTGACACATGGTTTGTCTAAAAGCATATTAAAAACACCACATAGACAAATAAACAACATTAAAAAAGTTGATTTTCACCACAGGGGGACTTTAAAATGTGTATTTTTGTATCAATTATCCGAAAGAATCTTTTGCACTTTTACTCAAGTAGAAATGTAAAATGAGCACTTGTACTTTTACTAGAGTATAAACAATTTATTGAATAATCAAGGAACTGGAATCGTTCAGATGAATCCGAATCGGAGCTATTATAACTATTTTAAACTCGTATTGATGAAGATCATCATTAATTAAGAAAACAAATGATCTAGTTTTGTAAAACATTAAAAAGACATCGTTATATTTCCAAAATAGCACTGCACTTGGAAACTTTTATTTTTAAGAGTGTATGGATATAGTAAAGTGATTTCTTGCTGCTTTGATTTATACCCTTATACTGAATTAAATACACGGATTATGTATTTACATCAAAGAAAGCCGTGGTATCACCATGATGTCGTGTCAAGACACAGTATTACTAGTGATTTTACATACTTGATGGTTATAGTGAAAACTCCTACATTTACACTTCCAGCATTTCTTCTAAATCAAAAGTTCAACACAATCTCCCGTCCAATCAAGAGACGCTACATCAGACCACCCAATCGGATTGATTTGTACTGCAGCAAACAGACACTCTCGTCCAATCAGAGGGCGCGATCTTACAGACCAACATGGCGGCGTTGTGGTGTAGGGAATTGTGAATGAACAAAAACCGGATTCATTTACTGCACAAACTGGACTATTTTGTGGTAAGCGGGATTTCAAAAAATAAGAAATAATATATTGGCATTTTATCACATTTTTACACGTTATCTATATACTGTATACAATAAATATGAGTTGTGATTGGAGATCATGAGTAGAGCTGGTATCTGACGTTCTTCTGTCATACACTGGGATGTGACTTCAAACTCAGTTTATGCTGTTGATTAATTTATGTTTTGATTTATAGTTTTAAAAACAGAGAGAATGAAGGTGGTGAATCTGAAGCAGGCTATCCTGCAGGCGTGGAAGGAGCGCTGGAGTGATTATCAATGGGCCATTAACATCAAGAAGAACTGTCCTAAAGGAGCCACTTGGGACTACCTCAATCTAGCAGGTCACATCTAAATGTTTCACTTCATTTTCAGGAGATAAATTACTGTATCATGTTATACACAACCAAGTTTTAGCTATTTGGGAGCAATTCAGTTTGAGGACACATGCACATGACAAAGTTATAAGCTCTGGTGTATTTTAAAGGGGACACCCTGGTCTTTTCTGGTCTGTATTATCACCAAGGCTGTATTTATTTTTGATTAAACATGGGATAAAAACAGTCATATTGTGAAATATTATTACTAGCTTAAATATTTTAGTTTTAAACTTATTAGTAGTTTAAAACAACTGTCTTCTGTAAATGTAATTTATTCCATTACTCAAATTATCATTACATCAGTCTTAAAAAAATAAAAAATATTAAGCAGCAAACACTCGCTCACATGAATAATGTATTAAAATAGAAAACAGTTATTTTAAACTGTAATAATATTTCATAATATTACTGCTCTTACTGTGTGTTTAATCAAATAATACAGTCTTTGTGATCATAAGAGACTTCTTTCAAAAACTTTTCAAATTTATTATTCCAACCTTTTGACCAGTTTATTTATTATTTATTTATTATTAATAAATAAATTTATTAATAATAAATTTATTTAAAAAATTATATATTTATTATTTGTTTATTTATTTATTATTATTATTTATTAAATTATTTCAGTAGAAAAAAATGATAATATGTAACCTGTCGAGTAGTTGTGAAGGTGTGATTACTGTTTCTCCTGATACAGAAGCTCTTCTGGAGCAGGCTATGATTGGCCCATCACCTAACCCTCTAATCCTGTCCTACCTGAAGTATGCCATCAGTTCACAGGTGAAAACAAGTCATATCAGTAGCTTAATAAAAGCTTTTTTATTTGGCATGTTAATTATCACCAAATACTACTTGACTTATCATAGCTTGTTATTTGCCACATTTGCTCACGTAATAAATGCTCACAAATGTCTTGGTAATAGCACATTTCTACAACAACACTAGGAATTGTAAACTTGTGCATCACAACACCACTAGGTGACAGTGTATGTACACTATAGGTCCAGCACAACTTGTTATTGACATGATATTGATGAGATGATATTCTTTCTCCCACCTGTAGATGGTGTCGTATTCTAGTGTGCTGACTGCAATAAGCAAGGTTGGTGGTTTTTATTGATTTATTTTTCATTTTAAATAAAGGTTTACTTGACTGAATTGAAATACCTCACTATTTTCATTTGTCCACCTACAGTTTGATGATTTTTCTCGGGAGCTGTGTATCAAATCGTTGCTCGAGATTATGGATATGTTCTCCAACCGACTCAGGTGCTCATCCATCATTCAGTTACATCCATCCATCCATCCAAGAGTCGGATGCAGTTTTTCTAGAACACAGGTAATATGTTTTCTGTCTTGTGTTTCTCTCCTGCAGCTGCCATGGAAAGGCAGAGGAGTGTATCGGGCTGTGCCGTGCCATGCTGTGTACCGTGGTTTGGCTCCTGCAGGGCTGTGCGTGGTACTGTGAGAGACTGCGGGAGTCCGGCGCTGTGCCTGCGGTAGAAAACAGTCTGAGAGCCTGCCTGGAGCGCATGACCAATCTGTTACACAGCACCAAGAACAGAGCCCTGGTGCACATCGCACGCCTGGAGGAACAAGGTGTGTGTATTTACTAACGATTTACAGTAAGAATTATCTTTATGACATATTTACAAAGATTCTGTTGCTTTTATAAAGTTAATCAAGATTGTAAATAGTGTTAATTCACCCTATTTAATGCTTGTTCATTTCTAAACATATCTTCTGATACTTTTTAAAGCATAAACCAAACAGTATAGGCTGTGGCAGGCGTTCACAATTTTTTTTTTGTCACCTGAACCTGAAAATATTTACTCGAAGTATCCTCTGAGATTTTAAGTTAATATTTAAATAATTTAACAACACTGCATGTTTACAGTTCTCTGATGTTGGTAAATGGTCACATGACATGCAATTAAATGGATAAAATATTTCTCCTTTTTTTTTGGTTCTTTTTAATATTCAAATTCTTTTCAGAGCATCTCAGTCATAAATGCTCCGTAAACACTACAAGTGTCTGGATAGTCACAGACAGAGATATACCTTTAATTTCCTTTAATGTAAAACTTTAACCACTGCTGTCGCTGTTGGACAGTGTCACTGCAGAAAAATTAGTAATTTATACACTGTTTAATCTCATATTTCACAATATTTGCTTTGTTTTTCTTTTGTACTGTGGTTTATTTTCTCTTTCAATTTTTGACACACCCTTGCCCACTCTGTCAATTGCAACATGAGGCCATGTGACACTAGAGCGTACTGCGGTTTATTGCATAATACCTGCAGTTTTTTCACTTACTATTTAAAAAAAAAAAAAAAGTGTGTACATCACAGGATTCAGTAAGTAGTCATCTAGTATTCCATTCCTAAAATAACCTGTTAATGGCCTGAATCAGCTTTATTAATCAGTGTGACTCAAAATTACAATTGAGTCTGACTAATGTTCACAAATCATTTCTTTTAAATCCTCTCTTTCTGGGAATCAAATTACTAGTTTGATTGCATCACCAATCAGAAGTTTTTGTAGACATACATACATAAATAAAATTTACCCACATAAATGTATTGTTTATTGAATAACTATGTCATAAAGTATTGTTATATCATTATAATAATGTAATATATATCCCATTTAAACTGCCGTGTCTTCTCTTGTGTCATAAGCATCCTGGACCAATGTAGAGCAAGCTTTGCTCAAGTTGTCAGAAAATCTCAATGCTGTGACCAATCAGACGCTGAAGGAAAATCTTGAGGAGTGTGTTTCATTGGTCAAGAGGTGAGAATCCAGAAAGAACTCAGGCTCACTGTTTGAAGTGCAGTAATGAAAGAGCTGAACAATAAATTGATTACTCGCAATGTGTTTGCAAAGATGTTGCTTCCAATTATAAAATTAAGCAGCGTTTTGAAAATCACAGTGATTTAAATGCAAGTTAGCCATTAAGTCATTCGGCTACTTTCATAATGCTTGTGACTCACTAGGAAGCATAGTCCCACTGTATTTCAAGTCTTGTTTATATTAGGTCATATTTTATATTAGGTATTTTATGTTAATTAATTAATTATATTTATATTAATGTTTTGAGATAAGTATATGGTAGTTAAAACAACTGTGTAAAAAAACAATTGATTGTAATTATAGATGTAATTACAGAAAATATAAATATAAGTACAAAGTGAATTATATCCAATGATTAGTTTAAATGTTAGTAGTACATAGAAGTTAATATTAAGCTGGTCTGGAAGCATTATGACAAACCATTATGACACCATACGAAGATGCTTTAGAGTCTTTTAAACTTTAAGATATCTGTTTAAAAAAAATACAATCCACCGACATGCTCTTTATGCTAGAGTCCAGTATCATTTAAATCACTTAAACATATTTTAATAAATTGTGCTCTTAGTATAATATTTCATTTTGTTACTCACTATGAAAAGAGCCAAGGAACTAACCAATAAATCAGTAGTTAACGTAAATTATTTAAATGTTAAAAATTACATGATTTAAAAATAAAATGAAATTATGTGTTTGTGACATTCTTTGTGTTTTCATAGCATTCCCCAGATGTTGTGTCTTCAGAGTGATCCACCAGTCCACACCTCGTTTCCTTCAGTCCATGCCTTCATCATGCTGGAGGGAACCATGAACCTCACTGGAGAGACACAGCCATTAGTAGAGCAGCTCATGATGATCAAGCGAATGCAGGTGACTTCAGAAACAAGCGTTCATACTTCAAATGAAGTGGTGTGTGTTGTTTTTTGTACTTTTTTTTTTTTTTTGCCCCTCTCTCTCTGTAGCGTATCCCAGCTCCAGTGTTTGTGCTGGAGATCTGGAAGGCCTGTTTCACTGGACTCATTGAATCTCCAGAGGGGAACGAGGAGCTGAAATGGACGGCTTTCACCTTTCTAAAGGTGCTTTGAGTCACCAATAACTCTTGAACTCTGGATTGTAATATTGGCTATGTTAAAAAAGGCCAGTTATAGGGATAGTTTAACAAAAAATAAAAATTCTGTTGTTATTTATTTACCTTCGTGCCGTTCCACACTTAGGGCCAGATTCACAAAACATTCTTAAGAATAAAATTCTTAAGAAAAAAACTGCTATTTTCTTCTTATTTACTAGGAATTAATAAGAATAGGAATTAGGAATGTTCTTTTTTTTTCTTTTTCATTTCTTTTCTTCTTCTTTTTTTAAGATTATTCTAAAAGTTTGAAAATTAGAAAAAAGAAATGGAATTCCTGAAAAGAATGTTCTTAAAAACCATCACAAATATCTTTTTAGCACATATTATGAGAGCACCCATGTACAAGATGCATTCACTCTAGCAACATGTGACAGAAATACAGGATGCATTTACTCTATGGAGAGAGGAAAGACAGAGCTCCATCTTGAGACAGACTCTTTAAAAAGAACGATTCAAAATACTTTGAAAATTTGTTAAAATGGATGTTGTGTACTGAACTCAAGCCAAGTCAGCCATGACAAAAACTGTCTATGATTAAGACCAGTATGATTAAGACCAGTAAAAGACAGCCTTAAAGTATTTTTCATGGAGTTGTCAGCAAGTCTTTGGCAAAAGAATCAGATAATACCACAGCTTTTCTTCTTGAGAAAATAATTAATTTTAACAAACATAATTACTTTTGACTTGAAACATAAAATTTTGTAATAAATGTTTTTTTCTTAAGAATCTTCTTGCTTGAATCAGGCTACTGTATGACTGACCGACTTTTGGTGCTTGTTTTGTCCTCTTTGAAGCTTGGCAGCATCTGTCTGCATTTGTTGTCATTGTATGGAAAAAGCAGCATCAACTTCTCCTTCTGTGTATGGAAAAACATGAGTTGAGCAAATAATGACGAATTTTCTGAGAAATTTTCTCTCTTTTTGGCAACTATCACTTTAATAGAAGAAAAGGCTCTTTATCGTCATTACATATCTCTGTTTTGTACATTATTTTTGTCTGTTTGGAGTTCACATAGAGTCAAGCTATTGTTCATGGAGTAGAAACACTGAATCATTGTTTTTTTTTTTTTTTCACATTGCATTTTCAGATTCCTCAGGTTTTACTAAGGCTGAAGAAGTACCCACAAGGGGAAAAGACACAGGTACCGTTTTTTTGACTGTTTACCCCACCTGCACCTACAGGTTTTGAACTATTTTGGTTCCATTTCCAATTTGTGTCACTCATGACACCTGACACCTCATATGACTGCCATCATAAATATGTCATTCCACGTTGTCCAGAATGTTAATTACTCCATCTGACCTGCCCGTCTTTATATGTTTTTCAGGATTTTATGGAGGATGTGAATGTGGCATTCGAATATCTTCTGAATCTCACCCCACTGCTGGATAAAGCCGACCAGAGATGCAAGTATGTCAACACCACCTGTATTAATTATGATTAGCTGTGTGTTAAACCACATGAAGCTAGAATGATTTGTATCGACAGAAACTTCTTTCATTCAAAATGACTGACAATGCACTCAAACTATTTATCAATGCCATAGTGTTAGCTCAACTGGTGCAACATGTTATAACGCTGTTGTTGTTTGTTTGTGTGTATGTGTAGCTGTGACTGCTTGAGTCTGTTACTGCAGGAGTGTAATAAACTGGGCCTGCTGTCTGAGGCAAACACTGCCAGTCTTACCGCAAAACGGTATGGTCAGAATGTTTTTTTTATTATTATTTTTATTGCAAACATGTTTTATAAACCTGTCTCTCTGCTCCATGTTTTTTTCATTAGGAGTGAGGATAGAGAGCATGCGCCCAGACTGAAAACAGCAGAGAATGCAAATATTCAGCCCAACCCAGGCCTCATCCTGAGAGCTGAACCAACTGTCACCAACATCCTTAAGGTTCTTATTTGGTTCTATATTATTTTTAGGGCTGTTGATTTCATGATAATTTAGTTTATTAGTTATGGAAAAAATAACATGTTAAAATGTTCAATGCCTTTAACGCACCTGCCCTACCCAGACTTATGTAGGTCATCTTACTTTTCTTACAGTTAATTGGTATCGAACATGATGCAGGGCAACAACTCCCTGTGTGATGTAGCCTATAGAATGCATTTATATGCCCTAAAATTCAAGATACTGTGGCAAAAATGCCCTGTATGAGTTTTTGTCTCATATTTATATCATATGATATACTTAAGCAAGTATTTAAGTTGTTCATGTTAAGTAATATAGTGAACTAATGTTAACAAATAGAACCTTATTGTAAAGTCACAGGTTTTTTTCCTTTCTGGTTGTCTAGACAGTGGATGCGGATCATTCTAAGTCTCCTGAGGGACTGCTGGGAGTTTTGGGTCACATGCTGTCAGGAAAGAGTCTTGATTTGCTACTGGCCGCTGCCGCAGCGACTGGAAAACTCAAATCTTTTGCTCGCAAATTCATCAAGTAAGACAATATGGATGAGACTGGATACATTGCATCAGGATCTGCTTATATATTTAACTCAAATAATTACATGAACAGAGTGTTTAATATCTGCTGTTCTCTTCCAGGCTAAATGAGTTTCCAAAGCACATCAGTGGAGAAGGATGTAAGTCATGGGCTTTATTTTGCTATGATTACATGCAGCCTGTTAATAAATTGCTTTTTAGATGGGTGTTATATGGCTTATATGCTAGGCAAGATGAAATTACGGGACACCTCTAATTGTCGTCTTTGTGTATATATATATATATATATATTTTTTTTTTAATGATAACGAAAATATCAAGTGCACTCTTTTATTCTCAAGTATTGAGGTTTGTTGCAACCATAGTAACTGAAAAACACATTTGAAGTATGAACAATTGCTCAAGCATTCACATCTGCAGTGTGAACTTGTTAGTCATTTTTAGCTTTAGTGTATGTGTGAGTGTGTGAATATTTAGTTACCCACCGAATCTGAGAACAGTTTCACTTATAACATAACCTCTGTGAATGTACTTTCTAGCAAAATCTGCGTCAGTGCGAGCTCTGCTGTTCGACATTTCCTTCCTCATGCTGTGTCATGTCGTGCAGACCTATGGGTCAGAGGTCAGTTTCCACACACACGTTTATAAAAGTTGTAGATAATGGTTTGTTAATAGTGAGAATTGGACCTTAAAATAAAGTGTGACCACAGACACTTTACTATAGCCGAGTCATTGATCACATCATTGACCTTATCTGTCCAGGTGATTCTTTCGGACCCCAGCCCATCGAGCGAGACGCCCTTCTTTGAGACGTGGTTGCAGACATGCATGCCAGAGGAAGGGAAGACGCTGAATCCAGACCACCCCTGCTTCAGACCTGAGTCTGGGAAGGTGGAGAGTCTGGTGGCCCTGCTTAATTCTTCCTCTGAGATGAAGCTTGTGTAAGTGCTGCTTCACATCAGCTATGTCTACCAATCACACCTGTCACATTGACATCTTCATGAAACATTGATTTATGTAGCACCCACTTTAGTAGTGAAGTTAGACTTGGCAAATTCAGTTAATTTCTGTGAATTGGTTCAAACTGTTTATGAATATTTTTTTTATTTGTGTCATCACTCAGAAATATTTACATATGTCCCTTCGTACATCAACAACTGCATGCAATCATGTACGTCAATGTAAGATGACATACAGGTCTGGGTTGGTGTGAGATGCATTAAATGCATTCATAATTTTAAAGCATTATTTATTTCCATACTTAATTACACCAAATGAACTTTAATTAAATCGACAGCCCTAGTCTTATTTTATTTTTTAATCACTTCACTAATATTTGTGTTGATAACCCATATAAAACTTATTTATTCTTATTAATAAAATTAAAAAAATCTGGAATTATATAATAAGGGTCTGTTGTCTTGTAATAACTCTTAAATGTTTAAACAACTTCCTAAATACCATATAACAGCGGTTCCCAATTCCAGTCCTCGTGCCCCCCCAAACCCCCCTCTCTGCATATTTTGTATGTTTCTCTTGTCACTTCAGACCGTTGTTCTATTCGCCCATAAGTGCCCTGTGAAGTGCACATTACAGGATATTCCGCCATGATTCCAGTTCGAAGCAAAGATATATGTTCCATTCAAAGAGCATTAAAGTGTGCGAGACGTGAATTTAATTTGTATTTATTTACAGAGGTATATTATGTCACACTTCAGGGACCATGTCAATCGGAACACAGTTCAAGCTCTCTTCTAACAAGCTGATGATCTGAATCAGGTGCATTGAACAAGAGAGACATGCAAAATATGCAGAGCGGGGGGGTGCGAGGACTGGAATTGGGAACCGCTGGCATAAAACATGGCAGTTAGTATAGAATGTAAGTGTTTTCTTGAATAAAATGTCTACAAAGCTGAAATTTTAGCCTTTTTGGCATGAGCGCCTACCAAATTTGACTTAGGACCTAAACCAAAAAAACGGCATTCAAAATCGCATACGTACAGTGTATGTATTGCATTAGATGAAGAATTTGCATATTCAAACCTGGGACATGGCAGTCTTAAGAAGAATTTTTTAAGAAATGGAAACTTCTAGTTCAAATTAATTGTTTAAGTAGAGTTTTGTGGGCAGTCAGATGCTAATGAGCTACAGTTTCTAAATTGATGTTTTTGCAGTTTCAGTTGAGGAAGGGTTTTTTTTTTTTGTTGGCTTTTTTTGTCTGTCTTAAAGGGATAGTTCACCCAAAAATGAAAATTGTCATCATTTACTCACCCTCATGCCGTTCCAAACCTGTATGAGTTTCTTTCTTATGTTGAACATGAAAGAAGATATTTTGAAGAATCTGGTAATCAAACAGTTTGTCCCCATTAGGCACTTTCGCACCGGAGGAACCTTTTCATAGTTCCTAGAACTATTGGCAGAAGTTCCCGCTTTTTGGCATGTTCTCACCACAGGAACTTGGAACATATTTAGTTCTAGAAACTCCATTTTGAGGGAACTAATTTAACTCCTACTTCAGAGTAGGGTCTAAAACAGTTCTATGGGAACTGCCAGTGACGTAAGTGTACGCTGATTGGCTAAATTGTGTACATTCAATCTTCATCATCATGAAACCCACGACACGCAACAAAAACAGCTCCGATCACTGTGTCTTCCATTCACGGTTGTTGATGTTTGTAAATGGCGCAAATAAAGACGTTGCGGTCAGCCGCTTCAGAGCCAATGGCCCGAGGGGGGAATTGGTTCTCTAGGAACGACCCTGCTGGCTAGTTCCTAGAACTACGCATTGTGTACTTCCATAGTATTTCTTTCCCTAATATGGAAGTCAGTGGGGACCAACAACTGTTTGTTTCTTCAAAATATCTTCTTTTGTGTTCAGCATAAGAAAGAAACATAAACAGGTTTGGAACGACATGATGGTAAGTATATGACAAAATTTTCGTTTTTGGGTGAACTATTCCTTTAAAGGATCTGTTATTCAAACATGTGTTCTCTCTCTCTCCAGTCAGATGAAATGGCATGAAATATGTCTCAGTACACCAGCAGCTATACTGGAGGTTCTGAATGCCTGGGAAAATGGAGTTTTATCAGTGGAGGCTGTTCAGGTAAGAAGATTCATGGTGTCCAGTTGAGTCCTAACCAGACACAGCGTTTCTAAAAGCAGTAAGGCATTTATTGTCATGGAGTCATATGACATTTTGAAAAGATCTTGTATTGTAGGAATACAGTAGTTTCATTTTTATGAACTGTAATTAAAGAAGTCTCATTCTCTTTCTGTGAGTGTAGAAGATCACCGATAACATCAAAGGGAAGGTGTGCAGTATGGCCATCTGTGCAGTGGCATGGCTGGTGGCGCACGTTCGAATGCTGGGTTTGGATGAGAGAGAAAAACCTCAGACTATGATTCGTCAACTCATGACTCCTATGTCAGGAGAAAACACTTTGCAGTTCTACCATGAGCGGTAAGGGATCTCTACACACACCAGGCCACATTCCCACATCATGAGTTGTGAATTGCTAGTTGTTGTCCTGATTGATTAGGGTTGGAAGTAAACTCTGCAGATCTTGGTCCTCCAGGAACATCCCTGTATATCTCTGAAAGACTGGTATCTCTCTCTCTCTCTCTCTCTCTCTCTCTCTCTCTCTCTCTCTCTCTCTCCAGTGTGGTGATCATGAGCTCTATCTTGGAGCACATGTGTGCTGATGTATTTCAGCAGACAGGACTGTCCCTGCGGCCTGCAGTCGAGGGTCAGGAGCCCATTCCCTACCGGAACCTTCTCCCAGCCCGCCAGCCCATCCGCCAGGCTCTGCAGACCCAATTTAGAGAGGTTCTGGAGAAGGGCTGGGTTGACTCCCATGCATTTCATCTCTTTGAGAACCTGCTACATATGGGAGGAGTGTTCTGGTTTACTAACAACCTGGTGAAGGTAAATGTGTCTGGGTTCACACTGCTATGGATTATGGGAATTTAACTGTACCTGTTATCAGACTTGATTGTGTGTTTGTGTTGTAGGAGCTCCTGAAGGAGACCCGTAAGGAGTGGGCGTCTCGAGTGGTTGAGTTGCTGTACAGTATCTTCTGCCTGGACACACAACAGATCACCCTCACCCTGCTGGGTCACATTCTGCCACGTCTCCTCACTGACCCTGCCCACTGGCACAGCCTGGCAGACCCGCCAGGAAGAGCCCTTGCAAAGTATGAGCTGCAAATTCCTTTTTTTTTTTTTTTTCATTGCATTTTGCATTAGAAGTATGGTAAATAAACATACAGTATAGACTTTGTACACTTAAACAGATACCTCACCCAAAAACAAAACATTTTTTACTTATCCTCTTGTCATTTCAAATCTGTGTGACTGAGGTTTTTTTCATACAGCATTAAAGGATACTCAGGATAACTGAAGCAGGGTTTCCACGGGGCATTGAAAAGCATTCAAAGTCATTAAATGGATTTTGTGAAAATTAAGGCCTTAAATAGCATCAGAAGTTATTACATTTTATTTCTACAGGCCTAATTTTTTTTTTAGATGGTTTTGAAGAAAAAAAAAATTGCCATTAAAGTATGGCATTAAAAGGGCATTAAAAAGCATTAAATTAGATTTGATGATACCTACAGAAACCCTTAAAGAATTCCTCCTAGGCCTTAATGCTAAAAATGGTATCTTAATTTAATCTTTTAAATATCTTTTAGCAGTTTTGTTTAAATAGTTACCACAGTGATACATTAGGGCTTAATTTATTTAGTGCCAGTTTGGTCAAAGGTCATTAGTGTCCCATCTTTCACAATATCCTCTATGACACTGACATCTGTATCCTTCCATAGTTCACCCCATTATTGACGCGACAGGAAAGTCCACATTGTCATGTACTTGTGTTAATATGGAAAGACAGATGGAGCCCTCACCACATAACTGTTAACATACTTTCATTGTTTAATACATTTTTTTTTTTTTTGGTTATGCATTTGCAAGTCAGCAGTTATTCTCAGAAGAATTGGTTCATAAATGAATGACGAATTTATGTATGAATGAACCCCAGTCCTTTACTCTCATTCCTCTTTTTACTTGCATTCTTTGATCCAGTTCCTCCTTTTTTCAGTCTAAATTTCAAAACAGACATCCGTTCTGATAGATATGGAGTTGTCAGGCTTTTTCCTTCTTGGTTTCTCTTTCCATTTTTTTTATTTAGTTACAGTAAGTTAAATCAACATCGTACATGAAATCAAACATACTTGATGTAAATCTCCCTTCATCTGATATATTTCCCACCTGCTTTAATGCAAAGATACCAAATTTTAAATGTCTGTTGTCAACGTTTGACAGTACTCTAGCATGTAGATGTTAACCTCAAAGCTAACAGACAGGAACTAAAAGCCACAAAACTTCTATTTTAATTTCACAAGGTTTTTATGAAAAAAAAAATTATGATGATGATATGTTTGTATGCATGTGTTATAGGTTGTCTGTGTGGTGTGCTCTCAGTTCTTATTCATCTCACCATAAGGGTCAAGCATCAGCACGACAGCGCAAGAGACAACGTGAGGATATAGAGGTCAGTCACACAGTTTCTCACACAGCCTTTGTTAACTATTAACTGTCGTTCTGTGTGATCTCACAAACTTAAACTCAGCCATTACTCAGTAATTAACACACTCTTCTTCTGTTGGTTGTAGGATTACACCAGCCTGTTTCCTCTGGATGACACGCAGCCATCTAAACTGATGCGTCTGCTCAGCTCCAATGAGGATGAGACTGTCATGCTGTCCAGTCCAGGTCATTTCCTGCCTGCCTCACCTGCCACAAGCTGCACAAAAACAATTAGAGTTGTATTTTAATGCAGTTTTTAACTATTCTCTGAAGATTTATTATTATTCTTTTTTTATCTATTAGTCAATCTAGACACTGTGCATATGCTGCAAAAATCCCCACAAAAATGCAACATAGCTTGCAATAGTTTTGAGCTTCCTGTGGCAGTATCACTCAATATGCCAGTGACACAAGGTTTGAAAAATACACACATACACATATATATATATATATATATATATATATATATATATAATGTATGTATGTGTGTGTTGAGTATATATATGAGTATGTATATAATTATTATTATTTATTATTTTAATTTTTTTTTTTAAAGGAAAGTTTGATTTTTTTTTTTGTTTGTTTTGTTTTGAGTATCATATTTGATGCATCATATAGTATGATATATAAGAATATGGAAATAATACTAGAAGAGGCAAAAAAAAGCACCTTAATTTTATTCAGAGGCCCAAACTGAGCAAAAGTTCAATTTGTAGTATTTATGTGGCCAAAAAATAAGAATCAGTGAAGTCTTTATAAGAGTATAACACACTATTTACATAAAATGTGTAATAATATCAGTTGTCACCCTATGTCCTAATAATATATCTTAGTAACATGATTTTTAAATGCTTAGTCTTATGATCAAAGCTCTTATTGTGGGGGGCAAAACATATACTGTAATGCAATGAAATACAATGATGATTGAGAGTACAAACAAACATTGCTTCTGTCCATCATGAAATATTACAAACAATATGTTTATTTTAGAAAAATCATTGAAGATTTCACAGTATAAAGACATGTGCCATGACCTGAAGGTGGACATTTTTGCAATTATATTAAACTGTTTATTACTTACTAAAAAAAAAGTATAAACTACCAATCAGACAGAAGGCATGTAAGGGATTGTGTACAACAGGTTTTTCAGCAGAGTTTTGATCGTTTATGCCTTAGAATTTTGTGTATCAAATATTATACAGTAGGCTATAGTATTGTCAATGTAGCTTGAACAATGGATGTGGTACATCCAATGTATTTCATGTGGCACCATCCTAAAAGGATTTCCAAACAAAGTACAAACATCACAGAAGCAAAGTATGTAGAGTGAAAAATGAAGATACAAAAATACAATCACTAAAAAATAAACTAAAATCACTTTAAATGCTTTAAAGCTTATTGTTGCTTAACTAAAAATATAGATGTTTTTAGCATTATAAAGGTTAACCATTTGTGGATATGTAGATAGAAAATCGAAATAGAGAAATATATTTTTAAAAAAGCAGCATTGTTATAAGCAGTGTCTGGAAGCCATGACTATTTAGTCACTTTCACTGAAAAAAGAAGGAAGAGCCGGAAACGAAAGTGTTGATTTTATTAATGCAGTCAATCGAGAAAGGGAAGTTAACAGGATTTGATTTAGTGAAATCTGCTTCGATAGCTACTGAGACAGTACACATTTACACATTTCCTTTTTTTACAGTTTCTACGTACATTACATTTAGGTCAATAAGAACTGACCAACTCAAAGTAACTGATGTTATCTTTTCTAGGTGACCGTTCCATGAGCAGTTCACTGTCTGCCTCTCAGCTTCACACCATCAACATGAGAGACCCTCTCAACAGAGTGCTAGGTTTGTGCTGCATCTCTGCAGATCATTTAGCACCACTAGATAGATTAATAACATGGTGTTACCATCTGGTACCATCTTTGTACCGCCACCATACTATTTATTTACAAGTCGTGCCGTTAGAGTCAAAGGAGATTCTTTTTTTCTTTCTAGCAAATCTGTTCCTGTTGATTTCCTCTCTGTTGGGGTCTAAGTCAGCAGGCCCTCACACACAGTTTGTTCAGAGCTTTATCGAGGAGTGTGTAGAGTGCTCAGAGCAAGGCAGCCGGGGCAACATCCTGCAATTTATGCCCTTTACCATGGTGAGAGAATCATCTTGTATGCATGCACAACACACACACACACACACACACACACACACACATATATATATACAAAAAAAAAATTTTGTTTTTGTTTTTCAATTTGACATTTTCGTTATCTTGCATTGGTATCAAGCCTCCAAAAGCTTTCATGCTTGGTACTCTCTCTGCACTGTTAAAAAATAAAAACGCACTGATGATCTGAAAATGCTGAGAAACACATATAGTTGCAGCCAAAATTATTTAACTTTCTTGACATGCCAGACATTCTATTGCCTTGAACTAAATTTTAATGAAAACAATTCAACCAAAACATCAGTAAACATTTCTAGAAAGTTTATTAATACACATTTCAGTGATTCAGAGGAGGTAAAGTTGATGAAAAATAAAAAATATGGCAACACTTTGGTAACACTAAGGACCAATTCTCACTATTAACTACACTCTTAAAAATAAAGGTTCCAAAAGGGTGTTTTTGCTGTGATGCCATAGAAGAACCATTTTTGGTTCCCCAAAGAACCTTTCAGTGAACAGTTCCTAAAAGAACCATTTTGAAGAACATTTAAAAAATCTAAAGAACCCTTTTCGATTAGAAAGAACCTTTTCTGCATTTGAAAGGTTCCATGGATGTTCAGGGTTCTTCATAGAACCATTGATGCCAATAAAGGACCTTTATTTTTAAGAGTGTAGTTGTTCATTAGCATGCATATTACTAACATATTGTTTATGAGTATTTATAGAGTGTATATTAATGCCTTATTCTGCATGATCATATTTTAGATCCCTTAAACCTACCCCATACCTAAACTTAACTAATTCTTTACTAACTATTAATAACCAGCAAATTAGCAGTTTATTAAGGCAGAAGTCATAGTTAATAGTTAGTTAATAGTAAGAGTTGGACCTTAAAATAAAGTGTGACAAAAAAGATATATATAATTGGCTCTGAACATTCATGTACAAAATTAATCAACCCCCAAAAGTTACATTTTGTAGAGAATCTTTTATTCTTTATAACCGCCAATAAACATTGCTTCTAAGTGCTTACAAGCTTCTGAGACCTCTCTACAGGAATCTTGGCCCATTCCTCATGTGCAAAATCTTTCAGATCACTGATAACCTTTTTTTATTTTTTTTTATTTTTTTTAATGTGATTTATATTTGGAGACTGAACAGGCCACTCAAGACCAATCTCTCAACCAAGCTGCTGGAAATTCCCGTGATCATCAGCTTCAGTCTTTGCACCAAAGACATCACAATCTTTGACAAAATGACCTAATAATTCAAAGAATCCATGATGTCCTTCATACAGTCAAGATTTCCACTTCCTGCAGCAGCAAAGTACTCCCTAATAAAACCGGTCCACCTCCATGTTTGACTCAAGGCTCATAAGCCTGGTCTTTTTTGCACCAGACATACCACTGATCCGTGGATACAAAAAGTTCCAGTTTGGTCTCATCGCTTTATAAAACATTCTTTCAGAACAAGTCTACTCGAATAATTTTTAGCATATTAAAGTCGGCCTTTTATGTCCTTCATGGTCAAGAGTGAAATGCACATCAAATATTGTGAGAAAAAGTAATATGCTCCAGCAAAACAGAGACTATTTTTTGGAATCCGCGCCTTAAAAATTAGAAAGAAACACGTATTAGATTTCATTCAGCAAATAAGATGCAGGGTGGTGTCATTTTTGAGCACAATAATCATGATTGTCAGTTTAACCATTATCATGCAGCCCAAAATTGTAGCGTGAATAGTCTTTCATGAATTACTTTCAATTTGTCTTCACAGATTTCAGAACTGGTGAAGCTTCAGGCACTGGCAAAACCCAAAACTGTGCTGTCCATCACAGACCTGAGCCTTCCACTGGGCCGGAGAATGGCAGCTAAAGCCATCGCTGCTCTGTAGAGGACATTCACTCTAATGCGCCTCTAAGAAGACGTGGTTTTTGGTAGATGTGCGACGGAGGAAACTGCTTCGGCCTCCCTCCCCAGGAGAGAACAAACTTTTTTCCTCATTATATAAATATGATTCCTGTAACTGCTGGTGGGTTTTGATGTTGGTTTCACGTCTGACGTCTCGAGGACAGCTCAGTGTTAGTTCTGATTTGACATACGTGGGCATACCTGTGAACTGAAACAGTAACTGACTGCTGACTGTTCACATTAATTTGCCATTTATTTTCATCAATCGTAATTAAACAGAAAGTAAAATTGTTGTATGATGTTTGTTTTTTTATATATATATATACGTTATCAAAGTTCATGCAGTATTGCATCTTCACAACACTTTTTTTGTGTCTGTTTTTATAAACAGTGTCTGTGATTTGGTTTTACTACAAAATATGAAGCCCCAACACTGTATATTTCTACTAAAATGCCAATAAAATAGTAAAACTGTTGGAGATGCTTCTCTATGCCATTTCTTTTGTTAAAATTTGTCTTCATAAGGTGTACTTTACGCCTGTCAACAAGCATGAGCAAAAGTGTTTGTTCAGCAGTGGTTAGACATTAGATTTCCACTGAAGTCAGAATTATCTTTGGTTTCACATTATGAAATATCTTTACCATTAGATATTATCTACGTACACAGGAAAACTAATTGGGGGTGTATTTTACCATTCGTTGGCCACCTTTTCTCAAACTGTTCTTTATTTGATGAAAATAAGATTTACAAAATGTTTGTAACGCTTTAGTATCGGGACCAATTCTCACTATTAACTATTTGCTTATTAGCATGCATATTATTAACATATTGGCTGTTTATTAGTACTTATAAAGCAAGTATTCTGCATTACCATATTCTACATCCCTAAGTCTACCCAACACCTCAACTTAACACCTGCCTTGCTATTAATAAGCAGCGAATTAGGAGTTTACTGAGGCGAAATCAGCTAATGGTAAAATGTGTTATTTGTTTTTAAATCTTAAAATCAGTGTGCGTGTGTTTGTGTATACATATATCCATGGCTTTTAGCAGGACTTTCAATTGAACATACGCTTCCTGTATGCTAATGCAGGCAACACACTGTATCCTGTATCATATTTGATATACAAAATTATGAAGGCCTGTAAATTATCAACATAATCAAAACTTTGCTCAAAAACCTGTTGTACACAATCTACTACATGCCTTCTCTCGTCTGATTGATAGTTTATACTTTTTAGCAAGTAAAAGGCAGTTTAGTGTAATTCCAAAACAAGTATCTTCAGGGGGTAATGCACATCTTGTTGCTGTGAAATCATTTCTGATTTTTATGAAGTAAACGTAAGAACTTTTGTATTGTTAGGGATATTTTTAAGATGAACACCTGGACTGAAACAACTTAGGTTTACTTGATTATCCATGAACTAATTTTTAGAAAAATCATTGAAAAATTTGAATATCAAATCCCCCCCCCCCACCCCCCAGACACACACACACACACACACACACACAATAGAAGCTACAGAGCTTTGATCACAAAGTATTTCAATATCATCTTACTGAGTCAAATTATATAGAGTAACACCTGATATTTATATGCATTTGATGTAAATAGACTGCTATACTGTTATAAAAATCACATTGATTTACATTAAATTTTTGTTTAGTCTGGATAATAAAATTGTATTTTCTTTTCCTTGAGTATGAGCTCCATATCATACAATATGAGCCATATAACCCTAATGTATCAAATATGCCACTTAAAATATATGTAATACACACACATAGATAAATAAAAAGCTTATATAGATAAGGCAATAACACAAAAAGGCAAGACACATCACAACGGCCAAAAAAAACATCCAAGTCAAGTATGGGAAGATCAGGACCCAAATCCAGTTGACGCCGACTGACACAGGCAGTTTAAGCCAGACACACCAAAAAATCCCTTAAAATAAAGAATGATTAATGGATTTGAGTCCAATTTCAAGTCAATGGTTTAAAGAAGAGAAAAGACTTCCATCTGATTTGCTTATCTCTTACGATCATATTAGGTGATACAATACTGCAGTTCTGGTGTTGTTCAGTGTTTTAGAATTTTTTTATGTAGTTCACATAGTCTTTCAATTTTGTTTACTTACCATCAGAATACAAAATGTTGAACATCTTTTTAAACTTTTTTAATGAACTTTTTTTTTTTTTTTACATATATACAGGTGCATCTCAATGAATTAGAATGTCGTGGAAAAGTTCATTTATTTCAGTAATTCAACTCAAATTGTGAAACTCGTGTATTAAATAAATTCAATGCACACAGACTGAAGTAGTTTAAGCCTTTGGTTCTTTTAATTGTGATGATTTTTGCTCACATTTAACAAAAACCCACCAATTCACTATCTCAACAAATTAGAATACTTCATAAGACCAATAAAAAAAAACATTTTTAGTGAATTGTTGGTCTTCTGGAAAGTATGTTCATTTACTGTATATGTACTCAATACTTGATAGGGGCTCCTTTTGCTTTAATTACTGCCTCAATTCGGCGTGGCATGGAGGTGGTCAGTCTGTGGCACTGCTGAGGTGGTATGGAAGCCCAGGTTTCTTTGACAGTGGCCTTCAGCTCATCTGCATTGTTGGGTCTGGTGTCTCTCATCTTCCTCTTGACAATACCCCGTAGATTCTCTATGAGGTTCAGGTCTGGTGAGTTTGCTGGCCAGTCAAGCACACCAACACCATGGCCATTTAACCAACTTTTGGTTTTTTGGCAGTGTGGGCAGGTGCCAAGTCCTGCTGGAAAATGAAATCAGCATCTCCATAAAGCTTGTCAGCAGAAGGAAGCATGAAGTGCTCTAAAATGTCCTGGTAGATGGCTGTATTGACTGTGGACTTCAGAAAACACAATGGACCAACATCAGCAGATGAAATGGCAGCCCAATTCATCACTGACTGTGGAAACTTCACACTGGGCTTCAAGCAGCTTGGATTCTGTGCCTCTCCAGTCTTCCTCCAGACTCTGGGACCTTGATTTCCAAATGAAATGCAAAATTTACTTTTATCTGAAAAGAGGACTTTGGACCACTGAGCAACAGTCCAGTTTTTTCTCCTTAGCCCAGGTAAGATGCTTCTGACATTGTTTCTGTTTCAGAAGTGGCTTGGTAGCCCTTTTCCTGAAGATGTCTGAGCGTGGTGACTCTTGATCACTGACTCCAGCTTCAGTCCACTCCTTGTGAAGCTCTCCCAAGTGTTTGAATCGGCTTTGTTTGACAGTATTCTCAAGCTTGTGGTCATCCCTGTTGCTCGTGCACCTTTTCCTACCCCATTTCTTCCTTCCAGTCAACTTTTCACTTAATATGCTTTGATACAGCACTCTGTGAACAGCCAACCATTCAGTAATGACCTTCTGTGACTTACCCTCTTTGTGGAGGGTGTCAATGATTGTCTTCTGGACAACTGTCAGATCAGCAGTCTTCCCCATGATTGTATAGGCTATTGTGTAACATTTTGAAGGTTCAGGAAACCTTTGCAGGTGTATTGAGTTGATTAGCTGATTGGCATGTCACAATATTCTAATTTTTTGAGATAGTGAATTGGTGGATTTTGTTCAATGTGAGCCAAAATCATCACAATTAAACGAACCAAAGACTTAAACTACTTCAGTCTGTGTGCATTGAATTTATTTAATACACAAGTTTCACAATTTGAGTTGAGTTAGTGAATTAAATGAACGTTTCCACGACATTCTAATTCATTGAGATGCACCTGTATTATTTATTATATATTTAAGAAGGAGCAGTGATGTGTGATGTGAGTAAACATCCTAAATAATCCAATAATTAAAATAAATTACTGTAGAATTGCGGTAGACGTGGTGGGATAATGGACCAAGTGAGTCAACTCAATTTGATGTGAGTCAGCAAATAATTCAACTTGTCAGAAACCAAACAGAGCTTGTAGTACTGGGAAATAACAGAGTATGATCAAGTGGAAAAGAACACCACTCAAGAAATCAAAGAACTGGATAAAAATAGGACTTGTGTTACATCATATCCTGTACGTCAAGGAATGCCCACAACGTCAGCACAGTGTCTGTCAGAGGGTATCCTATTTTTTCCTCTTTCTGAGAATTGTAAAATTCATTGTCATTCTATTCATTGGACAGAATTCTACAAATAAACTTGTTTTAGATTTGTAAAATAACAACTGTTATTTTTCCTTTTGTTTCTATACTAATATTTTTGAATAATTTAATACTCTCCAGATATTATTATTATTATTATTATTATTATTATTATTATTATTTATTACAATCACAAAATTATTAAAATTAAAGTTATTTTAAGGGGTGTAAAATACTTGAGTAATTTTACTTGATTACTGTACTTAAGTATTATTTTGAGGATTTGTAGTTTACTCAAGTACAATTTAAACTGATTGCTTGTCCTTTTATTTAATTACATTTCTGAAGAAAATAAAAACTACTTTTTACTCCTTAATATTTTATTTCAACTTGAAAAGTACTTTTTTATTTTTGAATTTTATTTTCTTCCATAATATGCACATTAAATATGGTAAACAGAAGCTCAAACGTTGTTCAAAATTGTGTTTTCTCTCTTTAACCAAACCTTTGTATGTCAGTCTGATAATATTTCACGCAATTTATTTTTATGTAGTTTCACTTTGTGCAATTCAGTATTATATATGTGTTTGTGAAATTGTGGATTGTGAGCAAAGAAAAGCACCAGTATTCTTCTGGTGAGTGGATTTGTGAATAGAGTTGTTGTGTGCATTTGTGGATTGATGTGTGCATGTGTGGATCTGTTGCATGTTTATATCTAGATTCCAGTGCAGCGTACATTTCTGGATCTGTTGCGTAAATGTGTTGGAGGTTATGATGCTGTTTTCACTCAATACGTGTCTCATGGACTGTAAACTCATCATATCTGATAGTATTTACATGAAAAATTGGATAATTTTATGTAGCCTATGTACATCCAGCTTTGTCCAAGGCTTCTGTTCAGGTTTTTGTATAATCCATACTAGAATCTTTACTCTTACTATTTCATGTAAAGTAAATCTGAGTGAAATCCTTAAAAATTGTCAAAATTCATAGCACTTTCTGTAAAAGATAATGTCTTTTTGATTAAAGATTATGAGGGCACATGAATTAAAAAATAATGACAGGTAAATTTAGTAGATTTTAATAGATCACAGATAAATTTATAATATATACACTGCAATATTCCATAAAAAATATAGAAATCCTTTTTATTTTATTGTTATTTTTAATGTAAATTCTCTTCTCTGACTCAGACACACCCTTCTAGACTCCTTTAAAAAAAAAACGTTAGAATTCCAGGAGAAAAACTGTTTTACACATGATTCTGCAAAGAAAGCCCTACCAATTCCAAAATAATTATGGGAAAAATAAATATAAAAAAAAAAAAAAACCTTCCAGAACCAAGGCCGCTAAAAAGTGTGGCATTCTATTATTTATTTTCAATAATCCTTCGACCACATTACAGTTCCACATCATTTTGCCAAATTATTTCAGCTATTTCTTAGAGCCTTGCTGCCATTTGCAACCAAAGAATCCAAAACCACAAAGACACTAAGCAAACAAATATGACAAACAAAAAGTTGAAAGTACAAACATTTCCCGATTAAAACTACATTTTAATATTATTATTATTTTAAATAACAAAAAGTTTTAATGGACAAAAACTTCCATTTTAACTGTAGTATATGCAGAATAATTTTCACGGGCCCTGTTTAGTTTCTTTTCTATTTGGTTTTACTTGTTCCCGTTTGGTTGTGTTCCTGCTAGTTAGTCTCTTTGGTTGTTAAGAAGTTCTCCACACCAGTTCTGTTTCAATTAATTATCATCGTCTGTTTTAGTCACTTTGCTGTCCAGTATTGTTTGTTTGTTTGTGGTTTATGGTGTGTTGCTTTTGCTCCTACCATCTCCTGTGTTTTCTTGTTGGATTTATTATTAAAGACTGTGTGTTGGAATTCTTCACTTGATTAGCAGTAACATGTAACAAATTGAATCTGGACCATTATTTAATTATAGAAAAATAATGCATACCTAACATGTCGCAAGGTGTGCATTATTTTTCTATAGTTCAGTGGGCCTTTGTCTGTTTCCTAATTAATTGTCAACTAGCTAAAGATGACATAATTAAATCTCAAATACAGAAAGTAATACATATAAGCAACAACAGACATTTAACGCTCATTAGCCTCAAAAATAGTCTCAAAAATGTTTATTTTGATCAAATGTAAGGCACATCTTCAAATATTCCAAAAATATCATAACAAATAATGGCAAAAATAAATACATGTGTTTTTAGTTAAATAAATAAATAAATAAATAACAATACTGAATCATACATAAACTCATCTGAAATCTCATTTACTTTTTATGGGTAAGAAAAATAAAAACAAGAACATAATATCACATGAAATTACTAATAAAAACAGTGTGTAGTTCTCACAGAGATCAGGAGATCAATCCAATGACCATGAGCTCATTTAGCAACAAATGAGACATGTTCATGTGCTCAGATGACACAGTAAAGTATTTCACAGTGAATTAAATAATACATTGCTTTCTGAGACAGACAATACAATCATTTAAGGGAGCTCCTAAATTGCTAAATTAATAAATAATAATTAAAATGTCAAGTCAAATATAAAATAAATAAACTAATTAATAAATAATCAAAAATACACAATCCAAAGAAAACAAATACCTTGCACTACCTCCATGTCTTGACTGATGGTGCAACATGATTCCAGCAACAAATAATTTGACAGTGTACCTTGTACCTTGTAACACATATCAGCTGTTAATTTGTTTTTTACTTGTTGCTGTATCATGTTGCATCTGTTTTTGTGTAAAGCCCAAAGTATATTTTGCTTTTAACATGTATGCTGGGGTACAATGCTGTACGTGCATAGCCCATTTATTTATTTATTTATTTATTTTATCTATTCGTACTCTATAGAGTACAACAGCCAGGTTTATTTTCTCCATAGGGAAGTTGATTTTTCACAACTTCCGTGGAAGAATAGCACAGACACTGGACAAAGATGGAACTTTCAGTTTCACTCGTCAACCTGCGTGTGTTTCAGTATGTTTTAAAAGGCTATGCGTTTGTGTCTAAACTCAGGTATACTTTGGGCTTAACGGTCTAGGCTGCTCATAGACCTGCTGGATTTATTCAGAGCTGCACAGTGTTAGGGTTCACTGACATGGACACATTGGAGGTCATACTGCGAATACTGAGGATACTGCGGAGGACATCACTGCTGAAGTCCTGAAGCTGTTGCAGGGTGAGGTGGGCTGCCACTTGGATCAGGTATCCACTTGTCAGACGCTTGGCCAGATCATGCTTGAGGGTCTGCGACTGCTCATCTGATGTCTGCTTTGATGGGTCAAATCCTGCCTGGCTCTGCAACTGTGAAAATACATAAATACATGAATGTAGTGTTCAAACATGCAAAACAAAACAATACAGTTCAGTCAAAAAAAGTTACACCTTCCCAACACACTTTTATTGTGAGACTTTTTTTTCCATTACAGTGATGGTAAGGTTTACATTTTTGCCTTCTTATATGAATTATCACAACTTCTCACGAGATAAGTTGACCTTCTCTATTTATATTACTATTACTTGACTGCTATCCTAAGAGAGGCACTGAAATATGATGCCAGACAAAATTTAAATTTAGCAGTACATGAAAGTGAGTTTCTAAATCAAGGCATGACTAAACAGGCTAACATTCATGGAATTCAGGAATTGATACTACAAAACAGTCATTCAAAACTATTAAATAAATTTCCTCGACCCGTTCACAAAAGAACAGTCCCCAAGTCAAATACCATACCTCTTCGATTAGTAACAGAAGTTCTTGAATTTCGACTTGAAGGTCTTTCACTTGGTCAGCCAGTGTGGTTGCTTTGCTGATCTCTTTCAAGAGATTCAGATGCAGTTGCAGTCCCTCTGTTATGTTTGCAAGGCAGGTTTCCTGTGACAGTAACAGAGAGATCTCACAGTTTATTTGCTGAACTTACAAATATAACAAAGTTTATTTTTGTCGTTTAATTCCACAAGTAATTATTTCCCAACTATAATCTTGGCTAAGTATGATAAAAATAAAAAAGTAACAGTCATGCTTGACTAAGCAAACGCCAGTCCAAAAAAAAAAAAACTCTGAATAAAGCTTACCATGCTGGAGATATTGGAGACGTTTTGAAGAATTGGAGGAGAGGGAATTTGCATCTCTTCCTTCAAATAATTCAGCTCCCGCATACTCTTGCTGTCGCCCAAAGTCAGACTCTGAAAAAAAATAAAAAGCATTTGACTTGTTTAAACACGACAGGACAGAGTTTCTTGTTCTTGTGTCAGTACTCCTCACATACATGCCAGAGCAAAGTAAATTTGCATTCAGTGGCCCCCAAAAGTATTTGAGACGTTGCAATCGTCAAACGCTGTGTCCACAGTTAATGTGAACTAAACCGATGGTTGCTCTGCTAGGACACCTGTGTGAACTTGTGTCAGAAACTTCATACATTCAATAAAATAACTTCACACAAGTTAAAAATCATTTCAAAGTGAAACTATTCTGAGAAAAGTTTTAGAATCATTTGTTTGGTGAGATACCACTTAATTTGATATTTTGTATCTAGTGCAATAACATTCCCAAATGTGACTGAAGTGTCCAAACGACTTGGCCCACTTGTAAATTTATATATAGCGACAGCTACGAATGTGTAGTAAAAGAAAACTTTGCATTAACATTTGCAGTTAAGTTTGTTGATCCAGGGTGAAATGGTGATACATTCAAAGAGCAACTCTACATCTCTTCAGTTGACAGCCCAGCTCTTTGGTCACTGGACTATAATAACCACAAGCCAATGCACATATGTAAATATACATATATAAAAAGGTTAAACTGCAAACATTTAACCAAATATTGAAGATTAGAGGGAACAAATATAATTTTTTTTGAATCAACCACTGAAAACCCCATACCGATTGACTGCTCTTCTGAATAAAGTGGAGAGTACGTCTCTTAGTGTCTGTGGTGGTTACAGTCCTGAAAAATGCTTACCTGGATGTTTATCCAGGCTGCATGAGTTGTAGGAATATCTTGTAGAATTTTGTTGATTAAACTGTGAGCATGTTCAATATTATTCTTGTTCATAATGTCCAGTTTGTCAGAGATTGGGGCAGATGCCACGATTCCCACAAGTGTGACTAATAGAGCAGCTGGAGGAGAGAGAGTGAGAGACAGAAGTGATCAGAAGTGCGTAACACTGTGACGCAGATCTCATACATGGCTTAAGCACTCACATGCTTTAGCCATGGCTGGACATTCTGATTTCACATAAATGCACCTTATTCCAATTTGTGCTATAAAAGTTACCTAAGTTTCTTCATACTCATTTACATATTTGTTTTTTAAATTACCTTATATAACACATTAATCATCTAAACCTAAACCATCTGAATTAAAAATATTATTGAAAATAGCATATTAAACAAAACTCTCCATAATCATGTTTTCATATAATTAAAAATTAAAATTAAAACTTACCCTGGAAGTTCATCATAACAACAGCGATCAAAAAGAAAATGCGCAAAGTCACCAAACTGCAGCAGTAACAAAGTCCCATCATGTTCGTGATTTATATATCCTGCAGGGGAAATTCCTCTTTCTGACGTCATCTTGAGTAGATATTGAGATACATCTAAATGAACATCTAAATGAACTGGTAAGCTGGTAAGCATGTAATAAAAGTTATTATACAACATATTTTGTAGCTAAATGCTGATGAATTTAAGACATTAGTTTTATTTTACTAGACACTTCTCAACACCCTTAACTCTGCCCAAAAATAAAACATAATGAACAGAGTAACTAAATGCAAATTATTTTGTGCCAAAATATGTTATTAGTATTGTAAATATTGTCAACTAATACTACAGAAATACCAACAATTAGTATAACAACAAATACAGCTGCATTTTGCTATAAATAACAATGCAATAGATATATATATATATATATATATATATATATATTGTATACCCCAAAGGGTCTAATTTTACCTTTTAAGTTCACTCAATAATGAATAGACACAAAAAACAATGTCACAGATCACTACTTTTCAGAGACACAAAACTGAATCAGTTAACCACAAAACTGTTTTGATTGACTAAATCTCACAAATGTTGATATTCAGATGAAATGACAAAATTAAGAAGAGCATAGCTCATAGCATACTATGAGAGATTTTGAAAATATTACTATATTATATTATATTATATTATATTATATTATATTATATTATATTATATTATATTATATTATATTATATTATATTATGATGTAAGACCTTGTTTAAATTTAGTATGGCATATTCATATGCACTCATAATCAAAATTATTGTGACCAAAAAAAAGCATATTGATGTCAGTATTGTTCTCTTTCATTCCTTTGTGTTTCTCAATAATGTGGATCACTACATTTTTAGCTTTCATTCCCAAGCAGAAACAAAGCTATAAATAGAAACAATGATGAGACAGATACACTCAAATATATCTGTATTGCTTTGTCTTTTACTATAAGTGAGTGATAAATTAATGCTCCCCTGAAATTCCATGGTGAACTAACCGCAACCTCTGCTGCCAACAGAAGTTATGTAATAAGGGCTTGACGTAAAGTGGGATTTTCACTAAAGATCTGAAAACTGTCGGTGAATTGTTATGGGTATAAGTTACAACTCTGAATAATTATTTTTTAGTGCACAATGAATCATAATATTTAAGTGAAATGTCCATCAATAAGTTGAAAAATAACGGTCTTCAGCCAAGATTTGATTCATAAAGTTTACTTGGAGATTGTTGCTGAACCACTAAATAGATAGATAGATAGATAGATAGATAGATAGATAGATAGATAGATAGATAGATAGATAGATTTGATAAGTTGAGTCATTAATTCACTAATTTTTTCCTACTCTGTCATCATCACACCCAAACTATTGGTAGAAACATGTGGTGTTACGTATTGTTGTGTAAGGCAGAGTTTCCTTCAAAGGAAGAGGGGCAGAGATAGTGTCAAACAGATGAGGGGAAAGGGGAAGAAGTGTTTCTATGGAAACAAGCAGTATCAATTGAAAGACATAACCGAATAAAAGTGACCTCACCATCACATCATGTACATGCACAGTGTGAAGTCTCTGATTTTACCAAAAAAAATAAAATATATATATATATATTTATATGTTTTCATTTTGAGAGTGGGAGAGAAACAGAAACAGACAGACAGCTCCACAGACAGAGAAAGGGGAAGAATGGTGTTGCTAAATTCAGTGTTCCCACAAAACCCTACATTAGCATGAACTCACTCATTCCTCTAGACAGATGGAACACATATACTCATTCTTAATTGAAAGTGCTGCTAAAATTGCACATCATGATGGCACTGCAGTCAGATAATGAATCCTAGATCTTTTCAGTTTTTTTTTTAAATAATTGTTTTTAATTTGATCTCAAAACAATTGCAAAAATTCAGCCCTGAATTTTATCCTAAATTGTGCCATTTAATCTGATTTATAACAAATTCGAGAATAATCTTTGCATATGTGGATCATTTAGAGGAGGACTGTTCAAAGAGGGAAAATTTAGAAGTGAATAAATCTAAATAGGACGTAATCATGGCATCACTGGAAGAGACAAAATGGGTTCCTTCCGTTCCATGAGCTTGATGTATTTGACCATTCACCTCTATGACAACACTCCCAATGCTTTCATTTTTCGGTTGCATGTGTTTCATTTCAGTACATTTTTTATTATGTTTATTAGTTTCTGAATACATTCAATCAATGAATAAAAGAAACAGAAAACAAACAAAATATCTATAGGTTAAAAATAAATTATTAAAATATACATTTCATGCAATATACAATATAGTGGAAGGAGACAAACAGCAATAATATGTCATTGTTAATAATATGTCAATTAAGCAGTTTAAAATTGTATATGTTTTAAGAAAAGGAAAGTAGGAGCTGGCAAAGAAAAATGCTTAAGCTTTACATCTGTACATCCTTAAAATTCATAACCAGCCTTTCATTCTCTAAGGGTTTATTGTTTGATCAAAAACTTGTCTGACGAAGATGCGTCCTCAGCATGAATAAAGGACCTCAGGAGTTCTTTGAAGTTGTTAATTGCCTGACTCAAGCTGTGTGGATTTTTTCTGAGTGTTTATGGAACAGAGATCTGTCCCCATAATGAGACACCTGAACTTGTTTTGTGGGGTCTGTGGCTCTGCTTGGCTTTGATTATGGTCAACGGTTCTAAAGAAAAATAAAATGTTTTTTGCAGCACCTTAAGTTAAGTGAAGAACCACAAGAATGACACAAACTAATAAAGTGCCAAATTATTAATATGACACAGATTTGGTGAAAATATAAAAGCAGAATTGATTATCTTGCTAAAAATAAATATTTTAACTGTTTACATGAAAAAAAAAAAACTCTTGGAAAACACATGGAAATATTGTGGACAACGGAAAACAATGTCAAATGTAAAGAACTTACTGTCAGACTCATGAACCTGTTCTGTTGTGTTTTCTCCCTCATGTGCCCATATTTGGTCGTTCCTGTTCCTGTCCTCGTTGTGTCAGTATTAGTTCATCATTAGTTGATCCTCCTCACCTGTCTGTCCTTCATTAGCACCCCGACTATAGTCTAGTCTGTTCATTCCTTTTTGTCCGGTATTGTGATTGTGAATGTTCCCTATGTGTGTGACCTGCCTGCCTGTTGTGAATTACCCTTCTGTGGATTATTAAAGTGTAATTGGAAATCCTTCATCATCTTCTTCATGCTTTTATCTCACTGTAGTGTTACACTTACATTGTAAACAACTGCCATTGAGAAGACTAGGCACGCTAAAGGGTAGCTCTCTTCAAGTATAAACCACCTTGGTCAGTGTCCTGAACCCACAATATAAGCTCTTATCTATCATGTTCCTGCTCTTAATCACACAAGAATATAGGACCCATTGTTCAGCAGACATGTTCGGATATGTGTGCTTCCACAATATTTAATAATACAACTAGGGAATATAGGGAATATTTATTTATTAAAGTGTTTTACCACCATTTGCCTTTAATGCAGCTTACAAACTTCGTAGAATAGATTTATACGACATTTGAATAGTCTCCAATGGAATGTTGTTAGAATATCTGTCATTTGCTTCAGTGATACTAAAGCAGCAAATCTGCTTCTCACTCTCTTTAAGACTTGGATAATATTCAGTCAGGAGATTGGCCAGGATAGATGTTGATGTTCATCTTGGTCCATGTTTTGTGACCATGAGATCTTTTTTTGTTGTTGTTGTTGCATTTTACCACTGGTCTCTGTCATTAAAGTTTTAGTAATCACAGCTTGTTCATGGATTTTGGCTTTGCGAAGTTCTCTGTGACCAGTTTTTGTTGTTTGTTGTTTGGACACAATCCTTCTTAAAACACCAAAAATTGGGATGTTAAGGTTACAGATGCTGCTGCTGACAAGTCTGACAAGTCACCAATGTCACCCACAGTTTATAATTAAAACTGCTGAAAACTTACACTACACTGATATAAAATCTAGAGAATATAGACAAAGTTTTTTTGTGTGTTTGTTTCACTGTAGCCTACACAAATTATATTAACCTCTATAATAATGGGTGTTTACATTAACACTTAGTACTTACCTGTAGAGGGCAATGTTGTTTATAGAATCAAAGAGACAGAACGAGCAAAACAGATTGAGAAAGTAAGAGAGATATGAAAATAATATGAAGTAACCTAAAGTATCATGTAAATGTCATATGTATATGGATGTATGAAGAAATATTAAGAATGTTTATATCATCTGATGACATGCATGATACAGCCACTGTACATTTTTGTAAGGTTCCACATATCAGGCCCCATGAAGCACAAGCAGAACAATACGTACATAAAAAAGTATTTTCAAATTACAAATATAAATTTGTTCTGCAGTTTTTAATCCAGTGTCATTATTAAGCAGAAGCATACGCACACACACACACACACACACACACACACAGAGAGAGACAGAGACAGACACACACTGCCTCCCAAAGTGCAAGGTGAGCTAGTCTGAAATGTAAATGAACCTGAGGCAACAGGTGTGTGTTTGGTAGAGGACTGTAACATTACCTGTTAAACCAACCCCCCTCTACACACAGACACACAGACACACACACACACACTTTTCCAAACAATGGGCCTGCTGAGCTTGGGAAAATTGTTATAATATTTTATTTTAAATCATTTTTTATAATAATTTATGTAGCAAGTCTTCTGAACAACACAACAGCTTTGCACAGCAGCATTCTAATCTCATTCAGTTGAACATTTTCAAACTTGTTGCCTCTAGGCATGACCTCACTGACACACTTAAAAATATTTAGGCCTGAATTTTGGTTTAAGTTTTTGATTTCTCCACCCATTTGGATTACACAGTTTTAACATAAACAAACTAATAAGTGTGATATGATACATATTTGTCAGTCATACATGAAACATGTAACAAACAGGTAAGATTTCTTCACTCAATAAAAATTATGGCATACTTTATTATTAACTATTTGCATGTATTTGATTTTATTTAAATAATCACAAATTACAAATTTAGGCCTAATTATTGTTTATGTTCACCAGCCCCCATTGATTTTTGCTGATCTGATCTGATAATCATAGGTCAGCTTGTACCATTATCACATAATTCAATAAATAAGACTAGATATTTGCCAAAGCAACCTTCAAATTCATGAGGATATAAAATTCTGTTTTCATATGTGTTTGAAATGCCTGCTGATTGTTTTACTCACCGAAAGTACTGTAGCCACCAGATTCCGGAATTGCAATCTTGATTGCTTACACCTGCTCATCATTTTTCGTTGTTGTGTATAGTTGCATTCACTCTCTGCTCATTTTTGGTCAAGTCTTGCATGTAATTGCCGCTGCAGTTTTCTATAATCAGTCCTGTCTGTCATCGTTCATTTGACTCCTGTCTGGTTACCTTGTACCTGTGCTTTTAGACTATGTGATTTGCATTTGTTTACTCTTCATCATGCCTGACTGCATATTTTGACCCGTTGGAAATTCTCTTGTGATTCTGTACTTAGATTTTTATAGCTATCAGTGTTGCTCATTAATCTCTGCACATGGATCTAAACCCAGCATCTCTGTAAGAACTGCTACAGAAAATACACAGACCTGTTGGGATCCACCACACAATATCTTACTGATCTCAAAGTGTTTAAAGATTGCAATGGGATTCAATATTTTTCATGAAGCACTTAGAATTAAACTGTCTTGCAAACTGCATATATGTTGTTGCAGGATTTGACAGTGACAATATATTAATCACACTGCTTTTGCTTAGATATAACAGTGTTATATTTCACATTCCATATTCTGGTGCTGCTATGTCAACAGTTTACTGAGGTAAAAGAATTGATTTAATGAATAATTGGTGAACTTATTCCATTTGCCATTTGTCCATGAATGATACATCCTATTAATAATAATAATGAAAAAAAAAACAAAACAGGATTTCTAGGAATCATAGACACAGTTGTGCTCTTTTTCAAAATTATTGCAAAATAATTGCAACCTCATGCTGTTCACCTGTTCATGTAGTATGTATCATATGAAAATGTGTTACTGGTTTAAATTGGAACCACTGCTAAATGTGCAAAAAATTAAGCATGTGTGATGAAGCAGAACAAAAAAAAAAAAAAAAAAAAAAGACATCATGTCTTGAAATGACACATTAAATGCATTATTCTGTTTTGCAAATATTTTGCATAATTTACTGCATTGGTTAGATCTGTATATTTGTTTTAATAATTATTACAATATATCCCTGTTAATACTTTTCTCTGTTTGTAAGTTTCACCATCAGAATTTAAGAATGCCATAGATCTAATTTTCATTCCATTTTCATGTTTTAGAGTTTAATCCTTATTTAGTAACTAAAATTGCTAAAGCTAAAATAAAAATAATAATTATAACTAAACAGTATCATTTTTCAATATAAAAACAAAACTTTTACTGAAAATGGAGAATAATATAAAAATAAAAACTAGTTTAAAAATGTCATTATTGCAATAACATTGTCTAGAGATTAAGTTGCAAGCAGCAGTTCATGGTGACCTTAAGAACCCCTCCTATTATCTTCTATGTTAAACCAATATCTCTAATTGAGGCACAAATGCTTAAGTCTTTCATTCTTCTACCAGTATATAATATGGGACTCATACTATTTCAGGCTCTGTAACTAGACTAGGTCATGTTTTTCTTCTCACGTGTTCGATTTTCTGGTCCCCATAGGAATACACTTTCAGAACATCCTTAACTACTGGGAAGATTCCTCAAGGTTCTCTGGGCAACAGTCCAGGGCAGGGAAATCTGCCTCACAGCAACCCAGCAAGGAAAACACATCAAGAAGGAAAGCCGCCATCTCTGAGGCATCTTGATTGATTGGCATGTCAGAATATTTCATGTATTTTAAATGGCATTAATTGCACCTTTAAAATGGTGTTTGGGGAGTAATTCCAGAGGTTATTTCAAAATTCAGTCAATGATCTTCTGACAGGACCTGCAATCTCAAGCAGATGCCAAGTATATCATTCCCATTTTCGTAACCAAATATCAGTCAAGGAGTTCACAAGTTCTGAAGAGGACCTGTAATTTCTACACATATATTAAAAGCATTTCTCAAATGCAGTTTAACTTTAAAGGGTCATGCATCATTGGGGGATAGACTGCTTTGATCACCTTCTAAGACTGCTTGTTTTTGTTTTTATGTATTTTATATTTTCATGTACAGTATTAATTGTAATATTACCTATATTACCTGGGAATTTAACCCATAACCATGTTGTTGCTCATATGCTCAATCATTTAAGCAGCAGTATAAGAATATCCTCTGACTAAAACATGCCAGTGGTCAGCGTCACATTCAGAAACACATTCACCCACATACAAAAAGGCCTGCAGCTGTGCAAAAAGATGTGAAAGTTTAATTGGCACTCCTGAGTTAACTGCCACTTCTTGTTTAAGACACTGGCTGTGTTTGCATAGAATGGACATTATACATCCTATTGTACATACATTTTTAGCACTTTAAGAGTGTTTAAGAGTCACTTTTCAAAGTGACTGAATATTGGAAACACTTTACAATAAGGTTCAGTTAGTTAAAATCGGTTAATGTATTAACTGACATTAACAATGAGAAACACATTTGTTACAGTATTCAGCCTTTGTTAACTTTTAATACTTTTAATACATTTAATAATATTACCAGATACAACGTTTGATTTTAATAATGTGTTAATAAATGTTGCAATTAACATTAACTAAGATTAATAAATGCTTAATAACATGAATTTTTTATTGTTCGTTCATGTTAACTAAATAGTTAACTAATGTTAACATGTTAACAAATTGAAACTCGTGTTTTTGTAACATTTCAGGTTCACTAAAAGCCCTAATTGCACCGTTGATAGAAAAAAACATTTTAACTCATTTTCAAATTATCAATCAATCAATCAATCAATCAATCAATCAATCAATCAATCATTTTCACCGTGCCACACTTACAGTGCATGAGAATGTGACTAATTGACTAAATGAGAATTTGTGAAATTTGTTCTTGACTTTTTTTGGATGTTTTAGGGTTTTAGGTGATGTCAAAGCAGCAAAGTTGTAAAATTGGATATAACTCTACATATAAAATGCTAGTATTATTTAGTAATAAAAGTTTTTATTACTACTATTGAAGCAGTGAATATTTTGACATATAGTGTTTTAACTTTTGCTAAATGCTTGTTAAATATATTGCAGTATTACAAATGTTAGTTATGGTGCAGTATAGATGTTTTGAGATATCCATCATAAATAATCAGTTGTTAGGTATATTTTAGTGGGTTATTTTGTACCAGAGTGACTTTCACAGCTACTTGCACAGATAAAGGTCCTTATGTTTGTGTGTGAATGCATGTTTGTGAAAATGGCCAGGGGTGTTTTGACACCTTGCAAAGAACTTTCTACTTTCAGAAGAACAATCTACTGAGGTTTTATGATTCAATTTAGACAATGCAGAATTTAAACAATTTATATTTGCAAAAATGTAAAATAATATATGAGATGTAGGAACAAATTGTCAGTGTCAAATTTATTGTGATTGTTGTTATTTCTTTATTTTTAATTAATTAATTTATTTGGTAAACCAGGCAATGAACAGGCTAAAAGTTCACAATCCATATGTAAAGTAAAAAATAAAATGAGTATTACAGATGAAAATAAGGTTTACCTCTTAAAGTTTACCTTTCATTTTCGGCATGACATTTATATAATACTTGAATAATGTTAGGATCTATGGGTTGAATACACCCTATGATCACAGAGACCTAAAAACAATGCCATGTTGGCACTCTAATGCAGATAACACTTTCAAGCAAACCACATAATGCATACATTTTCTGTTGATTTCACTGAAACAGAAGATCCATCATATGCATGATCAGCAAATAATTTGTTTCACTGACACTTTACAATAAGGTTGTATGCATTAAGGTTAGCTTACACAAAAGTTGAAAATATGAAAAAAAACAAAAACAAAAAAAAAAACACTGAACAATTCAGTGCTATTAGAGCATTTTAATTTCCACATAGACTAATAGATTTTTAACTGTACGTTTTACTTTTTAATTAAATGTAACATTATATAGTTATTATAATTAACACTAGCATAAAAATAAATAAATGCTGTAACAGTGATTGTTAACTGTTTGTTCATGATATATAATGCATTAACTAATGTTAATATTTAGAACCTTATTGTAAAGTGTTTTCTTTCTTTCTTTCTTTCTTAATATAAAAACTTAGTGCTTATGAACCAATTTACAACCACATCTGGACTACAGTTATTACCTAGTAAGCTGCCTTGTTATCTACTGTCTATATAGCCAGATGCCAGCAAAATTATGCCTGTCCATCATTTGGAGCAGCATTCCTGTCAGTAGTGCCTATGATATGTTAAAATGTCTTGCTAGGCAGCTCATTAGGTTTTGGAACAGAGTGCACTTACTGAATTCCATGACATCCTTTACTGACTTTTGTAAAGAATGAACAAAATACTAATTTCTTAATTTACAGATTTGACTTGTAAAACTGTGTAGGCATTAATTCACACAGGCAGAACATTCAGGTGGATTTCAACTTTTGATTTATCTTGGCAGACATTCTAAATTATTCCTGCTGGCATTCAACATAAGAAACTGAACAATCACACAGTATTGGATGTGACATACCAAGGATCCGCTCTAATAGCGCAAACACACTATGTGGTGGTCAGCATCATCTCATTATCTTTAAACATAAAAGTTTTGAAACATTTTAAATCATTTTTTAAAGTGTCTCAGGGCAACAGTCTCAAACGACAACAGTGATTTATCTTACAGTGACTGATCACGAAAATAACAAGCTAACCTGTTTATTTCTTTTAAGTCACAGCATCAGTAACACTGAAGTATTCATGAAGAAAATAATTAACCATTTTCTGTGCTTCCCTTAAAACTCTAACCACTGAGTATCAAAGCAAACTACAGTGGTTTGTACTTTTGCACAGTTTGTATACTATGTTTACTGAGACACCTGAAAAATCATTGATGCATGCAAGAATGTGTTGCTCTGTAAAATTTTGATGTTGCCTGCAGGGACAACAACAGTACTTTTTGTAAATACCCAGTAGGATTAGTACTCCGTGTGTTGCCTGCCAAATGGGGATCTGACTGAAAAAAGAACCACTGGATGAAAAAAACAGACAACGCCTCCTTTAAAAGCATGCAGAGCAGACAAACCTCTTAGTCAAGATGAGCCTCAAGCTCGGCCATTTCTGAATCAATTATTCATCTGAATTGGATTAGATGGCCCCTGTGATTTCCCTCCTTCTGTCTCCAGTCATCTCTGTCCATGCGTGTGTCCGTGGATGGTTTTAACATGATATGTTTCACATTTCCCTGTTGTGAACATTGCACTCCACTGACCACAAAGCATCCTATGTCAGAAGTTCTTTCTGGTACTTTGGGAGGGTACTGATGAATCCTGAGTGGTACCTTGAAGTTAGTGGTCTGTGATTCAAGAGATACAAAGCCATTATTCTTTGTTTTTCTACGGGTTTAATCAATTTGAAACTTTAGAGACAGGTAGCCCATTGTCCAGTGTGCCATTGCCTTTTGGCAGCCTGAGAAGCTTCCTCCACATGTCATGAGCACTTGGCCTGGCACTATACCACAGTGCTGATGGTGGAAGACTCCTCAGACTTGCCCTGCCTGCTGGGCAGAGACTTGAGATACTCCAGGTGGCGCCTGGCATCTTCCTGATTGTGTCTCACATAGTAGACCAGGTAGGAGATGACCATGGTGAACCATCCAAACATGGTCACCAACATGGCCACGTCCGTGGTCTTTTTGAGTACCACACACAGGTCCAGGTCTTTGGCCAGCAGGAAAGGCACACCTTGGGCTCCAGAGTCCGAGGGTTCAGATGTCTGACAGATAATGCCAGTCAAAGACACAGGCTCTAGGTCTAGGCGTGGAAGGGCTGTCTGCAGCCTGCAGTCACAGTGCCAGGGGTTTCCGGTGAGGTTAGATCTTGCTCTAACACCTTCAAAGGCATCTGGGTCCAGCGTCGTGAGCTGGTTGGACGAGAGATCCAGAAACTGTAGAGAGACTGCCAAGCCTCTAAAGGCTCCAGGTTCAAGCAAAGCTAGTTCATTATGGGAAAGATCCAGTTCAGTTAGCAGTGGAAGATCATGAAAGGCATCGGCAGGGATGCTGGTCAGGAGGTTGTAGTCCAGGTAGAGGCGTCGTGTGTCATTGGGAATGTCCTGAGGGATCTCAGTAAGATGCAGGTTGCTGCAGCGCATAGTCTTACCGCCAAATAAGCCCTCGCTGTCTGAACAGTAGCAACGTTTGGAGCAGGAAGTCGCAGCATGGTGGAAACACAGTGTCATCAGCACTAAGCTGTGAAACAGCAACCACATGACCACAGAGTGCCGAAGCAGCCAACCTGAGGGTAGCAGCATTGTGGGACAGCGGGCATAATCCCTTTAGAGTACAACCTGTGCTGAGAGCATCCAGGGGGCTGTACCCAACATCAAAATGCCCAACAGCTTGCAAGCCTAGAAGAATGAAGAATACAACCAGTTAATGGAAAATATATATTTCTTTAACGTTTCAGATTTCAGAATATGTAAAGATCATAATGTGTTTCCTTTGAATGCTGCTGTTCTCCCTGTGTGTGATAATTTTGAAGTAGGAGAATTAAGAATGAGAGTTAAAGAGCCCCTATTATGCTATTATAAAGGTTCCTAATTTTGTTTTGGAGGTCTCCTACAATAGCTGTACATGCATCTAAGGTCAAAAAACACATTCATTTTTTCATAATATAGATTACAAATCACTTAATTTCTCAAACAATATAAAACGATTTGTTTGTATCTTCAGTCACTCTAAACCCTGCCCTTCTGTGAACCTACACTGCTCTGATTGGTCAGATGGCGCAGTCTGTTGTGATTGGTTTTACACTTACAGTGTGTTTTGGAAACAAAATGCCCATTACCGTTATCTGAATGTCAACTCTGGAGGGTTCCTCAATCCTCAGCGATTGTAAACACCATTATGATGGTAACGATGGTGTTAATTTTACAATATCAATTCGCAAGCATTGAGCAGAATGTTTCTCAGTGGTAAGTTTTTTCTCAGTTTGTGGTACATTATGAGGTCTTCATTCCTGTATAATTCCTTTACATCAGCATTACCAAGTGTATGTCCATCAACAAACCAAAGCCTTTATTTTTTTACGACAGACAACCAGTATCTGCTCTTTTTTAGCTATATTTCCCAGTCCTTTTTAATACTATACAATACCATTGTCTTGACATTACGAATACCCATTAATGAAGCCATGCCATTGTTTAACTGCATGTTTCTCTTACTAAATCTAATTTTCGTTTTCTTGCCATCTCTTGCAGCAATGCCTCACCAGTCTCTTGAGATTTAAGGATTTGTACATAGCCTACTTTGATCGTCCCTAATTAATTTTCAGTGAATTACATCCCTTATAGCCTATCTTCCGGTGTCTATGTGCAGTATACACAGACAAACATACAAAGAACCATACATATGCAAGTATCAAAAATTCAGCACAGAATACAGCACAGAAATTAAAATTAATGGGCCTCATTTATAAAGAGTGCATAAACACAGATTTGATCTTAGAGAGTGCGTAGCGTACACTTAAACCCACGGCAATGCTCATATTTGTAAAAACTGCCTTTGACGTGGAAAAGTGCTTACTGTCACGTCAGGATCTGAGCAGACGTACGCACTTTGTATTGTCGGAGTACTGCAGGTTTTTGGAAATGTAAGCTGTTCTTGCAGCTCGCTGTTCTAAACTAATACTGTCACGATTCCGTTAGCGGGACGCCTAACTTAACTTCAATATTTTACAATTAAATCCTAATCTAATAATGACAAACTATATATTGTTGGAAAGGTCTAAAACTCCTAAATAGATATTTTACCACTGTTTGTTCTTAAAAATTATGTAGGAGCAGTAATAGATTAATTTATGACAAGAGTGCACCACAAAACAGGTTTCCTTTTTTTCAATCACATGTTTTAGTAATCATCATATATTATATATCATTTGAAAGCTTAAAACCTCAAAATTCATCCTGTGAAAACCGTTTTGAAATCGGACATTGCGTTACCATAGAAATGCTAGTTTAAAATCTTTTAGTGGGCTCCTCCCCCTTAGTGAGGGGTGTCATATTACAAAATGTATTACGGTCAAAACTTTTTAGAATCTTGACAAAATACATATCATCAGAAAGGTCTGAGTCTCAAGATTCCATATTTTGGTTATTTTGTGATAGGAGTAATACTGAGAGAGAAATTTATACATTTGTGACAGAAAAATACATCAAAATTCAATGGGGCTTGGATGGCACCGGTTGGCTGTTTGTGGTATAACGCCTAAACAAAATTGCATAGTAACCTCAATTTATTTTATATCAACTTCAAATTTGGAACACAACTTATTTAGACATATGGCTTTAATTTTATGTCAAATTTGGATTACAACCTATTTTGTAAAATATTTATTTTACATAAAATAAAATAAAAATAGTACAGTACATTTTCTTTACAGTAAATTTCAACTTTTATAACTTTTTTTTACTTTCATTTTTTTTCACTTCTGCAATAATCTGCTAATTGTCTTCTTTAAAAAGAGACCGACCTTATGTCTGTGTTCATGAATTATAACAATTTAAGTTCAAATAGTGCACTTTCAAGTGTATGTTCAAAAAGGGGGGGGGGGGTGACAGGATGACTGGTGATCTTTTATGTTAAAGGGATACTCCACCCCAAAATGAAAATTTTGTCATTAATCACTTACCCCCATGTCATTCCAAACCCGTACAAGCTTCGTTCGTCCTCGGAACACAATTTAAGATATTTTAAATGAAAACCGGGAGGCTTGTGACTGTCTCATTGACTGCCAAGTAAATTACACTGTCAAAGTCCAGAAAACTATGAAAGACATCATCAGAATACTCCATCTGCCATCAGTGGTTCAACCGTAACGCTATGAAGCGACGAGAATACTTTTTGTATGTACAAAAATAACGACTTTATTCAACAATTCATTTTGGGGTGGAGTATCCCTTTAATGGCATTAATTAGGAGTCGTTTACAAGGCAGAGAGCTGAAACTATTCAGTTGCGCGCAAGTTCAAGATCATTTGTGATTCATAGTTTTCACATTTGAAAGTGAGGCATACGTGCGTTTTCTGTGCATAAATTTAGGATGGTTTCTGCGCAACATTTTATAATTGAGGCCCAATAAGCTGACTGATGCCTTAACCTTTAAATTTTAATTTACTGGTGGAAAATGATGTGCTTGATGCTCAAAGCAGTGGGGTTTTAGCTATTATAAATTCTCTGCTGGCTTCATATCCTTTTTGCTCACACAATTAAAAAACCTTCAAAGAATATCCACTCACGTTGATAACAGAAAAAGTGGCACTTCCTCAAAAGTGTTGCTTGATTGAAATCCCTGCTATGATGGCCTAAATCACAACTTTGCCACAGGCATTATTAAAATCCAGAAATGACAAAAGGTGACATGTGAACAAGATGTGAACAAGATGTTTTTTCAAAAGAAATTTTAAATAGGCAGAACATTTTCAAAGAAAAATTATAACATTTTGTTGCCAGATGTTTGCCTGTTTCATTATTTATTATTTTAGTTATTTATTTAAACCTAATATGAATTGCAAAGCAGAGCAGACAAGAAATTTGCCTTCTAGTTTTTGATGATAATGATCACTTACATGGTTATTCTAATGCCCTTTGAGAATTTTTCTGTTGCGCTATTAGTGTTTGAGTTCACATTTTCTCCATATGTCTATGTGTCATCTATGTTCTCCTGGGGTTCACTGGAGAAATATTCATGAAATTTCTTATTAAAAACAATAAAACCACGTAAATGGATTTGCTTAAATAAATGCCTCCATCCCTTCAATCACTCAACTTCTATCAAAAACCACACCCTTACAAGACATATCAGCAAATCAGATATCAGCAAACCCAAATGTGCTAGGTGACAGATGGAAAGGCGCCTAAAAAAAAATCTGATTCGTTTGGGACAAATTCAATTATTATTATTTTTTTCAGATTGACATTTTTTACATATCAGACTTGCAAGGTGCAACATATGCTCTTTTATTCTGGGCTAAATCTACATCTGTGTTTGATAAACTGCCCAAATAAATCTTAATTTGAATTCTTATATTTAACTTAATTAGCCTTTCCACAAACACTGGTCATTCTAAATATTGCAGATAGAAAAGACAGCAGCCCAAATGATGTACAGTACAAGAGAGGGCAGGTAAGGAACACTGCCTGCTATTCGAACTGTGGTTGCCATTTTGAATATTTAATCCCACCAATGTTGTGGTCAGTAATCCATAATAACAGTTTCACTTAAAATGCAGCTTGTTCTGTCTGAAGTGCATGTAAGGATGAACAACAACTTGTTTTGTAATTCACTCTTTTTTATTTATTTTGTCAAACCTTCTAAAAATAGCTTCCCACCTTAGCTCATTAATATATCAGCAGCATATAAGAAGCGGCTATCCTCTTACAAATCTTCAGGGCAACATGCTCCAGAAGGCAACTGCCTTGGTTGGCTGCAATAATTTCCAACCTTAACCATTGTAAGAAAAACTGCAAAACTGATCTCAACTCTGCACAAGCCTGTAGTTTCCACCAATATAAAAATCACTGGTTCTCTATTTATGTATTGCATCACCTCTTATTACCTATAATTTTGAATTCTTCAATTCCAAAAGTCACTGGGTTTGTAGTTGACAAATGGCAGCAGACCCGCCACTGTCCACTTACGCAGATTAAAAAATGAAATCGATCTCTAAGTACCTCTTAGTATCACATAACGAGTGGGAGTCTCCTAAAGGAGGGCCTGTTTGTTGAAGAGAGAGGGGAATAAGACGTTCTAGACTACAAAAGCAGCTGAAATGCCAGGCAAATAGATCCCTAACAGAAGGCTGAAGAAGGGAGAGAGAAAGAGAGAGAGGGAGAAAGGAAGACATTAGCTCAGCTTTCATGCTTCAGTGACCAAAGTCTTCCCCTGCCAAAAAACCAAACCAAGACAGTTATTTACCCAGGTTTAAAAGAAAAGTAATTTTAGCCTTGCTGTACCATAAAATTTTCTTTATTAAAGTGTGGAAGGGTGAATTAAGGATGAGCAAAGTGATGGAAGATAGGTTAGATAAGAGTCACAAAAAAATAAAATAAATAAAAATAAAAACCCGGAAAAGCTGTACTGCTCATGAATACACAACAGGGTTCTGTCATGACATTTTCGCAAGTGATAGTGTGGGCCGGACATATAAGGAGAGACAGACAGACAGTGAAAGATGAGGACAACAAAGACCTAAAACACAGATCTGCAGAGAAATACAACTGAGAGAGACAGGAAAAAATCAATGATAGCTCAATGGCAGCTCAATGGACAGAGATGGACAGAATAAAGGTTGAAACAAGACATGAGAGCGAAGCATGCAGGGGATGAGGAGAAACCACACAGGATGTTTACATGATTCAACAGAGAGAACAAGAGAGGAAACAAGAGAATCTGAGGAGCAAGTCTTACATTACAGAAGAGAAGAAAGAAGAGAAGGATGAAAAATGAGGTTAAAAGGTTCAGGACAGAACATTTTGGGGGAGAAAACTGATGTGACCCTGCCCCTGCAATGAAAGTTCAACGAACCCGTTTAGACAGGAAAACAAAAATTAAACAATGAGTTAGTCATGTAAATGTTGTTAATAATTAACATAATGGATGAGAGTCACAAATTACAGACACATACTTGATATAATTTATGATATGACAATTTCTACTTCAGGGCCATCAAGACGTGTTTTGGATTCTTGCTGGCAGCATGGGATGTTGGTGTGCTGGTTTACCCACCACACTTCTTAACTAGTAAATGTAGCATTATTCCTATTGACCACCAAACCAGCGCTAATCACCACAAATCAACTCAATCAGCATGGAAATTCATGTGATTTGTATGATCAGCCATGAACACATAGATATTTTTGTATGCAGCAACTCCTGACTTGTACTGCTATGACTTTTCAGTGAACTGCCATAAGATATGTGTCCAGACTCTCAAACAAGAATACAAATTATGGTGAAGAGAATGGAAGATACATTAGAGCAGGAATGAGAAAGGAGGAAAGAAGCTTTGACAGAACTGAACTGGACTGTACTGAATGACGTGTCATTAGATAGAACTTGACTGAGATGATAATTGGCCTGATATTGCCACTTTGTCATTTTATTAAACTGTTATTCTTGTTGCTCATGCTGAATGTAAGCATTATAGGATGAGACAGCCTGGTAAATGACTGACTCAGGAAAGCTCTAACATTAAGAGTTGCAGTTAGATGAAAGCTAACGGATATGTTTTATCAACATCTTTAGCTATACTGGGCTAATGGATTGTTCAAAAGAACCATGTTTCACTATTTAAAATCATGTTGACTTTCCAAGTACGTTACATTTACTCTTTAGCAGGAGACTGTAAAACCCTTTTTTTTTTTTTTTTTTTACTTTTTTTTTAAATTGGAATATTTCACAAAAGTGGTCATATTCAAATGTCTAACTTTATTCAACAGGACTGAATGACATATGTTACATTAAAATGTAAAGTAATTTTCAGAGTCAGGTCAAGTTGAAATAGCTCTTTAGGGTAACTGCACATTTTCAGTTTTACAGTGTTCAGTACACAGTAGTGTAAATGTAAAATAGGTGTGGGTGTTAAGAGAACAGAGAACGATGGTTAAAAAAACAACTAGGTTATTATAGCTGTTTGATGTACACAAAATATGCTTGAAGCAGCTCATCGTTTGGTGTAGTCTATGTTTTTTGAACCTGCCACAAGCTTTAATCTTGAGAAACAGTTCTTGGTCTACAAACTGTTGTGCTTCCTCATCTCTAGTCTTGTTTAATAATTCATTTCAAACAACGTCTGAGTGCTCCTGACCACTGGCAGTGTGTGATAGTTTACACGGAGACCCTGCTGCCATCCTGCACTGTTCAATTATCTGAGTTTTTCAGATCAATAATCTACAGAAACCTATCAATGGCCAATAATCATAAATCACACAACATCATGCACAAACTCTTTCCTATTATCTTGAAGGTCTAAAGGGGAACAGACAAATAAAGTGATGTATAAATAAAGAACAGAATTTATGACCTTGATGTCTCCACATATATCACTGAACTGTTTGACACATAGTTATGTATAATTAAATTCAGTTGTTATTGTCCACTCCAATTATTAAAACAACTCCACTGTAAGAAATGTTTTGGTTTGTGCTTTATGTTGCAACATCTAAATTACCTCATAATACATTTTATTCAAGTCAAAAAGCATATAAACCAACCTGACCACATTAATTCATTTTTAAGCATGAATACAAATGACTCCTCAAGGTACATTTTCAAACTGTACATTTCCACATTTTGTAGTGTATTAAATAATAAGATTATATAAGAAAATTAAATGTATTTAATTTTAAAATGTAAATAAATATTGTATCTATTTGTATAGTGATAATATTTAATATTTAGTGCTAAGTAAAACAGTTTATGTTTTGCAAGTTTTACAAGAGTCACAAGTGTCTTTTAGTTAGTTATGCATAGTTTTTCTTCATTCACTAGAGGCGTGACTCCTGAAAGAAAAAGTAACATTACGAATAAAACCAAGAGTTTACACTGTAATTATAAACCTTCATCAAACGCCTATAGACTGCCTAAAAGCTTACTGTAGAGCTGTCAAGTGTCTCTTATTTCCTCATTTAAATGCGTTGGAATGTAGCGTGCATTCAGTGCACTTCTCATTCAAATACAAGACTGACTCACACTTCTCCTCTCTGTCTTCTGAAATCCCCTCTTCTCTTCTCGGCATTCGCCTTCGCGTGTTTGCTGCAGAGAAGGTTGAGTGTCATTTGCGCAAATATTCCTTCTGGTTTAGTGCTGGAGATCCGCACGCAGCGCGAGCCGTGGACGCTTTTGTCCGCGAGAGAGAGAGAGAGAGAGAGAGAGAGAGAGAGAGAGAGAGAGAGAGAGCACTGATCAGTTTCCACGCAACCAGCAGCACACATCAGCACAGCATCAGAGCCTACAAGGAAATTAGTCTGGTGATTCCAAATGACTTGGTATGTTCATTTCCATGAACTAATTCATTCGTTCAGTGTTCATGACACTTGATTCAGATAATTTCCATATGTATCCTGGACGAAACTGGTGATGTAATTATGTCATAATTTGGACAAAGTCTAAGATTATTAAATTACAATCCAAGAATAAGATAAGGTCCTGTTGGATGCACTGAAACTCATAATAACAGAACAGAATAAATGGTTGCAAAATAACAGAATAAATGTTTGCAAATGATACTAATTCCATTAGTTGCATTTAAATTTTATTGTATTATTGTTATAATCTTTTTAACACGATATAGCTTATGTTTGCTTATACCATATTCATGACAGTTAGCAAGTGTAGCTATTCTAAAATTCTTTTTGTCATCTAATAAAATAACACGTTATAGATTTTGATGTGTAAGTAGCTAGAATAAAGATTGAGTGAAAATGCATATACTATTTATAACAGCTTGAGTTGATTTTTCTGTGATATAATGTTAAGCCTATGGTGTCTGTCCAGTCACATTTAAAGGTTAACCTGTGAAAAGATCACTGATGCCTCTGCCATACTGAAACATGACTTGTTTCATATTATTTACTTCTGCAAATGTAGCTGCCACATGCTGTCTTGACAGGCATATTGCAGTATTGTTTAACATTAACTAATTAATTGAGCATTGCCTCTAAACCCAAAGGCTATTTTTTTCTAATGCAGTTTCTGTAATTTTGTTTAGACAACAGAAAAAAAAAAACAGCCTTTGGACTGATGAAATTCATCTTTCTTTTATTTAACCCACCTGTGTTCTTTCTCTTTCTCTGTCTCACACACTCAAACTAAATCAGACAGCTACTTAAAATGATGACCTGCGTGTGGGTTGGCTGCTGTTAATTCGGATTGATCTGTGCCCTGCTGGAGCACTTATGGACTTAATGTAACAAGATGTTTGTTTGTGTGTGTGTGTGTGTGTGTGTGTGTGTGTGACACTCGGTCTAAAATGATTGTCTGTTATACTTTCATATTATCTTGTGATATTGTGGCAAAGAGGAACAAGATGTATGTCGAAGCTGCACCGTATTATATTAAAAATCAAAACAAGGGGGTTTTGTTACATAATTCATTTTCAACATTCTCAGTCACATCAGTATTTCGCCCTTGAAATGTGAGTCAATCATACTGGAGCTGATTAAACTATAGAAGATTGTGTTGCACTCTCTGCATGACCTTGCATGCTCTGTGATAAGCCCAAACCTTCAGGACAGAATTTACACACCTGAAAACATATTCTGTATACAGAATATGACAGGTTTTGGATATATATTAGCATACTTTTTAAAAGAGTACTTTTTACAGAAACAATATACTTTAAAAGAATATACTTAAGTGAAACTTAATGTAATGCTTTCGAACATATAACTGCATGTTAATTGCAATTAAATGAAAATCTATTGTAGTTTAAATAATTTAAATTTAAAAATTCAAGTGTGCTTTTTTTTCCCCTTAAGTAGGAATTCAGTGCATCTTTACATGTAATTACTTTTATTGCCTTTAAAATGTGCACTGCCGAATGTACTGATTTATGGTATGTAATTACACATTTGTGATGAAATTGCAATACATTTCAAATATGTCAGCTTTAAATGTAATATTGAATACACAGTACAGTTGAAATTATAATCAAATACTTTATATGCATATTACCTGCATGTACAGATTTTTAACAGTAAACTACAAGTGCACATTAAATACAATTAAGCACACTGCTTTTTCACAAGGGTAGTGAGAACATCAGATAGTGTAACAAAATAATGTTGAACTCAGCGTTAGGCAGAAGATATTCCATCACTATAGATAAGAAGAGAAGAATGCCATTATGCAAATGACTACAGGCGAACAGAGAAACAGTTCTACAAGATATAGTCAGTCACACTGAATTTCATCTCACATGGTTAAGTTTTCTTCATTAGTGGTGCAAGCATCACTGTTAGTCTTCTATTAAACATAGCTAAGGTTAGTGATTTAAACAAAACTTCTAGCCCTGAGCTTTAAACTTTGGCATGCAACTCGTTTGTGCTATGGACATGAATGAGACTAATTATGCGGCTTGTTGAGAAGAGGTGTGCTATTATATTTCAGAGCTATTGGACTTACAATTCTTGCCTGGGATAAAGGCAGAGGAAAAAAATGAGCAAAAAAATCCATGAATGTGCAATAATTGAAGGAGGTACCTGAGCCCGATCGTTTCATCCAACAAACCACATTTAGGCTCTAGGCTGAAAGCAGATCAAAGCACTTCAGACTGATCTGGAAGTGGATTAAAGTAGAGCATCTTTCTCATCATTCAAATTCAATCACCTCACACAAAAAGGAAATACAATCTAGCCCTTACCTCAGTCTGATTCAGTGATAGCAGTCTTGACATGGTGACCCAGCTTCACTGTTCTGTGAATGGTGACTGTGATGTTCAGGTGCTATAGAAGTGTTTTCTATTCTATTGAAATATTCCAGGTTCAGTCATGCTGTCAGTTACCACAGATAATCATTTAAATAAGTAAAAACAAACAAAAATTCTATTTACATTGTCAGAAAATATTGTACCTTTAGGGGTAGAATAGCTTGTCATTTTGTACATTTCTTCCTCACACTTCCAATGGAAGTCCACTAGTCAAGACATTGCAGCAGTATAAATGTTAAAATATACACAAAGTTACAAAAGTTATACTCTTTTTAAAAGTTTACGCTCTTTACTCTTTTTTTTTTCAAATAAACCGTTAGAATTGCCCCCAATTTCATAGGTCAGTGTTAGCATCTGTTAATTTTTAAACAAACATAAAGTATTCACAGGACAAAAACTAATTTTAATGTAAAAAGAAACATCCTCTCACTTTTAACTGCTTTTATTTGTAATGTGTAAATATTTGGTTTAACATAAAAAATTAAACAGCTGATACATAACTAAACAAGCTTCACAGACATTTGATGTGTTGCCACCAGCTTCTTTAAATACTACAGTGCATCTCATCCTCATGGACTGCACCAGATTTGCCAGTTCTTGCTGTGAGATGTCACTCTTCCACCAAGGCACTTGAAAGTTCTCAGACACGTCTGGGGAAACACATGGTTTGCCACTGCAAGGACGAGCAGCTGCCAAGTACAACGCCAAGTATCAAATGGAGTGGTGTAAAGCACATCACCACTGGACTCTGGAGCAGTGGAAACTTGTTCTGTGGAATGCCGAATCATCCTACTTTGTTTGTAAGTTCAAAGAGTGAGTCTGGGTTTGGTAGATGCCAGGATAACTTTACCCTCCTGACTGCATTTTGCCAACTGTAAAGTTTGGTAAAAAGGGATATGGGGCTGTTTTTCACAGGTTGGACTAGGCCCCTGACTTCCAGTGAAGGGAAAGTTTAATGCTTCAGCATACCAAGGCATTTTGGACAATGTTATGCTTCCAACATTGTGGGAACAGTTTGGGGAAGGCCCTTTTCTAATCCAGCATGACTGTGCACCAGTGCACAAAGCAAGGTCCATAAAGACATGGTTGGATGAGTTTGGTGTGGAAGAACTTGACCGGCCTGCACAGAACCCTGACCTCAACCCCACTGAACACGTGGGATTTAAGATTTAGGATGAACTGGAACGAATGGAGATTGCAAGCCAGGTGTTCTAGGTAGGTTAGTGCCTGACTTGACAAATTCTCTACTGGAGATATATGTGTTATATTAGCATTTTATTAGTATATAACACTAATAAATAATAAAAAACAATAGGTATAAATAATATTAATAAATAATAAATAAATGTTATTGGCTACTTTGCTAAGACCACAAGTCAATTTTTACCCATGTAGGGGGAAAAAAGCAGGTGATCATTAGTTAGCAGTTGATCTTTTATTATTATTATTATTATTAGTATTATTATTATTATTATAAATTATATGACTTTGCGGGAGTATGGGTGGAACCTTGACACTATGGCCCCACAATGGTTTATGATGGACTCAATGGTCATACTACACTTTTTGTTCCATCTTTGTTTGTCCATTATTTTTTTTCTATAAGCTATGGTAATAACTAACCTCAGTACCACTGAGCCGTATGTCACAGTTTCACTACAGCAGTGTCAGGCCAGCATTGTCAGACTGGAAGCACTAAGTTTTTGCTGTGCTGAATGATGGATCTATTAAATGAAAGATTTAAAAGCAGATAATCACTTGTTGACAGTGATCCTTAAACCAATGTGTCATGTGTTTTCTGCATACTTCTTTATTCACAAAATATTCTGCAAAGGCAGTATGAAGTATAGTAATGTTATTTTGTATATGCAAATGAGAAATAATGCATGCACATTGCTGGTAGACATTATAATGCATAGATAGTATTACCCCAAAGGGCTCTCTCATAATATCTAGTTTATCGCTGGAAACGATACACTTAAATTCAAGACCATAAGGTCTTCATATGAAGTGTTCCACATACAATGAGTCATGCTGGAAATGTTTGGGTGGAAAATTTATATCTCACTTCAACAACCATACTTCCACTGTACAAACAATCTGCTGTAATGTAAAAAGGAAGTAAATGCTGTTTTGTCCTGTTGCCCTTTCAGCATAAGGGTAACACTTTCTCATGATGGTTTCAGAAAGGCAAACAAAGAACTTGGCAGGGTGGGCCACAGCTTCCTAAAGGTTACTGAGATGCCCCATGCATGTTTGTAAAAAATAATTTGGTGATTGCTAATAGGTGATTAAGGACTAATGGCATAAAATGATTTATATAAATATATCAGTATGTATTAAGGGGCAATGCTGTAATGGAAATGAGTTACATTTTCTCTTCACTGGTCATAGAATCATTGAAATCCAGCCTTAAAATGTTGTTTAAGCACCTACTTCAAGTGGGCATTTTTTAACTAAAGTTAGAATTTGATGTCAAACATTTTTTTCAACATCCACACAACCATAAATCCACATACGTAACAACAAGTTTGGGGCTCCCTCTCTTGGTCATAAACAACACTTACAGTAACACACAGTGTTAAAAACAGTTTGTCTAAAAGCACCCACAGATTAGGCCAAATGCGACTGTGTAATAAAATATAAATATAACACATAAAAAAATTAAATTAAATTAAATTAAAAAAAATAATAATGAAATAAAATACAAACACTTCATCTGATCTTTTGGTAGTGAAAGTAAAATACCTATCCTATTTATATATTTATAATAGTTGTTTACTGTGATGTAACTGACAATAAACTTAAATTGCATTGTGTTGCAGACAAAGTTCATATAATACTGATTGGAATTAAAATTTTCTTTTCTAGTGCAATTCATCAACTGTAAGACCACTTCATAGGACTAAAAAGAAAATAAACATTTTAAAGCTCATTGATGTATTTCTGCTCCAGGTGTGTGTGTGTGTGTCTGTGTGTGTGTCTGTGTGTGTCTGTGTGTGTAGTGTGTGTGTGTTCACTACTCACTGCTGTGTGTCTGCATTTGGATGGGATAAATGGAGAGCACAAATTAGGAGTATGATAAAAGAGTACTCTCACAATATTTTGAGACCTTTTTTGAGCACACATAGGGCCTCCCAGCCTTGGTAAAAGAACCTGATCAAACACAACTGAATCCGCTAATCAAGGCCTTTGCGGCTGTCCTGAAAACAGCAGCCAGCTGTGTTGCCATTAAACTCTAAATCATTTTTTCCCAATTTTTTATTTATTTATTTATTTTTTTATTACCAAAACCTTTCAATGAGTGACATTGGCTGTTTCCATCCTTGTAGACTACTTAAAGGGATACTCCACCCCAAAATGAAAATTTTGTCATTAATCACTTACCCCCATGTCGTTCCAAACCTGTAAAAGCTTCATTCGTCTTCGAAACACAATTTAAGATATTTTGGATGAATACCGGGAGGCTTGTGACTGTCCCATTGCCTGCCAAGTAAATTACACTGTCAAGGCACAGAAAAGTATAAAAAACATAGTCAAAATAGTCCATCTGCCATAAGTGGTTCAATCTGAATTTTATGAAGCGACGACAATACTTTTTGTATGCAAAGAAAATAAAAATAACAACATTTATTGAACAATTCGTCTCCTCTCTGTCTCCCTGTGTCAGCGTAGCGCCATTTTGGAGAGCATCTGATGGACGCAAAGTGCGTACGCTATTCTCTGTCATCAGTAACGCATGGCTACGCGGTTTCCATTCAAATCAAAGAGTAAATAAACATACAACATGTATCCATGCGTATCCTTGCTTCCCTTCATGGGCCCTTTTCTGCCCTTCCACCCTCCATAAATAGAGGTAAAAGCAGCCGCAGACCTTCTTCGCGAAACGTGTCGGGTGCAGCCGAGGAAAGCTTTTTGCTCAGCCACAAGAGACTTCCAAAACAAAGCACTGGCAGCAGTGGGATTCAAACCCACACCCCCTAAGAGACTGGAGCCTTAATCCGGCGCCTTAGTCCGCTCGGCCATGCTACCCCGTGCTGCCAAAATTTTCCTTGTCACACTTTGCCATAAGCTAACGCCTTTAACTTCTCAGCGGTAAAGGCCTCCTTCTTGCAGGGGTGCGTAGTCATACTCCTGGACGCCCCACTTCCTGCAGAGTGAAGGTCCATCTCTGATCAAACACAGGGACGCAAATATGGGGTATGCAGTATATGCAGTGCATAGGGGCGCCACACGGAGGGGGGCACCATTGTGCCAAAACAAGTCTTTGAAATTTGTCTTTAATAAAGCTTTTAAAATATTTGAAAAATCACATTTGTTCAGAGACAATTTTTGTTTAGCATTTCAAATGAGTAAAAAAATATATATATCAACTGAATTCGAGCTCCTGGAGGTGCCGTGTGGGCGGAGCTAAAGAGTGACGAGCACTTGCGCCGATCGCCAACAAAACAGACATTTGATGTTGTTTCACTTACCATCTGTAGTTCTGAATCATGACCGGGATCTTTTATAGCTGGGACAGCTCCATCTTTCAGTATTAAACGATGTGCAAATCCAGCGTCGAACTGGGCCTTGTTTATAAAACGTTCATCAACAAAACACTTGAGAAACTCCGTTGCTGAATCAAAAATTACCAAACAGGTGTGCACATCTCAAACACCCTAATCGGGCTCAGGTGCAGGACAACTAAGTAATTTAAACAAAAAAGAAGGAGTGGAATCCACACTTAAAGTGTTCCCATTCAATAAGTTGCAAGTGGGACAGGTGTCCACTTGCCATTTAATGAATGGGATTGCTATAATAGGTTAGTGGGATGATTGTTCACTAACCACTTAAAGCGTTCCCATACAATAAATTGCAAGTGGGACATGTGTCCATTTGCCATTTAATGAATGGGATCGCTATAATAGGTTAGTGGGATGATTGTCCACTAACCACTTAAAGCATTCCCATAATATAAATTGCAAGTGAGACGTGTTCATTTGCCATTTAATGAATAGGATTGCTATAATATGTTAGTGGGATGATTGTCCACTAACCACTTAAAGCATTCCCATACAGAAAATTGCAAGTGGGATCTGTGTCCATTTGCAGTTTATTGAATGGGATCCCTATAATAGGTTAGTGGGATGATTGTCCACCAACCTGTTAAACCGAACCCATATAATAAATTGTAAGTGGGATCTATGTCCATTTGCAATTTATTGAATGGGATCACTATAATAGCTTTGTGGGATGAATATCCACCAAATCCAATACTATTCAATAAGTTGCAAGTGGGATCTGTGTCCATTTGCAATTTAATGAATGGGATCACTATAATAGGTTTGTGGGATGGTTGTCTACCAACCTATTAATCCAATACCATTCAATAAATTACAAGTGGGACATGTGTCCACTTGCTATTTAATGAATGGGATCGCTATAATAGGTTAGTGGGGTAATTGTCCACTAACCAATTAAAGCGTTCCCATACAATAAATTGCAAGTGGGACATGTGTCCATTTGCCATTTAATGAATGGGATAGCTATAGTACTTTAGTGGGATGATTGTCCACTAACCACTTAAAGCATTCCCATAAAAAGAATTGCAAGTGGGATGTGTCCATTTGCAATTTATTGAATGGTATCCCTATAATAGGTTAGTGGGATGATTGTCCACCAACCTATTAAACCGAACCCATACAATAAATTGCAAGTGGGACGTGTCCATTTGCAATTTATTGAATGGGATCACTATAATAGCTTCGTGGGATGAATGTCCACCAACACATTAATCCAATACCATTCAATAAGTTGCAAGTGGGATCTGTGTACATTTGCAGTTTATTGAATGGGATCGCTATAATAGGATAGTGGGATGATGGTCCACCATCACACACGCAGTTGCGTCAGGAGCCCTGGAGTGAAGTGGCTTAAGGGCCCGGGCCTTGAGCCCCAAAAATTATTTTTCCTGATTTTTCATCCATTTCTCTGTCTGCCACTGAAGTCAATGGGAGAGGCCTAGAAACAGGCTCGATTTCAGTGAGACACGCGGCTTGTCTTGAAAGGCTTATGAAGCAGCCAGGGCCCTCAAACTAAGAGGCCCAAATGGGAGGCCCACGAAGGCGGTGCGTGCTGAGTTTCGAGGCCCAGTGACCTTCCGTCTCCGTATGGGAGACGTCCTGCTTCCCATTTAAACGCGTAACTGTTTTGTGGATGCGCGGTCCCTTTTTTGACCTTTTACATTTACATTTACATTTAGTCATTTTGCAGACGCTTTTATCCAAAGCGACTTACAATTGGGGAATACATAAAGCGATTCATCTTGAAGAGGCAATCAGACAGAGGAAGTGCTCCTAACAACAAGTCTCAGGCATTGTTCAAATAAGTACAAGCTAGAAAGGAAAGGAATAAATAAAGAGAAAGAAAGTTTTTTTTTGTTTGTTTGTTTTTTTTTTTTGTTTTTTTTTTATAAAATTTAGGATGAAGTCAAGTAATGCTGAAAGAGATGAGTTTTCAGTTGTTGCTTGAAGATTGATAGGGATCCAGCATTCCGGATAGGGGTGGGAAGATTATTCCACCAGCCAGGAATGGTGAATGAGAATGTTCTGGAAAGTGATTTTGAGCCTCTCTGTGATGGTACCACGAGGCGTCGCTCACTAGCAGATCTCAGACTTCTAGAGGGGGTGTAGATTCGTAATAGTGAGTGGAAGTAGGCGGGTGCTGAGCCTGTGGTTGTTCTATATGCAAGCATCAGTGTCTTGAACTTGATCCGAGCTGCAACTGGTAGCCAGTGCAAAGAGATAAAGAGAGGTGTAACATGGGCTCTTTTGGGCTCATTGAAGACCAGTCATGCCGCTGCATTCTGAATCTTTTGTAGAGGTTTGATTGTGTTTGATGGAAGTCCAGCCAGAAGAGCATTGCAGTAGTCCAGCTTAGAAATGACAAGGGCCTGGACAAGAAGTTGTGCACCATACTCTGTCAGAAAGGGCCTGATCTTTCTGATGTTGTGTAGTGCAAACCTGCAAGATCGAGCAGTCTTTGCAATGTACTCTTTGAAGGTCAACTGGTCATCAAAGATTACACCAAGATTTCTGACCGAAGTTGATGGGGCAATTGTTGATGAACCTAACTGAATCGTGAAGTCATGCTGTAGAGTTGGAGTAGCAGGGAAGACAAGAAGCTCAGTCTTTGCCAGGTTGAGCTGTAGGTGATGTTCTTTCATCCATGCCGAGATGTCCGCCAGGCAGCCTGAGATCCGTGCAGCTACTGTTGGATCCCCAGTGACCAGTTGATGTGCTTTGGATACCTCCCCTCCCCAGGCCACCCTGAAAAACCTACCAGTGGGATAGGATTCAAACCAGCGGAGTGGAATCCCAGTGATGCCCAGAGATGAGAGGGTAGACAGGAGGATCTGATGATTAACAGTGTCAAACGCGGCAGATAGATCCAGCAGAATGAGGACTGATGATTTGGAGTCTGCTTTTGCAATTCGCAGGGCTTCAGTGACTGAGAGTAGCGCAGTCTCAGTTGAATGGCCACTCCTGAAACCTGACTGTTTAGCATCCAGTTTGTTGTTCTGTGAAAGAAACATTGAGACCTGGTTGAAGACAACTCGTTTGAGTGTTTTCGCTATGAATGGAAGGAGAGAGACAGGTCTGTAGTTTTCTATAAGAGAAGTGTTTAATGTAGGTTTCTTGAGCAGTGGGGTTACCCGAGCCTGCTTGAACGCAGTGGGGAAAATGCCTGTGAGGAGAGATGTGTTGATGATGTGTGTGAGTGCTGGTAAGAGTGTAGGAGAGATTGCTTGGAGAAGGTGTGAGGGGATTGGGTCTAGAGGACATGTTGTAGGATGGCTGGAGAGGAGAAGTTTGGATACCTCTGCCTCAGTGAGTGGACAGAAGGAGAAGATGGGAGTTTTAGCAGTGGATGTGGTTGGTTGGAGGTCGTGTGTGTGTGGAGGAGAGAACTGACTACTGATTGTTCTAGTTTTGCCTGTAAAAAAAGTGGCAAACTCATCAGCTGTTATAGAAGTGGTGGGAGGTGGTGGAGGGGGACAGAGGAGAGAATTAAATGTTCTGAAGAGATTGATCTTGTTGTGGAAATGTGAGGATTTAGCAGTGTGAACTTCAGCAGAGAAAGATGAGAGCAAAGACTGATACCTACTCAGGTCCGACGGATCGTTTGATTTGCGCCATTTTCTCTCTGCCGCTCTGAGTTTGGTCCGATGCTCACGAAGAACATCGGATAACCAGGGGTTAGAAGGGGCAACCCGTGCTGGGCTGGAGGAGAGAGGACAAATGTCGTCAAGACAAGAGGTTAAGGTCTGGCATAGAGTGTCAGTAGCTGCATTCACATCCAGAGATGAGAAATGGGTAGGTGAGGGAAGAGAGGAGGATACTACAGAGGAAAGATGTGAGGGAGAAAGGGAGCGTAGGTTTCGTCTAAAAGTAACCGGTAAGGGGGTTGGTGGCACACGGGTATCAAAAAGTAATGTAAATGAAATGAAGAAATGGTCAGAGATATGTAGTGGTTGCACCAGAATGTTATCTGCAGTACAATTGCGTGTGTAAATTAAATCAAGTTGGTTGCCTGATTTGTGCGTGCTAGAAATGGTAAGGCATTTGAGATCAAATGAAGCTAGGAGTGAATGGAAGTCTGTAGCATAAGGCTTGTCTAGATGAATGTTGAAATCGCCAAAGACTAAGAGTGGAGTGCCATCCTCCATGAAAGAGGACAGCAGCCCGTCCAGCTCCTCTAGGAAGGTGGCTAGAATTTGGCCAGGGGGACGGTAAATTACCACAATCTGGAGTTTTATAGGAGCTGTTACAGTAATCGCATGACATTCAAATGAGTTGTAATTGCACAGGGGAGAGTGGGTTGAGTATGTCCAATTCTTTGAAATGAGCAGCCCAGTACCCCCACCCCGGCCAACTTGACGTGGGGTGTGAGAGAAAGAGAAATTGTTAGAGAGAGCAGCTGGGGTTGCTGAGTCTTCTGGACGAATCCAGGTCTCAGTCAAGCCCAAGATGCTGAGTGTGGATTGTAAAGAAAAAGCAGAAATGAAGTCAGCTTTATTGACAGCTGACTGACAATTCCAGAGACCCACAGAGAAAGAAAGAGGTGCAGTAGAAGATGTAGAGATAGGGCGCAGGTTAGCAGGATTACGTTGCCGTCTGAGTGTGATGTTAGAGTGTGGTTGAGAGACAACCGGAATGGTTTGGAAACACATGATCGAGGTGGAAAGAAAGAGGACAGAAAAGGAGAGTGTGTGAGGGAAGATAGAAATGATACTTAAGTTCGTTGCTCGGTTAAAGTCGCGCAGGAAAAAGTCGTTCGTCTTTACACTCGTCGGTCTTAACACGAGGAGGCTGAACACGACGCTTCCGCGTCAGTGCACGGACATCAAATAAATACACAGTCCAACAGACTAGAGTGAAAACAGCTGTGGCCGGCTTCTGATTAGCCCAGCTAATAGCCAAAAAGGAGTGCAAATAGCTCAAGACGAAACTAACACTTAGCACAAGGAGCAATGCAAATGACACAGGCTCCTTCTTAGCCGAGGCGCAAATTATTATAATTACCAGTAAGTGCAATTTTGCACCGTGGCTCCTGGGCCCCCCCGAGCAAAAAGTGGAAAAAAAAAATCGGAATAGCGTGGCAGACTGGGATAGCGTGTCGGGATAGCCAGTCGGGATAGCGTGGCAGACGCTGGATTTAGTCTCCAGTCTCTTCGGGGCCTCAGGTTTGAATCCCACTGCTGCCAGCAGTGGTTTTAACCAAAGCCAGGAGGCCCTACGTGTACCCGAAAAAGGTCTGAAAATATTGAGGCCCACTGGGGTAGCGTGGCCTAGTGGTCTAAGGTCCAGCCGCTGCCAGGGCAGCCTTTTGGAAGGCTCTTGTGGCTGCTGTGCCTGAGCGAAGCGACTGCAGGAGTGACGCTGCATGCAAATCCAAATTCAGCTGCTTTGGCTTTCCTTGCTTTTTCGCCAAGTCAGCACTGGAAGCCTGTCCCAGCCCCTGCTCCTTTCTAACAGAGGCATCCTGCTGAAGCAGGGACACAAATAATTTACAATCATAGTAGAGGTACTTTAAGAAAAGAAAAAGAATTTGAATAATGTAATAGTGAAAAGCAATAAGTAATCTACAAGAATGGAAACAGCCAATGGCCAATGTCACTCACTGAAAGGTTTTGGTAATAAAAAAAAAGAAAAATTGGGAAAAAATAATTTAGAGTTTAACGGCAACACAACTGACTACCATTTTCAGGACAGCCCCAAAGGCTTTGATTAGTGAATTCAGGCGTGTTTGATCAGAGATGGACCTGCACTCTGCAGGAAGGGGGGCCTCCAGGAGTATGACTACGCACCTCTACAAGAAGGAGGCCTTTACCGCTGAGAAGTTCAAGGTGTTAGCTTATGGCGAAGCCCGACAAGGAAAAATTTGGCGGAACGCATGGGGCACGGGTTAGCGTGGCCGAGCGGTCTAAGGCGCTGCATTAAGGCTCCAGTCTCTTTAGGGGCGTGGGTTAGAATCCCAGTGCTTCCATTTGGAAGACTCTTGTGGCTTGAGCTTTCCTTGGCTGCACTTGATGTGTTTCGTGAAGAAGGTCTGTGGCTGCTGTTCCCTCTATTTATGGAGGGTGGAAGGGCAGAAAAGGGCCCATAAAGGGAGGCCTGCCGGGGTAGCGTGGTCTAAGGCGCTAGATTTAGATTCCAGTCCCTTTGGGGGCGTAGGTTCGAATCCCACCGCTGCCAGCAGTTGTTTTAACCAAGGCCGAGAGGCCATACGTGTACCCGGAAAAGGTCTGAAAATATTGAGAAAGCACAGTTTCCTTGGCAGCAGCCAGGCCGGCCAGGGATGTGCAAGTCAAACAAGATGCGTCATCCTCTCCTACAGCCAATCGCTTGTTTGCTAAATCAGGGTGACTCGGTCCTGCTCCTGGGCCCCTTCCTTCCTGTGTGGCTTCCTGACTAGTTGGGGTTTAGTTGCTGACGATTAGAGTCAATCCTCTGTTGATCTGTTCTTCCAAACTCATCTCAGACTTCTTGTGCGAACAACACATCCGCAAGCTCTAACCTGCTTGGGGTCAGGTTTGTTTTATGCAAGCAGGATTAGACTGCAGCTTTTTAGTAAAGTTAGCATTAGGGAGGCCTTTCCACCTGTCAGATACCCCCTTTCCACCAGCAGGAACCAGGTGCTAGTTCAGAGCCAGTGCTATTGCCGGTTCTTAGTTGGTTCCACTTGCGAGCCCTTTAAGAACCGGTTGCTTTTCCACAGGCTAGAGAGCCAATACAGAGCCAGGTCTTACGCCACCGAATACGTCTCATTTTTCCCAGCAACTCTAGCGTGGAAGCGCTAAAAACAAACACACCGGCATCAACAATGGCGGACGTTGCGTTGCTATTGATGTTGGCTTTGCGAACCTATATTGGCATCCAAACCTGGCGAATCCAACGTGTTCGAGCAGCTCGCCGTAATTTGTATAGATGGAGATTGCAAGCAAGAATAACGGTAAGTACATGACACATTTTTTTTGTTAACATTGAACAATAAAATCTCAACATTAGCCTCAGCATGTAACTTACTTACCTAGAATTGTCTTTGCTGATAATGGAGCACATTGCAGTTAAAAAAAAAAGTTTTAAACATTGGTGGAAGAAATATCCAGAAATGTTATTGTTAAAACTCTACTGAAAGTACAATTTACCTAAACAAAACAATGTCTTATTATAAGCAAAAAGCACTTGCAGTATTAAAACCAAAAGTAGTTATTCTGCAGAAAAATGTCTACTGTCAGTGTTGTTCTATTCCGTATTATGGTTTTGCATTAATACTACTGCTGCTAGCCTGTGTTGCATGGTACTGCTGTAGGTCAATTCTACTTTATACTGTTGGGTAGTTCAGTCAACAGCAACACTATCTATCTATATTAAACATTAACAATTTTAGATTTATACATGCTTTTATATTATATTATACACCATATATTGTTTCTCATGCATAAAATTAATTAGGCATGCCTATTAAATGGTACTTGCATATAGATGAATTAATAGACACATCACGGCAACATCTCAACTGTTTTTATAGTGTTTATACTGCACTGTATACTTAATAGGAAATATACAGCCCCCCTATTGTTAATACATGAAACATAATGAAACACCTAATTTTTATCTTTACAGGCAATCCTGCAGCTGAAGGTGTCACGGATTACATGGAGACGGAGACCAGGAACGGGGAGACGTAGAATAAATCAAACAAAGTATTTCCTTGAAATCAAAACAGGTACGTACAACACAGGCTGGGAACATCCACATGAAAGACAGAGGTGACGATTAATACTCGACCGGAAACACAGGGCAGAACACACTATAAATACACAACGTAACTAGATTATTAAACACACACAACTGCAACATAATTAACTAATAATCACAGGAACAGGAAACTAACCAAATATGGGCATACAAGAGGAAGGGGAACACAAGACACACAAGACAATCCTGACATTACGCCCCCCCTCTGTAGTGGTATAGCATTGACCTATACCATCCCATGGGGAGGGGGGTGGGCGCTCTGGAGGCCTTCAGGAACAAGAACACGCAGACAAGACAGACAGACTCCAGGGCGGCGCCCATGGCGGGTCAGGGAGTTCAGGAGACCATGGCGGTTCAGGGAGCTCAGGAGGCCATGGCGGTGCAGGGAGCTCAGGAGGCCATGGCGGTGCAGGGAGCTCAGGAGGCCATGGTGGTGCAGCCTTCGAGGCCATGGCCCCAGCCCCGGTCACTACGGCAATAGCCATACTACCCCCCCCCAAAATACTTGGAGGAACTCACGGGGCTTAACTGGAGGTCAGGGGCCCTCTCTGGGCTTAACGGGGAATCAGGAATCTTTCCTGGGCTGGACTGGAGATCAGGAGCCCTCCCTGGGCTGAACTGGGGATCCGGAGCCCTCTTTGGGCTGAACTGGGGATCAGGAGCCCTCTCTGGGCTGAACTGGGGATCATGAGCCCTCTCTGGGCTGAACTGGGGATCAGGAGCCTCTCCTGGGCTCGACTCGGGAACTGGAGCCTTTCCTGGGCTCGACTCGGGAACTGGAGCCTCCCCTGGGCTCGACTCGGGAACTGGAGCCTCCCCTGGGCTCGATTCGGGAACTGGAGCCTCTCCTGGGCTCAACTCGGGAACTGGAGCCCTTCTTGGGCTTGACTGGGGAACAGGAGCTGGAGTCTTCAGTGGGTTATCCTCAGAAACATGAGCCCCAATGGGGCTAGGCTTGGAATCCGAGGACCATTCTGGGCATGACTGGGGCTTACCAGCACTCCGTGTGCTGGCTGAGGTTTCAGGGGCACTCTCAGGGGTAGACTCGGGAACCGCTTCTGTCAGGGCTTCCTGAGAAGCAGGCGGCTTGGGAATGGCCTCCTTGGCCATGACAGGAGAAGCTTCCTGCTTCAGCAGAACCCCCACAGACAAGACATGACCGACAAGACCGGGTTCCGGAGGACTGGAGAAGACAACAGGGGACATAACCTGACTTGGGACAGGTACTGGAGAGCGCTCTGGCAGGTGCGTTCGAGGTGCGGGCACTGGAGGGCGCTCTGGCAGCGCAGACGCTTAGGGGCGCTCTGGAAGCGCGGACGCTTGGGGGCGCTCTGGAAGCACGGATGCTTTAATGGCCGGCTGGCTTGCCACATTAACTGCCGGATGGCTTGCCATACTCTCTGCCGGCGAGCTTGCCATACTCACTGCCGGCGGGCTCGGGAGAGCAGCGGATGATGACGGGCTGGTTCCGACTCGGGCCCGGACACTTCCCAGACACCGGTAGATCCCCTCCTTCCAGTACAGTCCTGTGGTGTCTGGAAGGTCCACGGGGCGGTGGTAACAGGCCCCAAGCCGGAACAGGTGGAGGATGGCCGCGTCGTCCAACGCGATCCTCGCGGCCAGTTTGCAGAATTCCCCGGCGAATTCAAAAAAGGGGAGATCCTGCCTGGCCAGGGCAAGGAGACGAGCGGCGAAGTCCATAGCCGCAGGAGGGGAAAAAAAACTAACAAAACAAAAACTCTACAAAACTGAAACAAAACACAGGTAAAAGGAGAGCCGATTACTTCTGTATTTGGTTGAGTATTCTGTCACGGATTACACGGAGACCAGGAACGGGGAGACGTAGAATAAATCAAACAAAGTCTTTACTTGAAATCAAAACAGGTGTGTACAACACAGGCTGGGAACATCCACATGACAGACAGAGGTGACGATTAATACTCGACCGGAAACACAGGGCAGAAAACACTATAAATACACAATGTAACTAGATTATTAAACACACACACCTGCAACATAATTAACTAATAATCACAGGAACAGGAAACTAACCAAATATGGGCATACAAGAGGAAGGGGAACAAGACACACAAGACAATCCTGACAGAAGGCAAGGCGGAGGACACCTGTAATGTGTGCATACCCACGATCTGACCGCTGGTGGTACACAATTGTTCCGGATTTCACCACTTTACACTTCCTGCAGAATTTTCGTGTCTCCCCAGAATCATTTGAGTACATCTGTAGTCGAGTGAAGCATGTCATGGGGGAAAATTGTCCCAATTCGAAAGCGTGTTGCAATTGCCATCTGGAAACTGGCCATGGGCGGTGAATACAGGACCATCAGCCATCTTTTTGGGGTAGGCCTCAGCACTGTGTTTAATTGTCTTCAAGAATTCTGCAACACAGTCATCAAGGTGCTGCTTCCTGTCCACCTGAGACTTCCTGACGCTGACAAGTTGTTAGAAATGGACACTTTTTTTTAATAATCGTTGGAGAGTACCACAGTGTGTGGGTGCAATTGATGGTACCCATATTCCAATTATTGCACCAGAGGACTACCCACGAGACTATTTCAATCGGAAAGGCTGGCATTCTATTGTCCTGCAAGCAGTTGTGGATGGCAAAGGTCTTTTCTGGGATGTTTTTTGTGGGCTATCCAGGGAGTGTGCATGATGCCAGAGTGCTACGACAGTCGCATTTGTGGGAGGTCCTAAGTGACAGAGAATTACTAGGGCAAAATAAAGTGACCATCTATGGCTGTGATGTTGGACATTACCTGATAGGTGATCCGGCATACCCAATGCAGAACTGACTCATGAAGCCCTTTTCTGACACTGGCAGACTGACCCCAGAACAACACACCTACAATTGCAGGCTCAGCAGTGCACGATTGGTTGTGGAGATGTCTTTTGGGAGATTAAAAGGACGATGGAGGTGCCTCCTAAAAAGAAACCACTGCAAGCTGGAGCGGAGCAAGAAAATGGCACTGACCTGCTGTGTGCTCCATAATATTTGTGAGGAGCATGGTGATAATTTCACTGAAAAGCACCCAGACAGGACTGTAAACATTCAGCCTCCTGTTCAGGCATTACCTGAGCATGCTAACGCAGAAGGGGCTGACATCAGAGCTGTATTAATGATGCATTTTAATATGGGAACGAGTGATTCTTTAAAGGGGTCATATGATGCGATTTCAATTTTTCCTTTCTCTTTGGAGTGTTACAAGCTCTTGGTGCATAAAGAAGATCTGTAAAGTTGCAAAGACCAAAGTCTCAAATCCAAAGAGATATTCTTTATTAAATTTAAGAGTCAGCCACACCTAGCTAAAATGGCTCGTTTTAACATGCCCCCACATCTCTACTTCACTATGTAGGAAGATTTGCATAACACCACCCAAATGTATACGCAAAGAAAGAAGGCATAACTTTCTCGCTCTATGTTGTTGCTTCTGCCGGCGCCATGTCTTGGAGAGGTGCTGTGTGTTTGGATGCGAGTAAAGAGGACATAACAAGAAATCTGTGGCTGAGTTTTATTTACAACACTGTCCCAGAGCAGTACAACACAAATATTGGAGTTTGTGCTGCGCACTTCACGGAGGATTGTTTTCTGAACATGGGAGAGTACAAGGCCGGTTGTGTGTAACCGGTCCTATTCACCCCGCTCCGAGCGAGATTCGAACCACGGTCTAAGCGTGGGAGACGGGCGCTAAAAGTCACTAGATCAGGGGAGTGAGGTTTCCTGGCTTGCTGGACACCACGGCTGTTACATGTAGAAAGACTTTTACTCAAAAGTGGGGCAATTCCAACCTTACAAGGACAGTCTGGCGCTTCTAACTCACAGCCTGTAAGTAACGTTATGTTTTATTATTTAAAAAATCTGCTACTTACTATTCAAACGCGAGTGTAAGTAGTGCTTGTTGTTTGTGTTTCTCCGATCACAAATGCAGACATGGTGTTATGTTTACGCGGCGCGATGCAACGTGACGCGTAAAAAGACAGTATAAGTCATTATAATCAGTAATTATGTCCCCACTGGATGCAACAAATGCCTCGTTTGAAATGGCTTTTAATGTTTTTGTATCGTCGTGGGGACGCAGCATCATATTATGGTAAGGGGCGTAACATTTCCATCACACGCTTGAGGTATTCGGCCAATCACAACGCACTGGATCAATCAGAGCACACCTCGCTGTTTCACACCGATGAGCTTTGTAAAAATCGACCCGTTTCAGCAAGGCGGGGCTTAGAGGAGATAAAATAATGTAAAATATGTGGAAAATAACGCGTTTTTTTTACTTGAAACCACGTAAACATTGCATTACACCAAATACACATAAGAATGTTCTTTTTAGCACCCTCATATGACCCCTTTAAATTGTTATATACTGCATCAATGCCACATTTGTTACACTGCCGTTTGTGTTTGAGGACATATAATCTGTCATAAACTGTATTATATTCCCCTACATTTATTAAAGAAACTGAACCTGACATTTGTATTCATAAAAATTTGTTTATCACAAAAATGACACAATACACCCAGATAGCACACGTACGTCTGCAAGACGTCTGTTAAAGATCTCTTGATCTGGAAAGCATCTGCTGTCTACAAACATCTGACAGACGTCTGTAAGATGTCAGTTTTACGTACATTCTAAATCATAAACATCTTAAAGACATCTAATAGACGTCTATTTGACATCTAAAAGGAGACATCCTATAGACATATTGCAGATGAGCAAACACCCTAAAAAATACGTCTTGCAGATGTAAATGCAGACGTCAAATAGACATCTCCGAGATGTACGTGTGCTATCAGGGCAGCGCTTTATAAAACTTTGAAAGATCTAAAGTGCAGTAAATGAAAATAAAAATTGTGCAAAAATAATTTTGGAGAAAAAATACTAGTGTGATGTGACTTATTTGCAATCATTTTTGCGATTGTGCCTCCATTACTGATACCATGCACCCCGTAAGTCCAAGCAGAGAACGGGTGTCTGCTCTCATTTCCTGCAGTGCTGCAAGAACCTCTCATCTGCCCTTTCCAAATACTGAATTAGTTCCGAAGGACTGTCTCTCTTCCTTTTTCCTGTGTACAACATCAACGTCAATGTTAGATAAGGGAAACATACAAAATTTGCAGGGTAGGGGGGACCTCCAGAACAGGTTTGATAACCCCTTCTTTAATAATTTAATTTAATGATTTAACGTTACTTTGAAAACCTCTATTGTAAGAATTTAATTTATTGATTTAACGTTACATATCAAAGTAATCTGAATTTGTTCATTAAGCAACATGAAGAAATATATAAGGATTATTTCAGTACCTGATAGTAATACACATATCTCAACGTTTGCATAGTGTATGGTGTGACCACTATTTGCACAGCACATCTTACCTCGTTTGTCCTGTTCTGAAGATGCAGGACATGCATCTCCAGAGCTGCTACATGACGGTGCGGGAGAGCTACAGCCCAGCGGTGGTACTAACTCAACGTTGTCATCACCGTCATCGATGGCAGACAATTCTAAAGAACAAAAACAAGACAAAAACAAGACAACAGTGCTTTAAAAAATAATAATAATAAAAATTTGTTGTCCACTACATTTTCCACAATTTTCTGTGATACTTTAAACATTTAAATGACCGATAATACAATCCTAGCTAGGCAAACGTTAGCAAATTATGCTAACAAAATTATGATAAATGAATCCCTCACTAAACAGCTAAGAAATACATAGCTGGCTGGCAACAAGCGAAACAAAACAATATAACAATAGAACTTACCAGGATCAGTGCAACTTTGCTGCAGCGAATCGTCCACCATTGACTCGAGTGTTATTGTTGCCGAGTTCAGTGCGCCGGTCACCTGGCATGCCGGTCTATCACCGAGGACTGAGTCGAACACGTTGAAATGTGGGTTTCGACGTGGCCGGCCATTGCCGCTTCGACCGAGGTCCTTTTATGGTCCCTGTACTCCTTCTTTAGTTTTTAAGTTTGTTGCTAATCTGCTCGACGTTCCTCTCGTACCCCGCTGCAGTCATCTCGCGCTGAATTTGCTGCAACACCGGTTTCGTCCGTGAAGCACCCTCTAATTTATTCTGGACTTCTGCAGAGGACCAGATTGCAAGAAAACAGCTTGTTTCCTCCTCGGACCACTGCTGTTTTTACTTAATCGCATCCATCGTGTTTTGCTGCTATTTCAAATATGGCGGTCAAACCTTTCTGTTCGTCTTGTTGGTCACGGTAATCCCGCCCCCAGCCCCTGACACAAGTGGTTCTTCCTTCTAGCCCAGCAATGTTTTGGTGCTACTTACGAACTGCTTTTCTTGGTTCGGAGCTGGTGCTTAGGTGTGGAAAAACGAAGAACCGGTTTGAAACTAGGCTCTGGTTCCGAAGAGAAAGTAGATTCATGGGGTAGCGTGGCCGAGCGGTCTAAGGCACTGGATTTAGGCTCTAGTCTCTTCGGGGGCGTGGGTTCGAATCCCTCTGCTGCCAGTGCAGCCTTTTGGAAGGCTCTTCTGGCCACTGTGCTTGAGCAAAGCAACTGGAGAAGTGACGCTACGTGCACATCCAAATTCAGCTGCTTTTGCTTTCCTTGCTTTTTCATCAAGTCAGCACTGGAAGCTTGTCCCAGCCCCTGCTCCTTTCTAACAGAGGCATCCTGCTGAAGCAGGGACACAAATAATTTACAATCATAGTAGAGGTACTTTAAGAGAAGAAAAAGAATTTGAATAATGTAATAGCGAAAAGCAATAAGTAGTCTACAAGAATGGAAACAGCCAGTGTCACTTACTGAAAGGTTTTGGTAAAAAAAAAAAAAAAATAATAAAAAATAAAAAAATTGGGAAAAAATAATTTAGAGTTTAACGGCAACACAGCTGACTACCATTTTCAGGACAGCCCCAAATGCCTTGATTACCGGATTCAGGCGTGTTTGATCAGAGATGGACCTGCACTCTGCAGGAACGAGGGCCTCCAGGAGCATGACTACGCACCTCTGCAAGGAGGCCTTTACCGCTGTTAAGTTCAAGGCGTTAGCTTATCACGAAGCACGACAAGGAAAAAGTTGGACCATAGGGGGCACAGGGTAGTGTGGCCGAGCGGTCTAAGGCGCTGGATTAAGGCTCCAGTCTCGTCGGGGGCGTGGGTTCGAATCCCACCGCTGCCAGTGCTTCCATTTTGAAGACTCTTGTGACTGCGACGGCTGAGCTTTCTTTGGCTGCACTTGATGTGTTTCGTGAAGAAGGTCTGCGGCTGCTTTTCCCTCTATTTATGGAGGATGGAAGGGCAGAAAAGGGCCCATAAAGGGAAGCCTGCTGTGGTAGCGTGGCAGAGTGGTCTAAGGCGCTAGATTTAGGTTCCAGTCTCTTTGGGGGCATAGGTTAGAATCCCACTGCTGCCAGTAGTTGTCTTAAACAAGGCCGAGAGGCCATACGTGTACCCGGAAAAGGTCTGAAAATATTGAGAGAGCACTGTTTCCTTGGCAGCAGCCAGGCCTGCCAGGGACATGCGAGTCAAACAAGACACATGATCCTCTCCTACAGCCGATCGCCTGTTTGCTAAATAAACAGGACTCAGTCCTGCTCCTGTATCCTAAGGAGCTGGATTAAGGCTCTAGTCTCTTCGGGGGTGTGGGTTCGGATCCCACCGCAGCCAGGGAATCATTTTGGAAGACTCTTGTGTCTGCAACGGCCGAGCAAAAAGCTTTCCTTGGTCGCACTCGACGCGTTTCGTGAAGAAGGTCCGCGGCTGCTGTTACCTCTATTTATGGTGGGTGGAAGGGCAGAAAGTGGCCCATAAAGGGAGGCTTGGTGGGGGTAGCGTGGCCGAGTGGTCTAAGGTGCTAGGTCTCTTCGGGGGCGTGGGAGGGCCTATGTGTACCCGGAAAAGCTCTGAAAATATTTAGAGAGCATCGTTTCCTTGGCAGCAGACATGTGAGTCAAACAAGATGCATCGTTCTCTCCTGCAGTCGATCGCCTGTTTGCTAAATCAGGGTGACTCTGTCCTGCTCCTAGGCCCCTTCCTTCCAGTGTGGCTTACTGACTAGCTGGGGTTTAGTTGCTGAGGATTTGAGTCAATCCTCTGTCGATCTGTTCTTCCAAACTCATCTTAGACTGTCCTGAAGAAGGCTGTTTTTTGCCGAAACACGTAAATCTACTTTTAACTATTTTGTTATGATTTAAGCCCAGCACATTAAAGGCGTTTTATTTTACCACATGAGTGCCTTGTAAGTATTTCGTCTATATAATCTTATCTCAGACTTCTTGTGACAGCAACACATCCGCAAGCTCTAACCTGCTTGGGGTCAGGTTTGTTTTATGCAAGCAGGATTAAAACTGCAACTTTTTAGTAAAGTCAGCATTAGGGAGGTCTTTCCACCTGTCAGAGCATCCCGTGGAACACGTGTGGCCGAGTGGTCTAAGGTGCTGGATTAAGGCTCCAATCTCTTTGGGGTTGTGGGTTTGAATCCCACTGCTGCCAGGGCAGCATTTTGGAAAGCTCTTATGGCTGCTGTGCCTGAGCGCTTGGTACATTCCAGTGACATCACAGGAAGTATTACAGTAGCAGTTGGTGGGAGAAACCCACAATTTTTTTTTTTTTTTTAAATTGTTTTGTTAGTTTGTTTTTCATTGTTTTGTCTTTATAATCATTTTAGTTGGACTCCCAAGCAGTTAATGCTGCTTGGGGGAGCCACTTTTTTTTTCTGAAATGTCAGAAATGTATGGATTAACGGCAACGGATAAGGACATGGCAAGAGAAACAGAAAAGGAAAAGCATGGACAACAAATGGCAAAAGATAATGGATTTCGGAAAAAATATCAATAAGCTCAGTGGCAAAGCAAAGGAAGGAATTGCAAACAAGTCTTTTCTGAAGGAAGCTACAGTAATTGTGAACTTGATGGACCTAAGAGATGCAAAGGTGGAGGACATTATAGAGGCTGTGACAGAAAAGATTGGATTTGGAAAGCTGTTGGCCGTAAGACCAAGACCTGATAGAGAATATGAACTGACTTTGGATGATGAAGGTATGTGTGATGATTTAATGGATGGTTTAATGATAAAAGAGAAGATATGTGAAATCAGGAAATTGCAGACAAAAAATGCATCGTTTCATTTATGCACTTACCAGCATATATGGACAATAAAGACATTTTATCAAAGTTGGAAATATGGGGTGTAACACCAACATCAGACATTAAAAGGCGATACTATCCAGGCACAGAAATAGCTGATAGAACAAGATACCTTAAAGTCCGCTTTCCAAAAGAGGTGGGATATTTGCCCAATAGTGCCAAGTTTGAGACTGCCGAAGGGGCACAATATTTCAGGATTTTGCATGATAGGCAAATTAAAATTTATAGGCTATTCATGGATCCTAGCCATGTTTTCAAAGACTGTCCTGATTTGAAGTGCTATGAGTGTGAAGAGCAGGGGCATTATGCTCGTAACTGCAATGCTGTAAAGTGCCCAGACTGTAAATGTGCTTTGGTAAAGTGTGAGTGTTGGATGGAGGATGAAGATGTGGAAGGAGATGGCAACCAAATAAAAGAGACTGAAACTTTGACTGTAGAAGGACAAGTATGGAAGGAAACTGGGAACTCAACTGAAAAGGAAATAAACCAACCTGAAAGGATGGATGAGGAAGGACGTAATAATGACTTGATGGATAACGGGGATAATGAAGTAGAGCAACAAAAAGAAAAGGACAACGAGGGACAAATGGAAAGTAATAAGCAAACATCACTAGAGACAATGCAAACAATGACGGAGGAACAGGACAATATGGAACAAACACAAAAGAACTTGGAAACAGAAGAGGATGGCGGAGAAGGAGAAAACGAGGAATCTAAAGACATGGGAAAGGAAAGAATGCAGAGAAGAAGATCCATAAAGGCAACCCCCAATATAGAAATGGCTAAAAAGAAAAGACAAAAGAAAAGAAAAGAATTTGATGAAAATAGATTTGGGGTATTGAGGAATATGGGAGAAGAAAGTGAATGATGAATCTAGTAAAGAACATTTTAATTATTAGTCTTTTAAGCATTGTATTATTAAATGTTAGAGGTTTATTGAATATGGAAAAATTTGAAAAAGTGAAAGAACTATGTAAAAAAACAAATGTGATTTTATTCCAAGAAACAAATTGGAAAAATGAAATGATGGAAAGTGTTAAAAGAAGATGGAAAGGAGAAATTTATTACAATAATGGAGATGGGGAAAAGGAGCTGCGAATGTAAGTGATGATGTTAAAATTATATATTGTGATACAGAAGGGAAATGTATTATTGTAAGACTGATCTGGGGAGGAGAAAATATTATTTTATGTAATGTACATGCTCCAAATGCAGAGGCTGAAAAGAAAATATTTTTTAATAATTTAAATGATTATATAGAAAAATGGGAAAAGGTTATTTTAATGGGGGACTTTAATACAGTTTTGAGTAGAATGGATATAGCAAAAGATATGGTTTTTAAAAGAGATATTGGAAGGGATGAATTGCTTTAATTGATAAAAATGATCTAATAGATATATGGTGAGAATGAAATGAAGGAATAAACGATTTTTCAAGACAACAGTTGGTAAAAGGAAAAATGAAGCAGAGTAGAATAGATTTTATGTTGACTAAAAGTAATATGACAAGGAATATTGACAAGATATATTATAAGATGACTTCTCTTAGTGATCATAGTATGTTAATAGTTAATTTTAATGAAACGGGTTTGGAGAGGGGAAAGGGGATATGGTGTTTAAATAATTAACTTTTAAAAGATGAGAATTATAAATTGGCAGTGGATGCAACAATAACAAATGAGGAATGAATGTTTGAGGGAAATAAGAGGGTGTGGTGGGATAATGTAAAATATGAAATAAAGAAGTATTCATTGAGGTACAGTAGATTGAAACAAAAGATTAAAAGGGGAGAAGAAGTAGCAGTTAGGAACATTTTGAAAGAGGAATTACTAAAAGATAAAAGAAAAATGTAGAGGAGCTATGATAAGAAGTAGGGCAAATAATGTGATGGAAGGAGAAAGATGTACAAAATTATTTTTTAATTTAGAGGAAAGTAGACAAAAGGCTGATACAATAAAGGAAGTATTAAAAAAAGACGGGAGAAGAGTAAAACAGACTAAAGAGATTTTGCAAAGTGTAAGAGAATTTTATGCAGATCTATTTATAAGTGATGGGACAAAAGAGGATGAAAAGCAGTTTTTATTAAAGGTTAAAACAAAAGTAGTTAAAGAGGATAAAGAAATGTGTGATAAGGATTTCTTAGAGGAAGAAATAGAGACAGCAATAGTACAGTTAAACAATGGGAAAAGTCCTGGAGCAGATGGCTTGACTAGTGAATTTTATAAAGTTTTTAAGGATACTTTACCCCCATTTTAAAAGAAGTATATGAGGAAATATATGATATATGATAGAGGGCAAGCAAGTCAACTGATGAGAGTAGGAATGGTGAAGTTATTTTTTTATTTTTTTTTTTTTTTTTAAGAGGTGATTCAGCAGATTTAAAGAACTATAGACCTATATCAATGTTAAATACAGATTTTAAAATTTTAGCCAGAATGTTGGCAAATCGATTAAAGAAGGTTCTACCAGGAATAATAACAACAAATCAAGCATATTCAATCATAGACAGAGAAATTACAGATACAGTAGTAATATAAGAGATACAATAAGTTATATGATAGAAAATAAAAAAGAGGGATACATAATTAGTTTAGATTTGGAAAAAGCATTTGATAGGGTAGAACATGATTATTTATTTGAACTTTTAGAACATTTTGGTTTTGGGAATAACTTTATAAGATGGATAAGAGTTTTATACAAAGGTGCAATCAGTTTTATAAAGTGTAATGGGTGTTTAACTGATGTTTTATTTCTTTATCTGCATTATTGTATAGTATAGTAGCTGAACCTCTGGGATTAGTGGTTGGGGAAGATGAAAATATTAAAGGAATAGGTTTTGGAGGAATAGACAAAGAACAAAAAAATATATATATCAATATGCTGATGACACAACTTTAATTTTAAAGGATGTAGATAGCGTTGAGAGAGCAATGAATAAAATACAAAAATATTGTAAGGGTTCAGGAGCAAAAATAAACATAGATAAGACTGTCATGATGAGAATAGGAACAGCAAAGCCTTTTCCAGATTATTTTAGTTTTAAAGAAGAGACAGAAAATATGAAATTTTTGGGAATTAGAATTGGGAAAGATGAAAAGAAAACTAGAGATTTAATATGGGATGAAATCTTAGGAGGAATGGAGAGAAGATTGACCTTCTGGAGACAAAGAATGTTGAAATTAACTGACTGTAAATGCTCTGATGCTTTCAAAACTGTGGTATGCATTAGAGGTCACTTCATTGCCGATGTGGGTTTATAAGAGATTGAAAAAATGTATTTTAAATTTTATATGGGAGGGAAAACCAGCAAAGATTGCATATGATACTATGATAGGACCAATTGAGGAGGGAGGCTTAGGTTTGTTATATCCGGATATAAGAATGAAGAGTCTAAGGGTTAAAATTATGAAGAAATTTATGAATAAAAAAATAGACAAGAATGGAAGGATGGTATGAAATATTTTTTAAATAAGTGTGGTCGTTTTAACATGGGAAATGACATTATATGGATGAAATTGAAAGAAAATTTGTTAAATGGTGTACCAGAATTGTATAAAGAAGTTTTAAGAGTGTGGAAAGATTTTTTATTGACAGTTGTGTACAAACCAGAAGGGATGGAGGAGCGTTTGAATCAACCATTATTTTTAAATTCAAATATTGTATATGAAAATAATGAAATATATTTTAAGAAATGGATTAAAGCAGGAATAAATAAAGTCAAAGATGTTTTATATGAGGTTAAATAAGGTTTTATACCACTGCAAGGCATAGTAGATGAAATTGAAGAAATTGGAGAAGAGGTTGATAAGAGTATTGTAAAGCAACAATTTGACAAAATAAAAAAAGCAATTCCTAATGAATGGATAGAAAGAATAGAAAAAAAGGAGGAAGGAGAGGGAAAGGTGGAAGTGCTTTTAAAGGAAAGTGGGAAAGAAGTGTCTATTCAATCATGTTCGTTAAAAATGATTTATAAATTCTTTAGAAAAATGGTTTTTGCTAAACCAGTAGCAAATGGTTTTTGGAATAGATTATTTCTGGTGACAGAATCTGAAAATATTTGGGAGAATTTAAGAATAAGTTATATGGATCCAGTGATTGAGAATTTTAATTTTATTTTAAGACACAATGTAATATATACAAAAATGAGATTATGTAAAATGGGAATTGTACAAAATGCAAGATGTGATGTATGTGAAAATTAAGATGAAGGTTTTTTACATTTGTTTTCATTTTGTTCAGAACTAGAAGATTTTGTGAGGAAATTTAAAATGTTTGTTGAGGCATTTTTGGGAGAAAAAATTGAAAGACGAATGGAATCAAGTTTTTTTTTTTTACTTGGTATAAAAGGAAAAGGGAAAGAAATGTGTATAGTCAATTTCATTTCATCCATAGCAAGATATGCAATATGGTGTAGACGTAATGTCATGAGAGAAAAAAGTTGCAATATTAATATGTGGAATTTTTTTAGAAGAAAATTGGAGGGACATATACAGACTTTATATAATTATTTTAGTATGAATGGACAAGTTGTGAGGTTTTATAAAATAATAACAGGGAATGACGCAAGAATATTGGAATGTTTTCAAGAATATAAGATAAATTTGCCAAGACAATTTCTCTTATTTATTAAAGAAATGTGTATGTAAATGTATGATTAATAAGAAGGAAAGAATTTATAATGCGGAAATGTACAATGTGAATTCTGTGATGTAATAATTTATAAATATAAATTGTTTTTAAGCTTTGAAAAAAAAAAAAAAAAAAAATGGTCTAAGGTGCTGGGTTAAGGCTCCAGTCTCTTTGGAGGCATGGATTTGAATCCCACCGCTGCCAGGGCAGCCTTTTGGAAGGCTCTTGTGGCTGCTGTGCTTGAGCAAAGCGACTGGAGAAGTGACGCACATCCAAATTCAGCCGCTTTTGATTTCCTTGCTTTTTTGCCAAGTCAGCACTGGAAGCCTGTCCCTGCTCCTGCTCCTTTCTAACAGAGGCACTCTGCTGAAGCAGGGACACAAATAATTTACAATCATAGTAGAGGTACTTTAAGAGAAGAAAAAGAATTTGAATAACGTAATAGCAAAAAGAAATAAGTAGTCTACAAGAATGGAAACAGCCAGTGTCACTCACTGAAAGGTTTTGGTAATAAAAAAAAAAAATTGGGAAAAAATAATTTAGAGTTTAACGGCAACACAGCTGGCTGACGTTTTCAGGACAGCCACAAATGCCTTGATTAGCGGATTCAGGCGTGTTTAATCAGAGATGGACCTGCACTCTGCAGGAAGGGGGGCCTCCAGGAGTAGGACTATGCACCCCTGCAAGAAGGAGGCCTTTACTGCTGAGAAGTTCAAGGTGTTAGCTTGTGGCGAAGCGCGACAAGGAAAATCTTTGTAAAAGTAGGCCTCACGGGGTAGCGTGGCAGAGTGGTCTAAGGCTTTGGATTAAGACTCCAGTCTCTTTGGGGGCATGGGTCCAAGTCCTACTGCTGCTAGCCGTGGCGTTAGCTTATGGTTAAGTGTGACAAGGAAAATGTTGACAGCATAGGGTAGTGTGGCCGAGCGGTCTAAGGCGCTGGATTAAGGCTCCAGTCTCTTCGGGGGCGTGGGTTCGAATCCCACCGCTGCCAGTGCTTTGTTTTGTGGCTGCGACAGCTGTGCAAAAAGCTTTCCTCGGCTGCACTCGACGCGTTTCGCGAAGAAGGTCTGTGGCTGCTGTTGCCGCTATTTATGGAGGATGGAAGGGCAGAAAAGGGCCCATGAAGGGAGGCTTGCTGGGGTAGCGTGACAGTGGTCTAAGGCTCTGAATTAAGACTCCAGTCTCTTCGGGGGCGTGGGTTCGAATCCTGCCGTAGCTTTAACCAAGGCCGGGAGGCCCTACGTGTACCTGGAAAAGGTCTGAAAATATTGAGAGCATGGTTTCCTTGGCAGCAGCCAGGCCTGCCAGGGACATGAGAGTCAAACAAGACATGTCATCCTCTCCCACAGCCGATCGCCTGTTTGCTAAATCAGGGTGACTCGGTCCTGCTCCTGGGCCCTGTCCTTCCTGTGTGGCTTACTGACTAGTTGGGGTTTAGTTGCTGACGATTTGAGTCAATCCTCTGTTGATCTGTTCTTCCAAACTCATCTCAGACTTGTTGTGCGAGCAACACATCCGCAAGCTCTAACCAGGGGCCTGTACCATGAAGCCAGTTTAGCTGGCTAGCCAGGTAAGTTTCAGTTTAGTTTGCACCAATCTTGGGTTTTAGGCACCATGAAAGTGGCTTGGCTATTAGCTGCGTTCATTGTCATACAAACTTGCACTCCACGGCTAACCTGCTACGGGGCAAGTTATGTTCTAAGTTAGAGATCTCAAACTTAATTTGGACCAATCAGATGTGAGCAAAGTGGCACATGTCTGACACAAAAAAGTCACTCCCCCAGTTTATCTTGCTCCAAATTAAAGGTCACTAGTACAAAAATGTTCATACCGATCTGTATCGAAAACCAACGGATCGCAACACTATTTTAAGAGGCTGTAGGAGCAGATACAAGCAACTAATGCATCACTGATACATAATTCACACATCACCTACATACACACATGCATATTTGACACGTCCCCTTTAAGAGTTAGAGGGTTTGGTTGATGCGGGTTTATGACGCAAAAGAGTTCTAATAAATACGACGGTTCTAGTCTGATGCAGCAATCTTGACTCCGTGTATTTTTTGATAGCTTAGAAAGCTACATTGGTGACCCCGACGCAGAACAAATAACTTATTTGTGATGTCGACGAATGCTGTGTCTCTGAAGCTGCCGGAGTTTTGGGAGCAATAAGCAGCTGTATGGTTCGCTCAAGCCCAAGCTCAGTTCGCCTTACGGGACATAACCGCGGACGACACGAAATACTATTATATCATCGCAGCCCTCAACAGCTCCACGGCTGCGTGAGCGATCAGCATTCTGGAAAATCCCCCGGTTCGGGATAAATATTCTACACTAAAGGCATATCTGTTGAAGACTTTTTGTTTATCAGAGACTGAAAGAGCACGTCGTTTGCTCTCCCTTCCTGGCCTCGGAGATTCACGGCCATCCGAGTTAATGGACCACATGCTAGCACTGCTGGGTGAGCATAAGCCATGCTTTCTGTTTAAAGAGTTGTTCTTACAACAGTTGCCAAAGAGCATTCGTACCTCTCTTGCAAACAGTACGGTGACTGACTACAGGGAACTGGCACAGCTGGCAGATGTGTATCAGGTAGCATCACACAAGTGTACAGCAACTGACTCGGTAACTACATCTGTGTGCCCTGTTTTGAGAGCTGCAGCACGGGGTTCAGATCAAAGGCCAGCTCCCGCTGCACATCAGTTGGCGGAACAAGGACTATGTTTCTTTCACGCCCGTTTTGGGGCGAAAGCCAAGAAGTGCCGTCCTCCATGCACGTTTAATGTGAGCCGTGATATGCCGACTGTCAGTAGCATAGTAGCTAATGACACTGCTTACTTACTGTTCATCACAGACTCGCTATCTGGCCGACATTTCCTCTGTGATACAGGGGCGCAAGTTAGCGTCCTGCCCGCGTCAACAGTGGACAGGCGCTCAGGCGAGGGTAGCTTACCGCTCGAGGCAGCCAATCAAGGCAAAATACGCACCTACGGGAAACGGCTAGTACCACTATGCTTCCATGGCCAACGTTTTACATGGGAGTTTGTGTTAGCGGATGTGAGTAGGCCCCTCCTGGGTGCAGACTTCCTGTGCACCAATGGACTGTTGGTTGATGTCAAAAACTGCTGCTTGGTCACTGCGGAAGGTTTCAATGTTTTACCTTGTTCAAGGAGCACCTTTCCCACAACCACTCTGTCTAGCGCATTGACAGATGACTGCGAGTTCACCCGACTGCTCTGTCAATTTCCTAACCTCACTAAACCCACTTTCTCCTCAGCAGTGGCCAGCCATGGGGTCGTACATTATATCTCTACATTCGGACTGCCGGTTCATGCCCGAGCCCGTCGATTAGATCCAGTGAAACTGGCAGTTGCCAAGACCGAGTTCGCTAACATGGAAAAACTGGGTATAGTGCGACGCTCTAACAGTCCTTGGGCTTCGTCCCTCCACATAGTCCCCAAAGCGGATGGCAGTTACCGCCCATGTGGAGATTATCGTCGACTCAATGACATCACCACACCTGACCGATACCCAGTTCCACACATTCAGGATTTTTCGGCCCGACTGGCTGGGAAAACTATTTTCTCGAAAGTGGACCTTATTCGAGGTTACCATCAGGTGCCAGTATTCAAGGAGGACATCCCAAAAACAGCAGTGATAACACCATTTGGGCTTTTTGAATTTTTGCGGATGCCTTTTGGGCTCAAAAACGCAGCACAAACCTTTCAGCGCATGATGGACTCCATCCTACGAGACCTGGATTTTTTGTTTGTGTACTTGGATGACATTTTAGTCGCCAGTGCTTCCAGAAGAGAGCACCTCACTCATTTGCAATTGCTGTTCGCTCGCCTTGGCCAACATGGTTTGATAATTAACCCCGCCAAGTGCCAGTTTGGCCTGGCTGCTATCGACTTTCTTGGTCACCGGATCACAAGCTCTGGGGCGGTTCCTCTACCAGACAAAGTCGACGCTATTACAAAGTTCCCTGTTCCCCACACAACCAAAGCACTGCAAGAGTTTTTGGGGATGGTGAACTTCTATCACCGTTTCGTTCCTTGAGCAGCTGAGCTTATGCACCCTTTGTACAGGGCCCTCAAAGGACACAGCAGGAATACACAGATTGCCTGGTCAGAGGAGATGACTAAGTCATTTGAGGATGCTAAACTCGCTTTAGCACAGGCAACCATGCTGTCTCATCCAATTCCAGACGCCCCCATTGCTATCACTACTGATGCCTCAGACTGTGCAGTGGGTGCTGTACACGAACAACTGGTCGATGGTGTTTGGCAACCCCTTGCATTTTTCAGTCGGCAGCTCCGCCCAAATGAGCAGAAGTACAGCACTTTTGACAGAGAGTTGCTCCCGCTCTACCTGGCAGTCAGACACTTTCGTTTCTTTTTGGAGGGACGTGTTTTCACAGCGTTTGTGGATCATAAACCCTTGCTTTATGCTATGTCCAAGGTTCCTGAGCCCTGGTCATCACGCCAACAACGACACCTGGCCTTCATATCCGAGTTCACGACAGATATCAGGCACATTGACGGAAAAAGCAACGTCGTGGCAGATTGCCTTTCCAGGGCCACTGTGCAAGCAGTACACTTGGGTATAGACTTTGTCTAGTTAGCAGCTGACCAGCAGTCTGACTCCGATGTGCAGGCTTACAGGACAGTTAACTCTAGTTTGAAAATAGCTGACATCCACTTCGCGGAGGCAGGAGTAGTGTGTGATGTCTCCAGAGGCCACCCTCGTCCAGTGGTACCTGTGCAGTGGAGGAGAGCCGTGTTCGACAAGGTCCACAGTTTGTCACACCCTGGGCGGAAAGCTTCACAGAAACTGGTCTCGTCAAAGTTTGTGTGGCATGGATTGAAAAAGGATGTTCGGATCTGGGTTTCAGCATGTGTAGCATGTCAGCGGGCTAAAGTACAAAGACACATCAAAGCGCCACTGGAAACTTTTGAGGTGCCAGAACGACGTTTTGACCATGTTAACATTGACCTGGTTGGTCCACTGCCACCCTCCCGAGGGTTTACTCACCTTCTGACTATGGTGGATCGAACCACCAGGTGGCCGGAAGCAGTACCATTGGCCTCAACGACAACAGCGGATGTAGCACGGGCCTTCATCGACACTTGGGTTGCTCGTTTCGTTACACCATCGGACATATCTTCCGACCGCGGCCCTCAATTTACATCTGAGTTGTGGAAGGAGGTGGCACAGATCCTAGGTGTGCAGCTTCACCGTACTACGGCCTTTCACCCACAGGCCAATAGGCTGTGTGAACGCTTTCATCGCTCTCTCAAAACTGCACTGAGGGCCAGTTTGACAGATGACAGATGGATTGAGCGACTGCCCTGGGTTCTCCTGGGCCTGCGAACAGTTCCCAAGGAGGATCTACAATCTTCCTCGGCAGAGTTGGTGTATGGTCAGACTCTGCGGGTCCCGGGAGATTTCATTCCTAACAGCACAAGGCCCTGGAGTCTATCTTCTGAACGCTCTGCCCTCCTGGACAGAATAAATACTTTCAAACCCGTTCCTACCTCTCAGCATGGGCTGACGGCAGCTTGGATGCCTAGAGACCTCTCTGCGGCTGAGTTTGTTTTCATCCGTCATGACGCTCACTGACATTCTTTGCGGCCCCCATACGATGGCCCGTTTCGAGTTCTGGAGCCTGGAGTCAAAACTTTCCTGGTCGATGTCGGAGGTCGTCCAGAACGAGTCACTGTTGATCGACTTAAACCAGCTCATGGAGAACTAGGTCGGCCGTTGGTTCCCGCGCTGGCTCCTAGGAGGGGTCGTCCAGCCGCCAACAAGGGGACAGACCTTGGGGACAGATCTCTGACTGCTACAGAGGTTCAACCTGCTGCAGACTCAAGTCACTGCACGTGTTCAGGGAGACAAGTTCGAGCTCCCAGCAAGCTGATGTTGCCGGTGTTGGTGAATTCTAGGGGGAGCCTGTGTAGGAGCAGATACAAGCAACTAATGCATCACTGATACATAATTCACACATCACCTACATACACACATGCATATTTGACACGTCCCCTTTAAGAGTTAGAGGGTTTGGTTGATGCGGGTTTATGACGCAAAAGAGTTCTAATAAATACGACGGTTCTAGTCTGATGCAGCAATCTTGACTCCGTGTATTTTTTGATAGCTTAGAAAGCTACAAGGCGATAGTTTCCATCCTAGACCTTTAATTAAGAGTTTGCCTATCAGTCAATTTAAGTGTGTACGTAGAGTTTGTAGTACAGCTGAATCTTATTCTCAACAATCCACTGATTTAACTAACAGATTTTTGAATCGTGGCTACCGTAAAGAATGGATCGATAATGCCAAGAAAAAAGTCAATGAGACATCTCAGATATAGTGCTTACGAACAAAACATAATAAAACGCAATTTTTTAATGCTCCCATTTGTACTATCAAGTACTCAGCATTAGGTGTGGAGTTTCGTAGAATCTTATATAAGCATTGGTATATTATTTCAAGTGATCCTAAATTATCAGGCGTTTTTAAAAATGATCCGAAATTGGTTTTTAAACGTCAAAACAATCTCCGTGATTTGCTTGTAAAATCTGAATTTCCTTCACGTAAAAAACAAGGCATTCCTACTCTTCCTCCAGGCAATTACAGGTGTGGGAAATGCGTCCAGTGTGCTTTTACACACAAGTGCAATTCTTTTAGTCATCCACGCACTGGCGGCAATATTTCGATACGTGGTACTATTACCTGTGCTTCTACTCATGTGATTTCTCTGATTCGTTGCCCTTGTGGTCTTGCGTACGTTGGTAAAACATCAAGACAATTACGTACTCGCATTAACGAACATCGCAGTAATATTAGAACTGGAGATGTGCGTAGTCCTATAGCGTCTCATTTTAGACAAATAGGCCATAACGTCAGTGTTTTACAATATATTGGTATAGAGAAGATAATAAAACCCTCAAGAGAAGGAGATTATGAGAAGAAATTATTACAGAGGGAATGTTTTTGGATTTATACCTTAGATACTTTGTCACCATCAGGGTTGAATGAGGATTTTGATATTAAGCCTTTTTTATATTGATTGAACTATTTCCTCATCTGTTGCATTTTTATTTTTGGTCCCATGACTTGCATCAATTGTCATATGTTGTTTGGGCCTAATTAAGGTGAGTACTTGTTTCTATTTAAAGTTGACTTTACTCCACATTGGTATTGTGCCTGATGAAGACCTGAGGGTCGAAAGTTGCTATTAATAAATTCATTTTGAGCAGCTATTTTCAGTGTGCGGATTCCACTCCTTCTTTTTGTTTAAACTCCGTTGCTGACCCAGAAAAACAAACTGTATCCACTGTTCACATAACGGTGGGTTCTTTTGGGAAGCTGAACAAGGTTATCTTTCTCTCACAACCAAAAACACACTTCTTCTTTCTTCCTGCTTGCATAAAATAAACCTGACCCCAAGCAGGTTAGAGCTTGCGGATGTGTTGCTGTCACAAGAAGTCTGAGATGAGTTTGGAAGAACAGATCAACAGAGGATTGACTCAAAACGTCAGCAACTAAACCCAAAATAGTCAGTAACCCACACAGGAAGAACGGGGCCTAGGAGCAGGACCGAGTCACCCTGATTTAGCAAACAGGTGATCGGCTGTGGGGAGCAGCGTGAGGCCTACTTTCCACCAACTTTTTCCTTGTCGCGCTTCGCCACAAGCTAACGCCTTAAACTTCTCAGTGGTAAAGGCCTCCTTCTTGCAGGGGTGCGTAGTCCTACTCCTGGAAGCCCCCCTTTCTGCAGAGTGCAGGTCCATCTCTACTCCTTTCTAACAGAGGCACCCTGCTGAAGCAGGGACACAAATAATTTACAATCATAGTAGAGGTACTTTAAGAGAAGAAAAAGAAATTGAATAACGTAATAGCGAAAAGAAATAAGTAGTCTACAAGAATGGAAACAGCCAGTGTCACTCACTGAAAGGTTTTGGAAATAAAAAAAAAAAATTGGGAAAAAAAATTTAGAGTTTAACGGCAACACAGCTGGCTGACGTTTTCAGGACAGCCACAAATGCCTTGATTAGCGGATTCAGGCGTGTTTAATCAGAGATGGACCTGCACTCTGCAGGAAGGGGGGCCTCCAGGAGTAGGACTATGCACCCCTGCAAGAAGAAGGCCTTTACTGCTGAGAAGTTCAAGGTGTTAGCTTGTGGCGAAGCGCGACAAGGAAAATGTTTGTAAAAGTAGGCCTCACGGGGTAGCGTGGCCGAGTGGTCTAAGGCTTTGGATTAAGACTCCAGTCTCTTTGGGGGTGTGGGTTCAAATCCTATTGCTGCTAGCCATGGCGTTAGCTTATGGTGAAGTGTGACAAGGAAAATGTTGACAACACAGGGTAGCGTGGCCGAGCGGTCTAAGGCGCTGAATTAAGACTTCAGTCTCTTCGGGGGCGTGGGTTCGAATCCCACCGCTGCCAGTGCTTTGTTTTGTGGCTGCGACGGCTGTGCAAAAAGCTTTCCTCGGCTGCACTCGACGCGTTTCGCGAAGAAGGTCTGCAGCTGCTGTTGCCGCTATTTATGGAGGATGGAAGGGCAGAAAAGGGCCCATGAAGGGAGGCTTGCTGGGGTAGCGTGACAGTGGTCTAAGGCTCTGAATTAAGACTCCAGTCTATTCGGGGGCGTGGGTTCGAATCCTGCCGTGGCTTTAACCAAGGCCGGGAGGCCCTACGTGTACCTGGAAAAGGTCTGAAAATATTGAGAGCATGGTTTCCTTGGCAGCAGCCAGGCCTGCCAGGGACATGAGAGTCAAACAAGACATGTCATCCTCTCCCACAGCCAATAGCCTGTTTGCTAAATCAGGGTGACTAGGTCCTGCTCCTGGGCCCTGTCCTTCCTGTGTGGCTTACTGACTAGTTGGGGTTTAGTTGCTGACGATTTGAGTCAATCCTCTGTTGATCTATTCTTCCAAACTCATCTCAGACTTGTGCGAGCAACACATCCGCAAGCTCTAACCAGGGGCCTGTACCATGAAGCTGGCTAGCCAGGTAAGTTTCAGTTTAGTTTGCATCAATCCTGGGTTTTAGGCACCATGAAAGTGGCTTGGCTATTAGCTGCGTTCATTGTCATAGAAACTTGCACTCAATGGCTAACCTGCTCCGGGGCAGAGAGGGCTGAGTTAGAGATCTCAAACTTAAATTGGACCAATCAGATGTGAGCAAAGTGGCACATGTCTGACAAAAAAAGTCACTCCCCAAGTTTATCTTGTTCCAAATTAAAGGTCACTAGTACAAAAATGTTCATACCGATCTGTATCGAAAACCAACAGATCGCAACACTATTTTAAGAGGCGATAGTTTCCATCCTAGACCTTTAATTAAGAGTTTGCCTATCAGTCAATTTAAGCGTGTACGTAGAGTTTGTAGTACAGCTGAATCTTATTCTCAACAATCCACTGATTTAACTAACAGATTTTTGAATCGTGGCTACCGTAAAGAATGGATCGATAATGCCAAGAAAAAAGTCAATGAGACATCTCAGATACAGTGCTTACGAACAAAACATAATAAAACGCAATTTTTTAATGCTCCCATTTGTACTATCAAGTACTCAGCATTAGGTGTGGAGTTTCGTAGAATCTTAAATAAGCATTGGTATATTATTTCAAGTGATCCTAAATTATCAGGCGTTTTTAAAAATGATCCGAAATTGGTTTTTAAACGTCAAAACAATCTCCGTGATTTGCTTGTAAAATCTGAATTTCCTTCACGTAAAAAACAAGGCATTCCTACTCTTCCTCCAGGCAATTACAGGTGTGGGAAATGCGTCCAGTGTGCTTTTACACACAAGTGCAATTCTTTTAGTCATCCACGCACTGGCCGCAATATTTCGATACGTGGTACTATTACCTGTGCTTCTACTCATGTGATTTCCCTGGTTCGTTGCCCTTGTGGTCTTGCGTACGTTGGTAAAACATCAAGACAATTACGTACTCGCATTAACGAACATCGCAGTAATATTAGAACTGGAGATGTGCGTAGTCCTATAGCGTCTCATTTTAGACAAATAGGCCATAACGTCAGTGTTTTACAATATATTGGTATAGAGAAGATAATAAAACCCTCAAGAGAAGGAGATTATGAGAAGAAATTATTACAGAGGGAATGTTTTTGTATTTACACCTTAGATACTTTGTCACCATCAGGGTTGAATGAGGATTTTGATATTAAGCCTTTTTTATATTGATTGAACTATTTCCTCATCTGTTGCATTTTGTTTTGTTTTTTTTTGTCACATGACTTGCATCAATTGTCATATGTTGTTTGGGCCTAATTAAGGTGAGTACCTGTTTCTATTTAAAGTTGACTTTACTCCACATTGGTATTGTGCCTGATGAAGACCTGAGGGTCGAAAGTTGCTATTAATAAATTCATTTTGAGCAGCTATTTTCAGTGTGCGGATTCCACTCCTTCTTTTTGTTTAAACTCCGTTGCTGACCCAGAAAAACAAACTGTATCCACTGTTCACGTAACGGTGGGTTCTTTTGGGAAGCTGAACAAGGTTATCTTTCTCTCACAACCAAAAACACACTTCTTCTTTCTTCCTGCTTGCATAAAATAAACCTGACCCCAAGCAGGTTAGAGCTTGCGGATGTGTTGCTGTCACAAGAAGTCTGAGATGAGTTTGGAAGAACAGATCAACAGAGGATTGACTCAAAACGTCAGCAACTAAACCCAAAATAGTCAGTAACCCACACAGGAAGGACGGGGCCTAGGAGCAGGACCGAGTCACCCTGATTTAGCAAACAGGTGATCGGCTGTGGGGAGCAGCGTGAGGCCTACTTTCCACCAACTTTTTCCTTGTCGCGCTTCGCCACAAGCTAACGCCTTAAACTTCTCAGCGGTAAAGGCCTCCTTCTTGCAGGGGTGCGTAGTCCTACTCCTGGAAGCTCCCCTTTCTGCAGAGTGCAGGTCCATCTCTGCTCCTTTCTAACAGAGGCACCCTGCTGAAGCAGGGACACAAATAATTTACAGTCATAGTAGAGGTACTTTAAGAGAAGAAAAAGAATTTGAATAACGTAATAGCGAAAAGAAATAAGTAGTCTACAAGAATGGAAACAGCCAGTGTCACTCACTGAAAGGTTTTGGTAATAAAAAAAAAATTGGGAAAAAATAATTTAGAGTTTAACGGCAACACAGCTGGCTGACGTTTTCAGGACAGCCACAAATGCCTTGATTAGCGGATTCAGGCGTGTTTAATCAGAGATGGGCCTGCACTCTGCAGGAAGGGGGGCCTCCAGGAGTAGGACTATGCACCCCTGCAAGAAGGAGGCCTTTACTGCTGAGAAGTTCAAGGTGTTAGCTTGTGGTGAAGCGCGACAAGGAAAATGTTTGTAAAAGTAGGCCTCACGGGGTAGCATGGCCGAGTGGTCTAAGGCTTTGGATTAAGACTCCAGTCTCTTTGGGGGCATGGGTCCAAATCTTACTGCTGCTAGCCGTGGCGTTAGCTTATGGTGAAGTGTGACAAGGAAAACGTTGACAACACAGGGTAGCGTGGCCGAGCGGTCTAAGGCGCTGGATTAAGGCTCCAGTCTCTTCGGGGGCGTGGGTTCGAATCCCACCGCTGCCAGTGCTTTGTTTTGTGGTTGCGACGGCTGTGCAAAAAGCTTTCCTCGGCTGCACTCAACGCGTTTCGCGAAGAAGGTCTGCAGCTGCTGTTGCCGCTATTTATGGAGTATGGAAGGGCAGAAAAGGGCCCATGAAGGGAGGCTTGCTGGGGTAGCGTGACAGTGGTCTAAGGCTCTGAATTAAGACTCCAGTCTCTTTGGGGGCCTGGGTTCGAATCCTGCCGTGGCTTTAACCAAGGCCGGCCCTACGTGTACCTGGAAAAGGTCTGAAAATATTGAGAGCATGGTTTCCTTGGCAGCAGCCAGGCCTGCCAGAGACATGAGAGTCAAACAAGACATGTCATCCTCTCCCACAGCCAATCGCCTGTTTGCTAAATCAGGGTGACTCGGTCCTGCTCCTGGGCCCTGTCCTTCCTGTGCGGCTTACTGACTAGTTGGGGTTTAGTTGCTGACGATTTGAGTCAATCCTCTGTTGATCTGTTCTTCCAAACTCATCTCAGACTTGTTGTGCGAGCAACACATCTGCAAGCTCTAACCAGGGGCCTGTACCATGAAGCCGGTTTAGCTGGCTAGCCAGGTAAGTTTCAGTTTAGTTTGCATCAATCCTGGGTTTTAGGCACCATGAAAGTGGCTTGGCTATTAGCTGCGTTCATTGTCATAGAAACTTGCACTCCATGGCTAACCTGCTCCGGAGCAGAGAGGGCTGAGTTAGAGATCTCAAACTTAAATTGGACCAATCAGATGTGAGCAAAGTGGCACATGTCTGACACCAAAAAAGTCACTCCCCCAGTTTATCTTGCTCCAAATTAAAGGTCACTAGTACAAAAAAATGTTCATACCGATCTGTATCGAAAACCAACGGATCGCAACACTTCTCAGCGGTAAAGGCCTCCTTCTTGCAGGAGTGCGTAGTCCTACTCCTGGAAGCCCCCCTTTCTGCAGAGTGCAGGTCCATCTCTGCTCCTTTCTAACAGAGGCACCCTGCTGAAGCAGGGACACAAATAATTTACAATCATAGTAGAGGTACTTTAAGAGAAGAAAAAGAATTTGAATAACGTAATAGCGAAAAGAAATAAGTAGTCTACAAGAATGGAAACAGCCAGTGTCACTCACTGAAAGGTTTTGGAAATAAAAAAAAAAAATTGGGAAAAAAAATTTAGAGTTTAACGGCAACACAGCTGGCTGACGTTTTCAGGACAGCCACAAATGCCTTGATTAGCGGATTCAGGCGTGTTTAATCAGAGATGGGCCTGCACTCTGCAGGAAGGGGGGCCTCCAGGAGTAGGACTATGGACCCCTGCAAGAAGGAGGCCTTTACTGCTGAGAAGTTCAAGGTGTTAGCTTGTGGTGAAGCGCGACAAGGAAAATGTTTGTAAAAGTAGGCCTCACGGGGTAGCGTGGCCGAGTGGTCTAAGGCTTTGGATTAAGACTCCAGTCTCTTTGGGGGCATGGGTCCAAATCTTACTGCTGCTAGCCGTGGCGTTAGCTTATGGTGAAGTGTGACAAGGAAAACGTTGACAACACAGGGTAGCGTGGCCGAGCGGTCTAAGGCGCTGGATTAAGGCTCCAGTCTCTTCGGGGGCGTGGGTTCGAATCCCACCGCTGCCAGTGCTTTGTTTTGTGGCTGCGACGGCTGTGCAAAAAGCTTTCCTCGGCTGCACTCAACGCGTTTCGCGAAGAAGGTCTGCAGCTGCTGTTGCCGCTATTTATGGAGTATGGAAGGGCAGAAAAGGGCCCATGAAGGGAGGCTTGCTGGGGTAGTGTGACAGTGGTCTAAGGCTCTGAATTAAGACTCCAGTCTCTTTGGGGGCCTGGGTTCGAATCCTGCCGTGGCTTTAACCAAGGCCGGCCCTACGTGTACCTGTACAAGGTCTGAAAATATTGAGAGCATGGTTTCCTTGGCAGCAGCCAGGCCTGCCAGGGACATGAGAGTCAAACAAGACATGTCATCCTCTCCCACAGCCGATCGCCTGTTTGCTAAATCAGGGTGACTCGGTCCTGCTCCTGGGCCCTGTCCTTCCTGTGCGGCTTACTGACTAGTTGGGGTTTAGTTGCTGACGATTTGAGTTAATCCTCTGTTGATCTGTTCTTCCAAACTCATCTCAGACTTGTTGTGCGAGCAACACATCTGCAAGCTCTAACAAGGGGCCTGTACCATGAAGCCGGTTTAGCTGGCTAGCCAGGTAAGTTTCAGTTTAGTTTGCATCAATCCTGGGTTTTAGGCACCATGAAAGTGGCTTGGTTATTAGCTGCGTTCATTGTCATAGAAACTTGCACTCCATGGCTAACCTGCTCCGGAGCAGAGAGGGCTGAGTTAGAGATCTCAAACTTAAATTGGACCAATCAGATGTGAGCAAAGTGGCACATGTCTGACACCAAAAAAGTCACTCCCCCAGTTTATCTTGCTCCAAATTAAAGGTCACTAGTACAAAAAAATGTTCATACCGATCTGTATCGAAAACCAACGGATCGCAACACTTCTCAGCGGTAAAGGCCTCCTTCTTGCAGGAGTGCGTAGTCCTACTCCTGGAAGCCCCCCTTTCTGCAGAGTGCAGGTCCATCTCTGCTCCTTTCTAACAGAGGCACCCTGCTGAAGCAGGGACACAAATAATTTACAATCATAGTAGAGGTACTTTAAGAGAAGAAAAAGAATTTGAATAACGTAATAGCGAAAAGAAATAAGTAGTCTACAAGAATGGAAACAGCCAGTGTCACTCACTGAAAGGTTTTGGTAATAAAAAAAAAATTGGGAAAAAATAATTTAGAGTTTAACGGCAACACAGCTGGCTGACGTTTTCAGGACAGCCACAAATGCCTTGATTAGCGGATTCAGGCGTGTTTAATCAGAGATGGGCCTGCACTCTGCAGGAAGGGGGGCCTCCAGGAGTAGGACTATGCACCCCTGCAAGAAGGAGGCCTTTACTGCTGAGAAGTTCAAGGTGTTAGCTTGTGGTGAAGCGCGACAAGGAAAATGTTTGTAAAAGTAGGCCTCACGGGGTAGCGTGGCCGAGTGGTCTAAGGCTTTGGATTAAGACTCCAGTCTCTTTGGGGGCATGGGTCCAAATCTTACTGCTGCTAGCCGTGGCGTTAGCTTATGGTGAAGTGTGACAAGGAAAACGTTGACAACACAGGGTAGCGTGGCCGAGCGGTCTAAGGCGCTGGATTAAGGCTCCAGTCTCTTCGGGGGCGTGGGTTCGAATCCCACCGCTGCCAGTGCTTTGTTTTGTGGCTGCGACGGCTGTGCAAAAAGCTTTCCTCGGCTGCACTCAACGCGTTTCGCGAAGAAGGTCTGCAGCTGCTGTTGCCGCTATTTATGGAGTATGGAAGGGCAGAAAAGGGCCCATGAAGGGAGGCTTGCTGGGGTAGCGTGACAGTGGTCTAAGGCTCTGAATTAAGACTCCAGTCTCTTCGGGGGCGTGGGTTCGAATCCTGCCGTGGCTTTAACCAAGGCCGGGAGGCCCTACGTGTACCTGGAAAAGGTCTGAAAATATTGAGAGCATGGTTTCCTTGGCAGCAGCCAGGCCTGCCAGGGACATGAGAGTCAAACAAGACATGTCATCCTCTCCCACAGCCGATCGCCTGTTTGCTAAATCAGGGTGACTCGGTCCTGCTCCTGGGCCCTGTCCTTCCTGTGTGGCTTACTGACTAGTTGGGGTTTAGTTGCTGACGATTTGAGTCAATCCTCTGTTGATCTATTCTTCCAAACTCATCTCAGACTTGTTGTGCGAGCAACACATCTGCAAGCTCTAACCAGGGGCCTGTACCATGAAGCCGGTTTAGCTGGCTAGCCAGGTAAGTTTCAGTTTAGTTTGCATCAATCCTGGGTTTTAGGCACCATGAAAGTGGCTTGGCTATTAGGTGCGTTCATTATCATAGAAACTTGCACTCCACGGCTAACCTGCTCCGGGGCAGAGAGGGCTGAGTTAGAGATCTCAAACTTAAATTGGACCAATCAGATGTGAGCAAAGTGCCACATGTCTGACAAAAAAAGTCACTCCCCAAGTTTATCTTGTTCCAAATTAAAGGTCACTAGTACAAAAATGTTCATACCGATCTGTATCGAAAACCAACAGATCGCAACACTATTTTAAGAGGCGATAGTTTCCATCCTAGACCTTTAATTAAGAGTTTGCCTATCAGTCAATTTAAGCGTGTACGTAGAGTTTGTAGTACAGCTGAATCTTATTCTCAACAATCCACTGATTTAACTAACAGATTTTTGAATCGTGGCTACTGTAAAGAATGGATCGATAATGCCAAGAAAAAAGTCAATGAGACATCTCAGATACAGTGCTTACGAACAAAACATAATAAAACGCAATTTTTTAATGCTCCCATTTGTACTATCAAGTACTCAGCATTAGGTGTGGAGTTTCGTAGAATCTTAAATAAGCATTGGTATATTATTTCAAGTGATCCTAAATTATCAGGCGTTTTTAAAAATGATCCGAAATTGGTTTTTAAACGTCAAAACAATCTCCGTGATTTGCTTGTAAAATCTGAATTTCCTTCACGTAAAAAACAAGGCATTCCTACTCTTCCTCCAGGCAATTACAGGTGTGGGAAATGCGTCCAGTGTGCTTTTACACACAAGTGCAATTCTTTTAGTCATCCACGCACTGGCCGCAATATTTCGATACGTGGTACTATTACCTGTGCTTCTACTCATGTGATTTCCCTGGTTCGTTGCCCTTGTGGTCTTGCGTACGTTGGTAAAACATCAAGACAATTACGTACTCGCATTAACGAACATCGCAGTAATATTAGAACTGGAGATGTGCGTAGTCCTATAGCGTCTCATTTTAGACAAATAGGCCATAACGTCAGTGTTTTACAATATATTGGTATAGAGAAGATAATAAAACCCTCAAGAGAAGGAGATTATGAGAAGAAATTATTACAGAGGGAATGTTTTTGTATTTACACCTTAGATACTTTGTCACCATCAGGGTTGAATGAGGATTTTGATATTAAGCCTTTTTTATATTGATTGAACTATTTCCTCATCTGTTGCATTTTGTTTTTTGTTTTTTTGTCACATGACTTGCATCAATTGTCATATGTTGTTTGGGCCTAATTAAGGTGAGTACCTGTTTCTATTTAAAGTTGACTTTACTCCACATTGGTATTGTGCCTGATGAAGACCTGAGGGTCGAAAGTTGCTATTAATAAATTCATTTTGAGCAGCTATTTTCAGTGTGCGGATTCCACTCCTTCTTTTTGTTTAAACTCCGTTGCTGACCCAGAAAAACAAACTGTATCCACTGTTCACGTAACGGTGGGTTCTTTTGGGAAGCTGAACAAGGTTATCTTTCTCTCACAACCAAAAACACACTTCTTCTTTCTTCCTGCTTGCATAAAATAAACCTGACCCCAAGCAGGTTAGAGCTTGCGGATGTGTTGCTGTCACAAGAAGTCTGAGATGAGTTTGGAAGAACAGATCAACAGAGGATTGACTCAAAACGTCAGCAACTAAACCCAAAATAGTCAGTAACCCACACAGGAAGGACGGGGCCTAGGAGCAGGACCGAGTCACCCTGATTTAGCAAACAGGTGATCGGCTGTGGGGAGCAGCGTGAGGCCTACTTTCCACCAACTTTTTCCTTGTCGCGCTTCGCCACAAGCTAACGCCTTAAACTTCTCAGCGGTAAAGGCCTCCTTCTTGAAGGAGTGCGTAGTCCTACTCCTGGAAGCCCCCCTTTCTGCAGAGTGCAGGTCCATCTCTGCTCCTTTCTAACAGAGGCACCCTGCTGAAGCAGGGACACAAATAATTTACAATCATAGTAGAGGTACTTTAAGAGAAGAAAAAGAATTTGAATAACGTAATAGCGAAAAGAAATAAGTAGTCTACAAGAATGGAAACAGCCAGTGTCACTTACTGAAAGGTTTTGGTAATAAAAAAAAAATTGGGAAAAAATAATTTAGAGTTTAACGGCAACACAGCTGGCTGACGTTTTCAGGACAGCCACAAATGCCTTGATTAGCGGATTCAGGCGTGTTTAATCAGAGATGAGCCTGCACTCTGCAGGAAGGGGGGCCTCCAGGAGTAGGACTATGCACCCCTGCAAGAAGGAGGCCTTTACTGCTGAGAAGTTCAAGGTGTTAGCTTGTGGTGAAGCGCGACAAGGAAAATGTTTGTAAAAGTAGGCCTCACGGGGTAGCGTGGCCGAGTGGTCTAAGGCTTTGGATTAAGACTCCAGTCTCTTTGGGGGCATGGGTCCAAATCTTACTGCTGCTAGCCGTGGCGTTAGCTTATGGTGAAGTGTGACAAGGAAAACGTTGACAACACAGGGTAACGTGGCCGAGCGGTCTAAGGCGCTGGATTAAGGCTCCAGTCTCTTCGGGGGCGTGGGTTCGAATCCCACCGCTGCCAGTGCATTGTTTTGTGGCTGCGACGGCTGTGCAAAAAGCTTTCCTCGGCTGCACTCAACGCGTTTCGCGAAGAAGGTCTGCAGCTGCTGTTGCCGCTATTTATGGAGTATGGAAGGGCAGAAAAGGGCCCATGAAGGGAGGCTTGCTGGGGTAGCGTGACAGTGGTCTAAGGCTCTGAATTAAGACTCCAGTCTCTTTGGGGGCCTGGGTTCGAATCCTGCCGTGGCTTTAACCAAGGCCGGCCCTACGTGTACCTGGAAAAGGTCTGAAAATATTGAGAGCATGGTTTCCTTGGCAGCAGCCAGGCCTGCCAGGGACATGAGAGTCAAACAAGACATGTCATCCTCTCCCACAGCCGATCGCCTGTTTGCTAAATCAGGGTGACTCGGTCCTGCTCCTGGGCCCTGTCCTTCCTGTGCGGCTTACTGACTAGTTGGGGTTTAGTTGCTGACGATTTGAGTCAATCCTCTGTTGATCTGTTCTTCCAAACTCATCTCAGACTTGTTGTGCGAGCAACACATCTGCAAGCTCTAACCAGGGGCCTGTACCATGAAGCCGGTTTAGCTGGCTAGCCAGGTAAGTTTCAGTTTAGTTTGCATCAATCCTGGGTTTTAGGCACCATGAAAGTGGCTTGGCTATTAGCTGCGTTCATTGTCATAGAAACTTGCACTCCATGGCTAACCTGCTCCGGAGCAGAGAGGGCTGAGTTAGAGATCTCAAACTTAAATTGGACCAATCAGATGTGAGCAAAGTGGCACATGTCTGACACCAAAAAAGTCACTCCCCCAGTTTATCTTGCTCCAAATTAAAGGTCACTAGTACAAAAAAATGTTCATACCGATCTGTATCGAAAACCAACGGATCGCAACACTTCTCAGCGGTAAAGGCCTCCTTCTTGCAGGAGTGCGTAGTCCTACTCCTGGAAGCCCCCCTTTCTGCAGAGTGCAGGTCCATCTCTGCTCCTTTCTAACAGAGGCACCCTGCTGAAGCAGGGACACAAATAATTTACAATCATAGTAGAGGTACTTTAAGAGAAGAAAAAGAATTTGAATAACGTAATAGCGAAAAGAAATAAGTAGTCTACAAGAATGGAAACAGCCAGTGTCACTCACTGAAAGGTTTTGGAAATAAAAAAAAAAAATTGGGAAAAAAAATTTAGAGTTTAACGGCAACACAGCTGGCTGACGTTTTCAGGACAGCCACAAATGCCTTGATTAGCGGATTCAGGCGTGTTTAATCAGAGATGGGCCTGCACTCTGCAGGAAGGGGGGCCTCCAGGAGTAGGACTATGCACCCCTGCAAGAAGGAGGCCTTTACTGCTGAGAAGTTCAAGGTGTTAGCTTGTGGTGAAGCGCGACAAGGAAAATGTTTGTAAAAGTAGGCCTCACGGGGTAGCGTGGCCAAGTGGTCTAAGGCTTTGGATTAAGACTCCAGTCTCTTTGGGGGCATGGGTCCAAATCTTACTGCTGCTAGCCGTGGCGTTAGCTTATGGTGAAGTGTGACAAGGAAAACGTTGACAACACAGGGTAGCGTGGCCGAGCGGTCTAAGGCGCTGGATTAAGGCTCCAGTCTCTTCGGGGGCGTGGGTTCGAATCCCACCGCTGCCAGTGCATTGTTTTGTGGCTGCGACGGCTGTGCAAAAAGCTTTCCTCGGCTGCACTCAACGCGTTTCGCGAAGAAGGTCTGCAGCTGCTGTTGCCGCTATTTATGGAGTATGGAAGGGCAGAAAAGGGCCCATGAAGGGAGGCTTGCTGGGGTAGCGTGACAGTGGTCTAAGGCTCTGAATTAAGACTCCAGTCTCTTTGGGGGCCTGGGTTCGAATCCTGCCGTGGCTTTAACCAAGGCCGGCCCTACGTGTACCTGTACAAGGTCTGAAAATATTGAGAGCATGGTTTCCTTGGCAGCAGCCAGGCCTGCCAGGGACATGAGAGTCAAACAAGACATGTCATCCTCTCCCACAGCCGATCGCCTGTTTGCTAAATCAGGGTGACTCGGTCCTGCTCCTGGGCCCTGTCCTTCCTGTGCGGCTTACTGACTAGTTGGGGTTTAGTTGCTGACGATTTGAGTTAATCCTCTGTTGATCTGTTCTTCCAAACTCATCTCAGACTTGTTGTGCGAGCAACACATCTGCAAGCTCTAACAAGGGGCCTGTACCATGAAGCCGGTTTAGCTGGCTAGCCAGGTAAGTTTCAGTTTAGTTTGCATCAATCCTGGGTTTTAGGCACCATGAAAGTGGCTTGGCTATTAGCTGCGTTCATTGTCATAGAAACTTGCACTCCATGGCTAACCTGCTCCGGAGCAGAGAGGGCTGAGTTAGAGATCTCAAACTTAAATTGGACCAATCAGATGTGAGCAAAGTGGCACATGTCTGACACCAAAAAAGTCACTCCCCCAGTTTATCTTGCTCCAAATTAAAGGTCACTAGTACAAAAAAATGTTCATACCGATCTGTATCGAAAACCAACGGATCGCAACACTTCTCAGCGGTAAAGGCCTCCTTCTTGCAGGAGTGCGTAGTCCTACTCCTGGAAGCCCCCCTTTCTGCAGAGTGCAGGTCCATCTCTTCTCCTTTCTAACAGAGGCACCCTGCTGAAGCAGGGACACAAATAATTTACAATCATAGTAGAGGTACTTTAAGAGAAGAAAAAGAATTTGAATAACGTAATAGCGAAAAGAAATAAGTAGTCTACAAGAATGGAAACAGCCAGTGTCACTCACTGAAAGGTTTTGGTAATAAAAAAAAAATTGGGAAAAAATAATTTAGAGTTTAACGGCAACACAGCTGGCTGACGTTTTCAGGACAGCCACAAATGCCTTGATTAGCGGATTCAGGCGTGTTTAATCAGAGATGGGCCTGCACTCTGCAGGAAGGGGGGCCTCCAGGAGTAGGAGTATGCACCCCTGCAAGAAGGAGGCCTTTACTGCTGAGAAGTTCAAGGTGTTAGCTTGTGGTGAAGCGCGACAAGGAAAATGTTTGTAAAAGTAGGCCTCACGGGGTAGCGTGGCCGAGTGGTCTAAGGCTTTGGATTAAGACTCCAGTCTCTTTGGGGGCATGGGTCCAAATCTTACTGCTGCTAGCCGTGGCGTTAGCTTATGGTGAAGTGTGACAAGGAAAACGTTGACAACACAGGGTAGCGTGGCCGAGCGGTCTAAGGCGCTGGATTAAGGCTCCAGTCTCTTTGGGGGCGTGGGTTCGAATCCCACCGCTGCCAGTGCATTGTTTTGTGGCTGCGACGGCTGTGCAAAAAGTTTTCCTCGGCTGCACTCAACGCGTTTCGCGAAGAAGGTCTGCAGCTGCTGTTGCCGCTATTTATGGAGTATGGAAGGGCAGAAAAGGGCCCATGAAGGGAGGCTTGCTGGGGTAGCGTGACAGTGGTCTAAGGCTCTGAATTAAGACTCCAGTCTCTTTGGGGGCCTGGGTTCGAATCCTGCCGTGGCTTTAACCAAGGCCGGCCCTACGTGTACCTGGAAAAGGTCTGAAAATATTGAGAGCATGGTTTCCTTGGCAGCAGCCAGGCCTGCCAGGGACATGAGAGTCAAACAAGACATGTCATCCTCTCCCACAGCCGATCGCCTGTTTGCTAAATCAGGGTGACTCGGTCCTGCTCCTGGGCCCTGTCCTTCCTGTGCGGCTTACTGACTAGTTGGGGTTTAGTTGCTGACGATTTGAGTCAATCCTCTGTTGATCTGTTCTTCCAAACTCATCTCAGACTTGTTGTGCGAGCAACACATCTGCAAGCTCTAACCAGGGGCCTGTACCATGAAGCCGGTTTAGCTGGCTAGCCAGGTAAGTTTCAGTTTAGTTTGCATCAATCCTGGGTTTTAGGCACCATGAAAGTGGCTTGGCTATTAGCTGCGTTCATTGTCATAGAAACTTGCACTCCATGGCTAACCTGCTCCGGAGCAGAGAGGGCTGAGTTAGAGATCTCAAACTTAAATTGGACCAATCAGATGTGAGCAAAGTGGCACATGTCTGACACCAAAAAAGTCACTCCCCCAGTTTATCTTGCTCCAAATTAAAGGTCACTAGTACAAAAAAATGTTCATACCGATCTGTATCGAAAACCAACGGATCGCAACACTTCTCAGCGGTAAAGGCCTCCTTCTTGCAGGAGTGCGTAGTCCTACTCCTGGAAGCCCCCCTTTCTGCAGAGTGCAGGTCCATCTCTGCTCCTTTCTAACAGAGGCACCCTGCTGAAGCAGGGACACAAATAATTTATAATCATAGTAGAGGTACTTTAAGAGAAGAAAAAGAATTTGAATAACGTAATAGCGAAAAGAAATAAGTAGTCTACAAGAATGGAAACAGCCAGTGTCACTCACTGAAAGGTTTTGGAAATAAAAAAAAAAAATTGGGAAAAAAAATTTAGAGTTTAACGGCAACACAGCTGGCTGACGTTTTCAGGACAGCCACAAATGCCTTGATTAGCGGATTCAGGCGTGTTTAATCAGAGATGGGCCTGCACTCTGCAGGAAGGGGGGCCTCCAGGAGTAGGACTATGCACCCCTGCAAGAAGGAGGCCTTTACTGCTGAGAAGTTCAAGGTGTTAGCTTGTGGTGAAGCGCGACAAGGAAAATGTTTGTAAAAGTAGGCCTCACGGGGTAGCGTGGCCAAGTGGTCTAAGGCTTTGGATTAAGACTCCAGTCTCTTTGGGGGCATGGGTCCAAATCTTACTGCTGCTAGCCGTGGCGTTAGCTTATGGTGAAGTGTGACAAGGAAAACGTTGACAACACAGGGTAGCGTGGCCGAGCGGTCTAAGGCGCTGGATTAAGGCTCCAGTCTCTTCGGGGGCGTGGGTTCGAATCCCACCGCTGCCAGTGCATTGTTTTGTGGCTGCGACGGCTGTGCAAAAAGCTTTCCTCGGCTGCACTCAACGCGTTTCGCGAAGAAGGTCTGCAGCTGCTGTTGCCGCTATTTATGGAGTATGGAAGGGCAGAAAAGGGCCCATGAAGGGAGGCTTGCTGGGGTAGCGTGACAGTGGTCTAAGGCTCTGAATTAAGACTCCAGTCTCTTTGGGGGCCTGGGTTCGAATCCTGCCGTGGCTTTAACCAAGGCCGGCCCTACGTGTACCTGTACAAGGTCTGAAAATATTGAGAGCATGGTTTCCTTGGCAGCAGCCAGGCCTGCCAGGGACATGAGAGTCAAACAAGACATGTCATCCTCTCCCACAGCCGATCGCCTGTTTGCTAAATCAGGGTGACTCGGTCCTGCTCCTGGGCCCTGTCCTTCCTGTGCGGCTTACTGACTAGTTGGGGTTTAGTTGCTGACGATTTGAGTTAATCCTCTGTTGATCTGTTCTTCCAAACTCATCTCAGACTTGTTGTGCGAGCAACACATCTGCAAGCTCTAACAAGGGGCCTGTACCATGAAGCCGGTTTAGCTGGCTAGCCAGGTAAGTTTCAGTTTAGTTTGCATCAATCCTGGGTTTTAGGCACCATGAAAGTGGCTTGGCTATTAGCTGCGTTCATTGTCATAGAAACTTGCACTCCATGGCTAACCTGCTCCGGAGCAGAGAGGGCTGAGTTAGAGATCTCAAACTTAAATTGGACCAATCAGATGTGAGCAAAGTGGCACATGTCTGACACCAAAAAAGTCACTCCCCCAGTTTATCTTGCTCCAAATTAAAGGTCACTAGTACAAAAAAATGTTCATACCGATCTGTATCGAAAACCAATGGATCGCAACACTTCTCAGCGGTAAAGGCCTCCTTCTTGCAGGAGTGCGTAGTCCTACTCCTGGAAGCCCCCCTTTCTGCAGAGTGCAGGTCCATCTCTTCTCCTTTCTAACAGAGGCACCCTGCTGAAGCAGGGACACAAATAATTTACAATCATAGTAGAGGTACTTTAAGAGAAGAAAAAGAATTTGAATAACGTAATAGCGAAAAGAAATAAGTAGTCTACAAGAATGGAAACAGCCAGTGTCACTCACTGAAAGGTTTTGGTAATAAAAAAAAAATTGGGAAAAAATAATTTAGAGTTTAACGGCAACACAGCTGGCTGACGTTTTCAGGACAGCCACAAATGCCTTGATTAGCGGATTCAGGCGTGTTTAATCAGAGATGGGCCTGCACTCTGCAGGAAGGGGGGCCTCCAGGAGTAGGAGTATGCACCCCTGCAAGAAGGAGGCCTTTACTGCTGAGAAGTTCAAGGTGTTAGCTTGTGGTGAAGCGCGACAAGGAAAATGTTTGTAAAAGTAGGCCTCACGGGGTAGCGTGGCCGAGTGGTCTAAGGCTTTGGATTAAGACTCCAGTCTCTTTGGGGGCATGGGTCCAAATCTTACTGCTGCTAGCCGTGGCGTTAGCTTATGGTGAAGTGTGACAAGGAAAACGTTGACAACACAGGGTAGCGTGGCCGAGCGGTCTAAGGCGCTGGATTAAGGCTCCAGTCTCTTCGGGGGCGTGGGTTCGAATCCCACCGCTGCCAGTGCATTGTTTTGTGGCTGCGACGGCTGTGCAAAAAGTTTTCCTCGGCTGCACTCAACGCGTTTCGCGAAGAAGGTCTGCAGCTGCTGTTGCCGCTATTTATGGAGTATGGAAGGGCAGAAAAGGGCCCATGAAGGGAGGCTTGCTGGGGTAGCGTGACAGTGGTCTAAGGCTCTGAATTAAGACTCCAGTCTCTTTGGGGGCCTGGGTTCGAATCCTGCCGTGGCTTTAACCAAGGCCGGCCCTACGTGTACCTGGAAAAGGTCTGAAAATATTGAGAGCATGGTTTCCTTGGCAGCAGCCAGGCCTGCCAGGGACATGAGAGTCAAACAAGACATGTCATCCTCTCCCACAGCCGATCGCCTGTTTGCTAAATCAGGGTGACTCGGTCCTGCTCCTGGGCCCTGTCCTTCCTGTGCGGCTTACTGACTAGTTGGGGTTTAGTTGCTGACGATTTGAGTCAATCCTCTGTTGATCTGTTCTTCCAAACTCATCTCAGACTTGTTGTGCGAGCAACACATCTGCAAGCTCTAACCAGGGGCCTGTACCATGAAGCCGGTTTAGCTGGCTAGCCAGGTAAGTTTCAGTTTAGTTTGCATCAATCCTGGGTTTTAGGCACCATGAAAGTGGCTTGGCTATTAGCTGCGTTCATTGTCATAGAAACTTGCACTCCATGGCTAACCTGCTCCGGAGCAGAGAGGGCTGAGTTAGAGATCTCAAACTTAAATTGGACCAATCAGATGTGAGCAAAGTGGCACATGTCTGACACCAAAAAAGTCACTCCCCCAGTTTATCTTGCTCCAAATTAAAGGTCACTAGTACAAAAAAATGTTCATACCGATCTGTATCGAAAACCAACGGATCGCAACACTTCTCAGCGGTAAAGGCCTCCTTCTTGCAGGAGTGCGTAGTCCTACTCCTGGAAGCCCCCCTTTCTGCAGAGTGCAGGTCCATCTCTGCTCCTTTCTAACAGAGGCACCCTGCTGAAGCAGGGACACAAATAATTTATAATCATAGTAGAGGTACTTTAAGAGAAGAAAAAGAATTTGAATAACGTAATAGCGAAAAGAAATAAGTAGTCTACAAGAATGGAAACAGCCAGTGTCACTCACTGAAAGGTTTTGGAAATAAAAAAAAAAAATTGGGAAAAAAAATTTAGAGTTTAACGGCAACACAGCTGGCTGACGTTTTCAGGACAGCCACAAATGCCTTGATTAGCGGATTCAGGCGTGTTTAATCAGAGATGGGCCTGCACTCTGCAGGAAGGGGGGCCTCCAGGAGTAGGACTATGCACCCCTGCAAGAAGGAGGCCTTTACTGCTGAGAAGTTCAAGGTGTTAGCTTGTGGTGAAGCGCGACAAGGAAAATGTTTGTAAAAGTAGGCCTCACGGGGTAGCGTGGCCAAGTGGTCTAAGGCTTTGGATTAAGACTCCAGTCTCTTTGGGGGCATGGGTCCAAATCTTACTGCTGCTAGCCGTGGCGTTAGCTTATGGTGAAGTGTGACAAGGAAAACGTTGACAACACAGGGTAGCGTGGCCGAGCGGTCTAAGGTGCTGGATTAAGGCTCCAGTCTCTTCGGGGGCGTGGGTTCGAATCCCACCGCTGCCAGTGCATTGTTTTGTGGCTGCGACGGCTGTGCAAAAAGCTTTCCTCGGCTGCACTCAACGCGTTTCGCGAAGAAGGTCTGCAGCTGCTGTTGCCGCTATTTATGGAGTATGGAAGGGCAGAAAAGGGCCCATGAAGGGAGGCTTGCTGGGGTAGCGTGACAGTGGTCTAAGGCTCTGAATTAAGACTCCAGTCTCTTTGGGGGCCTGGGTTCGAATCCTGCCGTGGCTTTAACCAAGGCCGGCCCTACGTGTACCTGTACAAGGTCTGAAAATATTGAGAGCATGGTTTCCTTGGCAGCAGCCAGGCCTGCCAGGGACATGAGAGTCAAACAAGACATGTCATCCTCTCCCACAGCCGATCGCCTGTTTGCTAAATCAGGGTGACTCGGTCCTGCTCCTGGGCCCTGTCCTTCCTGTGCGGCTTACTGACTAGTTGGGGTTTAGTTGCTGACGATTTGAGTTAATCCTCTGTTGATCTGTTCTTCCAAACTCATCTCAGACTTGTTGTGCGAGCAACACATCTGCAAGCTCTAACAAGGGGCCTGTACCATGAAGCCGGTTTAGCTGGCTAGCCAGGTAAGTTTCAGTTTAGTTTGCATCAATCCTGGGTTTTAGGCACCATGAAAGTGGCTTGGCTATTAGCTGCGTTCATTGTCATAGAAACTTGCACTCCATGGCTAACCTGCTCCGGAGCAGAGAGGGCTGAGTTAGAGATCTCAAACTTAAATTGGACCAATCAGATGTGAGCAAAGTGGCACATGTCTGACACCAAAAAAGTCACTCCCCCAGTTTATCTTGCTCCAAATTAAAGGTCACTAGTACAAAAAAATGTTCATACCGATCTGTATCGAAAACCAACGGATCGCAACACTTCTCAGCGGTAAAGGCCTCCTTCTTGCAGGAGTGCGTAGTCCTACTCCTGGAAGCCCCCCTTTCTGCAGAGTGCAGGTCCATCTCTTCTCCTTTCTAACAGAGGCACCCTGCTGAAGCAGGGACACAAATAATTTACAATCATAGTAGAGGTACTTTAAGAGAAGAAAAAGAATTTGAATAACGTAATAGCGAAAAGAAATAAGTAGTCTACAAGAATGGAAACAGCCAGTGTCACTCACTGAAAGGTTTTGGTAATAAAAAAAAAATTGGGAAAAAATAATTTAGAGTTTAACGGCAACACAGCTGGCTGACGTTTTCAGGACAGCCACAAATGCCTTGATTAGCGGATTCAGGCGTGTTTAATCAGAGATGGGCCTGCACTCTGCAGGAAGGGGGGCCTCCAGGAGTAGGAGTATGCACCCCTGCAAGAAGGAGGCCTTTACTGCTGAGAAGTTCAAGGTGTTAGCTTGTGGTGAAGCGCGACAAGGAAAATGTTTGTAAAAGTAGGCCTCACGGGGTAGCGTGGCCGAGTGGTCTAAGGCTTTGGATTAAGACTCCAGTCTCTTTGGGGGCATGGGTCCAAATCTTACTGCTGCTAGCCGTGGCGTTAGCTTATGGTGAAGTGTGACAAGGAAAACGTTGACAACACAGGGTAGCGTGGCCGAGCGGTCTAAGGCGCTGGATTAAGGCTCCAGTCTCTTCGGGGGCGTGGGTTCGAATCCCACCGCTGCCAGTGCATTGTTTTGTGGCTGCGACGGCTGTGCAAAAAGTTTTCCTCGGCTGCACTCAACGCGTTTCGCGAAGAAGGTCTGCAGCTGCTGTTGCCGCTATTTATGGAGTATGGAAGGGCAGAAAAGGGCCCATGAAGGGAGGCTTGCTGGGGTAGCGTGACAGTGGTCTAAGGCTCTGAATTAAGACTCCAGTCTCTTTGGGGGCCTGGGTTCGAATCCTGCCGTGGCTTTAACCAAGGCCGGCCCTACGTGTACCTGGAAAAGGTCTGAAAATATTGAGAGCATGGTTTCCTTGGCAGCAGCCAGGCCTGCCAGGGACATGAGAGTCAAACAAGACATGTCATCCTCTCCCACAGCCGATCGCCTGTTTGCTAAATCAGGGTGACTCGGTCCTGCTCCTGGGCCCTGTCCTTCCTGTGCGGCTTACTGACTAGTTGGGGTTTAGTTGCTGACGATTTGAGTCAATCCTCTGTTGATCTGTTCTTCCAAACTCATCTCAGACTTGTTGTGCGAGCAACACATCTGCAAGCTCTAACCAGGGGCCTGTACCATGAAGCCGGTTTAGCTGGCTAGCCAGGTAAGTTTCAGTTTAGTTTGCATCAATCCTGGGTTTTAGGCACCATGAAAGTGGCTTGGCTATTAGCTGCGTTCATTGTCATAGAAACTTGCACTCCATGGCTAACCTGCTCCGGAGCAGAGAGGGCTGAGTTAGAGATCTCAAACTTAAATTGGACCAATCAGATGTGAGCAAAGTGGCACATGTCTGACACCAAAAAAGTCACTCCCCCAGTTTATCTTGCTCCAAATTAAAGGTCACTAGTACAAAAAAATGTTCATACCGATCTGTATCGAAAACCAACGGATCGCAACACTTCTCAGCGGTAAAGGCCTCCTTCTTGCAGGAGTGCGTAGTCCTACTCCTGGAAGCCCCCCTTTCTGCAGAGTGCAGGTCCATCTCTGCTCCTTTCTAACAGAGGCACCCTGCTGAAGCAGGGACACAAATAATTTACAATCATAGTAGAGGTACTTTAAGAGAAGAAAAAGAATTTGAATAACGTAATAGCGAAAAGAAATAAGTAGTCTACAAGAATGGAAACAGCCAGTGTCACTCACTGAAAGGTTTTGGTAATAAAAAAAAAATTGGGAAAAAATAATTTAGAGTTTAACGGCAACACAGCTGGCTGACGTTTTCAGGACAGCCACAAATGCCTTGATTAGCGGATTCAGGCGTGTTTAATCAGAGATGGGCCTGCACTCTGCAGGAAGGGGGGCCTCCAGGAGTAGGACTATGCACCCCTGCAAGAAGGAGGCCTTTACTGCTGAGAAGTTCAAGGTGTTAGCTTGTGGTGAAGCGCGACAAGGAAAATGTTTGTAAAAGTAGGCCTCACGGGGTAGCGTGGCCGAGTGGTCTAAGGCTTTGGATTAAGACTCCAGTCTCTTTGGGGGCATGGGTCCAAATCTTACTGCTGCTAGCCGTGGCGTTAGCTTATGGTGAAGTGTGACAAGGAAAACGTTGACAACACAGGGTAGCGTGGCCGAGCGGTCTAAGGCGCTGGATTAAGGCTCCAGTCTCTTCGGGGGCGTGGGTTCGAATCCCACCGCTGCCAGTGCTTTGTTTTGTGGCTGCGACGGCTGTGCAAAAAGCTTTCCTCGGCTGCACTCAACGCGTTTCGCGAAGAAGGTCTGCAGCTGCTGTTGCCGCTATTTATGGAGTATGGAAGGGCAGAAAAGGGCCCATGAAGGGAGGCTTGCTGGGGTAGCGTGACAGTGGTCTAAGGCTCTGAATTAAGACTCCAGTCTCTTCGGGGGCGTGGGTTCGAATCCTGCCGTGGCTTTAACCAAGGCCGGGAGGCCCTACGTGTACCTGGAAAAGGTCTGAAAATATTGAGAGCATGGTTTCCTTGGCAGCAGCCAGGCCTGCCAGGGACATGAGAGTCAAACAAGACATGTCATCCTCTCCCACAGCCGATCGCCTGTTTGCTAAATCAGGGTGACTCGGTCCTGCTCCTGGGCCCTGTCCTTCCTGTGTGGCTTACTGACTAGTTGGGGTTTAGTTGCTGACGATTTGAGTCAATCCTCTGTTGATCTATTCTTCCAAACTCATCTCAGACTTGTTGTGCGAGCAACACATCTGCAAGCTCTAACCAGGGGCCTGTACCATGAAGCCGGTTTAGCTGGCTAGCCAGGTAAGTTTCAGTTTAGTTTGCATCAATCCTGGGTTTTAGGCACCATGAAAGTGGCTTGGCTATTAGGTGCGTTCATTATCATAGAAACTTGCACTCCACGGCTAACCTGCTCCGGGGCAGAGAGGGCTGAGTTAGAGATCTCAAACTTAAATTGGACCAATCAGATGTGAGCAAAGTGCCACATGTCTGACAAAAAAAGTCACTCCCCAAGTTTATCTTGTTCCAAATTAAAGGTCACTAGTACAAAAATGTTCATACCGATCTGTATCGAAAACCAACAGATCGCAACACTATTTTAAGAGGCGATAGTTTCCATCCTAGACCTTTAATTAAGAGTTTGCCTATCAGTCAATTTAAGCGTGTACGTAGAGTTTGTAGTACAGCTGAATCTTATTCTCAACAATCCACTGATTTAACTAACAGATTTTTGAATCGTGGCTACTGTAAAGAATGGATCGATAATGCCAAGAAAAAAGTCAATGAGACATCTCAGATACAGTGCTTACGAACAAAACATAATAAAACGCAATTTTTTAATGCTCCCATTTGTACTATCAAGTACTCAGCATTAGGTGTGGAGTTTCGTAGAATCTTAAATAAGCATTGGTATATTATTTCAAGTGATCCTAAATTATCAGGCGTTTTTAAAAATGATCCGAAATTGGTTTTTAAACGTCAAAACAATCTCCGTGATTTGCTTGTAAAATCTGAATTTCCTTCACGTAAAAAACAAGGCATTCCTACTCTTCCTCCAGGCAATTACAGGTGTGGGAAATGCGTCCAGTGTGCTTTTACACACAAGTGCAATTCTTTTAGTCATCCACGCACTGGCCGCAATATTTCGATACGTGGTACTATTACCTGTGCTTCTACTCATGTGATTTCCCTGGTTCGTTGCCCTTGTGGTCTTGCGTACGTTGGTAAAACATCAAGACAATTACGTACTCGCATTAACGAACATCGCAGTAATATTAGAACTGGAGATGTGCGTAGTCCTATAGCGTCTCATTTTAGACAAATAGGCCATAACGTCAGTGTTTTACAATATATTGGTATAGAGAAGATAATAAAACCCTCAAGAGAAGGAGATTATGAGAAGAAATTATTACAGAGGGAATGTTTTTGTATTTACACCTTAGATACTTTGTCACCATCAGGGTTGAATGAGGATTTTGATATTAAGCCTTTTTTATATTGATTGAACTATTTCCTCATCTGTTGCATTTTGTTTTTTGTTTTTTTGTCACATGACTTGCATCAATTGTCATATGTTGTTTGGGCCTAATTAAGGTGAGTACCTGTTTCTATTTAAAGTTGACTTTACTCCACATTGGTATTGTGCCTGATGAAGACCTGAGGGTCGAAAGTTGCTATTAATAAATTCATTTTGAGCAGCTATTTTCAGTGTGCGGATTCCACTCCTTCTTTTTGTTTAAACTCCGTTGCTGACCCAGAAAAACAAACTGTATCCACTGTTCACGTAACGGTGGGTTCTTTTGGGAAGCTGAACAAGGTTATCTTTCTCTCACAACCAAAAACACACTTCTTCTTTCTTCCTGCTTGCATAAAATAAACCTGACCCCAAGCAGGTTAGAGCTTGCGGATGTGTTGCTGTCACAAGAAGTCTGAGATGAGTTTGGAAGAACAGATCAACAGAGGATTGACTCAAAACGTCAGCAACTAAACCCAAAATAGTCAGTAACCCACACAGGAAGGACGGGGCCTAGGAGCAGGACCGAGTCACCCTGATTTAGCAAACAGGTGATCGGCTGTGGGGAGCAGCGTGAGGCCTACTTTCCACCAACTTTTTCCTTGTCGCGCTTCGCCACAAGCTAACGCCTTAAACTTCTCAGCGGTAAAGGCCTCCTTCTTGAAGGAGTGCGTAGTCCTACTCCTGGAAGCCCCCCTTTCTGCAGAGTGCAGGTCCATCTCTGCTCCTTTCTAACAGAGGCACCCTGCTGAAGCAGGGACACAAATAATTTACAATCATAGTAGAGGTACTTTAAGAGAAGAAAAAGAATTTGAATAACGTAATAGCGAAAAGAAATAAGTAGTCTACAAGAATGGAAACAGCCAGTGTCACTTACTGAAAGGTTTTGGTAATAAAAAAAAAATTGGGAAAAAATAATTTAGAGTTTAACGGCAACACAGCTGGCTGACGTTTTCAGGACAGCCACAAATGCCTTGATTAGCGGATTCAGGCGTGTTTAATCAGAGATGAGCCTGCACTCTGCAGGAAGGGGGGCCTCCAGGAGTAGGACTATGCACCCCTGCAAGAAGGAGGCCTTTACTGCTGAGAAGTTCAAGGTGTTAGCTTGTGGTGAAGCGTGACAAGGAAAATGTTTGTAAAAGTAGGCCTCACGGGGTAGCGTGGCCGAGTGGTCTAAGGCTTTGGATTAAGACTCCAGTCTCTTTGGGGGCATGGGTCCAAATCTTACTGCTGCTAGCCGTGGCGTTAGCTTATGGTGAAGTGTGACAAGGAAAACGTTGACAACACAGGGTAACGTGGCCGAGCGGTCTAAGGCGCTGGATTAAGGCTCCAGTCTCTTCGGGGGCGTGGGTTCGAATCCCACCGCTGCCAGTGCATTGTTTTGTGGCTGCGACGGCTGTGCAAAAAGCTTTCCTCGGCTGCACTCAACGCGTTTCGCGAAGAAGGTCTGCAGCTGCTGTTGCCGCTATTTATGGAGTATGGAAGGGCAGAAAAGGGCCCATGAAGGGAGGCTTGCTGGGGTAGCGTGACAGTGGTCTAAGGCTCTGAATTAAGACTCCAGTCTCTTTGGGGGCCTGGGTTCGAATCCTGCCGTGGCTTTAACCAAGGCCGGCCCTACGTGTACCTGGAAAAGGTCTGAAAATATTGAGAGCATGGTTTCCTTGGCAGCAGCCAGGCCTGCCAGGGACATGAGAGTCAAACAAGACATGTCATCCTCTCCCACAGCCGATCGCCTGTTTGCTAAATCAGGGTGACTCGGTCCTGCTCCTGGGCCCTGTCCTTCCTGTGCGGCTTACTGACTAGTTGGGGTTTAGTTGCTGACGATTTGAGTCAATCCTCTGTTGATCTGTTCTTCCAAACTCATCTCAGACTTGTTGTGCGAGCAACACATCTGCAAGCTCTAACCAGGGGCCTGTACCATGAAGCCGGTTTAGCTGGCTAGCCAGGTAAGTTTCAGTTTAGTTTGCATCAATCCTGGGTTTTAGGCACCATGAAAGTGGCTTGGCTATTAGCTGCGTTCATTGTCATAGAAACTTGCACTCCATGGCTAACCTGCTCCGTCCGGAGCAGAGAGGGCTGAGTTAGAGATCTCAAACTTAAATTGGACCAATCAGATGTGAGCAAAGTGGCACATGTCTGACACCAAAAAAGTCACTCCCCCAGTTTATCTTGCTCCAAATTAAAGGTCACTAGTACAAAAAAATGTTCATACCGATCTGTATCGAAAACCAACGGATCGCAACACTTCTCAGCGGTAAAGGCCTCCTTCTTGCAGGAGTGCGTAGTCCTACTCCTGGAAGCCCCCCTTTCTGCAGAGTGCAGGTCCATCTCTGCTCCTTTCTAACAGAGGCACCCTGCTGAAGCAGGGACACAAATAATTTACAATCATAGTAGAGGTACTTTAAGAGAAGAAAAAGAATTTGAATAACGTAATAGCGAAAAGAAATAAGTAGTCTACAAGAATGGAAACAGCCAGTGTCACTCACTGAAAGGTTTTGGAAATAAAAAAAAAAAATTGGGAAAAAAAATTTAGAGTTTAACGGCAACACAGCTGGCTGACGTTTTCAGGACAGCCACAAATGCCTTGATTAGCGGATTCAGGCGTGTTTAATCAGAGATGGGCCTGCACTCTGCAGGAAGGGGGGCCTCCAGGAGTAGGACTATGCACCCCTGCAAGAAGGAGGCCTTTACTGCTGAGAAGTTCAAGGTGTTAGCTTGTGGTGAAGCGCGACAAGGAAAATGTTTGTAAAAGTAGGCCTCACGGGGTAGCGTGGCCAAGTGGTCTAAGGCTTTGGATTAAGACTCCAGTCTCTTTGGGGGCATGGGTCCAAATCTTACTGCTGCTAGCCGTGGCGTTAGCTTATGGTGAAGTGTGACAAGGAAAACGTTGACAACACAGGGTAGCGTGGCCGAGCGGTCTAAGGCGCTGGATTAAGGCTCCAGTCTCTTCGGGGGCGTGGGTTCGAATCCCACCGCTGCCAGTGCATTGTTTTGTGGCTGCGACGGCTGTGCAAAAAGCTTTCCTCGGCTGCACTCAACGCGTTTCGCGAAGAAGGTCTGCAGCTGCTGTTGCCGCTATTTATGGAGTATGGAAGGGCAGAAAAGGGCCCATGAAGGGAGGCTTGCTGGGGTAGCGTGACAGTGGTCTAAGGCTCTGAATTAAGACTCCAGTCTCTTTGGGGGCCTGGGTTCGAATCCTGCCGTGGCTTTAACCAAGGCCGGCCCTACGTGTACCTGTACAAGGTCTGAAAATATTGAGAGCATGGTTTCCTTGGCAGCAGCCAGGCCTGCCAGGGACATGAGAGTCAAACAAGACATGTCATCCTCTCCCACAGCCGATCGCCTGTTTGCTAAATCAGGGTGACTCGGTCCTGCTCCTGGGCCCTGTCCTTCCTGTGCGGCTTACTGACTAGTTGGGGTTTAGTTGCTGACGATTTGAGTTAATCCTCTGTTGATCTGTTCTTCCAAACTCATCTCAGACTTGTTGTGCGAGCAACACATCTGCAAGCTCTAACAAGGGGCCTGTACCATGAAGCCGGTTTAGCTGGCTAGCCAGGTAAGTTTCAGTTTAGTTTGCATCAATCCTGGGTTTTAGGCACCATGAAAGTGGCTTGGCTATTAGCTGCGTTCATTGTCATAGAAACTTGCACTCCATGGCTAACCTGCTCCGGAGCAGAGAGGGCTGAGTTAGAGATCTCAAACTTAAATTGGACCAATCAGATGTGAGCAAAGTGGCACATGTCTGACACCAAAAAAGTCACTCCCCCAGTTTATCTTGCTCCAAATTAAAGGTCACTAGTACAAAAAAATGTTCATACCGATCTGTATCGAAAACCAACGGATCGCAACACTTCTCAGCGGTAAAGGCCTCCTTCTTGCAGGAGTGCGTAGTCCTACTCCTGGAAGCCCCCCTTTCTGCAGAGTGCAGGTCCATCTCTTCTCCTTTCTAACAGAGGCACCCTGCTGAAGCAGGGACACAAATAATTTACAATCATAGTAGAGGTACTTTAAGAGAAGAAAAAGAATTTGAATAACGTAATAGCGAAAAGAAATAAGTAGTCTACAAGAATGGAAACAGCCAGTGTCACTCACTGAAAGGTTTTGGTAATAAAAAAAAAATTGGGAAAAAATAATTTAGAGTTTAACGGCAACACAGCTGGCTGACGTTTTCAGGACAGCCACAAATGCCTTGATTAGCGGATTCAGGCGTGTTTAATCAGAGATGGGCCTGCACTCTGCAGGAAGGGGGGCCTCCAGGAGTAGGAGTATGCACCCCTGCAAGAAGGAGGCCTTTACTGCTGAGAAGTTCAAGGTGTTAGCTTGTGGTGAAGCGCGACAAGGAAAATGTTTGTAAAAGTAGGCCTCACGGGGTAGCGTGGCCGAGTGGTCTAAGGCTTTGGATTAAGACTCCAGTCTCTTTGGGGGCATGGGTCCAAATCTTACTGCTGCTAGCCGTGGCGTTAGCTTATGGTGAAGTGTGACAAGGAAAACATTGACAACACAGGGTAGCGTGGCCGAGCGGTCTAAGGCGCTGGATTAAGACTCCAGTCTCTTCGGGGGCGTGGGTTCGAATCCCACCGCTGCCAGTGCATTGTTTTGTGGCTGCGACGGCTGTGCAAAAAGTTTTCCTCGGCTGCACTCAACGCGTTTCGCGAAGAAGGTCTGCAGCTGCTGTTGCCGCTATTTATGGAGTATGGAAGGGCAGAAAAGGGCCCATGAAGGGAGGCTTGCTGGGGTAGCGTGACAGTGGTCTAAGGCTCTGAATTAAGACTCCAGTCTCTTTGGGGGCCTGGGTTCGAATCCTGCCGTGGCTTTAACCAAGGCCGGCCCTACGTGTACCTGGAAAAGGTCTGAAAATATTGAGAGCATGGTTTCCTTGGCAGCAGCCAGGCCTGCCAGGGACATGAGAGTCAAACAAGACATGTCATCCTCTCCCACAGCCGATCGCCTGTTTGCTAAATCAGGGTGACTCGGTCCTGCTCCTGGGCCCTGTCCTTCCTGTGCGGCTTACTGACTAGTTGGGGTTTAGTTGCTGACGATTTGAGTCAATCCTCTGTTGATCTGTTCTTCCAAACTCATCTCAGACTTGTTGTGCGAGCAACACATCTGCAAGCTCTAACCAGGGGCCTGTACCATGAAGCCGGTTTAGCTGGCTAGCCAGGTAAGTTTCAGTTTAGTTTGCATCAATCCTGGGTTTTAGGCACCATGAAAGTGGCTTGGCTATTAGCTGCGTTCATTGTCATAGAAACTTGCACTCCATGGCTAACCTGCTCCGGAGCAGAGAGGGCTGAGTTAGAGATCTCAAACTTAAATTGGACCAATCAGATGTGAGCAAAGTGGCACATGTCTGACACCAAAAAAGTCACTCCCCCAGTTTATCTTGCTCCAAATTAAAGGTCACTAGTACAAAAAAATGTTCATACCGATCTGTATCGAAAACCAACGGATCGCAACACTTCTCAGCGGTAAAGGCCTCCTTCTTGCAGGAGTGCGTAGTCCTACTCCTGGAAGCCCCCCTTTCTGCAGAGTGCAGGTCCATCTCTGCTCCTTTCTAACAGAGGCACCCTGCTGAAGCAGGGACACAAATAATTTACAATCATAGTAGAGGTACTTTAAGAGAAGAAAAAGAATTTGAATAACGTAATAGCGAAAAGAAATAAGTAGTCTACAAGAATGGAAACAGCCAGTGTCACTCACTGAAAGGTTTTGGTAATAAAAAAAAAATTGGGAAAAAATAATTTAGAGTTTAACGGCAACACAGCTGGCTGACGTTTTCAGGACAGCCACAAATGCCTTGATTAGCGGATTCAGGCGTGTTTAATCAGAGATGGGCCTGCACTCTGCAGGAAGGGGGGCCTCCAGGAGTAGGACTATGCACCCCTGCAAGAAGGAGGCCTTTACTGCTGAGAAGTTCAAGGTGTTAGCTTGTGGTGAAGCGCGACAAGGAAAATGTTTGTAAAAGTAGGCCTCACGGGGTAGCGTGGCCGAGTGGTCTAAGGCTTTGGATTAAGACTCCAGTCTCTTTGGGGGCATGGGTCCAAATCTTACTGCTGCTAGCCGTGGCGTTAGCTTATGGTGAAGTGTGACAAGGAAAACGTTGACAACACAGGGTAGCGTGGCCGAGCGGTCTAAGGCGCTGGATTAAGGCTCCAGTCTCTTCGGGGGCGTGGGTTCGAATCCCACCGCTGCCAGTGCATTGTTTTGTGGCTGCGACGGCTGTGCAAAAAGCTTTCCTCGGCTGCACTCAACGCGTTTCGCGAAGAAGGTCTGCAGCTGCTGTTGCCGCTATTTATGGAGTATGGAAGGGCAGAAAAGGGCCCATGAAGGGAGGCTTGCTGGGGTAGCGTGACAGTGGTCTAAGGCTCTGAATTAAGACTCCAGTCTCTTTGGGGGCCTGGGTTCGAATCCTGCCGTGGCTTTAACCAAGGCCGGCCCTACGTGTACCTGGAAAAGGTCTGAAAATATTGAGAGCATGGTTTCCTTGGCAGCAGCCAGGCCTGCCAGGGACATGAGAGTCAAACAAGACATGTCATCCTCTCCCACAGCCGATCGCCTGTTTGCTAAATCAGGGTGACTCGGTCCTGCTCCTGGGCCCTGTCCTTCCTGTGCGGCTTACTGACTAGTTGGGGTTTAGTTGCTGACGATTTGAGTCAATCCTCTGTTGATCTGTTCTTCCAAACTCATCTCAGACTTGTTGTGCGAGCAACACATCTGCAAGCTCTAACCAGGGGCCTGTACCATGAAGCCGGTTTAGCTGGCTAGCCAGGTAAGTTTCAGTTTAGTTTGCATCAATCCTGGGTTTTAGGCACCATGAAAGTGGCTTGGCTATTAGCTGCGTTCATTGTCATAGAAACTTGCACTCCATGGCTAACCTGCTCCGGAGCAGAGAGGGCTGAGTTAGAGATCTCAAACTTAAATTGGACCAATCAGATGTGAGCAAAGTGGCACATGTCTGACACCAAAAAAGTCACTCCCCCAGTTTATCTTGCTCCAAATTAAAGGTCACTAGTACAAAAAAATGTTCATACCGATCTGTATCGAAAACCAACGGATCGCAACACTTCTCAGCGGTAAAGGCCTCCTTCTTGCAGGAGTGCGTAGTCCTACTCCTGGAAGCCCCCCTTTCTGCAGAGTGCAGGTCCATCTCTGCTCCTTTCTAACAGAGGCACCCTGCTGAAGCAGGGACACAAATAATTTACAATCATAGTAGAGGTACTTTAAGAGAAGAAAAAGAATTTGAATAACGTAATAGCGAAAAGAAATAAGTAGTCTACAAGAATGGAAACAGCCAGTGTCACTCACTGAAAGGTTTTGGTAATAAAAAAAAAATTGGGAAAAAATAATTTAGAGTTTAACGGCAACACAGCTGGCTGACGTTTTCAGGACAGCCACAAATGCCTTGATTAGCGGATTCAGGCGTGTTTAATCAGAGATGGGCCTGCACTCTGCAGGAAGGGGGGCCTCCAGGAGTAGGACTATGCACCCCTGCAAGAAGGAGGCCTTTACTGCTGAGAAGTTCAAGGTGTTAGCTTGTGGTGAAGCGCGACAAGGAAAATGTTTGTAAAAGTAGGCCTCACGGGGTAGCGTGGCCGAGTGGTCTAAGGCTTTGGATTAAGACTCCAGTCTCTTTGGGGGCATGGGTCCAAATCTTACTGCTGCTAGCCGTGGCGTTAGCTTATGGTGAAGTGTGACAAGGAAAACGTTGACAACACAAGGTAGCGTGGCCGAGTGGTCTAAGGCGCTGGATTAAGGCTCCAGTCTCTTCGGGGGCGTGGGTTCGAATCCCACCGCTGCCAGTGCATTGTTTTGTGGCTGCGACGGCTGTGCAAAAAGCTTTCCTCGGCTGCACTCAACGCGTTTCGCGAAGAAGGTCTGCAGCTGCTGTTGCCGCTATTTATGGAGTATGGAAGGGCAGAAAAGGGCCCATGAAGGGAGGCTTGCTGGGGTAGCGTGACAGTGGTCTAAGGCTCTGAATTAAGACTCCAGTCTCTTTGGGGGCCTGGGTTCGAATCCTGCCGTGGCTTTAACCAAGGCCGGCCCTACGTGTACCTGGAAAAGGTCTGAAAATATTGAGAGCATGGTTTCCTTGGCAGCAGCCAGGCCTGCCAGGGACATGAGAGTCAAACAAGACATGTCATCCTCTCCCACAGCCGATCGCCTGTTTGCTAAATCAGGGTGACTCGGTCCTGCTCCTGGGCCCTGTCCTTCCTGTGCGGCTTACTGACTAGTTGGGGTTTAGTTGCTGACGATTTGAGTCAATCCTCTGTTGATCTGTTCTTCCAAACTCATCTCAGACTTGTTGTGCGAGCAACACATCTGCAAGCTCTAACCAGGGGCCTGTACCATGAAGCCGGTTTAGCTGGCTAGCCAGGTAAGTTTCAGTTTAGTTTGCATCAATCCTGGGTTTTAGGCACCATGAAAGTGGCTTGGCTATTAGCTGCGTTCATTGTCATAGAAACTTGCACTCCATGGCTAACCTGCTCCGGAGCAGAGAGGGCTGAGTTAGAGATCTCAAACTTAAATTGGACCAATCAGATGTGAGCAAAGTGGCACATGTCTGACACCAAAAAAGTCACTCCCCCAGTTTATCTTGCTCCAAATTAAAGGTCACTAGTACAAAAAAATGTTCATACCGATCTGTATCGAAAACCAACGGATCGCAACACTTCTCAGCGGTAAAGGCCTCCTTCTTGCAGGAGTGCGTAGTCCTACTCCTGGAAGCCCCCCTTTCTGCAGAGTGCAGGTCCATCTCTGCTCCTTTCTAACAGAGGCACCCTGCTGAAGCAGGGACACAAATAATTTACAATCATAGTAGAGGTACTTTAAGAGAAGAAAAAGAATTTGAATAACGTAATAGCGAAAAGAAATAAGTAGTCTACAAGAATGGAAACAGCCAGTGTCACTCACTGAAAGGTTTTGGTAATAAAAAAAAAATTGGGAAAAAATAATTTAGAGTTTAACGGCAACACAGCTGGCTGACGTTTTCAGGACAGCCACAAATGCCTTGATTAGCGGATTCAGGCGTGTTTAATCAGAGATGGGCCTGCACTCTGCAGGAAGGGGGGCCTCCAGGAGTAGGACTATGCACCCCTGCAAGAAGGAGGCCTTTACTGCTGAGAAGTTCAAGGTGTTAGCTTGTGGTGAAACGCGACAAGGAAAATGTTTGTAAAAGTAGGCCTCACGGGGTAGCGTGGCCGAGTGGTCTAAGGCTTTGGATTAAGACTCCAGTCTCTTTGGGGGCATGGGTCCAAATCTTACTGCTGCTAGCCGTGGCGTTAGCTTATGGTGAAGTGTGACAAGGAAAACGTTGACAACACAGGGTAGCGTGGCCGAGCGGTCTAAGGCGCTGGATTAAGGCTCCAGTCTCTTCGGGGGCGTGGGTTTGAATCCCACCGCTGCCAGTGCATTGTTTTGTGGCTGCGACAGCTGTGCAAAAAGCTTTCCTCGGCTGCACTCAACGCGTTTCGCGAAAAAGGTCTGCAGCTGCTGTTGCCGCTATTTATGGAGTATGGAAGGGCAGAAAAGGGCCCATGAAGGGAGGCTTGCTGGGGTAGCGTGACAGTGGTCTAAGGCTCTGAATTAAGACTCCAGTCTCTTTGGGGGCCTGGGTTCGAATCCTGCCGTGGCTTTAACCAAGGCCGGCCCTACGTGTACCTGGAAAAGGTCTGAAAATATTGAGAGCATGGTTTCCTTGGCAGCAGCCAGGCCTGCCAGGGACATGAGAGTCAAACAAGACATGTCATCCTCTCCCACAGCCGATCGCCTGTTTGCTAAATCAGGGTGACTCGGTCCTGCTCCTGGGCCCTGTCCTTCCTGTGCGGCTTACTGACTAGTTGGGGTTTAGTTGCTGACGATTTGAGTCAATCCTCTGTTGATCTGTTCTTCCAAACTCATCTCAGACTTGTTGTGCGAGCAACACATCTGCAAGCTCTAACCAGGGGCCTGTACCATGAAGCCGGTTTAGCTGGCTAGCCAGGTAAGTTTCAGTTTAGTTTGCATCAATCCTGGGTTTTAGGCACCATGAAAGTGGCTTGGCTATTAGCTGCGTTCATTGTCATAGAAACTTGCACTCCATGGCTAACCTGCTCCGGAGCAGAGAGGGCTGAGTTAGAGATCTCAAACTTAAATTGGACCAATCAGATGTGAGCAAAGTGGCACATGTCTGACACCAAAAAAGTCACTCCCCCAGTTTATCTTGCTCCAAATTAAAGGTCACTAGTACAAAAAAATGTTCATACCGATCTGTATCGAAAACCAACGGATCGCAACACTTCTCAGCGGTAAAGGCCTCCTTCTTGCAGGAGTGCGTAGTCCTACTCCTGGAAGCCCCCCTTTCTGCAGAGTGCAGGTCCATCTCTGCTCCTTTCTAACAGAGGCACCCTGCTGAAGCAGGGACACAAATAATTTACAATCATAGTAGAGGTACTTTAAGAGAAGAAAAAGAATTTGAATAACGTAATAGCGAAAAGAAATAAGTAGTCTACAAGAATGGAAACAGCCAGTGTCACTCACTGAAAGGTTTTGGAAATAAAAAAAAAAAATTGGGAAAAAAAATTTAGAGTTTAACGGCAACACAGCTGGCTGACGTTTTCAGGACAGCCACAAATGCCTTGATTAGCGGATTCAGGCGTGTTTAATCAGAGATGGACCTGCACTCTGCAGGAAGGGGGGCCTCCAGGAGTAGGACTATGCACCCCTGCAAGAAGGAGGCCTTTACTGCTGAGAAGTTCAAGGTGTTAGCTTGTGGCGAAGCGCAACAAGGAAAATGTTTGTAAAAGTAGGCCTCAAGGGGTAGCGTGGCCGAGTGGTCTAAGGCTTTGGATTAAGACTCCAGTCTCTTTGGGGGTGTGGGTTCAAATCCTATTGCTGCTAGCCATGGCGTTAGCTTATGGTGAAGTGTGACAAGGAAAATGTTGACAACACAGGGTAGCGTGGCCGAGCGGTCTAAGGCGCTGGATTAAGGCTTCAGTCTCTTCGGGGGCGTGGGTTTGAATCCCACCGCTGCCAGTGCTTTGTTTTGTGGCTGCGACGGCTGTGCAAAAAGCTTTCCTCGGCTGCACTCGACGCGTTTCGCGAAGAAGGTCTGCAGCTGCTGTTGCCGCTATTTATGGAGGATGGAAGGGCAGAAAAGCGCCCATGAAGGGAGGCTTGCTGGGGTAGCGTGACAGTGGTCTAAGGCTCTGAATTAAGACTCCAGTCTCTTCGGGGGCGTGGGTTCGAATCCTGCCGTGGCTTTAACCAAGGCCGGGAGGCCCTACGTGTACCTGGAAAAGGTCTGAAAATATTGAGAGCATGGTTTCCTTGGCAGCAGCCAGGCCTGCCAGGGACATGAGAGTCAAACAAGACATGTCATCCTCTCCCACAGCCGATCGCCTGTTTGCTAAATCAGGGTGACTCGGTCCTGCTCCTGGGCCCTGTCCTTCCTGTGTGGCTTACTGACTAGTTGGGGTTTAGTTGCTGACGATTTGAGTCAATCCTCTGTTGATCTATTCTTCCAAACTCATCTCAGACTTGTTGTGCGAGCAACACATCTGCAAGCTCTAACCAGGGGCCTGTACCATGAAGCCAGTGTAGCTGGCTAGCCAGGTAAGTTTCAGTTTAGTTTGCATCAATCCTGGGTTTTAGGCACCATGAAAGTGGCTTGGCTATTAGGTGCGTTCATTATCATAGAAACTTGCACTCCACGGCTAACCTGCTCCGGGGCAGAGAGGGCTGAGTTAGAGATCTCAAACTTAAATTGGACCAATCAGATGTGAGCAAAGTGGCACATGTCTGACAAAAAAAGTCACTCCCCAAGTTTATCTTGTTCCAAATTAAAGGTCACTAGTACAAAAATGTTCATACCGATCTGTATCGAAAACCAACAGATCGCAACACTATTTTAAGAGGCGATAGTTTCCATCCTAGACCTTTAATTGAGAGTTTGCCTATCAGTCAATTTAAGCGTGTACGTAGAGTTTGTAGTACAGCTGAATCTTATTCTCAACAATCCACTGATTTAACTAACAGATTTTTGAATCGTGGCTACCGTAAAGAATGGATCGATAATGCCAAGAAAAAAGTCAATGAGACATCTCAGATACAGTACTTACGAACAAAACATAATAAAACGCAATTTTTTAATGCTCCCATTTGTACTATCAAGTACTCAGCATTAGGTGTGGAGTTTCGTAGAATCTTAAATAAGCATTGGTATATTATTTCAAGTGATCCTAAATTAATAGGCGTTTTTAAAAATGATCCGAATTTGGTTTTTAAACGTCAAAACAATCTCCGTGACTTGCTTGTAAAATCTGAATTTCCTTCACGTAAAAAACAAGGCATTCCTACTCTTCCTCCAGGCAATTACAGGTGTGGGAAATGCGTCCAGTGTGCTTTTACACACAAGTGCAATTCTTTTAGTCATCCACGCACTGGCCGCAATATTTCAATACGTGGTACTATTACCTGTGCTTCTACTCATTTGATTTCTCTGAGTCGTTGCCCTTGTGGTCTTGCGTACGTTGGTAAAACGTCAATTACGTACTCGCATTAGCGAACATCGCAGTAATATTAGAACTGGAGACATGCGTAGTCCTATAGCGTCTCATTTTAGACAAGTAGGCCATAACGTCAGTGTTTTACAATATATTGGTATAGAGAAGATAATAAAACCCTCAAGAGAAGGAGATTATGAGAAGAAATTATTACAGAGGGAATGTTTTTGGATTTATACCTTAGATACTTTGTCACCATCAGGGTTGAATGAGGATTTTGATATTAAGCCTTTTTTTATATTGATTGAACTATTTCCTCATCTGTTGCATTTTTTTTTTTTTTTTGTCATATGACTTGCATCACTTGTCATATGTTGTTTGTGCCTAATCAAGGTGATTACCTGTTTCTATTTAAAGTTGACTTCACTACACATTGGTATTGTGCCTGATGAAGACCTGAGGGTCGAAAGTTGCTATTAATAAATTCATTTTGAGCAGCTATTTTCAGTGTGCGGATTCCACTCCTTCTTTTTCGTTTAAACTCCGTTGCTGACCCAGAAAAACAAACTGTATCCACTGTTCACGTAACGGTCGGTTCTTTTGGGAAGCTGAACAAGGTTATCTTTCTCTCACAACCAAAAACACACTTCTTCTTTCTTCCTGCTTGCATAAAATAAACCTGACCCCAAGCAGGTTAGAGCTTGCGGATGTGTTGCTGTCACAAGAAGTCTGAGATGAGTTTGGAAGAACAGATCAACAGAGGATTGACTCAAAACGTCAGCAACTAAACCCCAAATAGTCAGTAAGCCACACAGGAAGGACAGGCCTAGGAGCAGGACTGAGTCACCCTGATTTAGCAAACAGGTGATCGGCTGTGGGGAGCAGCGTGAGGCCTACTTTCCACCAAGTTTTTCCTTGTCGCGCTTCGCCACAAGCTAACGCCTTGAACTTCTCAGCGGTAAAGGCCTCCTTCTTGCAGGGGTGCGTAGTCCTACTCCTGGAGGCCCCCCTTTCTGCAGAGTGCAGGTCCATCTCTGATTAAACATGCCTGAATCCACTAATCAAGGCCTTTGTGGCTGCTCTGAAAACGGCCAGCTGTCTTGCCGTTAAACTCTAAATTATTTTTCCAGATTTTTCCCTAATGCTGACTTTACTAAAAAGCTGCAGTCTAATCCTGCTTGCGTAAAACAAACCTGACCCCAAGCAGGGGCCTGTACCATGATAGTAGATGAACAAATTCAGAGTTACAGGATTACTTTCGAGTTGACAAAACCAAACCACTTCAATCCGGCTTTGTTGGTACCATTATGCTGATCATCAACTTTCTTTCTCAACTCAGGCTTTGATCCTGAGTTTGTGAAGCACGTTCACATGAATGTGTGACATCACTGGCAAACAGCCAATCACGAGCCTTGGTTAAAGGTTAAAGGTTTTGCTAAAGGTTAAGAGATTGAAGAATATGATGAATTTAAATGCATTTACAATGAAAAAAAGTACTTGTTCATGAAAGAGGACAAATAAAAGAAATTATCTTGCTCTATCAGTGCAGTGACAAATGAAACTTAAGTTAGTTTATATAGCTGGAAATATACAGCAATAGAGACTCGAACATGTAAGGTCATATTTTGTCATTTTTAAAGCGTTATCTATTGATTCTACAGCTTATTTATATTCATTTAAAATAAATGATTCATAATAACTGTTAAACTAAAATTGCTTGTGTGTAATGGATTAATAATAATATAAATCATAGAAAATAACTCTAAATAATTATCATTAAAGCCAGACATTTTTTTTTTTTTTTGTACTAGTGACCTTTAATTTGGAGCAAGATAAACTGGGGGAGTGACTTTTTTGTGTCAGACATGTGCCACTTTGCTCACATCTGATTGGTCCAATTTAAGTTTGAGATCTCTAACTCAGAACATAACCTGCCCCGGAGCAGGTTAGCCGTGGAGTGCAAGTTACTATGACAATGAACGCAGCTAATAGCCAAGCCACTTTCATGGTGCCTAAAACCCAGGATTGGTGCAAACTAAACTGAAACTTACCTGGCTAGCCGGCATCATGGTACAGGCCCCTGGTTAGAGCTTGTGGATGTGTTGCCCGCACAACAAGTCTGAGATGAGTTTGGAAGAACAGATCTGGCTGCTGCCAAAGAAACCTTACTCTCAATATTTTCAGACCTTTTCCAGGTACACATAGGGCCTCCCAACCTTGATTAAAGCCACAGCAGGATTCAAACCCACACCCCCAAAGAGACTGGAGTCTTAATTCAGAGCCTTAGACCGCTTGGCCACGCTACCCTGTGCTGTCAATATTTTCCTTGTCACACTTCACCATAAGCTAACGCCACAGCTAGCAGCAGTAGGATTTGAACCCATGCCCCCAAAGAGACTGGCGTCTTAATCCAGAGCCTTAGACCACTCGGCCACGCTACCCCGTGAGGCCTACTTTCACCAACATTTTCCTTGTCGCGCTTTGCCACAAGCTAACACCTTGAACTTCTCAGCAGTAAAGGCCTCCTCTTGCAGGGGTGCATAGTCCTACTCCTGGAGGCCCCCCTTCCTGCAGAGTGCAGGTCCATCTCTGATTAAACACGCCTGAATCCGCTAATCAAGGCATTTGTGGCTGTCCTGAAAACATCAGCCAGCTGTGTTGCCGTTAAACTCTAAATTATTTTTTCCCAATTTTTTTTTTTATTACCAAAACCTTTCAGTGAGTGACACTGGCTTTTTCCATTCTTGTAGACTACTTATTTCTTTTTGCTATTACGTTATTCAAATTCTTTTTCTTCTCTTAAAGTACCTCTACCATGATTGTAAATTATTTGTGTCCCTGCTTCAGCAGAGTGCCTCTGTTAGAAAGGAGCAGGGGCAGGGACAGGCTTCCAGTGCTGACTTGGCAAAAAAGCAAGGAAATCAAAAGCGGCTGAATTTGGATGTGCGTCACTTCTCCAGTCGCTTTGCTCAAGCACAGCAGCCACAAGAGCCTTCCAAAAGGTTGCCCTGGCAGCGGTGGGATTCAAATCCACGCCTCCGAAGAGACTGGAGCCATAGGCGTAAATCCCGGGGGGGACGGGGGGGACAGGACCCCCCCGTCTGAGGGTTGTCCCCCCTAAAAATATCATTACAAGCAACTCTGTGTCTTGAAAATAATATAATGGACATATACTTAAAATAATTGTGTAAGTAGTAAAAGAAAATAAACCCAAAAAAGCGTTTTAAGTGCAGAAATGTTTTGATTGCCCCCTCCCTTGCCTCACAGTGGTTTGGTCCACTGCCTCGATACACTCAGGAAACGAGCCCGGTGGGAGCAGTGTTGCCAAGTCCGCGGTTTTCCCGCGGAATTGGGCTACTTTTACGCTCTTTCCGCGGGATGTTTTTCATGTCCGCAGGTTGGAGCGACCCCAATAACGTGATATTTAGCCCCTGGAAAGCGACATTTATCAGGGGAACCCCACCAAAAAACGTGTATTTTACCCCACCGGAACGCGATTTTTACCGGAAATCCCCCCTGAAAAGCGATTGGGCTAGTTTTGAGTAAGAATTGGGATGGTTTTGAGGTGAAAACCTGGCAACCCTGGGTGGGAAGAGCAAAGTTCCTTAGTAGTTATGTGTAAGTAATTAGGCTGTCAAGGCTATTTTATTCTCTTTAAACATCGGGTGAAATTATTCTTTCTCTTTAATACAGATGATGCTGGATCATTAATAAATTAGTCATGACAAAAAATAATGATATCCGATGTATTTTCTATGAGCAATTTATAAGGTTACCAAGCTTAACACCGTAGCTTGTCACCCACTACAACTAACACAGCGATAAACCTGTGTGTGAACTGATATTAGGCTAATATTGTAGACCTACCGATGTGTTGGGTTTTGCTCAGTATGATGTTAAGTGGCAGGCTTAATGCGGTTGAATATCTAAAGAGACGTACTCGGTCCCAGACGAAACCTAAAATACTATGGAGGACGCAAAATAATCATTATAATATGACCGCGTGGTGAACCATATGAACCGAACTCATATTTAAAAACGGTCTCCATGCTGTTTACACATGCTGTGTACACATATCTGTCCTTACAAGTACAATTTTGGCTGTATTATTTGTGTCCCCTTCAAAAATTGCTCTTGAGAAATTTTATGTTTCTTGTCCCCCCTACTGTTAGATGAAATTTACGCCCCTGACTGGAGCCTTAACCCAGCACCTTAGACCGTTTTTTTTTTTTTTTTTTTTTTTTTTCCAAAACTTAAAAACTATTTATATTTATAAATTATTACATCACAGAATTCACATTGTACATTTCCACATTATAAATTCTTTCCTTCTCATTAATCATACATTTACATACACATTTCTTTAATAAATAAGAGAAATTATCTTGGCAAATTTATCTTATATTCTTGAAAACATTCCAATATTCTTGCGTCATTCCCTGTTAGTATTTTATAAAACCTCTCAACTTGTCCATTGATACTAAAATAATTATTTAAAGTCTGTATATGTCCCTCCATTTTTCTTCTAAAAAAACTCCATTGACTCCAACTCCATGACATTACGTCTACACCATATTGCATATCTTGCTATGGATGAAATGAAATTGACTATACACATTTCTTTCCCTTTTCCTTTTATACCAAGTAAAAAAAAAACTTGATTCCATTCCATTTGTCTTTCAATTTTTTTTCTCCCAAAAATGCCTCAACAAACATTTTAAATTTCCTCACAAAATCTTCTAGTTCAGAACAAAATGAAAACAAATGTAAAAAACCTTCATCTTAATTTTCACATACATCACATCTTGCATTTTGTTCAATTCCCATTTTACATAATCTCATTTTTGTATATATTACATTGTGTCTTAAAATAAAATTAAAATTCTCAATCACTGGATCCGTATAACTTATTCTTAAATTCTCCCAAATATTTTCAGATTCTGTCACCAGAAATAATCTATTCCAAAAACCATTTGCTACTGGTTTAGCAAAAAACATTTTTCTAAAGAATTTATAAATCATTTTTAACGAACATGATTGAATAGACACTTCTTTCCCACTTTCCTTTAAAAGCACTTCCACCTTTCCCTCTCCTTCCTCCTTTTTTTCTATTCTTTCTATCCATTCATTAGGAATTGCTTTTTTTATTTTGTCAAATTGTTGCTTTACAATACTCTTATCAACCTCTTCTCCAATTTCTTCAATTTCATCTACTATGCCTTGCAGTGGTATAAAACCTTATTTAACCTCATATAAAACATCTTTGACTTTATTTATTCCTGCTTTAATCCATTTCTTAAAATATATTTCATTATTTTCATATACAATATTTGAATTTAAAAATAATGGTTGATTCAAACGCTCCTCCATCCCTTCTGGTTTGTACACAACTGTCAATAAAAAATCTTTCCACACTCTTAAAACTTCTTTATACAATTCTGGTACACCATTTAACAAATTTTCTTTCAATTTCATCCATATAATGTCATTTCCCATGTTAAAACCACCACACTTATTTAAAAAATATTTCATACCATCCTTCCATTCTTGTCTGTTTTCTTTATTCATAAATTTCTTCATAATTTTAACCCTTAGACTCTTCATTCTAATATCCGGATATAACAAACCTAAGCCTCCCTCCTCAATTGGTCCTATCATAGTATTATATGCAATCTTTGCTGGTTTTCCCTCCCATATAAAATTTAAAATACACTTTTTCAATCTCTTATAAACCCACATCGGCAATGAAGTGACCTCTAATGCATACCACAGTTTTGAAAGCATCAGAGCATTTACAATCAAAATCTTCCCTCTTAATTTCAACATTCTTTGTCTCCAGAAGGTCAATCTTCTCTCCATTCCTCCTAAGATTTCATCCCATATTAAATCTCTAGTTTTCTTTTCATCTTTCCCAATTCTAATTCCCAAAAATTTCATATTTTCTGTCTCTTCTTTGAAACTAAAATAATCTGGCAAAGGCTTTGCTGTTCCTATTCTCATCATGACAGTCTTATCTATGTTTATTTTTGCTCCTGAACCCTTACAATATTTTTGTATTTTATTCATTGCTCTCTCAACGCTATCTACATTCTTTAAAATTAAAGTTGTGTCATCAGCATATTGATATATATATTTTTTGTTCTTTTTCTATTCCTCCAAAACCTATTCCTTTAATATTTTCATCTTCCCCAACCACTAATCCCAGAGGTTCAGCTACTATACTATACAATAATGCAGATAAAGAAATAAAACATCAGTTAAACACCCATTACACTTTATAAAACTGATTGCACCTTTGTATAAAACTCTTATCCATCTTATAAAGTTATTCCCAAAACCAAAATGTTCTAAAAGTTCAAATAAATAATCATGTTCTACCCTATCAAATGCTTTTTCCAAATCTAAACTAATTATGTATCCCTCTTTTTTATTTTCTATCATATAACTTATTGTATCTCTTATATTACTACTGTATCTGTAATTTCTCTGTCTATGATTGAATATGCTTGATTTGTTGTTATTATTCCTGGTAGAACCTTCTTTAATCGATTTGCCAACATTCTGGCTAAAATTTTAAAATCTGTATTTAACATTGATATAGGTCTATAGTTCTTTAAATCTGCTGAATCACCTCTTTTTTAAAAAATAAATAAATAAATAAATAACTTCACCATTCCTACTCTCATCAGTTGACTTGCTTGCCCTCTATCATATATTTCCTCATATACTTCTTTTAAAATGGGGGTAAAGTATCCTTAAAAACTTTATAAAATTCACTAGTCAAGCCATCTGCTCCAGGACTTTTCCCATTGTTTAACTGTACTATTGCTGTCTCTATTTCTTCCTCTAAGAAATCCTTATCACACATTTCTTTATCCTCTTTAACTACTTTTGTTTTAACCTTTAATAAAAACTGCTTTTCATCCTCTTTTGTCCCATCACTTATAAATAGATCTGCATAAAATTCTCTTACACTTTGCAAAATCTCTTTAGTCTGTTTTACTCTTCTCCCGTCTTTTTTAATACTTCCTTTATTGTATCAGCCTTTTGTCTACTTTCCTCTAAATTAAAAAATAATTTTGTACATCTTTCTCCTTCCATCACATTATTTGCCCTACTTCTTATCATAGCTCCTCTACATTTTTCTTTTATCTTTTAGTAATTCCTCTTTCAAAATGTTCCTAACTGCTACTTCTTCTCCCCTTTTAATCTTTTGTTTCAATCTACTGTACCTCAATGAATACTTCTTTATTTCATATTTTACATTATCCCACCACACCCTCTTATTTCCCTATTCTTCTTCCCTATTATTCATTCCTCATTTGTTATTGTTGCATCCACTGCCAATTTATAATTCTCATCTTTTAAAAGTTAATTATTTTAAACACCATATCCCCTTTCCCCTCTCCAAACCCGTTTCATTAAAATCAACTATTAACATACTATGATCACTAAGAGAAGTCATCTTATAATATATCTTGTCAATATTCCTTGTCATATTACTTTTAATCAACATAAAATCCATTCTACTCTGCTTCATTTTTCCTTTTACCAACAGTTGTCTTGAAAAATCTTTTATTCCTTCATTTCTTTCTCACCATATATCTATTAGATCATTTTTATCAATTAATTTAAGCAATTCATCCCTTCCAATATCTCTTTTAAAAACCATATCTTTTGCTATATCCATTCTACTCAAAACTGTATTAAAGTCCCCCATTAAAATAACCTTTTCCCATTTTTCTATATAATCATTTAAATTATTAAAAAATATTTTCTTTTCAGCCTCTGCATTTGGAGCATGTACATTACATAAAATAATATTTTCTCCTCCCCAGATCAGTCTTACAATAATACATTTCCCTTCTGTATCACAATATATAATTTTAACATCATCACTTACATTCACAACTCCTTTTCCCTTTTCCCCATCTCCATTATTGTAATAAATTTCTCCTTTCCATCTTCTTTTAACACTTTCCATCATTTCATTCTTCCAATTTGTTTCTTGCAATAAAATCACATTTGTTTTTTTTACATAGTTCTTTCACTTTTTCACATTTTTTTCCATATTCAATAAACTTCTAACATTTAATGATACAATGCTTAAAAGACTAATAATTAAAATGTTCTTAGATTCATCATTCACTTTCTTCTCCCATATTCCTCAATACCCCAAATCTGTTTTCATCAAATTCTTTTCTTTTCTTTTGTCTTTTCTTTTTAGCCATTTCTATATTGGGGGTTACCTTTATGGATCTTCTTCTCTGCATTCTTTCCTTTCCCATGTCTTTAGATTCCTCGTTTTCTCCTTCTCCGCCATCCTCTTCTGTTTCCAAGTTCTTTTGTGTTTGTTCCATATTGTCCTGTTCCTCCGTCATTGTTTGCATTGTCTCTAGTGATGTTTGCTTATTACTTTCCATTTGTCCCTCGTTGTCCTTTTCTTTTTGTTGCTCTACTTCATTATCCCCGTTATCCATCAAGTCATTATTACGTTCTTCCTCATCCATCCTTTCAGGTTGATTTATTTCCTTTTCAGTTGAGTTCCCAGTTTCCTTCCATACTTGTCCTTCTACAGTCAAAGTTTCAGTCTCTTTTATTTGGTTGCCATCTCCTTCCACATCTTCATCCTCCATCCAACACTCACACTTTACCAAAGCACATTTACAGACTGCGCACTTTACAGCATTGCAGTTACGAGCATAATGCCCCTGCTCTTCACACTCATAGCACTTCAAATCAGGACAGTCTTTGAAGACATGGCTAGGATCCATGCATAGCCTATGAATTTTAATTTGCCTATCATGCAAAATCCTGAAGTAGAGTCCTGCACGGGTCCTGTTTGATAAACCCTCACCCGCCCCGCACCCGCAGTAGTTAACCGAATACCCGACCCGTTATCCGACAGCAACACTAATTTAATTCCGAACCCAACCCGTTTAACATAAAAACCGCGACCCGAACCGCACCCGAATTAAATCTACATAAGGCAAACAAACCACCTTTATTTTATTTTTAATGTAACAAGCAATTAACAAGTCATTCTGAGTTAATGCATTTAAAAATTAATAATAACATTTAACACACGCAGCCCAACAAGTTAACAGAGAGAGAGAAAGCAACATTCAACGTGTAAACAATATAAAACTATTGCGTACAAGTGAACAATCTACTGTAAACCGGTCTAAAGGGTTTAGATTAATAAGCCAAATACGAGCTTTTCCTTCATAACCTATAAAAACAATTAACGTTATAGGCTGCATAAAAATATGTAGGTCTGGCAGCAGTGTGGAGAGAGAGAGAGAGAGAGAGAGAGAGAGAGAGAGAGCACAACATCCAACGTGTAAAAACAATATAAAACTATTGCGTACATGTGACCAATCTATTTTAAACAGGTCTAAAAGGCTTAGATTCGTCAAATATGAACTTTATAACATATTGAATATGTGTTAGGCCTATTTTAGAATGAGAAAAAGACTAAAGCTTTTATTCAAACTGTGAATAGATTAACTACAGAAAAGCGAGCAAAGAGCGTCCATGCTTTTCCTTTTCTGTTTCTCTTGCCATGTCCTTATCCGTTGCCGTTAATCCATACATTTTTGACATTTCAGGAAAAAAAGTGGCTCCCCCAAGCAGCATTAACTGCTGGGGAGTCCAACTAAAATGATTATAAAGACAAAACAATGAAAAAAAAACTAACAAAACAATTAAAAAAAATAAAAAATTGTGGGTCTCTCCCACCAACTGCAATACTTCCTGTGATGTCACTGGAAGCGCTCAGGCACAGCAGCCATAAGAGCCTTCCAAAATGCTGCCCTGGCAGCAGTGGGATTCGAACCCACACCCCCAAAGAGACTGGAGCCTTAATCCAGTGCCTTAGACCACTCGGCCACACTACCCTGTGACTCTGTGTTCCACGGGATGCTCTGACAGGTGGAAAGGCCTCCCTAATGCTGACTTTACTAAAAAGCTGCAGTCTAATCCTGCTTGCATAAAACAAACCTGACCCCAAGCAGGTTAGAGCTTGCGGATGTGTTGCTGTCACAAGAAGTCTGAGATGAGATTATATAGACGAAATACTTACAAGGCACTCACGTGGTAAAATAAAACGCCTTTAATGTGCTGGGTTTAAATCATAACAAAATAGTTAAAAGTAGATCTACGCGTTTCGGCAAAAAACAGCCTTCTTCAGGACAGTCTAAGATGAGTTTGGAAGAACAGATCAACAGAGGATTGACTCAAATCCTCAGCAACTAAACACCAACTAGTCAGTAAGCCACACAGGAAGGACGGGGCCTAGGAGCAGGACTGAGTCACCCTGATTTAACAGGCGATCGACTGCAGGAGAGAATGACGCATCTTGTTTGATTCACATGTCTGCTGCCAAGGAAACGTCTCCGGTTACTATCGTAACCTCAGTTCCCTGAGAGCGGGAACGAGACATCACAGAGAATTTCGCCGTTATGGGAACTCCTTCCCTTCCAACCTTTCCTGAAGTCCTACTGGCTCACACCAGTCTAAATGACTGGCCAATTGTCGCGAAGTATGCAAATCGCATGCAAATACTGACAAGCTGAGAGGCAGTATAAAATGCGGTGTATGCGACAATTACATCAGAATCGGATATTGAACGCCGCTTAGCTGGTTGAGCAGCGAACACGGCGACCTCCGTGATGTCTCGTTCCCGCTCTCAGGGAACCGAGGTTACGATAGTAACCGGAGACGTTCCCTCTCGAGCTTTCACGAGACATCACGGAGAATTTCTCCGTTATGGGAACGATATTCAATCCCCCCATGTGAGAGGCTACGAGCAGCCTGTACAAGAACACACTAGCGAAGATAGAACACACACACACACACACACACACACACACACACACCATTCCCACCAATAGCGATGCTTGAAGGCGGGCTCGCAGCTGATAGGTGGAGATAATCCAATGAGCGTCTAAAGCCCAGGTATACGAAATTTGTATATCTGGTCAGTAATAACGTATGCTCCGCTGAGAAACAGGGTAGAAGCATAACAACACAACACAGAATTGTGAAGGGCTGCACAGAGATAACGGTTAAGCAGCAGAAACACAAAACATGATGATGGTACACCAATCGAATTACACATTGAATAATTGGAGCCGCACTGAGTACAGGGCAGACAACAACAATAGCAATAGCATAAGGGGCTGTGCAGAGTAATACTGTGTGAGGCAGCAAACACACATGAATAGAAGTAGCATAAACATGAATCAGTCACTCACCGACAACTCTTAGGAGGACTGAACGTCCAGCTTGTAAAACCTGGCGATGGTATTCTGAGAAGACCAGCCAGCTGCAAAGCATATATCTCTGAATAGACATACCTCTCGACCACGTCCAGGAGGCGGCGATAGCGCTTGTTGAGTGGGCCCTAATGTGAAAGGGGTATTTCAAGCCTTGGCTCGTATAAGCAGCCGTGATAGCGTCCACAATCCAGTGGGAAAGCCTCGGTTTTGACACGGCCCAGCCCTTCGCACAACCACCGTGGCACACGAAAGGCTGGTCAGATTGCCGAAAGCTGGCCGAACGGTCGATGTAAATCCTCAAAGCCCTGACGGGGAACACTGAAATCTGAGTGTCCGCATCACGCGAGGTTGATGACTCAGAAGACAGGGCAGACAGCGAAACAGTCTGTGCTCTGAAGGGGGTAGATAGTGATTAGGCACGTAGCCCGGTCTCGGCCGGAGAGTGACGCCGCAGTCACTGGGTCCAAAGCAAATCCGAAGCGAATTCTGTCCACAGAAAACGTGTGTAAATCCCCTATGCGCTTAGCCTAAGCGAGGGCAAGAAGCGCACTTTTGAGAGATAGCCCATTCATATCAACGGACGCTAAAGGCTCGTGTGGTAGCTGTGAAAGAGCTCTTAACACCACCTCTAGGTCCCAGGGCGGGACTGAAGGCGAGCGTGGGGGATACAATCTCCTCGCTCCCTTAAGAAAACTCACGACGCAGAAAACGCAGAACATCTGACACGGAGCAAGCAGCCGGGTCGATATGAACATCACGGCACCCTTTCACAAACACTCCCCCATTTCAGAGCATACAAAAGCCTCGTAGAAGGTGCCCGCGCCTCCGAGAGCGTGTCGAGCACACTAGAATGCAATATATTGATTGGAGGAAACCCATACAGCCTGGCTGCTGGCCAGTGCGATGTCAGCGCATCCCCTTTCAGCGGGGAGTGAAACAGGGAGAAGAACAGTGGGCAGTGCGCATTCTCGCTCGTAGTGAACAGATCCACCTCCGCTCTCCCGTAGCGGGTCCAAATCATCCGAACCGACTCTCCTTGAGGAATACCCTTCCTCGAAAGCATGTCCGCCCCAAGTTCAGGAGACGGGAGACGTGTGGTGCTCTGATGGGGAGAAAGGGACGATCCGCCCATAGCAGGAGATTCGCTGCATGCTTGAACAGGGCCTTGGGTCGTACGTCTCCTTGGTGATCATGTACGATACCACAGACATGTTGTCGGTGCGAATCAGTACATGCCGCTGTTCTAGCTGCGGCCGAAAATCCTTTAGAGCGAAGAACACCGCTTCCAGTTTCTCCAAGCGGTTTATGTGCCACGGGCTCTGAGGTTCTGACCACAGCCCCGAAGCTGGCATGCCATCGCACACTGCTCCCCGGCCTCGAGTCGATGCGTCCGTCGTGACCATGACACGTGACTTCAGCAAGCCCAGGGGAACCCCCCGGCTGAAGAGATCCTTGCGCCACGGCCTCAGAGCTTCGATACAGCCGCGGGAGACCGCGATGCGCAAACAGCCCGAAGTCCACGCCTTCCAAGGGACTCGAGATTCAGCCAAAACTGCAGCGGGCGCATGTGTAGTAAACTGCCCAGTCTGAAATGGTGCAGGGAAGACAAAGTGGCAGCCGAGCGCTCCCGAAAGAGGCGAGCGCGCATCTCCACCGCTTTTATAAGTCGAAGCACACTCCCAGATACGTTATAGACTGACTTGGGACGAGAATGCTCTTACACATATCCAAACATAGCCTCAAGAACTCCAAGTGACGAAGCAGTTTGTCTATATGGCTGGCTGGCATGTCCCGTGACTGAGCTAAGATCAGCCAGTCATCAAAATAATAGAGAACGTGTATCCCGCTCGCTCTGAGGGGGCAGAGAGCTGCGTCCATGCACTTCGAGAAAGCGCGCGGGGCCAAAGCCAGTCCAAACAGAAGAACAGGGTACTGGTACGCTGTGCCCTCGAGAGCAAACCTCAGAAAGTATCTGATGCGGTGCTATCTGAATGTGAAAGTACGCATCCTTTAATTCCACGGATGCAACCAGTCCCCAGGGCGAATTTGCGCCAGGATCTGTTCCAGCGATATCACCCTGCTTGCAGAGTGCTCTGTTGATGGGCCTGAGATTTAGAATCAGGTGGAGTCCACCATCTCTCTTGGGCACCACAAAATAGCGGCTGTAAAAGCCGCTCTCCAGCTCGCTCGCCGGGACTCATTCTATCACTCCTTTTTCGAACAGGTTGCACAGCTCTTGTCTCAGGACCAGGGAATTTCGAGGAAATGTTAGAGACTGCGCCACGCCGTTGAAACAGGATGGTCTGCGTCTGAATAGAAGGGCGTACCCACTCTCCATCACGCCGAGTAGAGTAACCAGCGTGAGATTCTCGGAATAGGTTTCCACGCGCTCATTTTTTGGAACTGACATAGCGGCTTCAGCGGCTTGGTTGTTGGATGCGCCAGCGAGTGCTGCGTGGCTATAACCCGTGTGGACAGCGGCTCTGTACCGCTCTGAGGCAGGCCGAGCGTTGCTGCATTGACTGAGTAAAGAGGATAGAGCTCTTTTGCGCAAATGTATGCATTTTAATGAACATCACACCAATTTGAACAATTGAGACAGCTTACAGGCTCCCCCGCTGGCCGTGGCGCCTCTACCCGAACCTCAATTGTGAGCTGTAATAGTTTATAAGCCATAATCTAGGTTGTTCAGCAAAGTGAAGGAGAAGATTCTGACGTAATTGTCGCGTACACCGCATTTTATACTGCCTCTCAGCTTGTCAGTATTTGCATGCGATTTGCATACTTCGCGACAGTTGGCCAGTCATTTAGAAATTCTCCGTGATGTCTCGTGAAAGCTCGAGAGGGAACCATGCTCTCTCAATATTTTCAGACCTATTCCAGATACACATAGGGCCTCCCAGCCTTGGTTAAAACCACAGTTGGCAGCAGTGGGATTCAAACCCACGTCCCCAAAGAGACTGGAATCTAAATCTAGCACCTTAGACAACTCGGCCACACTACCCCGTGGGATTTGAACCCACAGCCCCAAAGAGACTGGAGCCTTATTCCAGCTCCTTAGACCACTCAGCAATGCTACTCTGCCAAACATGAATATTTTCAGACCTTTTCTGGGTACATGTATGGCCTCTCAGCCTTGTTTAAGACAACTGCTGGCAGCAGGACACAAACCTATGCCCCCAAAGAGACTGGAATCTAAATCTAGCACCTTAGACCACGCTACCCCGGCAGGCCTCTCTTTATGGGCCCTTTTCTGCCCTTCCACCCTCCATAAATAGAGGGAACAGCAGCCACTGACATTCTTCACGAAACACGTCAAGTGCTTCAAGGAAAGGCTCAGCCATCACAGCCACAAGAGTCTTCCAAACGGAAGCACTGGCAGCGGTGGGATTCGAACCCACGCCGCCAAAGAGACTCCTTAATCCAGCGCCTTAGACCGCTCGGCCACGCTACCCCTTGCCCCCTACATTCAGGTAAAGGGCTCCTTCTTGCAGAGGTGAGTAGTCATGCTCCTGGAGGCCCCCCTTCCTGCAGAGTGCAGGTCCATCTCTGATCAAACACGCCTGAATCCGCTAATCAAGGCACTTGGGGCTGTCCTGAAAATGGTAGTCAGCTGTGTTGCCGTTAAACTCTAAATTATTTTTTCCCAATTTTTTTTAATTTATTTATTTATTTTATTTTATTTTTTTACCAAAACCTTTAAGTGAGTGACACTGGCTGTTTCCATTCTTGTAGACTACTTATTGCTTTCGCTATTACATTATTCAAATTCTTTTTCTTCTCTTAAAGTACCTCTACTATGATTGTAAATTATTTGTGTTCCTGCTTCAGCAGGATGCCTCTGTTAGAAAGGAGCAGGGGCAGGGACAGGATTCCAGTGCTGACTTGACAAAAAAGCAAGGAAAGCAAAAGCAGCTGAATTTGGATGTGCACGCAGCGTCACTTCTCCAGTCGCTTCGCTCAGGCACAGCAGCCACAAGAGCCTTCCAAAATACTGCACTGGCAGCGGTGGGATTCGAACTCACGCCCCCGAAGAAACTGGAGCCTTAATCCAGCGCCACGCTACCCCACGGCTCTGTATTCCATGTGTCGCTGTTATCCCTTCGGAACCAGAGCCTAGTTTCAAACTGGTTCTTTGTTTTTCCACACCCAAAGCACCAGCTCCGAACCAAGAAAAGCGGTTTGTAAGTAGCACCAAAACATTGCTGGGCTAGAAGGAAGAACTGCTTGTGTCAGGGGCTGGGAGCGGGGTTACCGTGACCAAAAAGATGAACAGAAAGTTTTGACCGCCATATTTGAAATAGCAGCAAAACACGATGGATGCAATTAAGCAAAAACAGCAGTGGTCCGAAGAGGAAACAAGCTGTTTCCTTGCAATCTGGTCCTCTGCAGAAGTCCAGAATAAATTAGAGGGTGCTTCATGGACGAAACCGGTGTTGCAGCAAATTCAGCGTGAGATGGCTGCAGCGGGGTATGAGAGGAACGTCGAGCAGATTAGCAACAAACTTAAAAAACTAAAGAAGGAGTACAGGGAACAAAAAAGGACCTCGGTCGAAGCGGCAATGGCCGGCCACGTCGAAACCCACATTTCGACATGCTCGACTCAGTCTTCGGTGATAGACCGGCATGCCAGGTGACCGGCGCACTGAACTCGGCAACAATAACGCTCGAGTCAATGGTGGACGATTCGCTGCAGCAAAGTTGCACTGATCCTGGTAAGTTCTATTGTTATATTGTTTTGTTTCGCTTGTTGCCAGCCAGCTATGTATTTCTTAGCTGTTTAGTGAGGGATTCATTTATCATAATTTTGTTAGCATAATTTGCTAACGTTTGCCTAGCTAGGATTGTATTATCGGTCATTTAAATGTTTAAAGTATCACAGAAAATTGTGGAAAATGTAGTGGACAACAAATTTTTATTATTATTATTTTTTTAAAGCACTGTCGTCTTGTTTTTGTTTTTTAGAATTGTCTGCCATCGATGACGGTGATGACAACGTTGAGTTAGCACCACCGCTGGACTGTAGCTCTCCCGCACCGTCGTGTAGCAGCTCTGGAGATGCATGTCCTGCATCTTCAGAACAGGACAAACGAGGTAAGATGTGCTGTGCAAATAGTGGTCACACCATACACTATGCAAACGTTGAGATATGTGTATTACTATCAGGTACTGAAATAATGCTTATATTTTTCTTCATGTTGCTTAATGAACAAATTCAAATTACTTTGATATGTAACGTTAAATCAATAAATTAAATTCTTACAGCAGAGGTTTTCAAAGTAACGTTAAATCATTAAATTAAATTATTAAAGAAGGGGTTATCAAACCTGTTCTGGAGGCCCCCCCTACCCTGCAAATTTTGTATGTTTCCCTTATCTAACATTGATGTTGATGTTGTACAAAAGGAAGAGAGACAATACTTCGGAACTGATTCAGTATTTGGAAAGGGCAGATGAGAGGTTCTTGCAGCACTGCAGGAAATGAGAGCAGACACCCGTTTTCTGCTTGGACTTACGGGGCGCATGGTAGCAGTAATGGAGGCACAATCACAAAAATTATTGCAAATAAGTCACACCACACCAGTATTTTTTCTCCAAAATTATTTTTGCACAATTTTTATTTTCATTTACTGCACTTTACGTCTTTCAAAGTTTTATAAAGCGTTGTATTGCGTCTTTTTTGTAATAAACAAATTTTTATGAATACAAATGTCTGGTTCAGTTTTTTTAATAAATGTAGGGGAATATAATACAGTTTATGACAGATTATATGTCCTCAAACACAAATGGCAGTGTAACAAATGTGGCATTGATGCAGTATAAAACAATTTAAAGGGGTCATATGATGGTGCTAAAAAGAACATTCTTATGTGTATTTGGTGTAATGCAATGTGTTTACGTGGTTTAAAGTAAAAAAACTCATTATTTTCCACATATTTTACATTATTTTATCTCCTCTAAGCCCCGCCTTGCTGAAACGGGTCGATTTTTACAAAGCTCATCGGCGTGAAACAGCGAGGTGTGCTCTGATTGATCCAGTGCGTTGTGATTGGCCGAATACCATCAAGTGAATCAAGCGTGTGATGGACATGTTACGCCCCTTACCATAATATGATGCTGCGTCCCCACGACGACACAAAAACATTAAAAGCCATTTCAAACGAGGCATTTGTTGCATCCAGTGGGGACATAATTACTGATTATAATGACTTATACTGTCTTTTTTCTGTCGTGACGTGTAAACATCACACCATGTCTGCATTTGTGATCGGAGAAACACAAACAACAAGCACTACTTACACTCACGTTTGAATAGTAAGTAGCAGATTTTTTAAATAATAAAACATAACGTTACTTACAGGCTGTGAGTCAGAAGCGCCAGACTGTCCTTGTAATGTTGTAATTGCCCCACTTTTGAATAAAAGTCTTTCTACGTGTAACAGCCGTGGTGTCCAGCAAGCCAGTAAACCTCACTCCCCTGATCTAGTGACTCTTAGCGCCCGTCTCCCGCGCTTAGACCGCTGTTCAAATCTCGCTCGGAGAGGGGTGAATAGGACCAGTTACATACAACCGGCCTTGTACTCTCCCATGTTCAGAAAACAATCCTCCGTGAAGTGCGCAGCACAAACTCCAATATTTGTGTTGTACTGCTCTGGGACAGTGTTGTAAATAAAACTCAGCCGCAGATTTCTTGTTATGTCCTCTTTACTCGCATCCAAACACACAGCACCTCTCCACGACATGGCGCCGGCGGAAGCAACAACATAGAGCGAGAAAGTTAGGCCTTCTTTCTTTGCGTATATATTTGGGTGGTGTTATGCAAATCTTCCCACATTGTGACGTAGAGATGTGGGGGCGTGTTAAAACGAGCCATTTTAGGTAGGTGTGGCTGACTCTTAACTTTAATAAAGAATATCTCTTTGGATTTGAGACTTTGGTCTTTACAACTTTACAGATCTTCTTTATGCACCAAGAGCTTGTAACACTCCAAAGAGAAAGGAAAAATTGAAATCGCATCATATGACCCCTTTAAAGAATCACTCGTTCCCATATTAAAATGTATCATTAATGCAGCTCTGATGTCAGCCCCTTCTGCGTTAGCATGCTCAGGTAATGCCTGAACAGGAGGCTGAATGTTTACAGTCCTGTCTGGGTGCTCTTCAGTGAAATTATCACCATGCTCCTCACAAATATTATGGAGCACACAGCAGGTCAGTGCCATTTTCTTGCTCAGCTCCAGCTTGCAGTCGTTTCTTTTTAGGAGGCACCTCCATCGTCCTTTTAATCTCCCAAAAGACATCTCCACAACCGATCGTGCACTGCTGAGCCTGTAATTGTAGGTGTGTTGTTCTGGGGTCAGTCTGCCAGTGTCAGAAAAGGGCTTCATGAGCCAATTCTACATGGGGTATGCCGGATCACCTGTCAGGTAATGTCCAACATCACTGCCATAGATGGTCACTTTGTTTTGCCCTAGTAATTCCCCATCACTTAGGACCTCCCACAAATGCGACTGTCCTAGCACTCTGGCGTCATGCACACTCCCTGGATAGCCCACACAAACATCCCAGAAAAGACCTTTGCCATCCACAACTGCTTGCAGGACAACAGAATGCCAGCCTTTCCGATTGAAATAGTCTCGTGGGTAGTCCTCTGGTGCAATTATTGGAATATGGGTACCATCAATTGCACCCACACACTGTGGTACTATCCAACGATTATTAAAAAAAAGTGGCCATTTCTAACAACTTGTCAGCGTCAGGAAGTCTCAGGTGGACAGGAAGCAGCACCTTGATGACTGTGTTGCAGAATTTTTGAAGACAATTAAACACAGTGCTGAGGCCTACCCCAAAAAGATGGCTGATGGTCCTGTATTCACCGCCCGTGGCCAGTTTCCAGATGGCAATTGCAACACGCTTTCGAATTGGGACACTTCTCCCCATGACATGCTTCACCTGACTACAGATGTACTCAAATGATTCTGGGGAGACACGTAAATTCTGCAGGAATTGTAAAGTGGTGAAATCCGGAACAATTGTATACCACCAGCGGTCAGATCGTGGGTATGCCCACATTACAGGTGTCCTCCGCCTTGCCTTCAGCTGCAGGATTGCCTGTAAAGATAAAAATTAGGTGTACGTTTCATTTATTAACAATAGGGGGGCTGTATATTTCCTATTAAGTATACAGTGCAGTATAAACACTATAAAAACAGTTGAGATGTTGCCGTGATGTGTCTATTAATTCATCTATATGCAAGTACCATTTAATAGGCATGCCTAATTAATCTTATACATGAGAAACAATATATGGTGTATAATATAATATAATATAATATAATATAATATAATATAAAAGCATGTATAAATCTAAAATTGTTAATGTTTCATATAGATAGATAGTATTGCTGTTGACTGAACTACCCAACAGTATAAAGTAGCATTGACCTACAGCAGTACAATGCAACACAGGCTAGCAGCAGTAGTATTAATGCAAAACCATAATACGGAATAGAACAACACTGACAGTAGACATTTTTCTGCAGAATAACTACTTTTGGTTTTAATACTGCAAGTGCTTTTTGCTTATAATAAGACATTGTTTTGTTTAGGTAAATTGTACTTTAAGTAGAGTTTTAACAATAACATTTCTGGATATTTCTTCCACCAATGTTTAAAACCTTTTTTTTTTTTTTAACTGCAATGTGCTCGATTATCAGCAAAGACAATTCTAGGAAAGTAAGTTACATGCTGAGGCTAATGTTGTGATTTTATTGTTTGATGTTAACAATAAAAATGTGTCATGTACTTACCGTTATTCTCGCTTGCAATCTCCATCTATACAAATTACGGCGAGCTGCTCGAACACGTTGGATTCGCCAGGTTTGGATGCCGATATAGGTTCGCAAAGCCAACATCAATAGCAACGCAACGTCCGCCATTGTTGATGCCGGTGTGTTTGTTTTTAGCGCTTCCACGCTAGAGTTGCTGGGGAAAATGAGACGTATTCGGTGGCGTAAGACCTGGCTCTGTACTGGCTCTCTAGCCTGTGGAAAAGCAACCAGTTCTTAAAGGGCTCGCCAGTCGAAGCAACTAAGAACCGGCAATAGCACTGGCTCTGAACTAGCACCTGGTTCCTGCTGGTGGAAAAGGGGTATCTGACAGGTGGAAAGGCCTCCCTAATGCTAACTTTACTAAAAAGCTGCAGTCTAATCCTGCTTGCATAAAACAAACCTGACCCCAAGCAGGTTAGAGCTTGCGGATGTGTTGCTCGCACAAGAAGTCTGAGATGAGTTTGGAAGAACAGATCAACAGAGGATTGACTCTAATCGTCAGCAACTAAACCCCAACTAGTCAGTAAGCCACACAGGAGGGAAGGGGCCCAGGAGCAGGACCGAGTCACCCTGATTTAGCAAACAAGCTATTGGCTGTAGGAGAGGATGACGCGTCTTGTTTGACTCGCACATCCCTGGCCGGCCTGGCTGCTGCCAAGGAAACTGTGCTCTCTCAATATTTTCAGACCTTTTCCGGGTACACGTATGGCCTCTCGGCCTTGGTTAAAACAACTGCTGGCAGCGGTGGGATTCGAACCCAATGTTTCCATTCTTGTAGATTACTTATTGCTTTTCGCTATTACATTATTCAAATTCTTTTTCTTCTCTTAAAGTACCTCTACTATGATTGTAAGTTATTTGTGTCCCTGCTTCAGCGGGATGCCTCTGTTAGAAAGGACAGGCTTTCAGTGCTGACTTGGCGAAAAAGCAAGGAAAGCAAAAGCAGCTGAATTTGGATGTGCATGCAGCGTCACTCCTCCAGTCGCTTCGCTCAGGCACAGCAGCCACAAGAGCCTTCCAAAAGGCTGCCCTGGCAGCGGCCGGACCTTAGACCACGCTACCCCAGTGGGCCTCAATATTTTCAGACCTTTTTCAGGTACACGTAGGGTCTCCCGGCTTTGGTTAAAACCACTGCTGGCAGCGGTGGGATTCGAACCCACGTCCCCAAAGAGACTGGAACCTTAATCCAGCGCCTTAGACCGCTCGGCCACGCTACCCTGTGCCCCCTGCGTTCCGCCAACTTTTTCCTTGTCGCGCTTCGCCATAAGCCAACACCTTGAACTCCTCAGCGGTAAAGGCCTCCTTCTTGTAGGGGTGCGCAGTCCTACTCCTGGAGGCCCCCCTTCCTGTGGAGTGCTGGTCCATCTCTGATCAAACATGCCTGAATCTGCTAATCAAGGCCTTTTGGGGATTTAGTGAAAATGGCAGCCAGCTGTGTGGCCGTTAAACTGAATTTTTTTTTCCAAATTTTTTCACCAAAAACTTTCAATGAGTGCCATTGGCTGTTTCCATTCTTGTAGACTACTTTTTGCTATTATTTTTTACTTTTTGCACGCCTGAATCCGCTAATCAAAGCCTTTGGGGCTGTCCTGAAAATGGTAGTCAGCTGTGTTGCCGTTAAACTCTAAATTATTTTTTCCCAATTTTTCTTTTTTTATTGCCAAAACCTTTCAGTGAGTGATGAGTTGAGTTGAGTTGAGTTGAGCTTTATTGTCATTCCGCTACATGCGGGGGCATACAGTGGAACGAAATGTCGTGCCTCACAGGACCACGGTGCTACATAAATACAGGCATACAGCAATGAAGTAAAACAATATAAACCTATACACAAACTATCCTACTGATAGATTTTGACTATAAATATACTATCTATATAAAAAAATTTACCTATACATAAACTAAAAAAAAAACAAACTATACAAACTATACGAATGCTTCAGATAAATACTGTACATGTGCAAAGAGAGACAATGTGAGTTCAAGCAGCTGGCTGGGGAACAGTGCAGGATGATTTGTAGTGCATGAGCATGTAAACATACATATATTACTGATATTACTGAGTCTTTTTGTGGGATTTGTGTGCACACAGCAGTGTGTGTGAAAAGTGACTAGTGCGCATAGAGGAAGAGAGTGTGCTACTATAGGTGGTTTGTACAGGCCCACTCACCTGTAGCACTCTTCGATTGCACAAACAAAGTTCCATAAGTTCCAGATTGTCCATGTTTCAGGAGGTAGGGGGTTTGTATGGGGATTCAGAGAGGGGCGGGGTGACTTGAGTTCAGGGCTCTCACAGCCTGGGGGAAAAAGCTGTTGAGCAGTCTGGCAGAGCGGGCTCTGATGCTCCGGTACCGTCTACCTGATGGTAGGAGCTGGAAGAGACTGTGGGAGGGGTGTGTGGAGTCCTTTACGATACTGTTGGCTTTGCTGGAGCATCGTTTGAGGAAAATGTCCAGGATGGAGGGGAGAGGGGCACCGATGATCCTTGCAGCTGTGTTCACTGTCCGCTGGAGGGTCTTGCGGTCTGCTGCAGTACAGTTCCCGTACCAGACAGTGATGCAACTGGTCAGCACACTCTCAATGGTGCCCCTGTAGAAAGTGGTGAGGATGGGTGGAGGGAGACTTGCTCTTTTCAGCCGGCGGAGGAAGTGTAGGCGCTGTTGTGCCTTCTTGGAGAGTGACATGGTGTTGGTGGTCCAGGTGAGGTCCTCTGTGATGTGCACCCCCAGGAATTTAGTGCTGCTGACTCTCTCCACAGGCGAGCTGTCGATGGTCAGTGGGGGGTGATCAGCGGAGTTTCTCCTGAAGTCCATCACAACCTCCTTTGTCTTCTCCACATTGAGGGACAGGTTGTTTGCACCACACCATCCAGCCAGCTGTGCCACTTCCTCTCTGTAGTGCGTTTCATCGTTGTTGCTGATGAGACCTACCACTGTTGTGTCATCAGCGAACTTGATGATGTGGTTGGAGTTGAACTTGGCAGTGCAGTCGTGGGTCAGCAGCGTGAAGAGCAGCGGGCTGAGCACACAGCCTTGTGGGGCACCTGTGCTCAGTGTGGTAGTGCTCGAGGTGTTGTGGCCGACACGGACTGACTGAGGTCTTCCGGTTAGAAAGTCCAGAATCCAATTACAGAGGGAATTGTTAAGGCCCAGTAGGTTTAGTTTATTTGTGAGCTGTTGTGGGATTATTGTGTTGAATGCTGAGCTGAAGTCAATGAACAGCATTCTAACATAAGAGTCTTTATTTTCTAGGTGGGTAAGAGCCAGGTGGAGGGTGGAGGAAATTGCATCGTCTGTGGAGCGGTTTGGACGGTATGCAAACTGGAGCGGATCGAGTGTGTTGGGGAGGCTGGTTTTGATGTTGTGCATGACTAACCTCTCAAAGCACTTCATTATGATTGGAGTCAGTGCTATGGGACGGTAGTCATTTAGACAGGACACAGGTGATTTCTTTGGTACCGGTATGATTGTTGTGGATTTGAGACATGTGGGGACGACTGCCTGGCTCAGCGAGGTGTTGAAGATATCTGTTAGGACATCTGTCAGCTGTACAGCACAGTCTTTCAGTACACGGCCAGGTATGTTGTCGGGACCCGCAGCCTTGCGTGGGTTAATCCTAGATAGGGTCTTCCTTACGTCGGCTGGAGACAGACAGAGCGCCTGGTCGTTGGGAGGTGTGGGCAGTTTTTGTGCAGGTGTGTCATTCTGCATTTCAAACCGTGAATAAAAGTGGTTGAGTGTATCTGGGAGGGATGTGTCATCATCACAGGCCTGTGGCGGGGGCTTGTAGTCTGTGATGGTCTGAATGGCTTGCCACAGACTTCGTGTGTCTCTGCTGTCTGTGAAGTGATTGTTGATTTTTTGAGCATATGACCGTTTTGCATTTTTGATGCTGCGGGACAGATTGGCTCTTGCTGTTTTGAGGGCTGCTTTATCTCCTGATCTGAAAGCTTCATCTCTGGTCTTTAGCAGCCCACGAACCTCTGCTGTCATCCATGGCTTCTGGTTGGCGCGTGTGGTGATGGTCTTTGTGACTGTCACATCATCTGTGCACTTTTTGATGTAAGCAGTCACAGTTTCAGTGTACTCCTGTAGGTCTGTGTGGTTGTTGTAAGTGGCTGCCTCTTTAAACATGTTCCAGTCTGTGTCCTGGAAGCAGTCCTGCAGTGCAGAGGTAGCATTTTCTGGCCATACTGTGATCTGCTTTTGAACCGGTTTGGTGAGTTTGAGAAGTGGGCTATATGCTGGGATTAGCATAACAGAGATGTGGTCCGAGTACCCGAGGTGGGGGCGGGGTTCGGCTTTGTATGCGTTCTTAACTGTTGTGTAAACAAAGTCCAGTGTGTTGTTTCCCCTTGTTGCAAAGTTCACATGTTGGTAGAACTTTGGCAAAACTGTCTTTAAGTTTGCGTGGTTGAAGTCACCGGCTATGATGAAAAAGCCGTCGGGGTTATTTGTTTGTTGTTCGCTGATGGCGCTGTACAGTTCACGAAGCGCGTCCTTAGCGTTTGCACACGGAGGAATGTAAACCGCGACAATAACAATGGCCGTGAACTCCCGCGGCAAATAGAACGGTCGACACTTCACAACCATAAACTCCACCAGTGATGAACAGTGTTTAGATAATACCGCAGCATTGTTACACCATTTTTTGTTGACGTAAACACACAAGCCACCCCCGCGAGTCTTACCAGACAGTGATGAATCTCTATCCGCTCGGTAGCAGGTTAGGCCATGCAGCTGAATGGCGGAGTCCGGGATGTTGTCGTTTAGCCATGTTTCAGTGAAAACAAACACACAACAATCCCTTGCCTCATGCTGTGTAGATCGACTGAGTTGAATTAAGTCCAGTTTGTTTTCCAGAGAGCGAATGTTTGAGAGCATGAGTGTTGGAAGAGCCGGTCTTGTGGGGTTAGCCCTCAGCCTAGCTCGTATACCTCCGCGCTTACCACGCTTCCGTCCTCTCTCACACCGCTTGCGACGCCGCCTTGTGCGGGTAGCGTCAGTAGGCGAGGCCGCGGTCTTGAGGTCCGGCTCCAGCAGTAAACAAAGGCCTCGTAGCTTCTCAGTAGCCGCCGGCGAGAGTTTGTGTTTGTATGTGTTGTCGATATCCAAAAGGCTTTGGCGATCATAGATGTATCCCGGAGTGATCTCCCGATGAATTAGCGGTAAATTAACACTATTTGGAGACGAACAGACGACATTAAAAGACATAAAAGCACCGTCTTTGGGATCCGGAGAAGCCGCTGCGTCTGGGCGCGTCTGGGCGCGCCGCCATCTTGGATACTGGCCATTGGCTGTTTCCATTCTTGTAGATTACTTATTGTTTTTCGCTATTACATTATTCAAATTCTTTTTCTTCTCTTAAAGTACCTCTACTATGATTGTAAGTTATTTGTGTCCCTGCTTCAGCGGAATGCCTCTGTTAGAAAGGACAGGCTTCCAGTGCTGACTTGGCGAAAAAGCAAGGAAAGCAAAAGCAGCTGAATTTGTATGTGCATACAGCGTCACTCCTCCAGTCGCTTCGCTCAGGCACAGCAGCCACAAGAGCCTTCCAAAAGGCTGCCCTGGCAGCGGCCGGACCTTAGACCACGCTATCCCAGTGGGCCTCAATATTTTCAGACCTTTTTCAGGTACACGTAGGGTCTCCCGGCTTTGGTTAAAACCACTGCTGGCAGCGGTGGGATTCGAACCCACGCCCCCAAAGAGACTGGAGCCTTAATCCAGCGCCTTAGACCGCTCGGCCACGCTACCCTGTGCCCCCTGTATTCCGCCAACTTTTTCCTTGTCGCGCTTCGCCATAAGCTAACACCTTGAACTTCTCAGCGGTAAAGGCCTCCTTCTTGTAGGGGTGCGCAGTCCTACTCCTGGAGGCCCCCCTTCCTGTGGAGTGCTGGTCCATCTCTGATCAAACATGCCTGAATCTGCTAATCAAGGCCTTTTGGGGATTTAGTGAAAATGGCAGCCAGCTGTGTGGCCGTTAAACTGAATTTTTTTTTCCAAATTTTTTCACCAAAAACTTTCAATGAGTGCCATTGGCTGTTTCCATTCTTGTAGACTACTTTTTGCTATTATTTTTTACTTTTTGTACGCCTGAATCCGCTAATCAAAGCCTTTGGGGCTGTCCTGAAAATGGTAGTCAGCTGTGTTGCCATTAAACTCTAAATTATTTTTCCCAATTTTTCTTTTTTTATTACCAAAACCTTTCAGTGAGTGACACTGGCCATTGGCTGTTTCCATTCTTGTAGATTACTTATTGCTTTTCGCTATTACATTATTCAAATTCTTTTTCTTCTCTTAAAGTACCTCTACTATGATTATAAGTTATTTGTGTCCCTGCTTCAGCGGGATGCCTCTGTTAGAAAGGACAGGCTTCCAGTGCTGACTTGGCGAAAAAGCAAGGAAAGCAAAAGCAGCTGAATTTAGATGTGCATGCAGCATCACTCCTCCAGTCGCTTCGCTCAGGCACAGCAGCCACAAGAGCCTTCCAAAAGGCTGCCCTGGCAGCGGCCAGACCTTAGACCATGCTACCCCAGTGGGCCTCAATATTTTCAGACCTTTTTTAGGTACACGTAGGGTCTCCCGGCTTTGGTTAAAACCCCTGCTGGCAGCGGTGGGATTCAAACCCAAGGCCCCAAAGAGACTGAAGCCTAAATCCAGCGGCTTAGACCAGTCTGCCACGCTATCCCGACTGGCCTCCCTTCATGGCCCCTTTTATGCCCTTCCACCCTGCATAAATACAGGAATTTAAAGGGTTCGCGGAAAAAGTCCCATTCAAATAAATTGCCAATGGACGCATAATTACCCGAAGGGACTATAGGGTGGATTTGGATGCCGTTAGCCTGTTTGGGATGTTTCTGCTAATCCCACATTCCACGTTCTCAGATTTGCTTCCCCCGGAATAGGGGGATTTTGGAACACCCCTGTCAAATTTGGGACCGCTAGCACCTTTCTAAAAAAAATCCCACTCTCCATTTATTTGAATTGGTTTGGACCATGCGTCCAAGAAATCATTACGTGATTAAATGGGGAGAGGGACGTCCCCCGTTTGGAGACGATAGGACAGGGCTATTCAATTGGCGGCCCGTGGGACTAATCCAGTGAACAGATCCACCTCCGCTCTCCCGTAGCGGGTCCAAATCATCCGAACCGACTCTCCTTGAGGAATACCCTTCCTCGAAAGCATGTCCGCCCCAAGTTCAGGAGACGGGAGACGTGTGCTGCTCTGATGGGGAGAAAGGGACGATCCGCCCATAGCAGGAGATTCGCTGCATGCTTGAACAGGGCCTTGGGTCGTACGCCTCCTTGGTGATCATGTACGATACCACAGACATGTTGTCGGTGCGAATCAGTACATGCCGCTGTTCTAGCTGTGGCCAAAAATCCTTTAGAGCGAAGAACACCGCTTCCAGTTTCTCCAAGCGGATTATGTGCCACGGGCTCTGAGGTTCTGACCACAGCCCCGAAGCTGGCATGCCATCGCACACTGCTCCCCGGCCTCGAGTCGATGCGTCCGTCGTGACCACGACACGTGACTTCAGCAAGCCCAGGGGAACCCCCCGGCTGAAGAGATCTTTGCGCCACAGCCTCAGAGCTTCGATACAGCCGCGGGAGACCGCGATGCATAAACAGCCCGAAGTCCACGCCGTCCAAGGGACTCGAGATTCAGCCAAAACTGCAGCGGGCGCATGTGTAGTAAACTGCCCAGTCTGAAATGGCGCAGGGAAGACAAAATGGCAGCCGAGCGCTCCCGAAAGAGGCGAGCGCGCATCTCCACCGCTTTTATAAGTCGAAGCACACTCCCAGATACGTTATAGACTGACTTGGGGCGAGAATGCTCTTACACATATCCAAACATAGCCTCAAGAACTCCAAGTGACGAAGCAGTTTGTCTATATGGCTGGCTGGCATGTCCCGTGACTGAGCTAAGATCAGCCAGTCATCCAAATAATAGAGAACGCGTATCCCGCTCGCTCTGAGGGGGCAGAGAGCTGCGTCCATGCACTTTGAAAAAGCGCGCGGGGCCAAAGCCAGTCCAAACAGAAGAACAGGGTACTGGTACGCTGTGCCCTCGAGAGCAAACCTCAGAAAGTATCTGATGCGGTGCTATCTGAATGTGAAAGTACGCATCCTTTAATTCCACGGACGCAACCAGTCCCCAGGGCGAATTTGCGCCAGGATCTGTTCCAGCGATATCACCCTACTTGCAGAGTGCTCTGTTGATGGGCCTGAGATTTAGAATCAGGTGGAGTCCACCATCTCTCTTGGGCACCACAAAATAGCGGCTGTAAAAGCCGCTCTCCAGCTCGCTCGCCGGGACTCATTCTATCGCTCCTTTTTCGAACAGGTTGCACAGCTCTTGTCTCAGGACCAGGGAATTTCGAGGAAATGTTAGAGACTGCGCCACGCCGTTGAAACAGGGTGGTCTGCGTCTGAATAGAAGGGCGTACCCACTCTCCATCACGCCGAGTAGAGTAACCAGCGTGAGATTCTCGGAATAGGTTTCCACGCGCTCATTTTTTGGAACTGACATAGCGGCTTCAGCGGCTTGGTTGTTGGATGCGCCAGCGAGTGCTGCGCGGCTATAACCCGTGTGGGCAGCGGCTCTGTACCGCTCTGAGGCGGGGTGAGCATTGCTGCATTGACTGAGTAAAGAGGATAGAGCTCTTTTGCGCAAATGTATGCATTTTAATGAACATCACACCAATTTGAACAATTGAGACAGCTTGCGGGCTCCCCCGCTGGCCGTGGCGCCTCTACCCGGGTCTCTTTACACTTTTCCCCGCACATCCGGCTCCTGGCGAGGGGCAGCAGCGCTCGCGGGCCTGACGTCCCTGCACTGCCATGAGCCGTGCGCCAAAGAAGACCTCGATCTCGCGATCTGCTGCTTTTTAACCGGTGTGGGCAGCGGCTCTGAGGCACGGTGCCCGATCCTTGTGCAGAGCTGCAGCAGCATCTGCACCTGTCACTACAGACTGTGACTATGCTATATGACCTAGTTGAACACCACTTCGTAGGGGCGTGAACAACTGACGTAATAGTCCAGCGAAATCTGGAAGGCTGATAGGAGGCGCACCGGGTCATCAGGTGACTCCTCGCCTTCGCGCGCTTTTCTGCGCAAGAGCATCAGGTGACTCCTCGCCTTTGCGCGCAGGGCATCAGATGACTCCTCGCCTTCGCGCGCTTTTCTGCGCAGGGGCATCAGGTGACTCCTCACCTTCGCGCGCTTTTCTGCACAGAGGCATCAGGCATAATGTGACTCATTGCCGCTCTGAGGCGGGGGCCGCTAGTTTGAGTGGGTGCGCGACTGAATCGCTTCATAGCAGGTCACCGCACTGAAGCGGAATGAGTGAGAGAGCGGAGTCCTCTACACACGGCAGCCGCTGATGTGGGGCTTATATCGTCTGAATGAGAAGGTGTCCTCTACACACGGCAGCCACTAAAGTGGAGCTTGTATCATGTGAATGAGAAGGTGTCCTCTACACATGGCAGACCGCTGCTGGGGGCTGGTATCGTGTGAATAAGAGAGCAGTGTCTTCCAAACACGGCAGCCGCTGATGAGGGGCTGGTACCGTGTGAATGAGTGAGGAGCCAAGTGATTGTGCTTTGCACTCGGCAGAACGCCGCTCTGAGGCGGGGGCTGCATGCTTAGACAGTGGGCCGTGCGGCATCTGCGGCGACATGGGAACCCTTAGCTCCGGTATCTGCACTCGGCTCTCCGCTCCGCCATGAAATGGGGACGTGAGAAGCCGGGCTGATGTCCTGTCCTGCAGGTTCGATGGGTGAGAGGAATGCGGACATTTAGTCGGCATGAGCTCATCACCAGAATCCTTAAGGTCCACCACTGAAGAGGGCAGATGGACTCATCTGAAGAAAAAGTCATACTTACCTGAACGCTGCAGAGGAGCGGCCATACAGGCACCGCCCTCTGATGAGCGAACCTCAATTGTGAGCTGTAATAGTTTATAAGCCATAATCTAGGTTGTTCAGCAAAGTGAAGGAGAAGATTCTGATGTAATTGTCGCGTACACCGCATTTAATACTGCCTCTCAGCTTGTCAGTATTTGCATGCGATTTGCATACTTCGCGACAGTTGGCCAGTCATTTAGAAATTCTCCGTGATATCTCGAGAGGGAACCATGCTCTCTCAATATTTTCAGACCTATTCCGGGTACACATAGGGCCTCCCAGCCTTGGTTAAAACCACAGTTGGCAGCAGTGGGATTCAAACCCACGTCCCCGAAGAGACTGGAATCTAAATCTAGCACGTTAGACCACTCGGCCACACTACCCCGTGGGATTTGACCCCACAGCCCCAAAGAGACTGGAGCCTTATTCCAGCTCCTTAGACCACTCAGCCACGCTACCCTGCCAAACATGAATATTTTCAGACCTTTTCTGGGTACATGTATGGCCTCTCAGCCTTGTTTAAGACAACTGCTGGCAGCAGGAAACAAACCTATGCCCCCAAAGAGACTGGAATCTAAATCTAGCACCTTAGACCACGCTACCCTGGCAGGCCTCCCTTTATGGGCCCTTTTCTGCCCTTCCACCCTCCATAAATAGAGGGAACAGCAGCCACTGACATTCTTCACGAAACACGTCAAGTGTTTCAAGGAAAGGCTCAGCCATAAGAGTCTTCCAAACGGAAGCACTAGCAGCGGTGGGATTCGAACCCACACCCCCAAAGAGACTGGAACCTTAATCCAGCACCTTAGACTGCTCGGCCACGCTACCCCTTGCCCCCTACATTCAGGTAAAGGGCTCCTTCTTGCAGAGGTGAGTAGTCATGCTCCTGGAGGCCCCCCTTCCTGCAGAGTGCAGGTCCATCTCTGATCAAACACACCTGAATCTGCTAATCAAGGCACTTGGGGCTGTCCTGAAAATGGTAGTCAGCTGTGTTGCCGTTAAACTCTAAATTATTTTTTCCCAATTTTGTTTTATTTATTTATTTATTTATGTAATTTTTTTTTTTTTTTTTTTTTTTTTTTTTACCTAAACCTTTGAGTGAGTGACACTGGCTGTTTCCATTCTTGTAGACTACTTATTGCTTTTCGCTATTACATTATTCAAATTCTTTTTCTTCTCTTAAAGTACCTCTACTATGATTGTAAATTATTTGTGTTCCTGCTTCAGCAGGATGCCTCTGTTAGAAAGGAGCAGGGGCAGGGACAGGATTCCAGTGCTGACTTGACAAAAAAGCAAGGAAAGCAAAAGCAGCTGAATTTGGATGTGCATGCAGCGTCACTTCTCCAGTCGCTTCGCTCAGGCACAGCAGCCACAAGAGCCTTCCAAAATACTGTACTGGCAGCGGTGGGATTCGAACTCACGCCCCCGAAGAAACTGGAGCCTTAATCCAGCGCCTTAGACTGGTCGGCCACGCTTCCCCCACGGCTCTGTATTCCATGGGTCGCTGTTACCCCTTCGGAACCAGAGCCTAGTTTCAAACTGGTTCTTTGTTTTTCCACACCCAAAGCACCAGCTCCGAACCAAGAAAAGCGGTTCGTAAGTAGCACCAAAACATTGCTGGGCTAGAAGGAAGAACCACTTGCGTCAGGGGCTGGGAGCGGGGTTACCATGACCAAAAAGATGAACAGAATGTTTTGACCGCCATATTTGAAATAGCAGCAAAACACGATGGATGCGATTAAGCAAAAACAGCAGTGGTCCGAGGAGGAAACAAGCTGTTTCCTTGCAATCTGGTCCTCTGCAGAAGTCCAGAATAAATTAGAGGGTGCTTCACGGACGAAACCGGTGTTGCAGCAAATTCAGCGCGCGATGGCTGCAGCGGGGTATGAGAGGAACGTCGAGCAGATTAGCAACAAACTTAAAAAACTAAAGAAGGAGTACAGGGAACAAAAAAGGACCTCGGTCGAAGCGGCAATGGCCGGCCACGTCGAAACCCACATTTCGACATGCTCGACTCAGTCTTCGGTGATACACCGGCATGCCAGGTGACCGGCGCACTGAACTCGGCAACAATAACGCTCGAGTCAATGGTGGACGATTCGCTGCAGCAAAGTTGCACTGATCCTGGTAAGTTCTATTGTTATATTGTTTTGTTTCGCTTGTTGCCAGCCAGCTATGTATTTCTTAGCTGTTTAGTGAGGGATTCATTTATCATAATTTTGTTAGCATAATTTGCTAACGTTTGCCTAGCTAGGATTGTATTATCGGTCATTTAAATGTTTAAAGTATCACAGAAAATTGTGGAAAATGTAGTGGACAACAAATTTTTATTATTATTATTTTTTTAAAGCACTATCGTCTTGTTTTTGTTTTTTAGAATTGTCTGCCATCGATGACGGTGATGACAACGTTGAGTTAGCACCACCGCTGGGCTGTAGCTCTCCCGCACCGTCGTGTAGCAGCTCTGGAGATGCATGTCCTGCATCTTCAGAACAGGACAAACGAGGTAAGATGTGCTGTGCAAATAGTGGTCACACCATACACTATGCAAACGTTGAGATATGTGTATTACTATCAGGTACTGAAATAATGCTTATATTTTTCTTCATGTTGCTTAATGAACAAATTCAAATTACTTTGATATGTAACGTTAAATCAATAAATTAAATTCTTACAGCAGAGGTTTTCAAAGTAACGTTAAATCATTAAATTAAATTATTAAAGAAGGGGTTATCAAACCTGTTCTGGAGGCCCCCCCTACCCTGCAAATTTTGTATGTTTCCCTTATCTAACATTGATGTTGATGTTGTACAAAAGGAAGAGAGACAGTACTTCGGAACTGATTCAGTATTTGGAAAGGGCAGATGAGAGGTTCTTGCAGCACTGCAGGAAATGAGAGCAGACACCCGTTTTCTGCTTGGACTTACGGGGCGCATGGTAGCAGTAATGGAGGCACAATCGCAAAAATGATTGCAAATAAGTCACACCACACCAGTATTTTTTCTCCAAAATTATTTTTGCACAATTTTTATTTTCATTTACTGCACTTTACGTCTTTCAAAGTTTTATAAAGCGTTGTATTGCGTCTTTTTTGTAATAAACAAATTTTTATGAATACAAATGTCTGGTTCAGTTTTTTTAATAAATGTAGGGGAATATAATGCAGTTTATGACAGATTATATGTCCTCAAACACAAATGGCAGTGTAACAAATGTGGCATTGATGTAGTATAAAACAATTTAAAGGGGTCATATGATGGTGCTAAAAAGAACATTCTTATGTGTATTTGGTGTAATGCAATGTGTTTACGTGGTTTAAAGTAAAAAAACCCATTATTTTCCACATATTTTACATTATTTTATCTCCTCTAAGCCCCGCCTTGCTGAAACGGGTCGATTTTTACAAAGCTCATCAGCGTGAAACAGCGAGGTGTGCTCTGATTGATCCAGTGCGTTGTGATTGGCCGAATACCATCAAGCGAATCAAGCGTGTGATGGACATGTTACGCCCCTTACCATAATATGATGCTGCGTCCCCACGACGACACAAAAACATTAAAAGCCATTTCAAACGAGGCATTTGTTGCATCCAGTGGGGACATAATTACTGATTATAATGACTTATACTGTCTTTTTTCTGTCGTGACGTGTAAACATAACACCATGTCTGCATTTGTGATCGGAGAAACACAAACAACAAGCACTACTTACACTCGCGTTTGAATAGTAAGTAGCAGATTTTTTAAATAATAAAACATAACGTTACTTACAGGCTGTGAGTCAGAAGCGCCAGACTGTCCTTGTAAGGTTGTAATTGCCCCACTTTTGAATAAAAGTCTTTCTACATGTAACAGCCGTGGTGTCCAGCAAGCCAGTAAACCTCACTCCCCTGATCTAGTGACTCTTAGCGCCCGTCTCCCGCGCTTAGACCGCTGTTTTATTATTTAAAAAATCTCGCTCGGAGAGGGGTGAATAGGACCAGTTACATACAACCGGCCTTGTACTCTCCCATGTTCAGAAAACAATCCTCCGTGAAGTGCGCAGCACAAACTCCAATATTTGTGTTGTACTGCTCTGGGACAGTGTTGTAAATAAAACTCAGCCGCAGATTTCTTGTTATGTCCTCTTTACTCGCATCCAAACACACAGCACCTCTCCACGACATGGCGCCGGCGGAAGCAACAACATAGAGCGAGAAAGTTAGGCCTTCTTTCTTTGCGTATATATTTGGGTGGTGTTATGCAAATCTTCCCACATCGTGACGTAGAGATGTGGGGGCGTGTTAAAACGAGCCATTTTAGGTAGGTGTGGCTGACTCTTAACTTTAATAAAGAATATCTCTTTGGATTTGAGACTTTGGTCTTTACAACTTTACAGATCTTCTTTATGCACCAAGAGCTTGTAACACTCCAAAGAGAAAGGAAAAATTGAAATCGCATCATATGACCCCTTTAAAGAATCACTCGTTCCCATATTAAAATGCATCATTAATGCAGCTCTGATGTCAGCCCCTTCTGCGTTAGCATGCTCAGGTAATGCCTGAACAGGAGGCTGAATGTTTACAGTCCTGTCTGGGTGCTCTTCAGTGAAATTATCACCATGCTCCTCACAAATATTATGGAGCACACAGCAGGTCAGTGCCATTTTCTTGCTCAGCTCCAGCTTGCAGTCGTTTCTTTTTAGGAGGCACCTCCATCGTCCTTTTAATCTCCCAAAAGACATCTCCACAACCGATCGTGCACTGCTGAGCCTGTAATTGTAGGTGTATTGTTCTGGGGTCAGTCTGCCAGTGTCAGAAAAGGGCTTCATGAGCCAATTCTACATGGGGTATGCCGGATCACCTGTCAGGTAATGTCCAACATCACTGCCATAGATGGTCACTTTGTTTTGCCCTAGTAATTCCCCATCACTTAGGACCTCCCACAAATGCGACTGTCCTGGCACTCTGGCGTCATGCACACTCCCTGGATAGCCCACACAAACATCCCAGAAAAGACCTTTGCCATCCACAACTGCTTGCAGGACAACAGAATGCCAGCCTTTCCGATTGAAATAGTCTCGTGGGTAGTCCTCTGGTGCAATTATTGGAATATGGGTACCATCAATTGCACCCACACACTGTGGTACTATCCAACGATTATTAAAAAAAAGTGGCCATTTCTAACAACTTGTCAGCGTCAGGAAGTCTCAGGTGGACAGGAAGCAGCACCTTGATGACTGTGTTGCAGAATTTTTGAAGACAATTAAACACAGTGCTGAGGCCTACCCCAAAAAGATGGCTGATGGTCCTGTATTCACCGCCCGTGGCCAGTTTCCAGATGGCAATTGCAACACGCTTTCGAATTGGGACACTTCTCCCCATGACATGCTTCACCTGACTACAGATGTACTGATTCTGGGGAGACACGTAAATTCTGCAGGAATTGTAAAGTGGTGAAATCCGGAACAATTGTGTACCGACAGCGGTCAGATCGTGGGTATGCCCACATTACAGGTGTCCTCCGCCTTGCCTTCAGCTGCAGGATTGCCTGTAAAGATAAAAATTAGGTGTACGTTTCATTTATTAACAATAGGGGGGCTGTATATTTCCTATTAAGTATACAGTGCAGTATAAACACTATAAAAACAGTTGAGATGTTGCCGTGATGTGTCTATTAATTAATCTATATGCAAGTACCATTTAATAGACATGCCTAATTAATTTTATGCATGAGAAACAATATATGGTGTGTAATATAATATAATATAAAAGCATGTATAAATCTAAAATTGTTAATGTTTAATATAGATAGATAGTATTGCTGTTGACTGAACTACCCAACAGTATAAAGTAGCATTGACCTACAGCAGTACAATGCAACACAGGCTAGCAGCAGTAGTATTAATGCAAAACCATAATACGGAATAGAACAACACTGACAGTAGACATTTTTCTGCAGAATAACTACTTTTGGTTTTAATACTGCAAGTGCTTTTTGCTTATAATAAGACATTGTTTTGTTTAGGTAAATTGTACTTTAAGTAGAGTTTTAACAATAACATTTCTGGATATTTCTTCCACCAATGTTTAAAACCTTTTCTTTTTTTTTTAACTGCAATGTGCTCGATTATCAGCAAAGACAATTCTAGGAAAGTAAGTTACATGCTGAGACTAATGTTGAGATTTTATTGTTTGATGTTAACAATAATAATGTGTCATGTACTTACCGTTATTCTCGCTTGCAATCTCCATCTATACAAATTACGGCGAGCTGCTCGAACACGTTGGATTCGCCAGGTTTGGATGCCGATATAGGTTCGCAAAGCCAACATCAATAGCAACGCAACGTCCGCCATTGTTGATGCCGGTGTGTTTGTTTTTAGTGCTTCCGCGCTAGAGTTGCTGGGAAAATGAGACGTATTCGGTGGCGTAAGACCTGGCTCTGTACTGGCTCTCTAGCCTGTGGAAAAAGGGCTCAAAGGGCTCGCCAGTCGAAGCAACTAAGAACCGGCAATAGCACTGGCTCTGAACTAGCACCTGGTTCCTGCTGGTGGAAAAGGGGTATCTGACAGGTGGAAAGGCCTCCCTAATGCTAACTTTACTAAAAAGCTGCAGTCTAATCCTGCTTGCATAAAACAAACCTGACCCCAAGCAGGTTAGAGCTTGCGGATGTGTTGCTCGCACAAGAAGTCTGAGATGAGTTTGGAAGAACAGATCAACAGAGGATTGACTCTAATCGTCAGCAACTAAACCCCAACTAGTCAGTAAGCCACACAGGAGGGAAGGGGCCCAGGAGCAGGACCGAGTCACCCTGATTTAGCAAACAAGCGATTGGCTGTAGGAGAGGATGACGCGTCTTGTTTGACTCGCACGTCCCTGGCTGGCCTGGCTGCTGCCAAGGAAACTGTGCTCTCTCAATATTTTCAGACCTTTTCCGGGTACACGTAGAGACTTCACTTCATGGGCCTTTTTCTGCCCTTCTACCCTCCATAAATAGAGGCAACAGCAGCCGTGGAGCTTCTTCGCGAAATGCGTCAAGTGCGGCCAAGAAAAGCTTTTTGCTCGGCTGTCGCAGTCACAAGAGAAAGCGTACTCTCTCAATATTTTCAACCCTTTTCCAGGTACACGTAAGGCCTCCCGGCCTAAGTTAAAACCACTCCTGGCAGCGGTGGGATACGAACCCATGCCCCCAAAAAGACTGGAGCCTAAAGCCAGCACCTTAGACCACTCGGCCACGCTACCCTGGCATGCCTCCCTTCATGGGCCCTTTTCTGTCTTTCCACCCTCCATAAATAGAGGCAACAGCAGCTACGGACCTTCTTTGCGAAACGCGGCCAAGGAAAGCTTTTTGCTCGGCCATCGCAGCCACAAGAGTCTGGCCAAAGAGCAGGACCGAGTCACCCTGATTTAGCAAACAGGCGATCGGCTGTGGGAGAGGACGACGCATCTTGTTTGACTCGCATGTCCCTGGTGGGCCTGGCTACGGCCAAGGAAAGCGCGCTCTCTCAATATTTTCAGACCTTTTCCAGGTACACGTAGGGTTAAAACCACTGCTGGCAGCGGTGGGATTCAAACCCACGCCCCTGAAAAGACTGGAGCTTAAATTCAGGGCCTTAGACCACTCTGCCACCCCAGCGGGCTTCCCTTCATGGGCCCTTTTCTGCCCTTCCACCGTCCATAAATAGAGGAAACAGCAGCAGCAGACCTTTTTCGCAAAACGCATCAATTGCGGCCAAGGAAAGCTTTTTGCTCGGCCGGCGCAGCCACAAGAGTCTTCCAAAAGGATGCCCTGGCAGCAGTGGGATTCAAACCCACACCCCCGAAGAGACTGGAGCCTTAATCCAGCACCTTATACCACTCGGCCACGCCACCCTGTGAGACTACTTTCACCGGGCTGCTTTCCACCTTTTTCCTTGTCGCACTTCGCCACAAGCTAACACCTTGAACTTCTCAGCAGTAAAGGTCTCCTTCTTGTAGGGGTGCGCAGTCCTACTCCTGGAGGCCCCCCTTCCTGTGGAGTGCTGGTCCATCTCTGATCAAACACGCCTGAATCTGCTAATCAAGGCCTTTTGGGGATTTAGTGAAAATGGCAGCCAGCTGTGTGGCCGTTAAACTGAATTTTTTTTTCCAAATTTTTTAACCAAAAACTTTCAATGAGTGCCATTGGCTGTTTCCATTCTTGTAGACTACTTTTTGCTATTATCTTACTCAAATTATATTGCTCAAATTCTTTTTCTTTTTTTAAATTACCTTTACTATGATTGTAAATTATTGGTGTCCCTGCTACAACAGGGTGCCTCTTAGGGTTGGGAATCGAACATCAATTACAATTCCAGAATTGGATACTTAAAATTTTGATTCCGCTTATCGATTCCTGTGTGTGCTTTTTTTTCCCATCTGTGAGGACCAACCTAGTGATCTGCCAGGACCTTGCTCACTAATCTAAGTGCTCCAAAGTTTGGCAACACTTTCGATCAGCCACAAAAGCTAAGTATAATATATTATAGATCAGTGGTGTGATCACTCTTGGTTCATCCGTGCAACGTACAATCACACCAGTGGGATTTGAATTTAAATGTGCATTCGTGTTGCCGCTGACCTAAAAAGAGCAGCTATCATGTGTATGAATGAAACAACTTCACAGTTTTTCAACCACACAGTATCATTATTTCTGTGTTACAAACATACAGGGATAAAAGTTTATAGTTCAGAGCTTGATGTGTACGGTAGCGATTAAAATGGAGTAAATCACCTTTTGAAAGTAATTTAACACTTCAAAAAAAATTTATTGATTACATTGTTATACCAGTAGGTGTCAAAAAGAGGCTGTTAAAATGTATTTGTCTTTAAATCATTCAAGAGATTTGTTAAAAACACTGATTCATCCAGTAATGAAACAAGTAAATCTTGCGTGAGTCATTGAATTATTCATTCATAAATTACATGTGATTTTGTTAAGTTGTCTAATGTTTTTTTCTTCAGAAATTTGAGAGCCAGAATCTCCAAAAAGAAAAAAAAATTAAATCTCAATATAACCAGAATGATGCAGCTCTATTTTGCACACAAACAGCTCTTAAACGAGTCCAGTTTTTATGTAGCCTACTGATTTTTGTTCATGGTATTCAGCTGCAACTAAATGTTTTGCAAAAAGAGACAGAATAAATATGTTTGATATATTAATCACATTGGAATTGAAACTAGGAATCGAAAAGAACTGGAATCGATACACAGAATCGAAGTCGGAATCTGAATTGATAAAATTTAAATGATACCCAACTCTAATGCCTCTGTTAGAAAGGAGAAGAGGCTGGGACAGACTTCCAGTACTGACTTTGTTAAAAAGCAAGGAAAGCAAAAGCGGCTGAGTTTGAATGAGGATGCAGCATCATTTGCAGCCACAAGAGCCTTCCAAAAGGCTGTCCTGACAGCAGTGGAATTCAAACCCACTGGAGACTGAAGCCTCAGTCCAACACCTTAAACAGCTCAGCCACACTACCCCATGAGACTGCATCAGAGCTTGTGGATGTGTTGCAATCACAACCAATCTGAGATGAATTTTGAAGAACAGAACAATACAGGATTGGCTGAAATTATCAGAAATTAAATCTTGTCAATTACCCATGTACAAAGGATGGGGCATGATTGAGTTACCCTGCCTTGGCAAAAAGGCAACCATTATGGAAGAAGATGACACACCTTGCCATACTTACATGTTCCTAATAGTCCTGATATTTTCAGAGCACACAAAAGCCATTGACAGTGGGATGTGAACCTGTGTCCCAGATGAGACAAGAGCCCAAATTCAACATCTTAGACCCCCAGGCGTGATAGGAAGTACCAATTACACCACGTCTGTCCGAAGGCCGGGCCAATCACAGCTCTTGACAATGAGCCCACCCCCTCACTATATACAGTGGGTACGGAAAGTATTCAGACCCCCTTCACTTTTTTCAATTTTGTTATGTTGCAGCCTGATACTACAATTGTTTAAATTCATTTTTTTTCTCATTAATCTACACTCTGTACCTCATAATGATGAAGTGAAAACAGAATTTTAGAAATGTCTGTAAATTTATTAAAAAGAAAAAACTGAAATATCACATTTACATAAGTATTCAGACCCTTTGCAACAACACTTGAAATTTCGCTCAGGTGCCTCCCATGTCTCTTGATCATTGCAGAGATGTTTCTACACCTTGATTGGAGTCCGCCTATGGTAAATTAAATTGATTGGACATGATTTGGAAAGGCACACACCTCTCTGTAAAAGGCCTCACAGCTGATAATGCATATCAGAGCGAAAACCAAGCCACAAGGTCAAAGGAACTGCCTGGAGAGCTCAGACACAGGATTGTATTGAGGCACAGATCTGAGGAAGGCTACAAAAAAAATTCTGCTGCACTGAAGGTTCCCAAGAGCACAGTGGCTTCCATAATTCTCAAATGGAAGAAGTTTGGCACAACCAGGACTCTTCCAAGAGCTGGTCCCCAGCCAAACTGAGCAATTGATGGAGAAGGGGCTTGTCTAGACTGGTGACCAAGAACCTGGTGGTCACTCTAGTTGAGCTCCATGATCATATATGCAGATGGGAGAAACCTACAGAAGGACAAACATCACTGCAACACTCCACCGATCTGGGCTTTATGGCAGTGTGGCCAAACTCAATCCTCTCCTCAGTGAACACACATGAAAACACACTTGGAATTTGCAATAAAGCACCTAAAGGACCCTCAGACTCTGAGAAACAAGATTACCTGGTCTGATGAACCTCAATTCTAAGCATCATGTTTGAAGGAAACCGGCTCTTCTCATCACCTGCAGAGTACCATCCCAAAAGTAAAGTGTGGTGGTAGCAGCCTCATGCTGTTGGGCTGTTTTTCAGCGGCAGGGACTGAGGAACTCATCAGAGTAGAAGAAAAGCTCAATGCACCAAAATATTGAGATAGCCTTAATGAAAACCCAGTCCAGGGCATTCAAAACCTCAGATTGGGCTGAAGGTTCACCTTCTAACATGACAATGACCCTAAGCACACGGCCAAGGCAACACAGGAGTGGCTTAGGGACAACTCTGTGAATGTCCTAGAGTGACCCAGCCAGAGCCCTGACTTGAACCCTATCGAACATCTCAGGAGAGACCTGAAAAAGGCTGTCAACAGACGGTTCCCATCCAACCTGACCGAGCTTGAGAGGATTTGCAAAGAAGAATGGCAGAAATTCCCCCAATCCAGTTGTGCAAAGCTTGTTGCGTCATACCCAAAAAGACTCGAGGCTGTAATTGCTGCCAAAGGTGCTTCAACTAAGTACTGAGTAAAGGGTCTGAATACTTATGTAAATGTGATATTTCAGTTTTTTCTTTTTAATAAATTTACAAACATTTCTAAAATTCTGTTTTCACTTTGTCATTATAAAGGTCAGAGTGTAGAGTAATGAGAAAAAAAAATAATTTAAACAATTGTAGTATCAGACTGCAACATAACAAAACTGAAAAAAGTGAAGGGGGTCTGAATACTTTCCGTACCCACTGTATACAGCTGTGATCCCCGAAACAACATTCTAAGAATGCTCTTCCCCTGTGAAGACTTTCCTTCAGCATCTAGGCTGCACTGCTCTCAGTTCATAAACATACCGTCAAGGTTGACGTTGCCAAACGCAGTACAGTCAAAAGAAAAGAATCTGTTGTGGATTCTCTGCTCATTACTGAGCTTCTTTGCTTCGCTGTTATTAGCAGTGTGTCTCTAGCTAGCGCGATCTTCCTTCGTGGGGAGATATTATGGATTCGGAGTCCCCTGAGTTTACACCGCTTTTCGACCAACAGCTGATGATTGTCTGGAGCACCGTGCACTTCAGCTCGCTGCATGCAACGAGTCCTGAATGTTGGGGCAGATCTCCTGTCAAGGGGAAACCCGTTATATGGAGAATGGGTACTCCACCCGCAGAAGGTGAATCAAATTTGGGAAATGTACGGCAGGGCCGCCGTAGATCTCTTCGCCTCGCAAGCAAACGCAAAATGTATTTCTCTCTCAGGGACAAAAATGCGCTGTTGGGTGTGGATGCGCTGGCACATCCGTGGCCGAACGTGTTGCTATATGCATTCCCACCGCTGAGTCTAATTTCTCCCACCCTAGTCAGAGTAAGAGAAAACAGATTATCTCTCCTTCTGATAGCCCCTCGTTGGCCAGGGACTGTGGCTGGCAGAGATTGTCCAGCTCCTTCAGGGAGAGCCCTGGCCACTCCCATTGCGCCAGGACCTGCTGTCACAAACGGGGGGACAGATATTTCACCCCCACCCAGAACGAATCAATCTTTGGGTCTGGCCCGTGAAGGGTTAAATCTAAATGTACTTGGGCTTCCCCAGGAGGTTATAAACACAATCCAGAGTGCTAGAGCTCCATCAACGCACTCGCTGTATGATTTTAAATGGCGGGTGTTTGAGGACTGGTACACTCGTAAAGGAGTTATTCCAGGGGTCTGCAACCTTTTCGGCATGACGTGCCATTTTAAATTTTTCTGGTTAACCACTGTGCCAATACCACCCCTCTCCCATCCCTTTTTTTAATGCATTCTGTATTTATACAGTACATAAACATTTTTAAATAATTTCTTAAGATTTTTTCATAAATTGTTTTTTTTAAACTTTTCAAAAGTTTCTTGAATAACAGATATACTGTGTGACCGTACTGAACACCGCTGTATGCAGGGTTTCTGCAGGATTTTTAAGCTCAAATTTAAGACTTTTTAAGACCTTTTTTAAGACCTGCACAAATAAAATTAATACCATATGAGGAGGGTAGGGAAATGTCTATAGTACCACATTAAACTGTAAAATGACTGTAAAAAGCATAATTTACGATTCAAATACAAGTTTTCACAAAAACTTTTATAAAATAATAAATTTTACATTTCAGCCTTTAAACCATTTTTAAGAAAATGGATAAGTCAAAAGTATTAATTATTATATTGATTTAAACAATTATTATCAATAAAATCATATAAATTAAATAACATGAATTAGGGGTGTGCGATATTGACAAAAAATGATATCTTGATTTTTTTCTGGGATTTTATCGATAATGATAATTAGACGATATTTTGCTGAGTGTGTTATTGTGCTGGTATCTTAAAGATTACCGTGAAGAGCTGACTCCAGAATTTTTTATATTCTTCATATTCTGTGTGGTCAGTTCACAGCAGTGATAGAAATGAATCTTTTCCTATAAGTTTTATGGGTATTTTTTACCTTTAAGCCATTTTTTTATAAAAGTGTGCATCATCTTTTGAGTCAAATTCTTGCATTTGGGCTGTTACCAAGCAAATGAAATCAGTATCAACAAAATGTATCTTTGCAATGCATCTGAAGTGACATTTAGATGTATTTACACACTGTTTAATGCAGCTCAGAGGAACATAGAATGCATAACCTGCAGTTACAAATGCATAAATAATGTTTTGATATTTGAAACATAAAACGTTGAAAACTGATGTTTGAAATTATTTTTAAAAATGAAGATACTTTAAATGCGAAATTAAAAACGCCAATAGGTGGCAGCAAGTCACTGTTAATAAGTGAGTCATTGTGATTGAACCGAATCATTTAAACGGTTGCTTCATTCAGGAACGAAACTCCGCATGTTGCTCAGAGACGCAAAAACAGTGCTGTGGCTGTGTTTGGAATGATTTTTATTGTCGAAATAGAGCAAAAGCAGGAAATATGGTGTCTAAAATGTAAGTCTCTTAATATTAACTTATTGTTTATTGAACTGTTGCATAAAATCAATATAACATTTGTAATCATATTGACTTTTGGAGAAAAAAAACAGCACTCTTCGTGTGATATTAACTATATGAAATGATATAAATATAGGCTATACATTTTCTGCCCCCATATCTTAAATTATGTGATCTTTCTAAGTGCATTTTAATGGAATCGTGCAGTGAAAAAAGGCACTCGTACGCGCACTAGTTTAACCTATGTTAACTGATTCATTCTCTGCCAGCTGGTGTCGCGTTTGGCACAAATATAATGGTTTTCCCGGTAAAGGCAGTAAGCGCAGCACCGGACTCTGAACTTGCAGCGCTCATGCCAGTGATTATCCCTCTGCGCGCCGTAGGCCGAGTCATTCCTTTTCAGTGCGTGGTGAGTGATGTTCTCTGCTTTTTGCAAAGCCTACTGAACAATGGAAGAGCGTTCTCCACTATTAAAGTTTACCTGGCTGTTATTTCCGCTTGTCATGTAGGGTTTGAAGGAGTTTCAGTGGGCCAGCACCCTCTTATATGCCATTTTATGAAGGGGGTGAAGCGTTTGAGACCAGTGTCGAAGTGGCTGGTCCCGTCATGGGATTTGTCCATGGTCTTGAATGCTTTGACTCAGGCCCCGTTTGAAACTCTGGAGGATGTTCATATTAAGCTCCTATCTTTGTAAACTCTCTTACTACTTGCTTTAGCCTCAGCTAAGCGGGTAGGTGAGTTACATGCCTCGTCGGTTCATCAAGCATGTCTGAATTTTAGTCCAGATGACAGCAAGGTTACAATGCTGCCAAACCCGGCTTTCATTCCCAAAGTCAGTGATTCTGCTGATAACTGCTCTGCTTTGGAGTTGCGCGCTTTTTACTCTCCTCCGTTTTCTTCTTCGGAGGAGAGGAAATTGCACACTTTGTGTCCAGTACGAGCATTGTGCTATTATGTAAACAGGACACAATCGTTCTCCTTCCGATCTCCTCGCAATGCCTCTCCCTCTGGATAGTGGAGGCAATTGAACTAGCCTATACATCTATGGGTCTTCTTTCCCCAGAGGGCTTAAGGGCTCATTCTACACGAGGTATTGTTACCTCATGGGCTTTGTTCAAAGGGATTTCGGTGGTAGATATTTGTGCGGCAGCAAGTTGAACTTCCCCGCATACATTTATCAAATTTTACTGCCTTGATGTCACTGTGCCTTCATTGGCTTATGCAGTTCTTAAAGTGTGCTCTTTGGAGAACTGAAACGTTATCTTTCTTTCTTTTCGAGTTTGTTTGACGGCTTCGGAAAGCATGCATTACGGGAGTTGGCTATATCATTCCCATAGTGAGATACCGAGTGATTGTTTGAAAGAGAACGTTAGGTTACTTGCATAACCCCAGTTCTCTGAGAACAGAGCGAAGTATCTCACCAAGCTTCCCTACTCGCATAACACAGGGGAAGAGCATGCTTAGAACGCCGTGTCAGGGATCACAGCTGTATATATAGGGAGGGGGTGAGCTCCATGTAATTGGTGCTTCCATAGTCTGTCACGCCTGGGGGCATTTCCTTTAGTGAGATACCGCGCTCTGTTCTCAGAGAACCGGGGTTACACAAGTAACCTAATGTTTTTGTGTACATAAAATATGTGTGTGTACTGTGTATATTTATTATGTATGTATAAATACAAATACATGCATGTGTGAAGAAAGATATGTTATGTTTATATACTGAATATATTTATATATAATGTAAATTATATGAATATAAATATATACATGTAAATACACATAAATATTTTCAAAATGTATACGGTATGTGTGTGTCTTTATATATACATAATAAATATACAAAGTACACACACACATATATATTATATAAACAAACTTTTATTTTGGATTTGTTATTTGTTGAAAATGTTTGTGCTGCTTAAAGTAGAAGTGTTTTTTTTTAGGATTCTTTGATGAATAGAAAGTTCAAAAGAGCAGCATTTTTAAAAAAAATACAAATCGTTTTCTAATGTTATAAATAGCTTCACTGTTATGTTTAATTTAATGCATCCTTTCTGAATGAAAGTATTAATTTGTTGACACCAAACATTTGAACAGTAATTTATCAAGCAAAGTTGTTTTGCAACTTTTAAATACTGTTGCATTGCAATATAGTCATATTCTAACAGTAAACTGGAATTTATGCTGTGTTGCTTCTTGGAATACATTTCTGAGAGAGGTTCATCGATTTGCAGGTAAAGCACAAGCAGATCACCAGCTTCAGTAGGCCAACATGACACAAAACATGATTGCCCCCTTGTCATACCAAGTGATCCTGTTCCTGATTTTTCAAATGTTTCAAAAAAGTTGTGCTAGAGGTTCCTGTATTTAGTAGGGTTGTGCAGGCCACAAACTAGTTATAATACACATGGTTTAAATATTTCCACACATGCTAGCATAAAAAAAAAATTGTGGTATTTTCTAGTTGCCATATCAACACTATATAGAGAAAAAAAAAAGTGCCAAAATTCAAAAATATTTTGAAGATATCACTCAACATTTATTTTACCGTAGCAAAAGTACATTTCTGGCTGAAGTAAATTTTTCATCGTGATTTATCAGTTTAGATAATTCTTTAATGCTTCACTAACTGGCAGAAGACACTAACCAGTTTTAAATTCCTGTTGCACAGATGGGGAATTTTGTAATACTGCGTAACAATGCGCCCTGCTATTATTAAACTAAGCTATTCTATAACATTGGTGATGTAATTTACACTATTTACTTTAATGAATTTTAATGAGAAACCATGAGAAACAGGTGAACAAAAACTGAGATTCAGTGTTTAACATTCAGAAATTATTTCAAGAAATTGTGTTCTGTGAGAGCTGTGTGGAGGTCTCTGTGTTTTTCTAAATGTCTGAATGTGTTTCTTCATCTATTTGCCCACATTGTTTTAAACTATGCCCAAGCACGGGGCCCTGGATGCAATGTGTTCATTTTTTAAATTTCAAAATTAGATTATTTTTAATTCTTAAAACATCATTATTTAGTTTGAAAAAGTTAGTTTATTGACAAAATATTTTAGTTTGTCTTGTATATTTTTTTCATTAGATCCGATAACATTTTAAGCTATCATATATGGTCATGTTACAACATGCCCCTCAGGTGTTAGTGTACTCCACCTATGGGGGATGATGTCAATTTCACTTCCATTCTTTTGGTGTAAATAAAGAAAAATGTATACACTGTAATTATGAAATAAAACCACATATTTGTACTACAGAAGTGTGAAATTAATGTGGAAAAAAAAACATATACTCTGTGCACCCTATGTGGATTTGCACAAACTGAGGAAGTCAAAAAGTAGGCCTATTAGGCTGTGGCTGTGCCCTGCTTTCCCCTATATATATCATATTTTTACAAAACAACTTTATTTCATTCAGATTCATTCTATTTGGACACATTTACTCTCTAAACTCGGTGGATTAAAAAAGTGCATTAAATTTATGTTGTATTTTTACTTTCCGACATCGAGCTTGCATCACTCCAACTGTAATAGTGTGCATATTTTGATTATATTAGCCGTTCGAATAACCATGAAATAAACTGATCAGCTCTAGCGGTTTGAGACAAGTTCTCCACTTTAAAAAAATAAATAAATAAATAAATAAAAAATTCTCTGCTTGCAGTTCACACGCACCGTCGCGGAAGGAAAACAAGGTTAATGGCGTCACAAACAGACGCCGACGTATTACAACTTCCTGTTTCTGGAAGCGCTGAGTTGGGCTCTTGTTCGCTATCCAGCTAGTAAGCTTGAATGTCCAACTGGACTGTGTATAACCCTAGTGTCCGAATGTTTGTACAGTGTTAAGAAGCAAAAAGTGCGATTTACTGCAGTTGGTGAAACAATGTCGGACAGTCCCGGTGGGTAACGTTACTAAAGCGAAGTAATTAGCCAGTTATTTACAGACCTATCATGCTAGCTTTAGATTGCTCAAATCGACATATACACATAAAATGTATCTCTCTTGGTTTGTCTGAACGGTTTTATATGTCTGTTTTGAATTATGAATGATTAATGCAATTTTTGCCGTTATTAAACTACTGTTTTGACATTTATAACAAGGTCACCAGAATGTGTGTCACGGCAGCAAATTTATCTTTAACGTTACTCTCAGAATGTATGTTGAATTTTTGCCAGTGCCAGTGATGCATTGTTATTCTGCTTTTGTTTTACTTGACATCTTAATTTAGTTGTTTTTCTATTCTTTTTCCTAAGTGAGGTGTAGATCTAACCATATAAGTTACAGAACACCATAACTTTAACGACATTTTCGCTTTTTTCATCTGCTTCTGACAGATTTGCCACCAAGCGATGAGCAGAATTTAGAGATACAAGGCTCCGTTTCTAACTGTTCTTCTGTTGTGATGATGGAGGGACAGGAGGATAACATGTTTAATGACCAACATTTCTGTAAGTAATTAACATATACAAACTTAAATATGCAATTTTAGTTTAAATCTATTTAATTTCTCTCTTTCATGTGTACCTTTTACACTTTCTGTGTCTGCAATACCCTTTCCTTGTCTTACTCTTTGCTTTTTTGGCAGATTGTGAGATGTGTCGCCAGCACTTCATTGACCGGTGTGAGGTTCATGGTCCACCGTTATTCACATGTGACTCGCCAGCCGCTATAGGCATTCCTCAGAGAGCTCTGCTGACTCTGCCACAAGGCTTGGTTATAGGTCGATCGAGCATCTCTAATGCAGGGCTTGGGGTTTTCAACCAAGGTCAGACTGTGCCACTGGGGATGCATTTTGGACCTTTTGATGGAGAGGTGACCTCAGAGGAAAAGGCATTGGATAGTGCCTTCTCTTGGGTAGTGAGTGTCGACCTTACTGTTTTATTATTTGTTATAATTGTAATTTTAACATAAGCATTTGGCTAAACAAATATTAATGCCATTTTCTCTCTAGATTTACAGAGGCAATAATCAGTATACTTATATAGATGCAGAAAAGGACACTCACTCTAACTGGATGAAGTAAGCAATTCTATTCGCTTTTATTGTGCATTGTAATTTAGCCATTTATTTGATAGTTTTGTCAATCTTGTGTCTTGCTTTAGGTTTGTGGTGTGCTCAAGGAGTGAGATGGAGCAGAATCTTGTTGCATTCCAGCAAAATGGACGTATTCTGTTCCGTTGTTGTCGCCCTATTAGCCCAGGGCAGGAATTAAGAGTTTGGTATGCTGAAGAATATGCTCAAGGACTTGGCATCATCTGGGATAAGATCTGGGATAAGAAAAGCATTTCTCTAGGTAACTACATCTTGGATTTTTACCTCCTCTGTGGCATCTTTGTTCCATATTATGAAATAGAATTTAGTTTTTTTTTTAAACATCGTGCTGCATGTTCTGAGTGAATGTTATTTCATGTCACAATGTGCAGTTAATCCAGATGTTATTTAATAATTCCTGATGTAGTCCAATTGCTTCACCAGTTGCATTTTTTTCACCATACGCCAACATTCTTCAAAATATCTTATTTTGTTTCACAGAAGAAGGAAATGCATACAGGTTTGGAATGACATAAGGGTGACTACCATTACTTACCACAATTATTCTAGCACTGCTGTTTAGCAGCAGCTTTGAATCTTTCATGGCTGAATTATTTAGAGTGGTTGCTTAATATAATTAATTTAGAAAAACTAAAGCCATAATTACTTTCAGTGTCTATGACCTGCTCAGTCATTTCCTGGATGTTCAAACAACATGTTATTGAAAACATACAAACAGTTGTTGATTTTATTAAATCATTCAAAATTTTAAAAAACACACAGTTAAGACCAATTAGATCAATGGGATTGCTAATCTTTAGGAAGCATTGCTTGACTGTGCACAAAACATATTTGAAGTTAGACTGAAACACATTTCAGTTATTCAGCTTAAAGTTATAAGGACTTGAGTATTACTTTGTAGGGATAGCTCAGTACAGAGAATGCTATGCATTTTATATTGATATCTGTCATGGCCTAGTGGCTTTCCAGTAATTTGATTTCTTTTTTTCAGGTCCAACTGAAGAACCGGCAACTCAGGACTGTCTATGTCCTTATTGCCATTACTCCTTCCCAACAATTTTTTATCTGCGTGTTCATGTGAAGCACTCGCATCCCGATGAGTATGCACACTTCATGCAGACACAGCCGCTAGAGTCTGTAGACATAGACCAGTGCCTTCTGGCCTCTGATGCAGCTCCTCCAACCCATATGCCACCAATGATAGAAAGCTGTCAGGGTCAAATTTCTACCCTAAATGGACAACCCATCCATCAATCAGAAAAGGCAGACTGCACTGATTTGTCTGATACATGCAATAATGGTTTGAGTGATCAGGCAAACTGTGTTGCTGAGGTTTCGGGTGAAATGAATAAATGTGGTGAGTGTGGCCGTAACTTTTTGAGATCTTGTCATCTGAAGAGACATCAGCGCACTATTCACTCCAAAGAGAAGCCTTATTGCTGCAGCCATTGTAGGAAGTGCTTTAGTCAAGCAACAGGGCTGAAAAGGCACCAACAAACCCACCAGGGGGAGGAAAAGAGAGAGAAAGATGCTGACAGAGCTTCTGATATATACCCTTGCACAAAGTGCTCCTTCTCTTTTGTGGCCAAATCCAATTTATATCAACATTTGAAACGCCATCACCATGGAGAGTACCTCAGGTTAGTTGAGAGCGGCTCACTCACAGCAGGGACTGAGGGCGAAACAGAGACAAATTCTGACAAGCATGACCCAACCTTTGAACCTCCTACTCGAGCGAGGAGGCCCTTGAAGAACACTTTGAGAGGCAGGAATCACCCTAAAAAAGTGCCTGTTCGCCGACCAAGGGGACGAGCACCTAAAAACAAGTGTGCAGCTCAGGATGAAGTGTTTATCTGCACAGAGTGTGAACAAAGATTCCCTGATTTGGAGACACTAAAAACTCACCAATGTGCAGGACAGGATAATAATAAGATAGAGGAACCACAGGAAGCAGAAGATTCTCAGCCTGTCTGCGGTGAATGCCTGAGAGGTTTCAGTAATTTTGATCTTCTCAAAGCCCATGAGTGCACTCAGGAGGGAGACGGATCTTACTTTTGCTCCCACTGCAACCTTTATTTCAACCTTTTGTGTAACCTTCGTCGCCATGAGCGCACCATCCACTCCAAGGAGAAGCCCTACTGCTGCACGTTGTGCCTCAAGTCCTTTACCCAGTCTTCTGGCTTGAAGCGCCACCAGCAGAGCCACTCACGCCGCAAAGCCCACCGCCAGAGCTCAGCCCTTGTTGATGCCACCATCTTTCCCTGCACATACTGCCCCTTCTCCTTCACCGATGAGCGCTATCTTTACAAACACATCCGCCGTCACCATCCAGAAATGAGTGTTAAATATCTGAGTTTCCAAGAAGGAGGTGTTTTGTCGGTTGAAAAGCCTCACAGCTGCAGCCAGTGCTGCAAGAGCTTTAGCACAATCAAGGGCTTCAAGAACCACAGCTGCTTCAAGCAGGGGGAGAAGGTGTATCTGTGCCCAGATTGCGGAAAGGCATTCAGTTGGTTTAATAGCCTCAAGCAACACCAGCGCATCCACACAGGAGAAAAGCCTTACACATGTCAGCAGTGCGGAAAGAGTTTTGTCCACTCCGGACAACTGAATGTGCACCTCCGCACACACACGGGTGAAAAACCTTTCCTGTGTTCACAGTGTGGCGAAAGCTTCAGGCAGTCCGGAGATTTGAGGAGGCATGAGCAGAAGCATTCAGGCGTTCGGCCATGCCAGTGCCCTGATTGTGGAAAAAGCTTTAGTCGGCCACAAAGTCTCAAAGCTCACCAACAGCTTCATAATGGCACCAAACTTTTCCCCTGCACTCAGTGTGGAAAGAGCTTTACTCGTAGATACCATCTCACGCGGCATCACCAGAAAATGCACTCCTGAGTAAAGAAGTAAAGACACTGATGAATTTATGGATCTTATATGAAAAGTTTGTTGTTCCTGTTTTAAGATCATCTTTAGTTCATCTTTAAGTTCCTTTCAGACAAAATTATCTAGCCATTGAAAAGATCCTGTTCTTGCTGAGACTGGTAGACAGGTCTGAACTAGGCATTTTTGAGTATAACATAATGGGGCACAAAATTGCTGGGTGTAGTTGGTCCCCAAAGACACGGAGTCATTAGGTTGGTTATAATCAATTTATTGAAAAAAATTTGCAAAAGTCAAACCTATATTTTATTAACGACAGAATATGTAATTGTTCAACAGTTTGTTCCTATGATCATAGTAAAATAATTTTGTAAATGGATGTGTTGCAAGATGTTTTCTTTTTGTCAAGAAACTTCAAAGATGGGAAAATGAGGGTTTTGAGAATGAGAACTCTTGGGTTTGCATAGATGCATAAATGTTCAGGTAAATTGCAACAGAAAATGCGTACGATCATCCACTGTTGTGCTTCTGTAAATCTTTTTACTTGGCATACAGCTGATCTTAGTTGCATTTAGTATAGTTTATCTCCCTTTAAATAGTGGGTATCAAGTAATAACCTTGCACAGATAACTACTTTTAACCATGATTTACTGTGATTGTGATGTCGCAAGACTTGCAACCTAAAACCTTTTTCATCAGTCTGGTTTGCCACTAATACTCTTTTCATTTTGCTTTTGTTACAAATAGACCTCCTAAAAGAAAAATATTTTGATGCTCATTTGTACGCTGTGACTGTGGTTGCTGTCATGTGTCTTTGCCATACTTGTATACTGTATAAAATGTGTTTGTCTATTTTAAATTCATCTTTGTCACAATGTGCACAAACCAGGTAGAAAAAAACCCTCCACCACTGACCTTGACCACATTAAAGAGCTGGTTATCAGAATGATACATGTACATGTGATGTTTACAAGTTGGGATCCCTCTATAGATCTTTCTATTATAATATTATAAATTATAAGTTATATAATATTTACATTATTCTAATTTCTAATATAAATATTTTAATTATGATTATATTATACTGCAAGGGCAACACCTGGTGCATTAATTCTACCCACCAGTGGCTGACTGCTTTTTATCGATTTACTGTTCATTCACATTCCAAAATGTGGGTGTGCCGATTTACTTTTAAAGATACCATGAAGATCACATCAGTTTTTTTTTCTTGTGTAGGTCATGTAAAATCACATGATTGAGGTGTTTACTAACTCTGAAGGCCTAGCTGAAGTGCTTTATGTACTGAATTGTGAGTGTTAAGATTTATATATAATACCATCTGTGTCACTGCTACGAAATTTTTACAAAAAACCCTTGGATGTTAGATATTGGTGACCATTTTCGAGAGCTAGAAGATGCTCATGCGTTGTTGACATGCACATTGGTCCTATGCAAATTTCCCGTCTTCTTGGAAGCAATTTAACCTTCAAATATTTGTAAAAAAATTAAATCAATAATTGAAAGCTTTTTTTCCTTTTGCCCATTGGTATAATGTTTGACTAACAAAGAGTTCTCTAATGTATAGTATGTATTACAAATATGAATTTAATCTGTATTTTTTCTCAATTTGTATCACAGAGGCAGTCAGATTAAACGCTCTGTTGAATGGTTTGGTTTTTGCTCCGTTTAATACTCTCAAGATTTTACTGTAAAACTGAGCAAAGAAGAATGCTTCATAAGATGCTTAGGTTGAAAAAGAGGAAAAACCCTCTGGTATCAGATCTTTGAGGGCTAAGTTTTTTAGATGTTTCATTTACTTTATTTGAGATGAATTATATTCTTGATAACTTTAGAATGATCAGACATCTTTGTCAGCAGAACGAATCATTTAAATTAGTCACTTCAGAGTTTAAAGCTGTGCCATACTTCTTATTGTAGGTGATTGTAAGCTACATATGTATCAGGTTTGGTCATCACTGAACTGCAAAGCAGTCTCAAATACATCTGAGTTTATATGGTCATTGTAGTTGCTCTCTTGACAGATTTAGTTTGAATAAATAAGTTTAGGACTACCATTATATTTCCATATAAGTTATTTTGAGCATATCAAAAAGCATGCTGTACCACTTAAAGAAAACAAAGCAACCTTGTTTACAAATCCACAGTTGACTGTTTATTTCATAAAAGCACATTAACAAACCACATGAGTGTGTTTTCCATACAAGCCTTGCACTGACGGAAAAAAAAAAAGTTGTTTACATGCCTCATCAATTTAATTTAGTCCTGTTTAAAGACTAATGATGACATACTAAATACTACAATCACAATCATTTATATTTCTTTGTTCCTTCATACATTTCACATGATTATATTAACAAATAGTCTTGCTTCCTATAAGATGTGGAATTCACTGCCATTGTATCTAGGACATATACCTCCAACAGCTAGTCTAAGAAAAGTGTGCTGTATTAGGTTAAATCATATTGAACAATTCATGAGGCAGATTCATTCCAGGCAGTAGAATCAAGATTTTGTCCTCTTTTCTTAAATGCATCCAGATTTCATTGGCCCATACAGGTCAATCTCTTAACTGCATTTAAATGTAAACCACACTCGTTTAAAAACAAAAAAGGAAACTATACACATGTGGAGGCCAGTCCCATAATCATACATTATTATTATTACCAGTGTCTGGTATAGCTGAACAAAAGAACAGTTCCACTGAAAAAAAGTAGCAAACACCTTTTTTTGCCTCTGTAAAGAAGGTTTAAGGGAAGGTCTAAATGAACACTGAAGAGTGACTATGAACAGGAGTAATACTGAGAAAAAGGCAGCGGTTGGTTTTTAAGGTTCAAGTCACCAAAACCTTGCACAAGAGGTAAAGTGTGGACTGCTATAGGTAGAAGAGAGGCATCTGGAGAGGTGTTTACATAAACCCCTTAAAAATCTGGCTATATAGTAAGGCTAAGCTAAGTATGTGTGTTGTTTTTTAATGACCACAAAATATGAGCTGAAATACTTCATCCTTAACTGGTTCTTTAAAAGACCATTTTTTATCATTTTGAGTTTTTCCCATTTTCCTCAGGTTCCATTTTTCCATTAATTTCCATTTTAAATTAATATATACTTTTAAAGAATCTAGATGAATCATACTTACTGTTTTATCACATATACAACAGTGCCTCCTAAGGAACATCCCAGGAAAGACATCAGGATAAAAAATGAAATAAAACAGTAACAGTAACTTTTAAGGTACAGCAGCAAGTGGCAGGTCATTACAGAAACAGATGTCTTCAAATACAAGATGTTGTTTTCACCACTTCTGGTAGAATCAGTGTCTCTGTTTCATTAGTTTCAGGACTGAAGCCCGGAAAAATGTTCCACTGTAGTATTTTGTTAATGAAAGATCAGTCTTCTGTTCTGCCAAATGTATGTTGTAAACGTAACTTAGAAAAGATTTTGTTGTGTACATTAGAATATTACAGGAACAACTTTGGCAAAACTATCAATGACAGCCGAATCATTATCTAGATTTAAATATAAGGAAAATGCAAAGAGAATTAAAGAGCAAACACTGCATGGTAAAACAATTATTCACAATACTAAGAATGAATATAAGAAAAATAAGAAAAATCTCTAAAAACATAAGCCTGAAATCAAGGTATGGAGAAATGAAACTCTTACTGACAATAACAAAATGGACAAAAATACAGATTCTCTGTTTCCCCAGTTCCAATACATTTACACTGAAGTAGGTATAATTTTAACAATTGTTTACTTTTACGATGGATCCAGTGACTTCAATTCCTCGACCTGTGACTCAAGATCTATTACCTGTATAAAGAGATATTTTATATGACTGCTTGAATTGAATGGTCTAATTGCCATATTTATAAACTGTATATTAGTTTTTAAAATTGATGTATTAGTAATAAGCAAAAGGATTTGATCATTACTAAATATTACAGGAATCGTCACTTTACCTTGTCTTGGAGTTGTTCTGTTTCCTCCTTATGTGAAGCTTCAGTCTCCTCTAGAGTTTTCTGCTGAGCTGTTTTCTTCTTCAGTAACTCAATCTCCCTGTATGAAAAACAGAAGGCAAAAGACATTAATAGATTCCTTAAATTATATTGAATACTTAATAAAATATGAATTAATCACTTGGCTGTATATAATGATTTTGGCCCAATGACTAAAAGAATAACATCTTTGAAAAAAAAATAGTTTAAAACATATGCCTAGTCCTTAGAAATGTGATAATTGCATTCAAGTTCGTTTAGTTCATAGGATTTTTAGTAAGGTTGTAATTTTGACGATGAAATTGTGAAATGGTGTTAAAAGTAACAATTTCCTTGCATTTAAGATACACGAGTGTACATATTTTAATCATAATTCAAAACATTTTTTACAATATTGTTTTTGTTTTGTTTTTTTTCAAAAATTTGTTTCCTTACATTAACTTTGTCACCATAGAAGAATTGTATCTAACTCATTAGCAATCTGCATGAATTGCTTTTTTTTTTCTTTTTTTTCATTTTGAATAAATTAAGCAAAAAAAAAAAATGTGTGTGTGTGTGTGTGTGTGTGCGTGTGCGTGTAGTAGTTAGTAGTACTAGCATTTCAGAATGTTGTTATGTTGTTATGTAATTCTAATTGTATTTATTGGCCTTGGACATAAAATTAGCACCACATTACAATTAACAAATAACAAAGGTGAATATATGGACATATATTCATCTTTAAAGTCAGGGTTCAAGCTGAAAAGGACCTTCAGTAAGAATGTGGATGTGGATCAATATCTGCGTGTTTTCTCTCACTTTTGCTGATACTCTTTTATAAGGCGTTTGGCCTTGCTGTATTTGCGTTCTAGAGCTTGGTACTGAGCCTGAGTTTCTTTCAGGTGCTCATCCACAGCCTGGCAAAGACTCTGCGCCTCCATCCAATATCCCTCCAGCTTCTCCATGCGCTCCCGGTTCTCCTGCATGTTATGCTCCATCTGGGCCTTTTCAGCACGCCAGCGCTGCTTCTCCTGCTCTGCATGATTTAGCTTCACACATGAATGCAAACAGGTGATTACTTTTTTAAGACTTGACGTGCAAATAGCAACATAGATCAAAACAAAACAACTGTGGAAAACCAGAATTCTTTGTCAGAGGAAAAACTTCCATATGTGTTCTTTTGAAAAAATTTAAAGGCCTCTAAATGGAAATTCTACCATCATTTACTCACGCTAATGGCATTGTAAATCTTTATGACTCTACCAAAATTTGGTGGTTGTATCAGATTTGAATTATCGGCTTGTGTATAAGTCAAACCTGGTGCATCTGAATGTGTGAAAACAATAATCAGGTTTGAAAGCTATGGCATGGAGAAGATTTTAAAGGAATAGTTCACCCAAAAATGAAAATTTTCTGAAAATGCACTCACCTTCAGGCCATCCAAGATGTGATTGTTTCTTCATTGGAACATATTTGGAGAAATTCAGCATTGCGTTACTTGCTCACCAATGGATCCTAATCCACAAGTAACCAAAAAAGTCCATCAGCTGACCTCTTGTGAAATTAAAAGCTGTGTGTTTGTAAGAAACAAATCCATCATCATGGCATTTATCTTTAAACCATTAGTTCTGGCCAAAATAGTCCATAATCCATAATAATGCTCCCACCAGTAAAAAGTGCATCTCCTGTTGTCTTCTGACATCAAAATCCACCAACATATTTGTTCAGAACTGCTTTTTCACTGGAGAAAGCAATATTATGGATAGAGGACTCGTATTTTAGCCGGAAGCAACTGTTAAAATCTTAATGATGGATTTGTTCATTAAAAACATGCAGCATTTCCTTCACAAGACATTAATAGATGGACTACAGTCATGTGGATTATGATAATGTTTTTATCAGCTGTTTGGGCTCTCACTCTGACAGCACCTATTCACTGCAGAGGATCCACTGGTGAGCAAGTGTTGTAATGCCACATTTCTCTAAATCTGCTCCGATGAAGTAACAAACTCATCTACATCTTGAATGGCCTGAAGCTGAGAAAACTTTCAGCAGATTATCATTTTTGGTTGAACTATTCTTTTAAGAAAATAGCAAACTTCGATTTCAAGTAATTTGGATAACTATAATGGTGCTTTTGGTCTTTTGTGGAGCTTGACAGTTTGAATCACTGTCTGCTTTTGTTGTATGTAAATAAGTAGCATGAAGAATTTCAAAGCATCTCATTTTGTGTTTTAAATAAAGTCATGCAGGTTTGGAAAGACAAGTAAATGATGACAATTTTCATTTTCATCCTAAGAAATCCCAATTTTTTTTTAGAGATCTGATGACCATTTAGCATGAAAAGCGTTATCATACCTTCCTCTTGAGCTGTTGGATTTCAGCCTGAGTCACAGCATGTTTGATCTGCAACTGTGCCAAAGTAGTACACGGGTTAAAGAATGTAACTAAAACTGCTCTTTTGCAATGACAAAACTTGCATTTTAATGGAAAACAAAAACAGATTGATTAGTCTGAATGCATTTTTCAAAGATGACCTAAAGTGACAGTAATAAAAGACATTTGTAAGACTCTCAGTGGGTGACATTACAAAATGTAACAAAAAAAGTTCTGCAGCCATAGGTGTCTTTCTTGTCTTGACACCAACATTTACATGCATCAAGAGTGTAAAGCACATTTATTAATGTTTTAGCTTTTTGCTTGTTTGTTTGTTTGTTTTTTTAGTAAACTGGCTTTTTGAGATGGTACTACTACTTTTTAGATGAAGGTATTCTAGTTATATAATTTATGTGGGTGGCGTTTGTTAAACATAGTCACACCCCATGCTGATCTGTCCCTTCCCTGCATCTTCACTAAGAGACAAAGCAAAAGTAACCTGGTTTGTTTTTGCGTATTTAAAAGATTGGATGCACCCTAATTTGAATTCTTCTAAGGGCCTGTGACATCAACAGAGACCTCCACAATTTGCTGGAGTCTGTGGAGCTTGTCCATTCAAATTGTTTATCTACACACATAAATGAATGCACTTTTCCATAAAACAGTGCTACAGTAGTTAACCATTTTTAACATTTTTGTCTTACTTCTTTATATTTGTGCGCAAGCTTTTCAGGGTCCACTTCTACTGGTGACAGCATGTCCTCATTCTCGGCCAAGTCAAACACCTCTATGGCACTAGGGTACGTAGGGCTCATCTCGTCTTCATCTTCATCAGTGCCATAATCACCCGGCTAGAAGGGAAGGGATAAAAGTTTTAAACATATTTTTAAAAATGTCCTAATAAACTAGAGAAAAATACAGACTTTGACATTTGTTAACTAAATATGATATAACACTTTTCCTTTCAAAAATCAGGGTACAGATATGGTGTTATGGCAAGGGTTAATGTTTGTGGATGTTTAGACATAATATATTTTTGCACTACAGGATGCAGCACAATAGAAAAAGAGCACAGGGTCTCAGTGTGCATTTTAGTTTATTTCCAAACTTTAAATGTAATACAAAGTCTAGTGTCACTCAAAGACATTCAATGTTGTGATACTGCATTCATTTGTAGCTCACTTGCCTTTTGTTATAATCATACTGATCTCTAGGAGCAGAGTATGCAAATTTCAGTACAACACGGTAATATATATCTTTAAAAATGTCTGTTATGTGTAATGACTGTGGAGGAAACTTTTAGATTAGTTTGCTATATGTTATACCGTTTTTGTGTAATTTGATGTATAATGTTTAAAACTGTGATTAACATAGTCAAACATATCACACAAAACCTAAAAAGTGTTTGAATACTCAACCTGAACAAACTGTCTCTAAATGAGTAAAACTGTCCAATGAGAGTGCTTCAGCAGATGATCTTCTTTTACTATCTGTTTTACTTTTAATATACTAAGCATCACTTTTTCACTATGACGTTTTTTTTAAATAAATGGGGACATTGCATAGACTTCTATTGTTTTTATATACAGCTGCTTATAAATACTATAATCCTAATCCATAAAATCTTTTACAATTTGAAAAAAACTTTCTTGAATTTTATACCAGGTTATATATATAGGCCTAGCTTATATATAGGCCAGGCTTAGCACTCTTCCAAGTACAAATTTGTCCCCAAAATATGGTTTAAGTAGGTACACACACACAAGTACATGATTACAGACTTTTAACTAAAAATAAAAATACAACTATTTTAGGAAAGTACCACAGACCTCTTCCTCATCCCCCATGTAGTTGCCATATCGTTGTTCCATCATCTCCCTTTGCCAGCGCTCCTGTTCAAGGGTCTGCTGGATGAGTTGGGCCACTTCACTTTGCTCTCCCGGCTTCTCTCGGCCAATAATAAACCTGGAAACAGATGCGTTTATCACATACCTTGTGGTAACCTAAAGTCTTTTTCTTTAACTGTTAGTGCTTGAGTATATGCTAGACAAGAGGAAATAGTTTTTTTTTTTACTTTGAATTCATCTTTTAAAGGGGTCATAGTGCATTTTCATACATTTCTCCCAAAGTCCACACATAATGACCATTAGAATTAAAAGGGCTGCTTTTTTGCTGTTTGATTTCAGTGTAAATTCCTTCAGGATCAGCAATGGTCTATAATTCAACAGTTATTGCATTACAATAAGACAATTTGCACTGAAATGTGTCTCTCTGGTTAACATCAAACCAAAAGGGATATATATATTTTTTAAATAAACTACATCTGCTCATTTCTAATGTGGGGTTTCCTTCAAAAAGCATATGCAGAGTAGCAGGTGATAATACAGACAGAAACTGACTAAGATTTGACTTTATAAATGATTATATATAAATGCTCTTTTTGTGCCTTTTTAAAGAGATCTTACAAACATCTTCTTGTAAGGTCAGTGAAAAATTATGAGAAGACAATACATATAATGATGTATGATAGCAACAAGATTTATACTGCTGTTTACTTTTGATAAAACTCTTACAGATCCATCTTTGCTGGTCTGTCTCTACTGCTTTATTTTTATCCATCTTCAATTTCCTCCCTTTTCTTTGCTCCTATGTTGTGTGTGTCTCTTCCACCCAGTGTCTAGTTTCATATAACCCTCTCCTTGTTCTCGCCTCCCCCTGTTAACACTCATCTATCATAATGAAATATTCTTCTCTTCTAAATACAGTCTTTGTAACACATCATAATTACAACTGTCACAATGACCCCCATTGGCTGAATGCTGAATGAACTAGAGTGATAATGACAGATAAAGTTAATAAACTCAAATTATTGTTTGAACACTTCAAGACCATATATTTGAGTAAGTTTTAAATTAGGGAAAATATTGTATCAAAAAGCTAATTTCACAATGTTATTGAGGTAGAACTGGCTATAGTGCTCCTATAACAAAGAGGGCATACAAACATTACACACAACACAGCTGCAGGCAACTGTAAAATACTACACAAGTGTAATGTCTGTTTGTATCCTGTGATTCCATGAGTCATTCAAAATGTATATGTAAAATAAGAGAGTTCGAAATAAAGAAGCTAAATGTTGTAAAAATCAAGCTGTCACAGAGTCAAAAGTACAGTCTCTAATTACTTTGTATTTATTGCTGCCTTCAGTTCCTTCTGGGAAGTTCCTACTTATGATTCCGGAAGTTGTAATTATGATATAATATGTCCAAGTGATTTTGGTAAAGGAGCAAAGTATAAATGGAGCAATATCATAAAAAGGAAGCTGTTTTAGAGCTAACGTTACAAAATGAAAAGCAAAGGATACAAATTAGGTAAGTAAGTAAGGGAAATGCAGTTTTGTCACACAAATCTGCTGTCTGATGAAAAAATTCTACTGCTATTCTCAATACGTACTAATTATAGTGAAAAACATTTTCAAATAAAACTTAACTGTGACGAATACCCAATTAGCTTCCGGCATGATTTTTAATTTGCACCCTCAATTTACAGCTTTTCCATATTGATAATTAAAACATTGTGGTGGTGTTCACGTGTGCTCCACTCATAAAAGCAATCATTTCTGATTAATTCACCACTACTTATCCCTAGAGCAAAAAGACTTTTTTAAAACTGAACTTCAGTTTTACATATCTGTAGATAAATACAAAAGAAACTGAAACATGGGACTTCAGTAAAATTTCGGCAGGGAGATGACTTGTGTATTACACTGGTCTAAATCCACCTGGTCTTACCGAACTGTGCCAGATGTGTTTCTCAGGACAGAGGCAGCAAAACTTTGAGTTACACCAACCAGGCTTGTTCCATCCACCTCCACTATCAAATCATTCACTTGGATCCTGAAAGAGAAAAAAAGTGAGCAGTTTGACCAGTGTGAAATGAGTTTTGGCAGTTAAGTTGATGCTGTGGAATATGCATAACATCTACCTGCCATCCCGATGGGCCGCCCCTCCCTCTGTGACGGTCTTGACGAAAATGCCAAGCTTCTCCAGACCCATGTCAGCTCCAGCACCCATCCCAATAATACTGATACCCAAACCCTCATTGTCTGTTCATGGACAACAAAAATGGAGAATTAAATCCAAAGAATTTACTGTACATGTTCTGTTTATCACAGTATGTTCCACTCACCTTTGATAACCACAGAAGGGTCTTTTAGACTGCACTTTACATTATCGTCAATCTAAAGCCCGTTTTTAACTCCGGGTGGAGATATGTATCACAGTTGTAATTAAAATTTGCAAATAAGAATGTTAACCTGAGGTTAAAGGAATGATCAGTGAAACGTCAGCTTATGAATACACAGGATTAATTGTTAACCCTGTGTAAACTATGAGCAGTGTGAAACATGATAACCCAGGATTCCTTTTACCTGGGGTTTAGAAAGACCCAGAGTTAACTATTTTAAATACTAAAAACCCTAAAGTGTCACAACACTTTTCTGTCTGTAGAACTACATATTGTTTTATCATGTCAATTTTTAATTGTTTTTGGGAAAGATTTTTCCTTGAAAATTGTGCTGTATACTGTATACTTACATTATACACTATTCACTGTTGTTTACTATTATCCTCTTTTTAGAGCTGATTTACAGCAGAATTAAATTTTGTTTGCATTATTGAACAATTATTTTCCTGTTTAACACTGCTTTGGCACAATCTGTATTGTATAAAGCGCTAAATAACGGTAACTATAAATAACTATAAAGGTAACTATAAAAAAAGTGACTTGACTTCAGTCAAGTCAGTGTATAATTTTTCTAATATTTTGTCAAATGTCAAAATACAACATTCCTCACTGGGTAACTACTACACTACATTTTGTTTTATTTTTGCAGAGAACACTCTCAATACTTGTGAAAAATGGTTCAAAAAAGGACAAATGTACTGTGAAGCACACCTGCATTTCCTCTTTGACATTCTCTCTGTAAGAGTTACTTTTTAAATAACGTTACCCCTCTATCGCTCTCCTATTTAGTCTTTCATGTACTCTTGAACACGCTTTTATTTGCTATATTATGAATATATATATACAGCTATAGAGTGTTGTTAATCGGAAAATGCAGTGACGCATATTCACAATACAGCAAGGTTTCAAATATTTTACTGTTTTTAAAACTTTTTTATTACTACACTACATAAAATATTGTGATTACATTTTCATTGAAGCACATTTATTAAGACACTGTCTCTACCATGTAAGGTTAATGTTAACAGTGGTCTCCATGAGTGCTCTGTGGTATATAATCATTTAGTTCTTTTAGTCCTTTTAAATTTGTTCATTCAATACTTCTGTTCATTACAGTCTTTATCTTTCCAGCTACATGACGTCACCTTCACCCATTTAACAGTCTTTAAAAAAAGAAATAGCCTACCATGCAAGTGAATATGTCAGTGACTCTTGGATGAATTCTATTCAAAATTTCAATTTCAATTTCAATTTATTTATAAAGCACAACTAAACACAACTACCGTTGACCAGTGTGCTGTACAAAGTAAGTAACCACAAACAGAATTAAAAACAAAGACAAGGTCACAAATAAAACTGCAAGACAAAGGGCAAAGCAAATACAAATCATGAATAATAAGCCAGATCAAATAAAAACGTTTTAACCTGGATTTAAAAATGGATAGCTGAGGGACGGTTCTGATTTCTGTAGGAAGACTATTCCAAAGTCTCGGGGCAGCTACGGCTCACCCCTAGACTTGAGCCTGGTTCTAGGAACCACTAAGAGCCTTAAGTTGGCAGACCTAAGAGCTCTTGCAGGCTGGTGGTCTATCAGCAGATCCGAGAGGTAAGAGGGTGCTAAACCATTTAAAGACTTAAAAACCAATAAGAGCACTTTAAAATTAATCCTGTAGCGCACAGGTAGCCAATGTAAAGACTGAAGAACACGTGTAATATGCTCACGCTTTCGTGCTCCCATCATGACTCTGGCAGCCGCATTTTGAACCATCTGAAATAGTGAGCTTCACTATGCCGTACTCACCCCAAGGGGCAAAGCATTTGAAATGAGTAGTCAGAAAAGTGCTGGGTATTACTGTATTGAAACACCCTACCCAAATCTATACACTATTACATTTTTATTTTGAATTGTTACATACACTTTAAATTAATCATCTAGTATCATGTGTTTATTAATGCCACAATTACTTCCTTAACGTGACCACTGTATTTACACTTTGCTTACAGCCTTGTGGATAGCATGTTTGTGAAAGGATTCAGTAGCTTTATTTCATTTTAAATGACCCTACAAATAGTGTTCCCTTCATGAAGTGTCAATTATGTGTCTAAAATTTGAAATTTGACCTATGTAAATTACAAAAAAAAAAAAAAAAAAAAACTTGATGAATTGCTGGTTGGAGGTTGGCAGTTCCTTCAACCATTTATCCATCCATCCATCCATCCATCCATTCTGTCAATCTCTAATCCTTTCATCCATCAATACATCCAGCCATTTATTGACACTTCAATGCATCAATCATTTCAACCCCCTCTCTGCAAATACCTTTCTCCAGTTCAACGGGGAACAGGTCCAGCCTTTCCACACGTTTCTCCAGCTCATACTCAGCAGAAGCAGCCATGGGGTCCACGTCATCATTCTTCCTGTCATAGTCCTCATTAGAATAGGTTGTGAACACCTGAAAATTGTATCATAGATTAATAACCACATGTTTGCTTCAGGAACAAGCTTTTCAATCATGTAATAAAGTAAACATTTTTTCATTCCCATTTCAGAATATTTAAATACTCCACTCCTTATTAGATTCACTTCAATCTTTTGAATAGTAGATTCAATAGGAGAATATTTTACACAACAGCCAGATACACTTCCAGATTCCAGACTTCTTCAACAAGTATAGTCTGACTTTCTTTCAGAATCAGACCTTGAATAAGGATGGCATTGGTTGTGATTATACACAGATTCAATAATATTAAGAAATAAATATCAATAATATTAACCAGTTCACCACTGTCATTTAATGAAGTTGACTGATGCTGCCCACCTGAATAAGCTAGTTAGCATTAAGAAAAGTCTTAAAGAACTAAATTTCTAAATTTTTTTAATAAGAGCTTACATTTACAAAACTCTCCATCAGTTATCACAATGATTTGGCCTGTTAATTTTTCTATGATTTCCCATGTTTTCATGACTGGGTCCCCCCACTAGACTTAGACTTAGACTTAATAATTAGTTTGTGGGCATGTAAAGAGCAAAAACATGGTTGTATTAATAGTAACGGCTAAAAAAAGGTGCCAGTTGTTGCCTCCGCAATGTTGCTGAGGCAACAACTGGCACCTTTTTTAGCCGTTACTATTAATACAACCATGTTTTTCTCTGTTTCGGAGCAACATTACACTTTCCTGAAATTTAAAGCTCCAAATTTTGCAACCAAGAATTTGCAAATCCACAACAGCTCTTTTTAAGTAATTTTCTGGCTGATAATTCTTCCAGCACATTGACTGGATTCAAATACTTTCTCTTGCCGTTTAAGTGTTGCATGCTGTTTGATTGTAAACATAACTGTATCTACAGACTGATGCACTGACTATGGAACTGAAGTGGCTCTCTATTGAAAGCAAAGCTGTGTGGGCAGAGCAGGTGTGCCCACTTCACAGCAGCTCTTGAGGCTTTACTGCTAGTTTTATATAATCTTTTTAATGTGGGTGCAGGCGCCAACTTAACCTGGCCTGAACACACAAGCATGTTTTAAATTTATACTGTTAACGTGAAATCCTCGAGGTTGCCAAGCTTTGCTACACAGCCTGTAAATGTCCATTTTACTTTTGTATTGCAGCCTTATCAAGTATCTTCTTTTGGCCAAACATTGTGTCAGTCCTGTGTCTTGTGTTTTCCTCCCATGTGCTCCTAGTTTTCCCTCTTGTGTCGTTATGCCCATATTTGGTTATGTTCCTGTTCCTGTCCTCGTTGGTTCATTATTAGTTCATAAGTATCCACCTGTGTTTGTTAATTATCTCGTTTAATTTGAGTTACTTAAGCCCTGTGTTTTCCATAGTCTAGGGTCCGGTATTGATTGTCAATGTTGTGTTTCCTGTGAGTCTCTCCCTGCCTTGCGTATCCCCATTTTGGATTAAAGATGGTTTACTTTGAGTTTTGCCATAGAAGGCAACTGTGACACATTGCAGTTGTCCTCCATAGGGATGGTAACACCAGAATGCATTGCGAGAAGCTTAGTGAAAATAATCTCTACAAGATGGCAGACAAACACAAATAGATTTTTTTTTAAACATTATAAACACACTTTTAGTTAATTCAACCCTGAAATGTATTGACAAACAATAGTTTGCACCATATTTGTGTATGCTATGTATTTGTATGAAAAGAATTTCCTTTTTGGTATGTCAACAAGCCCTTTTTTTTAGCCACCTGTCATATAGAGTACTTTAAGAGTACAATCAATTCCCAATGGATAAAATCAAGTCCTGCAATACTTTTTCCCCTTGAATATCTGGTTTCACTCAGAAATAAGTCACATTACAGAAGTAAAATTGACTGTGAATGCCGTTTCCTTTTATGTAATAAAACAAAAATAACACCAGACCATCTATATTCCCCAATGCCAGACAACCACCAGCATCCTAAATTCTCATCCCTCAATTCCACCCACTCATGTCCTGCCACAAGCATCCCACTGTTAGCAGCACATCCCACATTAAACACAACCCCTGAGAGAAAAACTGTGCTTTACTCCCATTTGTGCTTTCATTCCACCTGCACCTATTCCACAATAGCAAAATGAAGCATCACATACACCAGCTGAGACCAGCTACCATGGCCACATGATTCAGTTAGACTGTGGCTAGGATTTTTGGTGGTGCCCGGTCACAAACATCGGATTAAGGTGGGGGAGGATAGAATGAGAGAGAGAGGAGGAGAGCGGCAGACAGTGGTGCTCCAGTTGTGTGAGAGTACCAGTAGGTCACATCTCTTAACAGATGGCCAGGAATACCCCTCCTCCGCTCAAACTGTCCCGTCCTGGCTCTGCTGCTCTACTAAAGGTATGAATGACAATAAGTGTTCAGTAAATATCATTAATAGTCTATAGAAATTGCTGTTTTCTTGCTCAGGTGTTGGACGAATCTCATGAAACCTGTCAACATGTCTTGGATCTCATTACAGTTTAATATTGAAATTTAATTCAGTTCTGTATCACAATAATCAGTGTTTTACAGGGGGTAGTGCTTATGACAATAACAATGCAAAAAATGTTCGCTAATGCAGCACAAGGCACTTGTAACAATGAACAAAGCAAAATATGAGGACAAGTTCTGACAGGAAAACCCATGTAAGGAATACAGTTAATAGGCTGTTGGAAAGGAATAAATCTAAATAGCATGATTGAAAAGTTGTTGCCCACAACCACATTTCTACTCTGCTTGAGGTCGGGAACAAGAAAGAGTTGCAGAAAGATTGGTTCTGTTCCAGGTGACAGGAATATATTTGTGAACACCAGAAGGCACTCCATGTTTCTGAATACACATGAGGCAGAGGTTTTCCGGTTTTTTACCCTTTCTCTTCAAACACTCCTTTTTTCTTACTCTTCTAACTACTAGTAAATAAATGTAGATTTTAAAAAAATCGACATAAGCCAGGCATAAAATATATGTTGTATGATACTGAAAATATTATAAAATATAATGAAATGGTATATATTTATAAAATAAAAAATTTTAAAAAAATTTCATTGGAAGGGAAACAATTATAGGTCACATGCACATGTATGTATTTTTAATTATTGAAAAGGCTTTCCTGTAGCTCAATCAGTAGAGTGTATAAATGTATCAATCAGTAGAATATACGTTGCTTTGGATAAAACTGTCTGCCAAATGTACATGAAACCTTTGGATTACTTAGGATATGCTGAAGTGCAATAGTTTGCACCACACTTCTCACTGGGTCATGCTGGTTTCGAGGTTTCACTCTATTCAGTGATTTACAAAAGTAAACTGATTCAGTTTATGCAGTGGATCATATCGACTTCTATTTATATAGGCACACACACTGTAACAATGAGACAGCAGCTGGATCATTGCCCTAGCGGACAATATGTAAGTAAATGTAATTTTAATAAAACATTAAAAAGACACTATGTTTAGTGAAGCAAAAAAAAATTTATATTGGCAAATGAACAGGGTACACTGCAAAATACAGTTCAGTGTTTCCCTTTTTTTCATCTTATGTAACCCTACAGCACCTTTATTGACTCTCAAACCAGAAAAGTTTTCTTTTTAACTCATATTACACTGGATGTCACTTAGAATTTAGCACTTTTACAAGCAATCAATACTCTGGGTGAAAAACAGACTCAAGTTCTTAATTGTCTTTTACAAGTTGGAGACAATTGTATTTGAAGTTGTATTGTTGTGAAGAAGAAAGAAGTGTGTGAGATGATTAAAAAATTCTTATTTTATAATGAATTTAACAACCCTGAAGTCAGAATTCCTGTTTAACGAAGAAAAGTACTTTCCAAGTACTCCCTAGAACTTGCTTAGCACCAGTTATACCCTTGTAGCTCAAACATCAGGCCAAGGTCTTGTGTTTGATTACCAGGGAATGCATAAATGAATTCTTTTTAAAAAAGTGGATGAAATATGATGGATTAAATGGATAAAAGTGTTTTCCAAATGCATAAATGTATATGAATCACTGGAATAGGGGCCACCACTGCACCAATGTATTTCACAATTTCTGGCTACACCACGGATATGATCTAAAATGCTAGCAGTAATATAGCTCATACAAACAAAGCTTTGCCAGAACAATTATGCAAAACAGAGGCCAGGCAGGCAAAACATAACATATTGTAGAATTCAGGCAGTCATTCCTGAACATTATCTATATCCTGCTGTTCTGAGGCTTTGTTCAATGATGTAGCATATGGTGAGATACTGCGAAGCAAGCTGGATTTTATCCTAATGATGTGATGGGACTGAGTAAAGAATGAGAGATGGATGAATGAACCACTCCTGCTGTTCAAATACGATTAATATGCATGCACTTCCTATAAATATACACCTCTCTGTTCTAATTATATATATAGGAGTAAAATCATACTACCAAAATGCATTAATAAGCAGCCTTTTTTCTTAAGCTAGCATATTTTATTTAGGTTTAAAGGTGCACGAGCCTGGAATGTGAAGTAGGCCAAAGCCACCTTGATGTGAGTACAGTCAAACTTCCTGTACTGTCCCTCAGGCGCAGAGGTGTGAGGCACGTCCCTCTGTCTCACTCACAGACAGTTCTGGGTTGTCTGCACGATCCTGATATATCTGTCAGCTGTCTACAGAAATGCCTCAAAATTTCAGACCAAATTCATTGCTACACATTCATTCCTCTCCTAAACAACCCACTAATATATACCCATGCCAGGATGCACTTCCACTGCTTCTTTCTGCTGTTAAACACAAAACAAAATTTTAAATAATACTCTTTTCCATGCATAAAAGCTAATAATATAAAATAAAAGCGGTCCATTACAACATTCACCTGTAACAGATTATTAGAGTATAGCAACTTAAATTTTGGTCTGTTCCTCTCACAAAGCTTTTTAATTCCACAGCCTAAAAAGATTTTAAGAACATATTTATATTCTTTAAGCAACATATAATTTTTCTTTTAATTTTAGGATGACCCAGATATTTCTTTGTAAGTTTCACCCACCAACATATCTAATAAAAATGTTGAACAACTACACTCCAAAAAAAAAAAAGGCTGTAAAAACAATGCTCAATGTACTTTGTTAACAAGAAGTGAATTGTGTTTCAGGGTTAATGGAAATGTTTTTAACAGATAATAGCATTTATTTTCCTGGCAGAAAATTACCAATAGAGATATATAACTTTATGAATCATTTCACAAACTTTAACAGCCTCTCTCTCCAGGTACAGTATATATTAATTTACTGATACTCAGGTTTAAATGTGAGTTACATATACACCTTGCATAATAGTTCAGAATAACTGACATTTATTTATTTTGGACCACATGGTAAGGTGTAAAATATAGAAAGCTTTTTTTCATCTGTTTAGGGATGAAACTGACTGTGTAGATAAAGAGAGAAACAGAGAGAGACTTAAAGAAAAATGCTGTAAGTTTAAGCGTTTGGTGTTCACAACGCCTTGCAGGAGAGGACTGACAGAGACAATACTGCTATTTATAAGCACTGCCAAGCCAGAGAAAGAAAGACAGACAGGGAAATGAGTGAAAGAGAGAAAGAGAGGAGAAAAATTCAAATGGGAATGAGTGACTTAGCGGTCAAAAAATTAAAGGAAGATGAAAATCAAAAAGAATACTAGATGAACTTGAATGAATATGTTCATCTCAAATGAATATGGGTTGAAGAAGGACACAGAGAGGAGAAGAAGTGAGCAACTGAAAGAGGGGCAGAGAGAGAGGGAGGGAAGAAAATGAGAACAAAGCGGTTAGTGTGAGATCTGCCTCTTAGGTCAGCCTCAACTCTCCAGCCTAAAGAGAGAGAGAGAGGTTTAATAAAGACCCAACACCCTAGCCAGCACAACAGGCCTTGTGTTTGACGGAGAGCTGTTAAATTCATTAAGGGAGAAAACTTTGTCCCAAATTCTGTCTGCAAATAAGAAAGGGGGTGAAAAAGGGACAGAAGGAGAGAGAGAGAGAGAGAGAGAGAGAGTGACACGGCCACTTACTGACCAACACAAAGGCAGCCACAGCTTGGCAGCAACTGAATGCTGTCTCCTCGGCCTGCGGCCTCTATATGATCTCACACACCAGTGAAAAACACTGTACGAAGACTCCAGATTGAGAACGGATGGTTAAAAATATTTTTTACTCAATTTTAGGTTGCACAGAAATGCTGGTGCAAAGTAAATGCTCAATCAACTTTCTTGACAGTGCCATAAACGGTGCCTTATGCTTAAAAACCGATATTTATTATGTGTTGTCTTTTACTTTCCATGAGTCTTTGATCTCTGTAATCTTGACTCATGTTGCACAGGCCTCAGACCCAAGTGCTTTACATTGTGCAATGCTGTACCAGGTGAGCTACAGAGCAAGTTTACAACTTCACGAAAGCCATACATACGTATACAAATGTATTCGTACAAGCCATACAAATGTATTTGTTTACAAATCACATACTATGTTAAATATGTTTTGAGGTCAAAACACAGTATTGTGCAAGGAACACAGTGTTAATTGATAATCTTCACCTGTAATCATAATTTGTATGAAAAGGAACAAAAATTGTTAGTGTTTTACTGCCACTAATGTTTATTTCAGCTGGAAACTGCAGCGAAATGTATATATAGGTACGTTTTTGCTGAAATGCAACCAGAGTCTATTTCCAATAAAACTGGGATGAAATGTTTACATTATTAAATACATTTTCTGAAATAAATAAATAACAGCCACAATGCTAGAGTGGATATTTGCCATGGAAATTGTATGCTAATATGTTCTGTGTTGTTTTCCTGTTCCAAAAATCCTGTTGTCCTTTTCCTAGAGGGCCACCTTCCTGTTCCAGTTTAGCCTATGACGTTTGCTAGGTTGTTCTGGGTTTTTTTTCCCCATGGAAAGTGGAATGTGGAATGTGAACATTATGCTAAATGTCTCCTTTTGTCATCTGCAGAAGAAAGAAAGCCATACATATTTAGATGACAGTAGTAAAATAAATTACATTTTTGGGTGAACTATAAGTGTTTTCAGTAAAATCTGACTCAAACAGCTCATGGTAGTTTTATTGTGATTTCCATCTCTACAACATGACCACAGACCTTGAAGTTGCTTTCTTTCATTCTCTTGAACCATCATTGACAGACTACAGGATCATTGTGAGTTTGGTTCTCACAAACAGCATCAGCCCTGACTATTTCAAAAGAGCTACTGTTTCTCTGTGGGTTTCTCTTATCTATCAGTGATACAGACATATCCACAATAAATCTACCTCTTACTTTTGTCTATTCATAAGTCAGCTATTTTTACTCTTAACACTTACAGGAGGGGTTTCATCATGTTTTCGCATTGCCTGCATCTGAAAGACTCACACCTTTCTCTCAGATGCTTCATGGGAGCTTGTTCACGCTTTCAGACATCCATACAGAACCAGGCAGCTCATAATTACTTAATGCTAATACATTTATATTTATATGTCATTAAAAAAGATTTCTGAATGTTCTCAGTTTTCTAATAATGATTTGTCAGAGGGTATTTAATTTGCATGAATTTTCAAAAATGCAGCTTTACATTCACGTTAAAACCTTTTTGGACTTTTAACCCCTATTTTAGATAAATATTTGCTTGAAATGGATGTTAATACTAGATGTGAACAGGGTAATATATGTAAATCTTGAAACTAAATCTTGTGCAAAAAGAAGAAGAAAAAAAAGGTATAAATGCAAGTTTTAACAGAAATGACATTAAAGGATATTTTAGTTTTCCTCACAAACCTGCAAAAAAAAAATCAGAGCAACCAAAGACACACAGACGACCCATGATTTGCTACTTGCTATTAGTCAGTGACCGATTGTATATATAGTTTAGGGGGAGGGACACTCTCATTCTCATTTTATTTAATTTATTTATTGGTGTGCTAAAAGGATCTGTTGGTAAATGTTGGTTTGGTTTCATGTTTACACAGATCTACACAGCAGAACTAGCTACATCCTGATCACAAGCAGGCCAGCTGAGCTTATCAGACACATTGTCTGAGGTATGTTTGTTACCTCAGTCATTGATGTCAGGTCAGCATTTGTCCTGGATAAATGTCACACCTAATCAAAGAGAGGAAGCGCTTGCGAGAGAATAGATGCCAAGACAAACCGACTAACAGTCTGGATTATGTTATATTCTATTCAGCTCATTCAGCCTGTGCCAGTCGGCAGCCTCTAAAAGCGTACCAACAGTAACAGTGACTGAGGCTTCAACAGGAACTGATAAATAAAAGACAATGATATAATGTATGAAGTTCATTCATTCACTCATCCCAACACATACACCAGTCCCCAGGTGACCATTTTAAGTGAACCAGACCCCTCTCATTCATTTTAATGAACATTAAAATAAAACAAAAGCCAAACATACAGGACATAAATTCATTCATAATAAGATTTTCATTTCTGGTTATGAGACTTGTGAGATCCAGTGGCGTCTGGTATCAATGATGCAAATTACACTTTAAAGCTACAGCAGAAGATTTTCGGTAAATCATTTCAATTTTCCTCTTTAATAGCTATCATACGATTCCATGAAATTACATATATAGTGCACAAGTTATATGGACTGCCTTTATGAAACGGTTATGTATCATTATAGTATTTTTGTCCTTTTTGGGGCTTGATAAAGCTTAGATCAGTGGTCCTCAACATTTTTGATTCAGATGCCCCCCGTTGTCCAACAAAACATTTTGGCCCCATATATAAGCTATTTAAATATTTATGCTGTAATTATGACAAACTTACTTTTTTATGAATAGAAACTGGAAGTATTGATATATTAACGATTACAGACATCTCACAAGCTATATAAACAATATATACAACAGTAACTGAGGGATAAGAAACATTATTTCAGTTTACAGCTTGACTTTGTATTTTTGTAGCATTTTAATTTTGATTTACAGTTAAATTACCTTATCTATAAATAATAATTGATTAATTTAAATACTTTTAAGTTATCCTGAGGCCCCCATGGATTGAGAGGCCCACTGACTGAGAATCACTGCCCTAGAAGGAAAAGGCAGGTGAAATGTTCTGCAAAATATCTTATTTTGCGTTCCAAGGAAAAAAGAAGAACATTCAGGTTTTTGAGTGAGCAAATGATGACAGAATTTTGATTTGTGGTGAAATATTCCTTTGAAGTATAAACTCACCTTAATGGGTGCAGTACTGAATTTAATTTTCCGGCTCGGGGGCGGATCCTCCTCTGTAGGTAATCCAGCAATCTCAGAGCAGCTTGACTCCGGCTCATATATTTCATCTTCATCCTCCTCATCCTCAAGCTGGCTACCACCAGAGTCTTCTCCTACTGCACTGTAGGCACTAATATCCACCAAATCAGCCTTAGAGTAATTCTCCTTCAGAGTACCATCATCCTCCTCCTTCTTACTGACCCCCACTGATGGACGAGCATGTCCATCCTCGCCCTTCCTTCCAGCGCTGGTGATGCCAGACTCCATAGTGTCTCTCTCCAGGGCCTCTCCATTGGAAGTAAGTCCCCCATTTTCCAAATTACGGACATCAGCAGAAATAAGAGTACCTTTTGCCTCTGTGGCACTGGCCTGTCCCGACTTACACTTATCTAGAGTCTTAAATTCATTGGCACTAGATTCATCCTTCTCCCCTGTCTTTTTCTCTTCCAAGGACTCTGTATCCACAGCTGTGATGCTGTCTTGAAGCTCAGAGGCTCCATTAAGGCTGCTACACCTCCCGTCTTGTTCCTCCTGGTGCTGATTTACCCCATCTTCCTTGTTTGCCCCTGAAGGAAAAGTGCGTACCCGTTTGGAGATGATTTTTGAGTTGAGAGCACCGACCCGGCCGGTGACCCCGCGCAGAGGCAGCGGGGGCGTGTTGGATAGCCGGTGCAGGTTGTTCCGCAGCTCGGCGGCCCGCTCGAAAACGGCGCTGAGCTGGCTGACGGTGGGCGACACGGCCTCGCCGGTCCCGCCGATCGCATCCAAGCTATCCAACGACTCCGTGCTGCCGTTAAAACGCGCGACCACATCCAAACGCGACGCATCCTGAAAGCCCGCGGCGCGTTCTTTCTTCAGTAGCACGCGATTAGAAGCCGCCTGCTTCTCCTGCTGCTGCTGCTGCTCAAAGATCTTCCTCGTCTCCTGCAGCTTCGAGTACCTGGGCGACGCATCCGTTTTGGTATCGAAGCGGTTGACGCGCTCGGAGACGCTAGATCCCAGTTTGAGCAGCGCGCTGTGATCCACGTTCTCGTTGAGGCTGCCAGCCCGCGGGAGCGTGAGACGCACCGCTTTGCCGTCGCCGTTTGCCTTTTGCGCGTCTTCAGCCTCGGTTGGTGAGGATGCGCCCATCTGCATGAACATGTTCTTGATGCGGTGCACGTTCGAGCCGTACGTGCGACCGCGGCTGGTGGGCTTATTAGGCTTGCCATCCTGAGCGTCACCGTTATTTAAGATGTCGCTCGCCGGCT